>CM060946.1:102309737-103559737 GCA_030765085.1 Allium cepa
AAAGATCTATATAAAAGTTGTTTCTGTTTTTTTTTTAAGATTGATTTTGTATTGAATTACAGAAGAAATTTCACCACCTGCTGCTTTGCACCTCCAACGACCCCAAAACTCCACAACAACACTTTAGGCATCAACATGCTAACCAGTCGCCACTGCTTTCAAACTGCAACCGCCTCCATCGTAAGTGGATTAGGGTTCGGGCTTGGATTCAAACTGCAACCGCCTCCATCGCCACTGCTTTCAAACTGCAAACTGCAACCGCTTTCAAACTGTAAGTGGATTAGGGTTCGGACTTGGATTCAGAGCTGAGGGAGAGGATAATGGAGAGGAAGAAAGAGAGGTGGGGAGAGCTCGAGATAGAGGAAATTATTTACGGGGATGGAGGTTGGATTTAGCTCAGATTTTGACGATTTTGGAAAAGATGAAAAGGGGAGATGGATTTAGGGTTTTCGAGTGAAAATGAGAGGAAGACGAAATAATTTGCCACTAACTTTTCGCCTTCGTACCTTGGAATAGTATTTTTGCATCCTTTGTAAATAAAACTGATGCAACTAACACTATTTGCATCAGCATATTTTCTTCGGTTGTTGATGATAACCGATGCAAATTGTATTTTTTTACTATCTATTGCTTCCCACATACCAAATGCATCGGTTGTTAAAGCGTAATCGATGCAAATACTTCTATTTGCATCGGTTGTTGTAACAACTGATGCAAATGAGGCGAAGCAACATGCGTATTTTGTAGTAGTGAGAGTGTGCCAATTACGCTGTTTCCTATGTCATCTGGATTTCCTGATTGGTTGGTTATGCCGTTTGGACTAATCAACGCATTGGCATGCTTTATTGATCTCATGAACCATGTTTTAAGGAATCACTTGAGTAAGTCTATGCTTGTGTTCATTTATGATACCATATACTTATGGATGAAAGAGGAGCACAAGACACAATTGATGATGGTGATGGAGGTGTTGAGAAAATAACGATTGATGGTGAGATTTTCAAAGTATCACTTTTGAAGGAAGGGAGTGAGATGCTTAGGTCACCTTACTTAGAGTAGGACATTGCTATGGATCCTATAAGTAATGATAGTCTAAGATTGGAATAGACCCAAACATGCTATGGATATGAGGAGTTTTCCTAGATTAGTGGGATATTATAGACATTATCAAGGACTTAGCTAAGGTGGAAGCAATGTTAACCTCTTTGTCGGAAAGAATCATACTTTTACTTAGAACGCAAGGTGCGGACATGCGTTAATGAGTCTGACAAAGAGGTTGATGAGTGCACCGATGTTACTCACTCTGAGTGGGAACGAGGAGTTGACATATACAAACACTTGTGATACCAAATTAGGTGATTTACTGATGTAAGAGGGTAAGGTTGTCATATATGCTAGTTGACAATTGAAACTACACGAGAGGAAGTATCCGACTCATGATTCGGAGTTGGCTGTTATAGTATTTGCTTTGCAAATTCGAAGGCTCTATCTATTAGGAGAGGGTCTGAGTTGTTTATTAATCCTACATCATTGAAGTATCTCTTCTCCGAAATTGAATTAACATCAGTCATAAGCGATGGTTAGAGTTCTTGGCCTCCTACGACTTTATTTCCTACACGCCCGTAAGGGATACACATTCATCGATGCTTTAAGTGGAAGACTTACCAGTTTAGGAGCGATATTTCTAGAGTGGACATTGCTTGAGCTTATTGCTAGTTATGACTTTAGAATTCGAGTGAGCTAGTGCTAAAGATAATGGCTATTTTGACCAAGTGGATCGATACTAGCCTGAGGCGTGAAGCTAGGCTAGCAAATATCATGGCTAAGTTAGAGGAACGAGTAGTGTCTATAGAGGTGGTGCAGTGTGGACACGATCAAGAAGGTTGGCTCTGTAAGGATGAGATATTGTTTGTTTTCGACGTTGTTGGGCTGAGGGATAAGGTACTACGAGAGTGATCTTATTCGAGATTGACTATATATCCTGATGAAAATAAAATTCACCATGATGCGAGGTAGATATTTTATTACGAAGAGATGAAGAAGGACTTCAGACATTCATTTCTAGATGAATGAATCGTCAGCAAGTAAATGCTGAACAGAAGAAGCCAATTGGTTGCTACAACCACTTGAGATTCCCAAAAGGAAATGGAAATAGATATTGATGGACTCCATCTATGGAATGCCGAGGACAAGTGCAGAACATGATAGTATTTGGTCACAGTCGATAGATTGATGAAGAATGCAAGATTTATGTTCACTAAGTCTTCCAATTTAGTCGAACTATATACGAAGTGGACTTTTCGATTCCACGGTGTGTCAAAAGAGCATTGTAAGTGACCGAAACCCTTTGTTTACTGGTGGATTTTGGGATAACTTACAAGAAGCATTGGGAAACTTGGCTCTAAAATAACTAGAAGATGTTGAAATTGAACCTGAAACTTTGAAACCTCATTGGCCTATTCGTATCGTGAGATGTGATACGAAATATGTTAGGAGGAAGGCGATGAAGTGGTAAAGGTTCGATGGAATAAAGGAAAAGGTTATTGCATGTGACAGACTAATGCGAGCATGAAGAACGCTTGTCTGAAGCTCTTCACTTGGTGAGACTTCCATTTTATCGTCAGATTTCTTATTGGATGCCATATTTGATGCTTTATATTAGATAGTTTAGTATCCTACATGCTAAGATAAGCATGGATGTTACTTTTTGATGTCTAATCCTATGTACCTATTTGATGGTTGGTATTTGATACGATTACTTATGCTTATATGGTTGTTAGGCATGTAGGATAGTTATGCTTGATTTTGGCTTGTTCGATTTAAGGATTTCAGAGGCGAAATTCCTTAAGTGGGAGAGAGTGCAGTGAACCGTATTTTACGTATTAGAGGATCATAAAATATATTTTTAAAATTCATATTGGACTGAATGACTCTATAACTTTGGACATTGTCGAGTATTGACATTTTTACCCTTGGTAATTTTATCGGATGATTTTGACCCTGATATATTGTTTGTCATTTTCTGTGGTTGTATGTATTACACCGATATATGCGTACTAATGCACTGGAGAATTTGGATGAATGGAAAATAGGTAAAGGATAAACTGTACGAGCTATGCAATCGATAATTTTATAGAGTAGATGTTCCGACAGCCTGTACGACTTAAAAACGTTCAAAAATAGTGTCCCGAGGCACAATCTTGGATTTTGACGAAACCTGTGGTGTTAGAATAAGAAAAATAAAATGATTTGCTTGGCCGAAGAATTGTCACCATCGGACATTCCAAGAAGTCGTATAAGCACAAAATGTGCATGGGAATTTTGATGTTTAGAGAAATAATTGCACATGAACCTAAACCGACCCCTATCCTATAAATACTATCTCCATCGACTGCATCTTCATTGTCTAATTCATTGTCATTCATGTTATATACCTTAACCTCCATTAAGTCCATAACCCTTCTATCCTCCTTCTCTTTCTCTGTCAAATCATTACGTTGTTCTACAAAATAAAATCGAGTCCTTATATTTTTTAAGGCTATGCAGCCATGGCCATGTATCAACCAGGCACTGACTGTGGTAGTTAGAAATGCCAGATCCGAAAAGTGGATTGTAATGAACCCAATTTTTGGTAAAATTATTTGGATATTTAATTGGCTAAATTAAATAAAATATTATGATGATTAGAGGATTGAGATTTGTAATTAATAAGGGGTAGTCGTGCCATGATATCAAACGAAATAAAATAAAATGGTTAAGTATAAAAGGTGAGGGCCAAATAGGAAAATGAGCATTCTAATACCCTAAACCCTTAGCCGTGTATCCTTATATTCAAATCATTTGGAAAAATTAAACAAAGAGGCCGGCCACAATTAGATGCAACTAGAAGAAGATAAAAGAATCAAGGAGAAGCTTAATTAACTTAAATCCATTCAAATCTCAAAGCTTAGATGAATAGTGACTACATCTCATTTTTCCTATTATTTTCGGCATAAGGATGAAACCAAAGTATTTTGCATGATTGTGCCATGTTTTTGAATGATTAAATGTTTATATATGCTTATTGATAATTTATGCTTGTTCTTATAAATTTCATGATACTTTTTAGCATGAAAACCATATTTGTAACGATCCCGATTTAAAGACGAATTTAATTTTGCAATTAAATTTAATTTTTGGATTAAATTGTAGATTTGTTTGGATTTTTCAAAATTAATAAGATAATTTACTTATTTATTTTATAAGTAAGATTTGAAACTTAAATGTACTTGAATTGGATTAGAAATAAAATAATGATTTGGAAAGTTAAAATATATTCAGAATGAATTTTCTTTAAAAAGTTTTAAAAAAATGTTTAAAATAAAATAAACCTTATTTATTAATATTAACACAAGTATAAAATAAAAGAACAATAGGTAATTAAATATTGATAGTTTAGGTTAAAATAAAAAGAGATAAGATAAGCAATTATGTTAGAATGAAACTAAAAACTTAAGTTAAAAGTTTATATCAATAACTAGAGTAACTTTATAATATACATTCACATATGAATACTTATAAAAGAAAAGAAAAAAAATTAGAATAGGAATACATATATAAGTTAAAGTCTATAACCAATAACTAAACATATACATAAGCATGAACAAACAAAAGATAAGTTTGAACACTTGTAAAAGAAAACTCAAAGGTTATGCAGGCAAAACAAAAAGTAAGTAAATAAACAAAACAAAAGTATAAATAAAAGAAGTTAGGCATAAGCTTATAAAAACAAAGCAAAGTAATTAAATAAAGTACACCCTAACATACCATATCAGCCGAGATTTATCTCAGCATAGTTAAACCAAGAGGATAAACAAAGCAAATGTAATATCTAGGAAAGTACTTGCAACAGGAAGTGGAAAAAACAAAAGAAAAAAACAATGTATAGTATAAGCTTACAAAAAGGACTTAAAGCATTTAATACAAGTATCTCAGCCCATCTTCTCAATACAAAGAAAATCTTGCATGAGCCTCCATTTGAAAACAAAGTATCCGATCTATGTTGTACAAACAATAACATAATACCCTGTACAACACATAATAACACCCTGTAACACTTCATTTCTTACATATCCATTATCATCAGTTCATTCAAAAGCTGAGGAAAAAAAAGTAAATATCATCTAAAAACTTAAACAAGGATTCAAATTTAAACAACTACAACCAGAGATCAGAAGAGGGGCTTCAGCAGGCAAAGTTTCAATTCGAAAATCAAAACTTATTTCAATAAAAAGCTTTGTCCATTGCAAATTTCACAGTCTGTGTCAACATGAGTAGGCTCTGTTCATTTCTGGAAACCAAGGTGAGTAAACTCTTCTTTAAACAGTTTAAATGTTGTATGTGATGATTTTGTGTGATTAAGTTAGGATATGGATGGCATGACTTATTTTATCTGAATATATGTAAGAAAATCTATTTGAATTACCAGTGTGTGTGTGATGATATGGAGCTCTGTATTTGTGATTGATTCATCATCATCATCAAAACAATTACCATCTTCTCAAAACGAGCAATATTTGACTTTGGTTACTAAAGGAAAATTGTTAATAACAGTATATTCTTGTTTTTCAAATAAAAATTCAGTAATTACAATTGAAAAATATACCGCAAGTTAAAAAAAAATATACAGTGGAAACCCGAAAATAGATCAAATTCAAACATGATGATTTTCAAATTCATTTATAGGGTCTGATTTATCTTCGAAATTTAGGAATTTTAAAAGTTGAATTATGATTTTTAGTTGGGAATGTGATGTGAAATTTAAGTTTAACCAGAGATTGGTTTTTGAGGTAATTATGATGGTCGAGGGCACTGGAGATGTCGGGATCTCAACTGGAGATGCAGGGATGATCGAGAAGTTTGGGAAAAATGCTTGGAGGATGATCAGAGCCTTGTGGTGACGGCGGCGATCAGTTTTGGTGGTAACCCTAGTTTTAATTGGGTTTAAACTTTTGATCGTCGAGGCTTCCATAGTTGATCGAGTGTAACGACACTCAGGGGGAGGATGGTGTGGGAGCCGTCGAAGACGTGGTCGGAGGTGGCGAAGTTCCGGTGGCGGGGATCAGTGGCACGAGGTGATTTCGTTGATGAAGTTGGGTTCCAGTTCGACTCAAAATAGCTCGATTTTGATTCGATGATCTTCTCATGCGTTTGGGTGGTCGCGGGGCTTCAAGGCGACGTCGTAGACTTGTAGTTGGGGGAAGTAGGGATGGTGCGCATAATTGACTCAAGTTTTTAGTCGAAGTAAATGGTGGGTTTGGTTCGTGTTATGGCAGGGTGGAACTCGAAGCAAATAGCATGGCCTCGGGTAGTTTAGATTTCAGGATTAATCCTGTCAGTATTTAACATTTTTAAACAAATGAAGTTTAAGTGCAAAGTAAAAGATTTAAACAAGTTTTAAATCTAAAATTTTAACCTGATTCAAGCCTAGTTTGAATTTCAATTTTAAAAAAAAAATTACTTCAACAAGTAATTAAAGGATTTGAAAATTTGTTTTAAACTTTATTAAAGATAAATAAGGGTTCATTTTAAATCTTAAATTTATAATGAAATTTAAAAGTTAAATTGAAAATATATGTTATTAAACATATTTGTAAGTGACAATTTAAACTATCACTAAGGATAAATTTTAGCTTAAGTTAATTAAGATATAAGGATGATTAGTAATTCATTAATTATTAAGTTAATTCAAACAGAAAATTTATTTATGTAATTAATTCATGATTTGGATTAATTGATTAAGGGTTAGGTCAATTAATTACGTAAGGAATGATTAAATTGTAGATCAAGGTTTATTAATTGGATATTAATTAATGATTAAAGTTGATTTATCAAGTAATTAAACAATAATTAATTTAAGGATAAAGTAATAACTTAATTAAGGTAATTAATTTGTAATTGATGAAAGTAATTAAGAAATAATTACTAATTGAAGAAGTAATTAATTAGTTGTTGTAATTAATTAAAAATAATTAATTAAGAATTAATTAAGGGTTACTTTATGATTAATTAAAGGATAAATAATTAATGTCTTGCACTAATTAACTTAATAATTATAAGTATAAACTTATTAATTTAAGTTAAATTAATTTAATTAAATAATTAATAAAATTGTAATTAAGAATTCATCAAGTTACTAATAACACCAAATAAATTTATAATTAGAAATAAATTAAAGATAATTAAAGAAATATTATTGGTTAATGAAGATAATAAACTAAAGATGTTATGTATTGATAAAAGTGATTAAAGATTAACTATTAATTAAGGAGTAATTACTTAGTAATTGCAAATTAATTAAAAATAATTAATTAAGGATTAATTATTAACTAAGGGTTAATTAATGATTAATTAAAGAATAGTTTGTTAAATGTTTTGTAATTAATTGATTATTAATTTACCATGATCAGCAAAATTATTCATAGAACTTAATGTAACAACCCGCATATTTATCGAGTTTGTATTTAAATATTTTATTTAAATATTAACTCGTTAATCGGATTTTGGTCCGAAAAGCTACTTTTTGCAAACGGTCAAATTAGGACTCGAGACCACTTCCATTGAGTTCGAAATGTCGTTTACAACTTTTTTAAGTATAAACATCGATAGGTTTGGAGTTAGTGAAATTTCACTAACTTTTCCCACTTTGGACTTTGGGTTAGTTTAGCCTATTAAGCCCAAGTTCCAACCCTCTTCTCCTCACTCTTCATAAATTTCGTAACTAATCAAGCTTTGGCATTAATGGTGGAGGGAATGGGAAATTAAAATTCCAAAACTCAAATTCAATTGCAATCCATCTTTCTACTCCAAATTCAAGAAGAAGACATTGGATTCAAGCTTCTTGTGCTTAGATAGAAGAAGGATTGATTCTTGCTTGCTTAAAACTTCATTTTCATTGATATTTGGTGCAAAGGTGAGATTTTTATCTCACAATTCTAGTCTATAACTATGTTGGACTGTTGGGAATGATTCCCCATCACTTTAGCATGTACATTTGCATTTGGTTTGGATTGGATTGGCGAAAAACTCCAATTTTTAGTTGTTTGGTGAACTTCCTGAGCTTAGGTCGCTCTGCCCAGGTATAGGTCGCTCGGAATCATTAGCTCGCGTGTGTGGAAAAGTCAAGGCCTGCATATTTCGTTCGCCTCGAATTTAGGTCGCCTCGGATTTAGGTCGTAGGTCGTTGCACTTTAGGTCGTTCGCGTATAGGTCGTTCGGCCTTGCCTGCCTCATTAGGTCGTGGGACCTTAGGTCGTAGGTCGTTAGGCTTAGGTCGTTAAGTCGTTCCCTCTGTTGGAAACGTCTCCTCGGTCTTAGGTCGTTAGACCTTAGGTCGCCCCCCTAGGTCGTTAGACCCTGAGTTGTTCCGCCTTCATTTAGCTCGCGCACTTCTTTAGGTCGCATACTCCTTTAAGTCGCATGACTCCCATCCCTTTAGGTCGTTGGACCTTGTTTTCCTTAGGTCGTTGGACCCTATTTCCTTTAGGTCGTATGACCCGCTAGGTCGCTTGGCCCCTTAGGTCGCGACATCTTTAGGTCGTGTTACCTATATACCCCTAGGTCGAAAGACCTTAGGTCGTGCACCTTTAGGTCGCGAACCCTATTAGGTCGCGAACACCTTTAGGTCGCGAACCACTTTAGGTCGCATGACCTCGTCTCCGTTAGGTCGCGAACCCATTTTAGGTCGCATGACCTTTACCCTTTAGGTCGCTGGACCACTAGGTCGTGCCCCTTAGACCCCTAGGTCGCAACCATTAGGTCGCTTGACTCTATCCCTCTTAGGTCGTTAGACCTCATTTTGTCTTCACTAAGTCGTACCGTTTTGGACGGGGCGCTGCCCCCTGGACCCCCGCGACCTGACCGGGCAGGTCGAACCCCGTAAGCGGTGGCGTTGCCCCCGCACCCCCACCTTGGGGGGTTGCCACCCCCCCTCCGTAGTGGATCTTATCTGAAAAACATTGAGCTGATTTCCTTGGATTTTATTCACATCTCCGTATGCGATTTTTGTGACTGATTGTTTCTACAATTGCTTCTGTGTTTTGTCACTTTATAATATAAAGGTTTCAATACTAGTAGTAAATATCGAAACTCTTTTAACAAACAATTTCAACTCTATTTTTAATAACAAAGCTCTTTTCTTAAACCGTTTTCCAATCTATTAGTATATACAAACCTTTACCTCACTTGGATGAGAAATATAATTAAACGACTTAGTAAAACAAGTGGTATGAAACGCTTGCGTTCACTTCGTCGGTTAATTCTTGGACTTGTTCGATTGAACCTCTTGTGACAATTTTATTAGTGAAGATTTACAGTTTGTTCGTAAATATTTATGTTAAGCAAGTGGTTATGGGACATGAAGCTAAACTTCTATATTTACTAGCTTAGTGTAATTGACACTTCTCGTTGATCTTGATGATCGCTTTATGAATTAGACTATCAATTGCGCGATGTCTCTTTCATTGCAAGGTTAGACTAGACACCACTTGTGTGATTCCATTCACACATACCTTTCTGCTTTTTGGTTAGTCTTGACCTCAATCTGTGTGATTCCATTCACACATGCGGGGTAGCTCCCCTTGGTTTTCGGACCGTCATGTGATAGGCCTCTTTCTCTTTTCTATGATTTCTGGACTTCTTGCATTGATTTCTAGAATTTATGTCATTGACTTGTTATGAGTACAAGTTTGGGGTATGATGCCCTTTCCGAATCTTTGAGAAGATTCTTGTGATATTGATTATCTCTTATTGATTGATCTTCTGTTGATCATTATTTACATACTTATAGTGGTATGTCGTTATGGATGTTTATGTTTATGCCATATCTTTTATGTTATATCATGTCATCTGATATTTATAGCTAGACTGACCCGTTTATTATTTTCTTAAATAATACTCGGGTCAGACCGAGATGTTACAGGTGCTTCTGCTTGACTTCTTCCCAGGGATTCATCACTCTGACTTTTGGCTAACTGTTTAGATTAGCAGTTTTTGTTGTATACACTTGAGATATAGACTCATAGTTGTATTCTTTTGTATAGCACGTGTTGCTATTCTTTTGTATTATCGTGGATCTTAACGACCACTACTCTGATGTACACTTTCATGTGTTAGTTATATATTCATATCTTCTTCCGCCTTTGTGATATGGATATCTGTGACTGATTTGTGATATGATTATTTCTATGTTTGTTTCCGAAGATTATTTATAGCCACCGTGTGATAAGCAATTACATGGATGGTCGCTCCTCAACAGCCTTATTCTCCGTGCTAGTTGACAGCACTACTTCGGAGTGTTCTTGGCTAGCGTGGGTATAGAGGTGGGGCGTCACACTTAATCTGATTTAAACCCATCAGATAATTAAATTTACCCTATTTATGGATGTTTGGATTATATTGGATGTTGAATTGTTTGATATCCTTGAGATATAATGCTTTGTAATATATCCTGATTTGTGTTGTGATCTGTGATGTAATTTATTATTTGTTATATATATCCGTGATCTGTGAAAGAACGATAAGCATTATAGTTTATACTGCTTATCAACTATATTTCTGTGTTTTAATCTATGATGATTGAATGATGTTGCACTATTGTGTAAAACCCCTGGACCCCACTTATACACACACGAATATGGATTTCATGAGGAAATCGGTTAAGTCACAGATTTTTGAAATAGTTTTAAATTTGGAATTTTTAAATTCAAATGTTTTGGTAATGGAATCGGAATAAATGTGAAAAGCTTTTGGAATGGAATTTCAAGATAAAATTTGTTTTAAATAACTTGATTAAGTTTTGGAATTTAAATAATTTAATTTAAACTTAGATTCAAGGTTTGAAATTGAATCATATGATTTGAAATTAGGGATTAAAGATGTTATGTTAGTTATATACGGGTTTGAAACCATATTTAAAGTATTGTTTTGGGAATTCAAATTAACCCAAAGATTGTAATTTGTATAAATGAAATCGGGTTTTTTTTCAAAATAAAACTATTGTTTCTAAATGATAAAAAGCTTTCGTTTCAAATTTTATTAAAGGGATTTCAAGTTTAAATTAAAATAGTTTTCTAAGTCATAGATAAATATTCGGAAACGAATTTTGAAAATGAATATTTGAGAACAATTTGAAAATTATAAGACAAATCTTTGATTTAAAGATTTAATGAATTAATCCTTTTGAAACGGAATTGTTTTGAAATCCGGGAATGAATATTTGTGAAAGTAGGTGAACTTTATGAAATAAATCTTTTGTTTAAAAGATTTGAAATGGTAATGGGTTTAAACCATTTGAAAGTTAGTTTTGAATTATTAAGTTGTGACTTAATTGAAATCCCATATCCATATGTTTTAAATATTGCGCTTACTATTCGGTTTAGCCGGGAAAGGACCTTTGTGTCGTATAACCCATTCCGAATATGTGATACGACGTTTATGGATAGAATTTGAAGACCGGTGGTGAAGACCGGGTATTTGCAAGAGCGATAGGATGACCTATCGATTGTCTCTGCACCGAGTCGCGCCAGTATGGAGACTCGCTAAGTGATGGGAAGTCCGATCGGGATTGTGAATACCCGGATTGCAAGGACTTCTTTGGAAGTGCCTTCGGTTCTGTTCGAACCCAAAACAGACTTGTATGGATTGTGTGTCTGACATTACAAATTGAGATGTAAAGCAGATTTCTTTCAAATATATTTTCGTTGGTGGCAGAGAATTTATTCTCTTAGCTTAACACCCTTAGAGGTTATGTAGTTGAAGGTTATCGACGATATATTCCCAATTTGGTAATGTGGCATGCTGAGTGTTGCTGATCATTTATTGATCGAAGCATGGCTTTGTGAAAAGCGTAGCTTTGTGGACGAGACTTCGTCGGACCTCACACCCTGAAATGATCGAAACAGGAAAGATACGACAAGGTTATTGGGGGTAGCGCCCCTTAGGGTAAGTACATCTCCTTCTGGATAGAAGTGGTATCATGGTATGGAGCCCAAATACTTAACTTATATGGATATCGCAAATATATATATATATATATATATATATATATATATATATATATATCTTACTTCGTGATTGTTGTTAGGGCCCCGCATAAAGGTTGGTTACGACCGGGGGATGGCATACTCGTGTCAGTAGTTACCCAGTTTGAAGGGTAACCCGGCCTTGTGTTGGCAGAGATCCGGTTAGGTTCTTGGGGACGTCTTTCCAGAGGCGTTTCCATGTGGCAATGGGAAGTTCCTTGGCCTGACCATTTGTTAGAAATCCAAAGAAACAATACGAGCCTTGTACGGTATTAGTTGTAGAACCTGCCATCTAATATGGTAGCTATAGTAGGCATAATATAATGGTACCTATGCTGGCTAAGATTTATATTCTACTTTCGAAATGTTTTCTACACTATGCACTAATAATAATAATCAAATGATTTGATTTTACGTAGTAAGCATCTTTGACTATCATAAGGAGAAATCTCCCCCAAGTCTGCGTTTGCATTGTGTGTGTGCCGAGAGGCCTTATGGTAGTTTCATTTTTAAAAACATTGCGAATTGATTTTAAAATCTTTTGTTGATTGTTTTAAAAGACAAACTGCTTTTGTTACTCACACCAGTCCCATGACTGATCCGGAGTTTATTGTTTCTTTCCTAAACTCTGGGTGCTCAAATTTTTTCTACACGAGCAGTTTAGAGTTGGGTTTTTCACATAGTTAGGTTCGGTGGATTATTTGGAGTTAGTTCAGTCTTTGGATCAGACTGCACTTGCTTATCTTTGTGCATCGTTATTGGGAGTTCGAGCTATTATTGGATTGGTTCTTGGAAATGGAGTTGCAGTTTTCGGAGTTCTTCCTTGAAGACTATCTTAGAGTTATTTGTTCCACTGCTGGTGTTATCGTTTTCTTTTCCGCTGCTATTTTATTGTATCATATCTCTAATGTATATTGATATCTATTGGATCATCTGTTGTATCAGATATTGTATCAAAGCTGTATATCAATGTATTATTCTTTTATTCCGCTGTGTTGTTTACTGAATGTTGTTATAAGCTCCGGCGAATCGGATTTGAACGGTCGAATCTATGGCATTCGAATACGATATGAAGTATGGATGTCGATTTTCGAGCGCGAAAAATCCTTGTTCGTTACATGTGGTATCAGAGCTAAGGTTAAACTTTAGCTCAGGTGTATAACACATTAAGTAGCTCATTAGAGATAGGGTGAAGTATCCCTAGAATGAGTATCCCTAAGATATCCTTGAATGTCTCAGTAAATTCTCTTACTATTCATTGATAGTAAGTATGAGTGCAAGAAGTGGACGAGATAGGGGATAGGGGAATACGACTATAAATGGTCGATACTCTGTAACAACAACGAAAACAATCTTTCTTATCAATTTCCTTTAATTCATCTTTTCAAATTCTTTTGATTGCTTCATGACAGCTCCAGAGAGAAGTTTCGGTGCGTGATGCCCTACGAATCGTTGTAGAAAATCTTTACTACGTATTTCATCGGTTTCTTATCAGTTTTTGATTTAAACCTTAATGAATATAAATTGGAAATTTGGAATTGAAATTTTAAATAAATTTGGAGATTTTGAATTGAGTTAACTTGATTAATAGAATATGAAGGCTAAATTGAATTGAATTGATAAAACGATATCGTTTAAAACCAAATTTGAAATTCTATTATAATTTCTCGGGTTAATCGAAGTTCGAAGAGGGACAAATTGGTATATATTTTAAGATATTTCGACTTGGATTTGGAATCCATATCTTGTGTTTGAGGAATTATAGGAGATCGAATCTATCTATCTCTTTGTTGTTTTCGTGCCTGTAAATTTCGGGGACGAAATTTCTTTAAGGAGGGAAGTCTGTAACGATCCCGATTTAAAGACGAATTTAATTTTTGGATTAAATTGTAGATTTGTTTGGATTTTTCAAAATTAATAAGATAATTTACTTATTTATTTTATAAGTAAGATTTGAAACTTAAATGTAATTGAATTGGATTAGAAATAAAATAATGATTTGGAAAGTTAAAATATATTCAGAATGAATTTTCTTTAAAAAGTTTTAAAAAAATGTTTAAAATAAAATAAACCTTATTTATTAATATTAACACAAGTATAAAATAAAAGAACAATAGGTAATTAAATATTGATAGTTTAAGTTAAAATAAAAGAGAGATAAGATAAGCAATTATGTTAGAATGAAACTAAAAACTTAAGATAAAAGTTTATATCAATAACTAGAGTAACTTTATAATATACATTCACATATGAATACTTATAAAAGAAAAGAAAAAAAAATTAGAATAGGAATACATATATAAGTTAAAGTCTATAACCAATAACTAAACATATACATAAGCATGAACAAACAAAAGACAAGTTTGAACACTTGTAAAAGAAAACTCAAAGGTTATGCAGGCAAAACAAAAAGTAAGTAAATAAACAAAACAAAAGTATAAATAAAAGAAGTTAGGCATAAGCTTATAAAAACAAAGCAAAGTAATTAAATAAAGTACACCCTAACATACCATATCAGCCGAGATTTATCTCAGCATAGTTACACCAAGAGGATAAACAAAGCAAATGTAATATCTAGGAAAGTACTTGCAACAGGAAGTGGAAAAAAGAAAAAAAACAATGTATAGTATAAGCTTACAAAAAGGACTTAAAGCATTTAATACAAGTATCTCAGCCCATCTTCTCAATACATAGAAATCTTGCGTCAGCCTCCATTTGAAAACAAAGTATCTGATCTATGTTGTACAAATAATAATATAATACCCTGTACAACACATAATAACACCATGTAACACTTCATTTCTTACATATATCATCAGTTCATTCAAAAGCTGAAAAAAAAGTAAATATCATCTAAAAACTTAAACAAGGATTCAAATTTAAACAACTACAACCAGAGATCAGAAGAGAGGCTTCAGCAGGCAAAGTTTCAATGGGAAAATCAAAACCTATTTCAATAAAAAGCTTTGTCCATTGAAAATTTCACATTCTGTGTCAACATGAGTAGGCTCTGTTCATTTCTGGAAACCAAGGTGAGTAAACTCTTCTTTAAACAGTTTAAATGTTGTATGTGATTATTTTGTGTGATTAAGTTAGGATATGGATGGCATGACTTATTTTATCTGAATATATGTAAGAAAACCTATTTGAATTACCGGTGTGTGTGTGTGTGCGCGATGATATGGAGCTCTGTATTTGTGATTGATTCATCATCATCATCAAAACAATTACCATCTTCTCAAAACGAGCAATATTTGACTTTGGTTACTAAAGGAAAATTGATAATAACAGTATATTCTTATTTTTAAAAATAAAAATTCAGTAATTACAATTGACAAATATACTGTAAGTTAAAAAAAATACAGTGGAAAGCCGAAAATAGATCAAATTCAAACATGATGATTTTCAAATTCATTTATAGGGTCTTATTTATCTTCGAAATTTAGGAATTTTAAAAGTTGAATTATGATTTTTAGTTGGGAATGTGATGTGAAATTTAAGTTTAACCAGAGATTGGTTTTTGAGTTTATTATGATGGTCGAGGGCACTGGAGATGTCGGGATCTCAACTGGAGATGCAGGGATGATCGAGAAGTTTGGGAAAAATGCTTGGAGGATGATCAGAGCCTTTGTGGTGACGGCGGCGATCATTTTTGGTGGTAACCCTAGTTTTAATTGGGTTTAAACTTTTGATCGCCGAGGCTTCCATAGTTGATCGAGTGTAACGACACTCAAGGGGAGGCTAGTGTGGGAGCTGTCGAAGACATGGTCGGAGGTGGCGAAGTTCCGGTGGCGGGGATCAGTGGCACGAGGTGATTTCGTTGATGAAGTTGGGTTCCAGTTCAACTCAAAATAGCTCGATTTTGATTTGATGATCTTCTCATGCGTTTGGGTGGTCGCGGGGCTTCAAGGCGACGTCGTCAACTTGCTCGATGAGGTGGGGTTAGCTGGAGCGTCGTACGGCGACCGTGCACGTGCACTGTGCACAAATTTTTGTGATCTGGAAATTTTGTAGTTGGGGGAAGAAGTAGGGATGGTGCGCGTAATTGACTCGAGTTTTTACTCGAAGTAAATGGTGGGTTTGGTTCGTGTTATGGCAGGTTGGAACTCGAAGCAAATAGCAGTGGCCTCGGGTAGTTTAGATTTCAGGATTAATCCTGTCAGTATTTAACATTTTTAAACAAATGAAGTTTAAATGCAAAGTAAAAGATTTAAACAAGTTTTAAAACCAAATTTTTAACCTGATTCAAGCCTAGTTGGAATTTCAGTTTAAAAAAAATTACTTCAACAAGTAATTAAAGGATTTGAAAATTTGTTTTAAACTTTATTAAAGATAAATAAGGGTTCATTTTAAATCTTAAATTCATAATGAAATTTAAAAGTAAAATTGAAAATATATGTTATTAAACATATTTGTAAGTGACAATTTAAACTATCACTAAGGATAAATTTTACCTTAAGTTAATTAAGATATAAGGATGATTAGTAATTCATTAATTATTAAGTTAATTCAAACGGAAAATTTATTTATTTAATTAATTCATGATTTGGATTAATTGATTAAGGGTTAGGTCAATTAATTACGTAAGGAATGATTAAATTGTAGACCAAGGTTTATTAATTGGATATTAATTAATGATTAAAGTTGATTTATCAAGTGATTAAACAAAAATTAATTTAAGGATAAAGTAATAAATTAATTAAGATAATTAATTTGTAATTAATGAAAGTGATTAAGAAATAATTACTAATTGAAGAAGTAATTAATTAGTTGTTGTAATTAATTAAAAATAATTAATTAATAATTAATTAAGGGTTACTTTATGATTAATTAAAGGATAAATAATTAATGTCTTACACTAATTAACTTAATAATTATAAGTATAAACTTATTAATTTAAGTTAAATTAATTTAATTAAAGAATTAATAAAATTGTAATTAAGAATTCATTAAGTTACTGATAACACCAAATAAATTTATCATTAGAAATAAATTAAAGATAATTAAATAAATATTATTAGTTAATGAAGATAATAAATTAAAGATGTTAAGTATTGATAAAAGTGATTAAAGATTAACTATTAATTAAGGAGTAATTACTTAGTAATTGCAAATTAATTAAAAATAATTAATTAAGGATTAATTCTTAACTAAGGGTTAATTAATGATTAATTAAAGAATAGTTTGTTAAATGTTTTGTAATTAATTGATTATTAATTTACCATGACCAGCAAAATTATTCATAGAACTTAATCTGATTTAAACCCATCAGATAATTAAATTGACCCTATTTATGGATGTTTGGATTATATTGGATGTTGAATTGTTTGATATCCTTGATATCTAATGCTTTGTGATATATCCTGATTTGTGTTGTGATCTGTAATGTAATTTATTATTTGTTATATATATCTGTGATCTGTGAAAGAACGATAAGCATTATAGTTTATACTGCTTATCAACTATATTTTTGTGTTTTAATCTATGATGATTGAATGATGCGACACTATTGTGTAAAACCCCTGGACCCCACTTATACACACACGAATATGGATTTCATGAGGATAGAATGGAATTTCAAGATAAAATTTGTTTTAAATAACTTGATTAAGTTTTGGAATTTATATAATTTAATTTAAACTTAGATTCAAGATTTGAAATTGAATCATATGATTTAAAATTAGGGGTTAAAGATGTTATGTTAGTTATATACGGGTTTGAAACCATATTTAAAGTATTGTTTTGGGAATTCAAATTAACCCAAAGATTGTAATTTGTATAAATGAAATCGGGTTTTTTTTCAAAATAAAACTATTGTTTCTAAATGATAAAAAGCTTTCGTTTCAAATTTTATTAAAGGGATTTCAAGTTTAAATTGAAATAGTGTTCTAAGTCATAGATAAATATTCGGAAATGAATTTTGAAAATGAATATTTGAGAACGATTTGAAAACAATAAGACAAATCTTTGATTTAAAGATTTAATGAATTAATCCTTTTGAAACGGAATTGTTTTGAAATCCGGGAATGAATATTTGTGAAAGTAGGTGAACTTTATGAAATAAATCTTTTGTTTAAAAGATTTGAAATGGTAATGGGTTTAAACCATTTGAAAGTAAGTTTTGAATTATTAAGTTGTGACTTAATTGAAATCCCATATCCATATGTTTTAAATATTGCGCTTACTATTCGGTGTAGCCGGGAAATGACCTTTGTGTCGTAGAACCCATTCCGAATATGTGATACGACGTTTATGGATAGAATTTGAAGACCGGTGGTGAAGACTGGGTATTTGCAAGAGCGATAGGATGACCTATCGATTGTCTCTGCACCGAGTCGTGCCGGTATAGAGATTCCCTAAGTGATGGGAAGTCCGATCGGGATTGTGAATACCCGGATTGCAAGGACTTCTTTGGAAGTGCCTTCGGTTCTGTTCGAACCCAAAACAGACTTGTATGGATTGTGTGTCTGACATTACAAATTGAGATATAAAGCAGATTTCTTTCAAATATAATTCCGTTGGTGGCGGAGAATTTATTCCCGTAGCTTAACACCCTTAGAGGTTATGTAGTTGAAGGTTATCGGCGATATATTCCCAATTTGGTAATGTGGCATGCTGAGTGTTGCTGATCATTTGTTGATCGAAGCATGGCTTTGTGAAAAGCGTAGCTTTGTGGACGAGACTTCGTCGGACCTCACACCCTGAAATGGTCGAAACAGGAAAGATGCGACAAGGTTATTGGGGGTAGCGCCCCTTAGGGTAAGTACATCTCCTTCTGGATAGAAGTGTATCATGGTATGGAGCCCAGATACTTAACTTATGTGGATATCGCAAATATATATATATATATATATATATATATCTTACTTTGTGATTGTTGTTGGGGCCCCGGATAAAGGTTGGTTACGACCGGGGGATGGCATACTCGTGTCAGTGGTTACCCAGTTTGAAGGGTAACCCGGCCTTGTGTTGGCAGAGATCCGGTTAGGTTCTTGGGGACGTCTTTCCAGAGGCGTTTCCATGTGGCAATGGGAAGTTCCTTGGCTTGACCATTTGTTGGAAATCCAAAGAAACAATACGAGCCTTGTACGGTATTAGTTGTAGAACCTGCCATCTAATATGGTAGCTATAGTAGGCATAATATAGTGGTACCTATGTCGGCTAAGATTTATATTCTACTTTCGAAATGTTTTCTACACTATGCACTAATAATAATAATCAAATGATTTGATTTTACATAGTAAGCATCTTTGACTATCATAAGGAGAAATCTCCCCCAAGTCTGCGTTTGCATTGTGTGTGTGCCGGGAGGCCTTATGGTAGTTTCATTTTTAAAAACATTGCGAATTGATTTTAAAATCTTTTGTTGATTGTTTTAAAAGACAAAATGTTTTTGTTACTCACACCAGTCCCATGACTGATCCGGAGTTTATCGTTTCTTTCCTAAACTCTGGGTGCTCAAAATTTTTCTACACGAGCAGTTTAGAGTTGGGTTTTTCAGATAGTTAGGTTCAGCGGATTATCTGGAGTTAGTTCAGTCTTTGGATCAGACTGCACTTGCTTATCTTTGTGCATCGTTATTGGGAGTTCGAGCTATTGTTGGATTGGTTCTTGGAAATGGAGTTGCAGTTTTCGGAGTTCTTCCTTGAAGACTATCTTAGAGTTATTTGTTCCGCTGCTGGTGTTATCGTTTTCTTTTCTGCTGCTATTTTATTATATAATATCTCTGATGTATATTGATATCTATTGGATCATCTGTTGTATCAGATATTGTATCAAAGCTGTATATCAATGTATTATTCTTTTATTCCGCTGTGTTGTTTACTTAATGTTGTTATAAGCTCCGACGAATCGGATTTGAACGGTCGAATCTATGGCATTCGAATACGATATGAAGTATGGATGTCGATTTTCGAGCGCGAAAAGTCCTTTTTCGTCACAATATTTAATGACATCTAAATGCCGTGCGATTGCGATATAGATCAGAAATGATATTTTAGAGATGGGTTTCAATTTTCATAATTTTTTGAATTAGTGTTGATTTTATATTAATTTTCTAGTAGGAAAATTTTTATTTGGGTTTAAAAATATTTACGGCTAAATAATATATGTTTTGGATATGAAACTAATATATGTTATAAAACGTATTTAAAATGTTTTTCTAAAATTTTGTAGAATTTTCCTTAGTGTTTTGACAAATATATAAAATTATTTAAGGTATGGGACTTAAATGTTTTATATATTTATAAAAAGAGAAGGATTATTCAGTAAATGATTTAAATTGTTTATTTCTGAAATATTGGTAGAACTTTTAGAAAAGAAAATTAGCAACCAATAATATTTGGACAAACAAGGCAGGTTAGTTGAAAAGAAATTCGTTTTAAATAAAAATCGATTTTTACATGCTTTTGGCATATTTCGCCACTTTCGGCACAGGGGTTACGACCAAGTACTACCGCCTCCATGCCATCGAAACCAATGAACATAGTATTAATAACGTGGTATGGAGTGAATTGGACTGAGGCGGAAGGCACTAGGTTGAGACTAAAGGTTCCGAAGGGGTCAAAGCGCGTCTTTGCTTTTAATTGAAAATGTGCCTGCTTTGCTTTTAAAGGATATGCTTTCAACTTGTTTGGCTTCCGTGTGGGTCAGATTGATTCATGGAAAGGTTTCGAATGGGTTGCGCCTTTTGTTTTAAGTAAATTCTTTCGAATGGGGTCGGAACCCTTAGTTGATGCCTTTCTACCTTTCGACGCCAATGGTTTCGGAAGGTATACTTTGCTTTTAAAACTTAACCGCTTCTCCAATGCTTTCAGAATGTTGGTTTCGACACCATTACTTCTTTGCTTAGGAATTGCTTTCGAAAGTTCTTTCGAATTAAATGTTTTATGCCCTTTTGGTCGATTGAAGGTAGAAGGCAAATGGTTTTGAAAGAGGCGATTTTAGTGGTTTCGAAAGGTGTCTCCACCTGTATTATGCTTCTGAAAGGTTTTATAGAATGGTTTCAAAGGGACGGTTCCCTAGTGGTTTCCAAATGTTTGAAAGGAAAGGTTTTACAATATTTTCGAAAGGCAAAGTTTAAATGTTTAAAGATAGGATGTCCAAGGTTTTATAGCTTTCGATGGAAAGATTTTTAAAGTGTTTTTGAAAGGAAGTTTGAATGATTTTGAAAGGAATGTTTTGGCTTTCGGCCTAGGTTATAAAGAAGGGTTTACTTGGTTTCGAAAGGGGTACTTTCAGTGGATTCGAAAGGTGTACTTTCAAAGGTTTAAATGTTTTCATCAACAAAGATTTAAGTAAAGTATATATGACATGGCAAGGTGATTTTGAGTAAAGCATAGAGTATTTATTTTCCTTATTTAAGTTTGGTCTAAAGGTTTTAAATCAATTTGAGATGAAAAGTGTTTCAAGGAAAATTTAAGGGAAGATTACCGTAAGTAAAATGACTCGGATATTAGAATACCAGATGGGACTAGTATAGGGCCATGCCCTATACGTTAGCTATTAGCCCTAGCTAATTTGGTCAAAACTCCAGTGTGTAAGGCTTTGTCACAGAGAAGACTAAAATTATGATTACACATAGAAGGGAATATATGTTTGCATATAGATAGGTTACAGGTGAGCCCGCAAAACCACTATGATCAAGTGACACCGGGGGAAGATAAGTTAGGGATAGACCGTCTAGAGGTGAAGTATTTAACAGATAAGTTTGGGATAGACCTTCCAAAAGAGGAGTGTTTAACGGGTGTTAGATTATTTTGTTTATATTGTCTGGTAGGCCCAAGTCAGCCAAAGGTTCGTAGTTAGCCAAACAAAACTACAATGTTCGAACAGATAGTTCATTTGTTACCTAATATGTATGTTTACATGATATTGCTTTACAGTTTTAACCAGTTTTGGTTGTAGGAAATGACTTGCAAAAGATATGTTTTAAAAGGATATTAGTGAGGGGAAACCCGATCCTCTAAGCGGCATAGTCTCACTTAATATCAAATAATTGAGATGTATACTATTATTCACACTAGGCTTTATATCTGACTTGAAGTTTATGTTTTTCCCTTTAAACTCTCGGATGCCCAGAATTGATTTAAGTGGGCTGAGGTTTGAGGCTTACAGGTTTTAGTAGTTTGACGAATAAAGCTTCTAAAGACGAGTAGGTGTCTGACGGATAGCTATTTAGGAGTTGCTGTTTTATTTTGTTTGATTCTGTTGTGTCGTATTTAAGACAGTTATGTCTATATAATACTCTGGTCATCCAAGGGGGCATCTTCATATGTCGCTCTTGGCATATTTTGTATTAGTTATTTTTGATCTTTACCTGGGAAATGATATGGGATTATGTAATAGAATATGAAACATGTTTTGTCAAATGTAATCAGAAAAGTTGTTTTGTGAAATCTATCATTTTGTTTCATATTCACATGCTTCTGATAATATGGATACCATTAACATTACCGTATTTGGTCACAGAAAGTTAACATTATGGTTGACTGCAGCATCTGTACCGCTTAGTTGGGCCTCTAGATAGGGGATGTTACAACTTGGTATCAGAGCATTGGTTTATGGAAAAAATTTAAAATGAAAATGAATTTTGAATACATAATCCTAAGGAATTAAAGTAAGATTTGGGCATGGGATAACGTTATAGTTACGTACTTGTATTCGCTATATATAAGTATATGCTATATCTTTAGTTTTCTATCTCTCTTAGGCTATTTTTTTGTATCTCACGGGGCTTGAATATAGATATGGACACTAGAAGTGGAAGAGTGAATCTTGCAGGAAGCGCCACCACAAATGGAAATGCTAGACCAAATACTAAAAGAAACCAAGGTCTGGCATAAGATGGGAATGTTGGTGCTGGAGTTCCACAAGAGGATATGCAAGCTATGTATTAGTTTTTTGTTTACATGATGCAAGCTGGAATTTCCGCTGGTGTGGTTGGAGGAAATGCTGGATTAAGAGGAGTTCAGGAAGCTCTGGTTGCCAATAACTATGCTATGTTGAGGAGGGACTATGCCAGTCTTGGAGTGAAGCCATTTATTGGAACTAAGGATTCTATTGAGGTGGAAAGCTGGATGTTGCACTGTGAGCAGATATTTGCTAATTTAGGGGTCAATGATGAGTAGAAGAGAAGGCTAGCTACGAGACAACTTCAAGGAGCAGCTATATTCTAGTAGAATAGTGTGATGGCTGGAGTGGATCAAGAAATAATGGTGTGGGCTTAGTTTAGGAGGAGATTTTAGGAGAGGTTCATGTCTGTGATGGTGCAGTCTATTTAACTCAGAAAGCTTGCTGAGTTGGATCAAGGGGTAATGTCTATTTTGGAGTACGCTAGTAGGTTTGAAGAGTTTGCTAGATATGGTAATGCCACTGTTGATACGGTGATGAAGAGGAATGAGAAGTTTATCAGCGGTTTGAAGCCCAATTTGGAAAAGGCTACCTTACCTTATATCAGAGACCATTATGATGTGGTTGTAAAGATGGCTTTAAGACATAAGGAGATGCTTGCTTGTTAAGAGGACAGTAAGGCGAAGGAGGTCTAGGTTAGGCAAGGTAAGAAGAGGAAATTCTTTCATAAGAAGGGTGCTCAGAAGGGTGGAGCGACGAAGAAAGGAAAGTCTGAGGTTGTTTGCTTTAAGTGCAACAAGGAGGTGCATTCTGCAGATGAGTGTCATATTGGAAAGGTGAAGAAGTGATCGAGAAGAAGAATATTAGATGCTTCAACTGCGATTAGATTGGTCATTATAAGAATCAATGCAAAGACCCTACTAAGGACGGAAGGGGCAAAGTATTTGCATTGGAGCCAGCTACTTCAGGACCAACAGTGCAGGAGAAAGGGAAGGCAATGTTGGGAGGTATGCTTCATATTCATGGTATGTCTATTAGCATTCTGTATGATACTAGTGCATCACATTCTTTTATATCACATTGTTTGGCAGACAAGTTTAACCTAGAACCCACATACTTAGTTACTTCCTTAAGGTTTGCAAATCTAATAGAAGGGTGTGTGACACTTGGGATGAAGTGTGATAACTTAGAGTTTGATATGCTAGATCATACCTTTGTTTTCAGTTTGCATGTGTTTGACTTTGTAGAGTTCAGAATTATTTTAGGTATGGATTGGTTTAGTAAATCGATGCTAGAATATTTTTTCATGATAGGAAAATATTGCTTAGACACCCAGACTTTAGAGATTGGATTGTATATATCGTAGAAAGCCCTAGCTATGAGGCGAATGCTTTATTGGGTGTAGTGGAGTTGGAAGATGAGTTAAATTGAGTTTTCATGGTTAGAGAATTCACAGATGTTTTTGGGATTGTAGTAGGATTGCCACTAAAATGAGCTATCGAGTTTCAGATAGATTTGATGCCTGGAGCAGAACCAGTGAGTAAACCACCAAGCAGAATGTTACCCGGCACTTTGGCTCAGCTACATAGCGATAGTCGCAGAGCCTATGGTTGAACCTAGACGGGACTGATGCTAAGAGAGGATTGGAGGTATAAGAGATCGTTGTAACTTAAGTTTGGATCGGTCTGTATATGTGGATAGGCCTTGGTGGATCAATCAAGAAAAATAAGTTGAAGTGGATGGGCATGTGTTGTTCGGACAAGGTGGTTTGGCCAAGGAGAATTGGCGTAGGTGGGCCGATGATGATGGTAACTGTGATTCGGTCGGCCTATACATGTGGTTCACTATATTTGACACCTGATCGGCATGCTTGTGAAGTACAAGAATTGAAGGTGGATCGGTGTTGGAGTAGAGACATGGTGGTTCGGTGTTAGGTGGTGGTTCGACCAAGATAGCTAAGCTGAGGTGGCTCGACCAAGGTGGGTCGGTCAATGTGGGTCGGTATAGTCGGGTCAATGGTGGACTATATGATGTTGTTTGCTACGATCAGCCTAGGTGGTCTAGGTTTTAGTGGATCGGCTTCAGAAGAATTAGTTTGTGTAGGTCGGCCCTTAGTGGTTTGACCTTGGAGGGATTATTTCAGGTGGATCGACCTTTAGTGGTTCGGCCATATAGGGTTGGTCAACATGACTGGAAGTTAAGAATGGAAGAGTGGAATGACATGAGCATGAGTATGAGTCAATTCGGAGCAAGGACCAGGTTGCTTCGAGTCACACCACTACTTGCTCCGAATCGCCTGAGGGGTAGCTTTGAGTTATCTATGAAGAAACTCCAGCCAGGTAGTGATGGTTTGATTAGAGTGTCTCGGCAGTGACTGGTTCGGTCATGGAGGGTCGGCATGCCTGGGTCGGTACACATGAGCTATTAGCTGTGGGCCGAGCTATCTTAGTCACGGGCCTGGATGAGAGAACCAGCCTATCTTCGTCTATAAATAGAGGGGGAGGGGTCCAATTTAAAAGACCTTTTTTTGAGAACTCCAGGCATACTCTGCCATTTTCTATACTCGCCTCTTTTTAGTTCAAACTTGCATTCAAGTTGTTTGTTTACGGATTGTATATGTACTCAAGTGATTGGAAAAGTAATAAAGATTATATTCAAAGTGGACGTAGGCAATTATGTTGAACCACTATAAATCTAGTGTTCTCATTTTTGTTGTTCCTTTTGCATTCAACAGTGTTATTTCACTATTTTAATTTACTTTCTTCATTAGTCTCTCTACACATTTCTATTCAAACGTGTTGGTAACCAATTTTGGGTGCTAACCATTTTGGTGCTTTCATTGAGAACGTCCATCTCAGGCTATTAGGATCTGCTTTGTTACTACTGAATTAAGGAAATCCCCCGAAGGAGATCCAAGTTCGTTCTCAAGAGTTCATACATACTACCCAGAGTTCCCATAGATAACTCTAAGATGGCAAGGCCACGTACCCGATCCGCCTCTCACAACACGGATGCTAATGAGACCGCCAGCTTCCAGCAAGTGGGTCCTAGTAATCAGCAAGCTAATGCAGGTGCAGAGTCCACCACCATCCTAAACCAACCAGAAGCCGTCACTAGGACAGAGTTCAATGAGCTAACGAGGGAGCTCGTAGAAAGGAGGAGACAGCTTAATGAGCAGATTCAAACGAATGCCAACCTGATGACCCAGATCACTCAGCAGTAGCATCAGAATGCTGAAGGAAGCCCAACTTCCTACTGATCATCCGACAGCTCCACTTCGTCATATCAACACCATAGGTGTAGATGCCGTAGGATTAATATGGCACAAACTGGTATAATGGAGCAATTGGTAACGACTTGCTAAGAGCAAACCAATCGAAATGGTCCAGATTCCCTACATAGAACCATGGCTCCTCATCTGCACCTGAGAAGTTGCTCCTAACTTGGGGGGAAACTAAGGATCTGGAGCATGCTTGGAAGCTGGTCCATCGCCTCGCCAGGGTCGTAGTGAAGCGAGTCCTCGGGATTTGCACTTAGATGATCGCCTACCGAGGAGGCACCAGCCAGAACGATCGCGTTGGATGGATACCAACTTGCTACCTCCCATCCAGCTCTGAATTTATCCGTTATGGTTAAGAAACTAATGAAGGAGAATCAGGGCTTTACCAACGATGACTGGGGCATATCTAGGAGCCAAACTCCATCTACAAATACCATCCTACAAGCTGAATACCCCCAGAAATTAAGCATGCCTACTATTCCAGCTTATGAGGGAAAGACCAATCCTAGACAACACGTAATGAGATACGAGTGGATGATGGACTCAACTAGGGAAAATGATACGACCAAATGCAAATGCTTCCTAATAACTCTATCCGGAATCGCAACCATGCGGTTCACCAGACTTCCCCTACGATCAATCTCCAGGTTTGATGAGTAAGCGGCAAAATTTGTGGAGCAGTTTAGGATCCATGCCACTCGTCCAAAGGATGTGATGTCGTTGTCCGGTGTTATCCAGGCTATGGGAGAGTCATTGAAGGAATATTTGCAAAGATTCCATATCGCTGCTATCAAAGTTAGCAATCCGAATGACTATGCTATCCTTATGGCCGTGATACGAAGAGTAGATCCAGACTTAGAGTTTGGTGATTTGTTAGCAGGAAAACCATCGACTATCCTAGAATGCTTTATTCAAAGGTGAACCAATTCATGAGAAGAGAAGAGGCCAGGTGGTCAAGAAGGAGCAGTGCACAAGGGCCCGACAAAGAAGCAATACAAAGAAACATCACGGTAAAGCAATCTGGCAAAAGCTCTGGCAAGGTCCAAGTCAATGTTCAAAATAAGTTGGAGTAGTCTAAAGGAACCGGAGGAGGAAATCCCAAACGAAAGAGGGAAGTAGGAAAGTGGAAACCAAGAATCCGGACCTATACCGAGTATACACCTCCGAATAAATCTTTAGATAATATTTATCTATCAACTTGTAGTACATTCCAATACCGAAAGCCACGCCCAAAGGAATCTACTGAGGAACAAAAGCAGACTGGAAAGTATTATCGATTTCACGAGACCTATGGGAACAACACTAAAGAGTGTAGACACCTCCATGATGCTATAGAAAAGTTGACTCGCCAGAAGAAGTTACAACAATTTGTTAAGAATCCACAGGAAGGCGAACAGTGGACATCCGACACCAATGGCGTCCAAGCTTCACATCGACCTGAGGAGCCCCTCGAACCAGACGAAGGCTGGTCATAAACACAATAATCAGTGGACCTCATCTAGCCCACAAGAGTTGGCAAGAAATGGAATGCTATGCTAGTTCCCTAAAGCATGCAGGTTTCGAATGCTGCTCAAACACGGAAGATGGGACTCCAGCGAAGCAGCAGCGAATGATGACCGATGATATAGTGGTCAGAAGCAGGGATGTCGATCAAGTGGATGCACCTACCATTGACCTGATGGTTATCTCAGCTATGATTGGACCGATGCTTGTGAGAAGGATACTAATTGATTGTGGATGTTCTGTTAACATTATCTTCAAAAAGGCGTATGACCAAATGAAGATGTAGACGAAGGATCTGAAACCATCTAAAGCCTACATTCACGGCTTTAATGGTGCAGCTACTGATGCGATAGGTTTTGTTGAATTGAGTTGAATTAGGAGAAGGTGAACGCATGAGGGTACAGATCCTACCATTCATTGATTTAGATGTTTATTCCTCGTACAATGTTTTTTTGGGCCGACCGGCCCTGGCAGAGTTCAGGGCATCATTGGCCCAGTGGTGTTTGACCTTGACATTTCCAACAGACAGAGGAGTTGGTGTAGTGCATGTGATCAAGCGACTGGTCGTGCTTGCTATGTGGCTAAGCTGAGAGAGGCCTAGCGAAGAGAGAAAGGAAAGGGTACGAACAACCCTTTCCGCACCCATGTTGCTAAAAATTGTCAAGTAATGCTCGAGCCTTGGCTTGGGCAATACAGTCGGATCTATAAAGACATAGATTCGAGAGATGTCGATGACGATGAAGAACCCAAAGAGGTTAAGGCGGAACCAGGTGAACTGACGATTGACATTCCATTTAGCTATGATGACCCATCACGGGTGTTTAAAATTGGATCACAACTCAACCCCTCATGATAGAGGATCTTACCGATTTCCTCCGAGCGAATCTAGATGTTTTCGCTTGGACCCATTCCGATATATATGGAATTTCTCCTGCCATCGCAAGTCATATGTTGAACATTGATTCGAAGTATGTGCTAGTGAAGCAAAAGAGGAGAGACATAGACCCAGAGAGGTCTTCTACTCTCAAAGAGAAGGTGGATAAACTCAAGGCCAATGGGTTCATCCGTTATGCCCTCTATCCTGAATAAGTATCAAATCCCGTACTTGTAAGGAAAGAAAATGGGAAGTGGAGGACTTGTCTTGACTACTCGGACCTGAATAAGGCGTGCCCTAAGGATAGTTTTTCTTTGCCCAGAATTGATTAGCTGGTCGACTCGACAGCTGGACATGAATTATTGTCATTTATGGATGCATATTCGAGGTATAATCAAATCTCGATGCACATTTCCGATCGAGAGCATACAACTTTTGTCATGGACGTTGGACTATACTATTATGTAGTGATGCCTTTCGGGTTGAAGAACGCGGGGGCGACTTATCGACGTTTGGTGAATCGAATGTTCAAAGACCAGGTCGGTAGAACAATGGAAGTCTATGTGGATGATATGCTCGTGAAGTCATGATGGTCAAATGCCCATATTGGAGACTCGACTGAGATGTTTGATAGACTCAGATTTTACGGAATGGAAATCAATCTACTGAAATATTCCTTTGGTGTTGCGTCGGGGAAGTTTTTATGTTTCACCGTCGGTGCACGAGGGGTCGATGCCAACCCAGAAAAGATTCACGCTATTCAAGACATACAATCACCCAAAACTATAAAGCAAGCACAAAGCATGAATGGAAAGTTGCCGCGTTGAGTCGGTTTATATCCAGAGCGATCGACAAGTATACTCCTTTCTTTAACGTGATAAGGAAAGGGAAAAGAAACTTTGAGTGGACTCCGAACTGTAAGGACGCGTTTCGAGCTCTAGTGAGACACTTGGAGAGGCCCTCGGTTCTGTCAAAGTCCGTAGACCACGAAAAGTTGTATGTTTACTTGGCGGTCAACCTCTGCGGCAGGTTCTCCAACGAACAGAAACTTTTGGAAGGCTACTCAGATGGAACATTAAGCTGAGTTGGTTCGAAATCACTTACATGCCACGAAGGGAGATCCAAGGGCAAGCGCTAGTAGATTTTATTGCAGAATTCACCATATCAAATGAGTCAAGCAGTAGTGATGTGATTCCCGCTGTTCGATGGAAGCTATATATCGATAGAGCATACAACGACCGTTGCCCTGGGGCTTGTGTTATTCTTGTAACTCCAGAGAGCCGATCAATTTTTTATGCTTTGAAACTCGATTTCCCCGCTACGAACAATGAAGCTGAGTATGAAGCATTGATTACCGCCTTGAAGATCACCAAAGAACTTACAGTGAAATCGATTTAAATTTTTTGTGACTCATTGTCGGTGGTGCACCAGGTATGGTGGGACTATCAGGAAAAGGGGCAAAGGCTTGCCCCATACCTCGCTCGGGTTCAAGAATTGCTGGCTGACCTCGAATACTATGATATTTCGCACACTCCACATGAACAAAATGGGGAAGCCGATTCCTTGGCAAATTTCTCAAGTACTACTGATGCGCAACAGATGGGCTCGGTTCTCATCGAAACCTTACACGCCCCAAGTATAAACGAGATGGAAGTAGATCTTGTGTTAGGAACGGAAACTTGGAGGGAGTCATGGATGAGCCTGTTTAAAGAATATCTGCAACATGGAACCTTGACTGAGAAAAAGAACGAGAGACGATAAGTCGTTCACAACGCCTCATAGTATATATTGCAGGATGGAGTAATGTATCAGAAGGGACTCTTTGTCCCCTTGCTTAGGTGCGCCGTTCACAATGAGATAAAGAGGGTCTTAAGAGAAGTCGATGAAAGAAACTGTACCGACCATACTGGAGGGCAAACGTTAGACAAAAAGATCCTATGACATGGATGCTATTGGCCGACCGTGAATCGGGACGCCGTATACTATGTAAGGAGATGCTATAAATGTCAAAAGTATGCAAAGACCCCGAGGGCACCACCAACATAGCTCACGCAAATGGTTAGTCCACGGCCGTTTGCAATATGAGGATCGAGATAATCTGTTCCTTGCCAATCTCCAAAAGTGGTGCGAAATACGCAATCGTCGCGGTAGATTACTTCACCAAGTGGGCAGAAGCAGAGCCACTACAATGATCACCACCGAAAAGGTTATTAACTTTGTTGTACGAAACATTACATGCCGCTTTGGCCTCCTACGGACTATCATTACTGACAACGGAAATCAATTTGAGAGTAGAGAATTCAAAGAGTTATGCCGCAAATACCACATTGAGAAAAGGTTTGCTTCAGTCACTCACCCTAAGGCAAATGGGTAGGTTGAAGCCACATATAAGATAATCAAGTCCATATTAAAAAAAAAATTGGAGAAGGCTAGAGGTAAGAGGGTGGATGAGCTTTTAATAGCACTCTAGGCCTATAGAACCACCCACGAGTCCGTGAGTGGCCACACTGCATTCGCCTTGGCATACGGCACTGAAGCTATTATACCCGTGGAACTTGAAGTTCCCTCTCACCGTGTGACTCATTATGATCCTAGGACGAATCGAGATCTCTTACTAGAATAGTTGGACTTTATCGACGAGAAGCATGAAGAAGCTGATTTAAGGGCGGCCGCATATCGGCATCGAGTCGCCCAATATAATAATGAAAAAGTTCGACCAAGAAATTTCGAAGTAGGCGACCTTGTTTTGAAGCGATTTTTTCCAGTCCCGTCATATATGAATCCCATATGGGAAGTTCCCTACATCATCGAACAGAAGCTTGGAGAAGGAACCTTCAAGCTAGCGACAGTTGATGGCGTGACGCTCCCCACAGCATTGAATAGTGAGCATTTGCGTCGTTATTACACTTAGTTTATTTCTTTTGCATTTTAGTATCAATTGTTTCCAGAATATGTTTCTTTTGTTGTTCTCTATTTCTGACATGTAATAAGACAATTCATTTTGTCCTTATTTACAACACTCATTAAAGGCTTGAAGCTATTTTCCCATGAGCTATTAGTGTTTTGTGTTTTATAATTTCATGGAAAAATAAAATAGCATTAACATGTCTGGCGTATGAACGCAGGCGCAAAACTAAAATTCGATCAGCTAACGATTCAAAAAACTCCAAGTCCCTAATGCGCACTAGGGTACTCTAAGTCCCTGGAGTGCAGAATGGAGTATAAACGAATTAAAAAATCTCTAAGTCCCCGAAGCACGGATTGGAGTACTCTGAGTCCCCAGAGTGCGGACTGGATTATAAATGATTCAGAAAATCTCTAAGCCATCGGAGTGCGGGCTAGAGTACTCTGAGTCCCTAGAGTATGGAATGGAGTATAAGCAATTCAAAAAATCTCTAAGTCGCTGGAGCATGGACTAGAGTACTCTGAGTCCCCGAAGTGTGGATTAAAGTATAAATGATTCAAAAAGTCTCTAAGTCCCTGGAGCATGGACTAGAGTACTCCGAGTCCTCGAAGTGCGGACCAATGTATAAATGATTCAAAAAATCTTTAAGTCCCCGAAGCGTGGACCAGAGTACTCTATGTCCCCGGAGTGCGGACTGGAGTATACACAATTCAAAAAAAACTCTAAGTCCCGGAGCGCGGACTAAAGTACTCTGAGTCCCTAGAGTGCAGACTGGAGTATAAGCGTTCAAAAAATCTCTATGTCCCTGCAGCGTGGACTAGAGTACTCTGAGTCCCCGGAATGTGGACTTGAATATAAATGATTCAAAAAATCTCTAAGTCCCGGAGCGCAGAGTAGAGTACTCTAAGTGCATGGAGTGTGGACCAGAGTATAAATGATTCGAAAAATCTCTAAGTCCTCAGAGCACGGACTAGAGTACTCTGAGTCTCCGAAGTGTGGACTGGAGTATAAATGATTTAAAAAACCTCTAAGTCCCCGGAGCACGAACTATAGTACTCTGAGTCCCCAGAATGAAGACTAGAGTATAAGCAATTAAAAAAATCTCTATGTCCCTGGAGTGTGGACTAGAGTACTCTGAGTCCTCGGCGTGCGGACTAGAATATAAATGATTCAAAGAATCTCTAGTCCCCGGAGCGCGAACTAGAGTACTCTGGGTTCCCAGAGAGCGGACCAGAGTATAAATGTTTCAAAAAATCTCTAAGCCCCTGGAGCGCGGACTATAGTACTCAAAGTCCCTAAAGTGTGGATTAGAGTATAAACGATTCAGAAGTCTCCAAGTCTTGTGAAAACGGACTGGAGTTCGCATGACCCACAAAACTCTAGATTTCGATCATAGATTAAAAAATAAGCTAAGAGATGAAAATCTAAAAATAAAAAGAAGCAAGACTTTATACACTAATCAAAAAAGAAGTTTCATGACAACTTCTTCAAAGTCCAGAGCCAAAATCTATCTAAAAAAAGAAGGGGAGGAAAACAACTACATGGTACCACGTTACTTAAGTTGAGCAAAATGTAGCGAGGCAACAGTCACTTCTTCGGTTTTCTTTCCCTTTTTGGTTTCTCTAAAGTTTCCTCATCCAAGAATTTTTGGACTCTTTGCTTCCTAGGGACGAAGTACTCAAGGGAGGAGGAGGGATTTCCAAGTTATGATCCCACCAGGGAGGATGACCTTCAAAGGCCAATTTAAGGGATCGTCGAATTCCACCACCTGAGATTCTTTCTTAACTTTGTTTTTCTTTTTCTTCTCCTCCTTGATTTGCTCTTTCTTGCTGAGCTTCGAAGTATGCTTGGAAGCGCCTATGATTTTAACCTCCTCGTGTTAATCTACAGTTGAGGGATCTTGATGTTTATCCTCATCCAGCGCCCCGATCGCTTGAGCATCGGAACCAAGGGTATCTCTGTTGTGACGTGCCTCGGCAGTCTTCTCTTCTCGCTCCGTGGAGACATCACTCCTTGGAATCGGCTCGGGTTCAGAGTGACCTATATGATTTCATGAAAAAAATGTTAAAACACATTCATTACTTTCCAAAATCGATGAATTCCAAAACTCTAGAAAGTGAAGTTACGTACCAGCTTCTAATTGACTCTCAGTGGTCCTCGGAATATCACCCTTAGGGATTGGTGATAAAATGTGAACGCAAAGTTTGGGCTTCTTCAGGTCATAATCGATGTGCTTCTTAGGAGGTCCATGTGATGAACTATTGGTCGTTTGAACGGGAGGAAGAATTGGAGACTGAGTGCCTGACAACCCAACGATGTCGTCTTTATCCTTCAATGACAGGGAGTTTTTCCAAAGATGGCTTTTGTCGCGGATAAGTTTGAAGCCTCATTTCCTCAGAGCACTTCCCTCATGAGAGCATCCTCATCAACCTCTTCGACGCCGAGCTCCACTCTTTTAATTTTTACTAAAGTATCCCATGCTTCAGCCAATGATTCGAGATAACCATTGCCTAAGAATGATAAGTCATGATGCATGAGGACTCGCGCATTGTACTCGGCGATGAGCGGGATGAATAAGCACTTGATTTCTTCCCCATAGGCCTCGGTGGCTACCTCAAGACAAGAGTAGGCCTCTATGAGTGCCATCTTCTTGCCTTCGTCGCAAGCTGTTCTTTTAACACTCCAATCCTAGAAAGTTCCTCATCGATTTTGCCTTTAGAAGCTCTGTCTCAACGATCTCATCACAGTATTTTTGTGACTCTTTCTACGCTATAATCTTCTCTTCTCTCTCTTTAAAGAGAAACTCCTCCAACTCTTTGACCCATCGAGTGAGAATTTTTGGATAGAGTTTTTTTCAAAGCTAGAGCGCCACTGCATTAGATTGCCTCATTGATTTCTTTCTTGTGAGTGGCCTCCAAGCGATTAACTGCCTCGGCTGTCTCCTTGGCATTTTTCTATGCAGCCTCGAGTTAAGATTTGTAAGAGGATAGCTCTTCATCCTGGCCCTTAGCGATATCTTTTTCATAAATAGCTTCAAGTTTGAGGCGATCAATCTCGTGTTGACGTTCTGTGAAAACCTCTGAAACTTTCTTCACCAAATATACGAACGCATCGTGCTTAACATAAACATCATTGTTGCAGGCAATGCTTTTTCTACTTTGTTTACCTCAGTGACTGGAACTTTGTTTAACATGTTCGAGGATAGGATGAACCATGGGGATAAATTTCATTCCATTGAAACATATCTTCGGGAATGTATCCTTGAGCTAGGCTAATTTTTCCACTGTTGCAGATCGTGTGCGGAGGTTGGAGGGGTCTGCCTAGCAGGAGTCACAGATTTCTTATAAGGTTCATGGGATTACTTGGTATTCGATGAGCCAGAGTGCTGGTCGCGAGGAACTTCAGACTGGGATCCCTTCTGAGCAGACTTCTCCCTACCATGCTCAGACTAAGGGGAGCATCGTTTGGATATGAAGAATGGCTATAAGTTCTCCTTCTGGAAGACGATGAATCTCTGGGATGATAATCTCTATCACCATTGTCATCCTTGTCTCGTCTTTTACCTCATCCTAAATCTCGACAAGAATGGTAGAAGATAGAGGATCCGCGGAGGCGGTCAATGTCGTGTGTACGCCCCATGTCTCCTGCACACGAAACCAAATGAGGACGAGTTAATAGGAATCACATGATGAGTGATATCCAAGTGCAAGGTGAAGTATAAGTGTTTGTGTGCATCCTAGTGCTTCCTTCTGATGGACCAGTGTTTTTTTCTTTACTTATGGGAGTTTTCTCTCCTTGATGGTGAGTCTGAACGCCTTCATCGCTTCTCACAGGCGAATTGAATCCCATAGAGTCAAGGTTATTGAAACTGTAATTCAATATGTCGTCAGGAATGGTCAAGTCAGGTAGGCCTTTTAATGAGCCTTTTAAGTTCTGGGGAGATGAATTCTTTTTGATCGGATTTATCGTAACCTTTAAAGTTCCGCCAACCTTTTTCTTTTTTAGCATCTAAGCCAGACTCGTTTTCTTTTTCGAAGGAGGCAGTGGTTCGTCGGCATCGGGTACATCAACTACCGCGGTTGGATGAAAATTACATTCTTGTCGGTCGTCACTAGCACCTCAGTTTCTTTAATCTCACCTTCCTCAGATGTATCGAGGTCCCCTTCGACAAGGGACACCGAAGGTCCATCTTGTTCTTTGTCCATTCCTGCAGCCGCTCTCGGTATAGTGGCACAAGTTGAAAGGCTAGTTTGGCGCCCCTCTTCCAATAATCCGAACTTCGAGAGTTGTTCATTAGTAATTACAGATTTAATGTCCTAATCTCCTACGGGAATAGCTCGGATAGCTTCGACGGCCTCATAATACCTGGCGCCTTCGGGTCATGAGTGGATATCTATAAAAGCTGAAAGAAGTTTAGGGAAGATGCACTTCGAGCCTTAAGATAATGATTGGGATAAAAATGAGACTTACTCCCTTCAAGCCATCTTCTCGCGAAACCTGAAGAATGTGTACATAGAACCACTCTTGTTTGTACTGAGAAATTTTGCTCCATGCACCCATCAGGACTTGACATTTGGGGTGTAGCTCAAGGAATGTGCAAGATGGGCCGTCGGTATGTCTCTTGAAGAAGTAAATATAACGTATATCCTCGAGAGTTGGGGGTCTGAATAAGGTGCTCATAAATAGGACGCTGGTACCATGAATAAACGCATGGCTATTAGGGTGTAGCTGTGCCAAAGCAATCCTAATATATCACAACACTTCATGAATGAATGGATCGAAAGGTGGCACACTTCCGACCCAGCACATAAATTTGTTGCATGCAGTATATTCGGCTAGGGGTAGGTGAGGCCGATCTTGTCCTGACAGAACCAAAACGTCATCAAAGGGGATTCCGTGGATTGAGCACAACCGACGAAGTGCAGCTTCACCAATTTTGAGGCTTGTGAATCAATAGGGATATCTAGAATAACAGCTTCGTCTACGGCATCGGGAGTCGGGCCTACAACTACGGAAGATGGATCTCGAACGCCAGATTTGGAGGCTGACGATGGGTTTAGAGTCCCCACTGCCTCCTGCCTAGAGCTTGGCTCATGCCTGTCAGAAACAATAGCGGAGGATGACTTTTTGGACATCTTCAACAAGCGATAAGTATGGTAGATACATGTTTAAGCTATACTTGAAGGACAATCGATATTAGATATAACGACAATATTTTCCCCAGTGTAGTGTGTGAACTAGTGCGATGAATCAAACATGAGTGTAGAGAAACTAAAGTTTTAAAGACTAGTGTGGCGTGATAGAACTTCAAGTCACTGTCCTTGGCGACCGTCATCACTGACCGTCTCCAGTAGTTTATCATATGATCGGTAGTGGAAGTCTTGGAATCAAGCATTGGCATCATAGATTGTGAATACTGTTATTTGCATTTGTTGGGTTAAATTCATGTTTAGACTTATTTAAAATGTGGAGTTGTTAATCCGAATTAGGTCCATAGGATTATATGCTTTGGTCCCTGTCATTGTTCACTATTTTATGCTCAGGCATGGAAATGTAAAGTCTTGATGTATGTGATGTTCAAATTGAGATGGTTCTGATTGCTAATGCTCACTCTCAACTCTTAATGTCAATCAAACACTTAACCACCTATATCGATCGCCCCTCTAAATAGAGATGACTAATCCACCCTCCTATGGAATGCCGACCCACTCTCTCAAAAATAACCAACCCAGACCTCCCCAGACAACCTACCGAATGATTTCCTCTCAAGTTATCGACCCGCTCCACTGCTAGAACCCTACCGACCCGTTCCCCTACTGGAACCCGACCGACCCACTCCACTGGTACAATCCTACCAAACCCCTCTATTTCACCAAACGTCGAACTCCTTTCATCTCCAAAACATCAACCTCAAAATTATGATACCAGTGGTTACTTCTCTTGGTGACCCATGCTTTATACCATCGAGGCAGAGTCGAATCCTAACTTAAGGCATGCGCCTACTCCTAACTCGTATATCTCTCTTCCTCACATTCCCTATTGATTCCTATCCAAGAGGCCATTTACCCATGCATTCGAAATTCACACAAGATTTCGAGTTTAGAGAGAAGAATTAAGGGAGAGATTCATACCTATATGGAGAGTTTAAGGCTTATGAAAGCTGTAGGATTTCGGATTGAGGTTTATTCGGGTTCGTTGGCAGCGGGAGTTGCAAGGTAGGCAGCCTAGGTTTGAGTGGAAGAAGGAAGGGCTAAGTGGTAAACGAGGCTTGGAGAGAAGTAGATTAGTAGACTTGTGAGAATGAAGTGGAAGTGGGAAGAAAGAAATGAGAGTGTGAGTTTTTATATGGGAGATGGGGAGAAGAACGGGTGTTCTCCTGTAGACCCAGTCATTATGCTTTGGGAGGTCGGCTAGTAGACATGCCGACCCCAGCTCGGGTAAACCAACTGTGTGGATCGGCCTTCGTATGCCGATCTGACCCATGTTCTTAAAAAAAATTAATTATATATAATATATATAAATGATAGTAAAATAAAATGTAGATATATGAAAATATACACATATGATGGTAATTGAGGATGGGTGATAAAGAGAGGGATACTACCGAATAAGTAGAGAAGAGTGGGTTTATAAAACCCATTATGGTTCAGCCTTTGAAAGGTTGCATCATTTAGCTTTAGAAAAGTTAAAATGGGATTTCAAGAATCTCTTTGAGACTGAACTAATACATTCAGATGACGCAAAGCTTCATCAGGCCAATGGTAAAGCGACAATCAATTATCATTTTGAATGAACTAGCCTCTGGAAACAAGGATTAATCGCTAAATCAAAGTGCGTCGTGTTGATTCACAAGACAAGCTTTGGGGGCAAATGTTACCCGGCACTTTGGCCCGGCTACACGATGATTGTAGCAAAGCTTATGGTTGAACCTAGACGACACTAAAGCTAAGAGAGGATTAGAAGTATAAGAGTTTGGTGTAACTTAAGTTTGGATCGGTCTGTATGTGTGGTCGGCCTTGGTGGATCGATCAAAGAAAATAAGTTGAAGTGGATAGGCATGTGTTTTTCGGACTAGGTGGTTCGGCCAAGGTGAATTGGCGTAGGTGAGCCAGTGGTGATGGGTGATTGTGATTCGGTCGACCTACACATGTGGTTCGATATACTTGATAATGGATCGGCATGTTTGTGAAGTACAAGAATTGAAGGTGGATCGGTGTTAGAGTATAGACACGGTGGTTCGGTGTTAGGGGGTGGATCAGCCAAGATAGCTAAGTCAAGGTGGCTCCACAAAGGCGGGTCGGTTAGCGTGGGTTGGTATAGTCAGGTCGACGGTGGACTATATGATGTTGCTTGCTACGATCGGCCTAGGTGGTCCGTCTTTTAGTGGATCGGTCTCAGAAGAATTAGTTCATGTGGGTTGGCCCTTAGTGGTTCAGCCTCGGAGGGATTGTTTTAGGTGGATCGGCCTTTAATGGTTCAGCTATATAGGGTTGGTCAACATGACTGGAAGTTAAGAATGGAAGAGTGGACTGACACGAGCATGAGTATGAGTCAATTCAGATCAAGCACTAGGTTACTTCGAGTCACACCACTACTTGGTCCGAGTCGCTTGAGGGGTAGGTTCGAGTCATCTACAAAGAAACTCCATCCATGCAGTGATGGTTCGATCAGAGTGGCTGGGAAGCGACTGGGTCGGTCATGGAAGGTCGGCATGCCTAGGTCGGTCATGGAGGGTCGGCATGCCTGGGTCCGTACACATGAGTTGTCAACTGTGGGCCGAGCTATCATAGTCATGGGCTTGGATGGGAGAAACAGCCTGTCTTTGTCTATAAATAGAGGGGCAGGGGTCCAGTTTAAAGTAACTTTTTTTTGAGAACTCCAAGGATACTTAACCATTTCCTATACTCGCTTCTTTTCAGTTCAAACTTGCATTCAAGTGGTTTGTTTATGGATTGTATCTATACTCAAGTAATTGGAAAAGTAATAAAGATTATGTTCAAAGTGGATGTAGGCAATTACGCTGAACCACTATAAATCTGGTGTTCTCGTTTTTGTTGTTCCTCTTGTATTCAACTGTGTTATTTCTCCGTTTTAATTTACTTTCTTCATTAATCTTTCTACACAGTTCTATTCAAGGTGTGAGTAACCAATTTTGGGTGCTAACACAGAATGACACCTACCGAGATGAGTGATTTGAAGGTGCAATTGTTGGATTCGAAAAGTAAGAATTTTATTAGACCTAGTAGTTCACCTTGGGGAGCAGCTGCAGTGTTTGCTAAGAAGTCGGATGGATCGTTGAGGTTATGTATCGATTATCATAAGTTGAATAAGAAGACAATATCGATTATCATAAGTTGAATAAGAAGACAATAAAGAATTGATATCCATTACCTAAAATTGATGATTTGTTTGATCGGTTGAGTAGAGCCAAGGTATTTTCTCAGTTGGATTTAGCAATAGATTTCCATCAGCTTAGAGTAGCGGACGATAGTATTCCTTTGACGGCGTTTAGAACTAGATATGGATCATATGATTTGTTAATGATGTCGTTCGGACTAACTAATGCACTAGCATTCTTTGTGGATTTGGTGAACCGAGTTTTTCGAGAGCACATGGATACGCTTGTGTTGGTATTTATAGGTGATATCTTGATATACTCTAGATATGAGAAGGAGCATGAGGTTCAACTTAGATTTGTGCTTGAGATGCAAAGGCAAAATCAGTTGAAGGCGGAGTTTTCGAAGTGTCATTTCTAGAAGAATAAAGTAAAGTTTCTTGGTTATGTAGTCTTAGAGAAAGGGTTGTCTATAGATCTGACAAAGATTGAAGCGGTGAATAATTGGAAGAGGCCTGAGACAGTGTATGAGATAAATAGTTTTCTTGGATTGGCTGGATATTATCATAGATTCATTAAGGATTTTCCACGGATAGCAACACCGATGACTAAGTTAACGCGAAAGGATGTGAAGTTTGTTTGGATCGATAAATGTGAGGAAGCATTCCAAAGCTTAAAAACACTTATTGACCCATGTACTTGTGTTAGTTATTCCGAAGGGGAATCGGGAATTGGTAGTATATACGGATGCGTGTGGAACTAGATTAGGAGCTATGTTAATGCAGAGAGGTGAAGCGAATGCATATGCTTCTCGACAGCTTAGACCGCATGATCTTAGATATCCAACACATGATTTGGAGTTAGCTGCAGTAATTTTTGCTTTGAGGGTGTGGAGACATTATCTTTTGGGAGAAAGATTTGAGTTGTATATGGATCATAAGTCGTTGATGTATTTGTTCTCTCGGAAGGAGCTGCATATGAGACAACAAAGGTGGTTGGAATTTATTATTTCTTATGATTTTGGAATTGAGTATACACCAGGGAAAGGTAATAAGGTTGCATATGTGCTTAGCAGAAATCATCGGAATGCAGTGTTGATAATGATAGCTGAGCGGAACGATTTGGAAGCATTGTCGACCTGTAGAGTGCAGTGGAGATCTGAGGCTGGATCTAGTGCAGGATCTGCTGCGTTATCTTGTCTAAAAGTTTGACCGGCGATGGTCGAGAGGATTGCTTCTAATAGGAGAAGGATCAAGTGTTAGCTGAACGGATCAAGAAGTCGAAGGATGGAACCAAGAGCGATGACTTAAAGAATTTTAATCTTGACCAGAATGGGTGGTTTAGAAAGAAAGGAAGGTTATGTGTTCCGAATGTGGGAGACATAAGGAATGAAGTTTTGGAGCAATTCCATCATTTGAAATTCACTATTCATCCAAGAGAAACCAAGATGTATCAGGATATGAAGAGAAGTTTCTTCTAGGAAGGTATAAAGAGGGATGTTGGCATATGGGTGATGTAAAGTCTGAACTGTCAACAGGTAAAAGCCGAACATTAGAAGCCAAGTAGGTTGCAACAGCCATTGGAATTCCAAGGTGGAAGTGGGATTCTATTTCTATCGATTTTATAGACATGTTGCCAAGATCTAATAGAGGAAATGAAAGTATATGGGTTGTAGTGGATAGATTGACCAAGAGTGCCCATTTCATCCCAATTAAGTCAACTAGGACGTCACCTGTTTTGGCTAAGTTATTTATGAAGAATATAGTTGGATTTCATGGAATTCCTAGTAGTATTGTAAGTGACAGAGATTCCTTGTTCCTAGTGAGTTCTGGAAGAGTCTACTGGAGATTTTAGGAACCAAGCTCTAGATGAGCTTACCATCCATAAACTGATGGGCCAACAGAAAGAGTTAACAAAGTCTTGGAGGATTTGTTAAGAGCTTGTGTGTTAGATTTTGGGGGATCAGGAGAAGACCATCTACACTTAGTCGAGTTTTCATATAACAACAGTTATCAAACTAGTATAGGGATGACATCGTTTGAAGCTTTGTATGGAAGACCATGAAAATCTCTTGGTTAGAGACTGGGGATAGGTTGGTTCTTGATCCAGATTTAGTTAGAGAAGCTACAGAGAAGACTGAGTTGATTCGAGCTAGATGAAGGAAGCTCAGTCTAGGCAGAAGAGTTATGCAGATAAAGATGAAAAGACTTGGAGTTCTCTGTTGGAGATCATGTTTTTATTAAGGTATCGTCGATGAAGGGTGCGAGTAGACTCGGGAAATCAGGAAAGTTGGCACCGAGATTGGTAGGACCATTTCCTATTGTAAAGGGGATCGGGAAACTCGCATATAGAGTAGAGTTACCAAGCATTTTTGCAGGAGTCCATAGTGATTTTCATGTTTCTCATCCAAAGAGGTGTGTCCGAGATCCAGAGTCTACTATAACACCGACTGTGTTAAATGAGTTAGTAGTAGAACTAGACTTGACTGTGGTTAGAAAGCCGATTTGTATAGTAGTGAGAGATGAGAAAAGGCTAAGGAGCAAGAGAGTTAAATTAGTGAAAGTCCATTAGAGCGATAATGAGAGAGACTGTACTCGGGAGATAGAGAGCAGGATTAGAGACACATATCATGATTTGTTTGATGGTATGTTTTACCTTTATGTTTGATTTGTTGTGCACCTTATTGTAATTTTGAGGACTAAATTCTTTAAGGAAAAGAGTCTGTAATGACCCTAATTTTTAGTAACATTATTAGGATGTTTAATTGGCTGAATTAAATAAAAAAATATGATGACCAGGGGATTCAAATTTGCAGTTAATAAGGGTTAGCCATGGAATGATAACAAACGAACTAAAAAATGGTTAAATATAATAGGTGAGGGAAAAATAGAAAAATGAACATTCCAATATCCTAAACCCTTAGTCATGTATCCTCACATTCAAATCATTTGCAAAAATTAAACAAAGAGGCCTGCCACCATTAGAAGTAACCAAAGGAAGATAAAAGAATCAAAGAGAAGCTTAATCAACTTAAATCCATTCAAATCTCAAACCCATAATTTCAATGCTAAGGTGAATAATGACTACATCTTATTTTTCCTATTTTTTTGGTTTTAAGATTAATCCAAAATATTCTACATGATAATGCCATGTTTTTGAATGATTAAATGTTTATATATGTGTCACCCGGCACCTTGGCCCGGCTACAAAACAACAGTTGAAGATATTATCATTAGCACTAGATAAGATTATGACCAAGAAAAGCCTAGAGATATAAGGGTTTGATGCAATCAACATGTTTCAGCGTTTACGTGTGGCTCGGTAGGTACGGTTCGGTGTGCACGTCGCTCGGTCTAGGTTACTCAACACAGGTCGCTCGGTCTGGGTAACTCGGCACACATCGCTCGGTATAGGTTGCTTGGCAAGCATCGTTCGGTCAGATGAGTCATCATTGCATGGCATGTATCGCTCGGTCGAGGGAGGTTTGCAAAGACAGCCCGGACGCATGAGTTTCGTTGTTCGTGGTTCGGCTAACCCAGGTTCGGCCTAGATGGTTTAACAGTTCCCGCTCGACCAAGGAAGGAAAGGAACGATGGATCGGTCTAGATGGATAGGGTCGGCCAAGCTGGCTCGACCTAAGTGATTTGGTCAAGATGATGAAGAGGAGGTGGCCCGATACAAGTAGTTCGGTGTGATTGGGTCGGACTGAGTGGTTCGGTTTTCCACCGTTCAGTACGCCTAGCTCGGTGTACAAAAGTTGCCTGTTGTGTGCTGAAGTACCTTGTTCTTGGGCATATGTAGAGAGTCCATCCTATCTTCGTCTATAAATAGAGAGAGGCAGGGGTACAAATGAAGGGACCTTTTTCCAAGAACACTGGGGAGACTCTGCCATTTTCAAGGCTCATTTCTCTTCTGTTAAAACTTGTATTCAAGTTGTTGCTGTACGGATTGTATCTGTATTCAATTATTTAAAGAAGCAATAAAGATTACATTAACTGTGGACGTAGACAGTTACGCCAAACCACTATAATTCTGATGTTCTTATTTTTTAATGTTCTAATTGCATTCAATTGTGACATTCCTCCATTTTAGTTTACCTTCTTCATAAATCTCTCTACGCAATCCTATTCAAGGGTGTTAGTGACAAATTTTGGTGCTAACAATATGCTTGTTAATGATTTATGCTTGTTCATATAGATTTTACGACATGTTTTAATGTGAAAACCCTATTTAGTGACATCCACATGCTTCGCGATTTTAGATATAAAGCAGAAACGATTTTTAGAGATGGGTTTCAATTGTCATAATTTTCTGAATTAAAGTGTATTTTATATTGATTTTCTAGTAAGGAAAATGGTTATTTGGGTTTAAAATTATTCATGGCTAAATAATGTATGTTTGGGGTCTGAAATTAATATATGTTAGAAAGCATTTTAAATGATTTTTTTGAATTTTTGTTGAATTTTCCTTAGTGTTTTGATGAATATATAAAATTATTTATGGTATGGGACTTAAATGTTTTATGTATTTATAAAAGGAGAAGGGATATTTTGTAAATGATTTAAATTGTTTATTTCTGAAATATTGACAGCACTTTTGGAATAGAAAATTATCAACCAATAATATTTGGACAAACAAGGCGGCTTAGTTGAAAAGAAATTCTTTTTAAAGTAAAAATCAGTTTTTGCATGCTTTTAGCACGTTTCGCCACTTTTGGCACATCAATTTTGACCAAGTACTGGTGCGTCCATGCCATCAAAACCGGTGCACATAATATCGATAACTTAGTATAAAGTGTGTTGGACTAAGGCGGAAGCCACTAGGTCAAGACCAAAGGTTCCGAAGGTGTCGAAGCGTTTCTTTACTCCTAAAAGAAAACGTGCCTGTTTTGCTTTTGAAGGATATGCTTTTAACTTGGTTGGCATTTGAATGGGTCAAATTGATTCAAGGAAAGGTTTCGAATGGGTTGCCCCTTTTGTTTTAAGTAAATGCTTTCGAATGGCGTCGAAACCCCAAGTTGTCGCCTTTCTAGCTTTCGACGCCAGTGGTTTTGGAAGGTATACTTTGTTTTTAAAACTTAGCAGCTTCTCCAATGCTTTTGGAAGGTTGGTTATGACACCATCACTTCTTTGCTTAGGAAATGCTTTCAAAAGAGTGCTTTCAACTTAAATGTTCTTTGACCCTTTTGCTCGGTTGAAGGTAGAAACCAAATGGTTTCGAAAGAGATTATTTTAATGGTTTTGAAAGGTGCCTCCACATGTTTTATGCTTTCGAAAGTTTTAAAAGAATGGTTTCGAAGAGGTGGTTCCCCAATGGTTTCGAAAGGTTTGAAAGGAAAGCTTTTCCAATGTTTTCGAAAGACAAAGTTTAAACGTTTAAAGATAGGATGTCCAAGGTTATATAGCCTTCAATGGAAAAGTTTCTCAAGTGTTTTCAAAAGGAAGGTTGAATGGTTTCGATAGGAATGTTTTGGCTTTTGGCCTAGGTCATAAAGAAGGGTCTATTTGGTTTTAAAAGGGGTACTTTCAATGGATTTGAAAGGTGTACTTTAAGGTTTAAATGTTTTCATCAACAAAGATTTGAGTAAAGTATGTATAAAATGGCAAAGTGATTTTGAGTAACGCATGGAGTATATGTTTTCCTTGTCTAAGTTTGGTTTAAACGTTTTAAATCAATTTGAGATGAAACAGTTTTCAAGGAAAATTTAAGGGAAGATTACCCTAAGTAAAATGACTTAGATATTAGAATACTAGAGGGGACTAGTATAGGGTCACTCCCTATACATTAGATATTTGCCCCAGCGAATTTTCTCGAAAATTCTAGTGTGTAGGGCTTTTTCATAGGTAAGACTAAAATTATGATTACACACAGAAGATAATATATGTTTATATACAAATAGGTTACTGGTGAGCCCGCAAAACTATTAGGATCTGGTGACCTTGGGAGAAGATAAGTTGGGGGTAGACCGTACAAAGGAGAAGTATTTAATAAATAAGTTAGGGACATGCCATCTAGAAGAGGAGTGTCTAACAGGTGTTATATTATTTTGTTTATATTGTCCTGTAGGCCCAAGTTAGCCAATGGTTAGTAGTTAGCCAAGCAAAGCTATAGTGTTCGAACAAATAGTTCATTTGTTACCTGATATGTATGTTTACATGATATTGTTTTACAGTTTTAACTAGTTTTGGTTGTAGGAAATGATTTGCAAAAGATATGTTTTACAAGGATATTAGTGAGGGGAAACCCGATCCGCTAAGCGGTGTGGTCTCACTTAATATCAAATAACAGAGATGTATACTATTATTCACATCAGGCTTTATATCTAACTCGAAGTTTATATTTTTTCCCTTAAACTCTTAGGTGTTCAGTATTGATTTGTGTGGGTTGAGGGTTAAGGTTTGCATGTTTTAGTAGGTTGAAGAATAAAGCTTTCGAAGATGAGCAGATGGTTGATGGATAGCTATTTAGGAGTTGCTATTTTATTTTGTTTGATTCCGCTGTTGTATTTAAGACAGTTATGTCTATATAGTACTCTCGTCATCCAAGGGGGTATCTTCGTATGTCGCTCTTAGCGTATTTTGTAATAATCATATTCGATCTTTACCTACGAAATGATATAGGATTATGTGATAGAATATGAAACATGTTTTATGAAATGTAATCAGAAAAGTTGTGTTATGAAATCTGTGATTTTGTTTCATATTCACGTGCTTCTGATAACATTACCATACTTGGTCACCGGAAGTTAATACTATGGATAACTGTAGCATCTGCAGCACTTAGCTTCGGGCCTCCATATAAGGGATGTGATGGTTTTTGGAGGAGAACTAAATTAGGTTTTGATTATATGGTTTTGTTTGTCTTGGAAAAGAGAGTGTGAAAACATAGGTCGCCTGAACCAGAGAGGACTGAGGTGGTTGTGGCAAGCTTGGAAAGTTAATGGAAGATACGTGTCTATCCACATTTTTTTGCATGTTTGGCCCCGTCATAGGCTATGGGAGGTCGGGGTAGGTGCAAGTGGCGGTTATTTCCATGGTAGTGGTATTGGTGGTGCGATGTTTGGTCTGGGTGTTGGTAATGTGGATAGTGAATGAAAAGAAAGAAAGAAAAAAACGTTAGTTGATCGATCGACAAGTTTCTTGGCTAGGGTGGTAAAGGCGGAGGTGCTGGCAGCAATGATGATGTGGCATTGCTGTAGGGACTCCAGGTGGTGGTTGAATGCGGTGCAGGCTGGTGGCAGTTATGCTTGGAGAGTGCATGCATGAGATAATGATGTGGGTTGAGTGAATATGAATAGACTACATCATGAATCACGTGTGGAAAGTAGAGGAAGGAAATATAGGATCTAAAGCTTACGTATGCTAGTATTCGGTGAGAAGGTAATTATTATTAGGTTATTTATGTTAATTAATTATTTGGCTGATTACCCTTTATTACTTAGTTAATATAAAATCAAATTCTATGCAATCCATATCTTTTTCATATGAGGTCTGATTTGTGCATGATTTCTTACGTTGTTTCACGATGAAGAGCTCACGACTTAACATATGATTGGATGGATTTTGTTAAGTTAAGTGATACTTCCTCTCACCGTATGTTGATTTTTAGTATAGTATAAAAACAACGTTTTAAAATGATTTCCAACTTTAGAACATGATTTCAAAAATATTTAAATCCAAATTATAATGTTATAAAAGAATTTTAAAGTGTTTTAATATGGTTTTAAATCGAGTACTATATATGTTAATACTGACGTATTATTTTTTCGAAAATCACAAGATTTTGGCTACTTTTGATATGAATCCCCATATTAGTTTATATAGATGTGTTATATATATTGCATGTATGTTATGATAGATGTATATAGGCTTGTTGGTTGCATGTGTGCGTGTTTCTTACTTGTTTGAAAATGTCAATTGATAGGCGATATAGTATTAGGAAATATGCCACGGGATAAAATTTCATGCATAGAGTTTCATGCGTAGCTACCAATTTGAAGATGAAAGACGCTGGGTATGTGCTTCGAACTTTAGAATGGATGCCGGACATTTTAATCTTGTTTGTACCTAGCCGTTTTTGGTTAAGTACATGATCAAAGTGGTCATTATTGACTACTCTGGAGTGGTCAATAATGACCACTTTTGATGATGGCCAATTTGGCCAATTTTGATATAGACGATGGAGAAGCTTTGAGGAGTATGATTTGATGGTTCGTTCATTCAATCGTTCGATGTTTAATTTTGATGTCATGGCTCTTCGATGAGCAGTTTTGGTAATGAAGCAAGAATACGATGCTTTGACTCAGTGGCTCGTGATGGGAAATGACTGCTTTAATGATGGATATTTGTACTTTGAGATGCAGAGTAGACGATGATGAGTCAGACAGAGGGAATTGTTAGATGATGACAATATGACACGTAAAGGTATTCTATGTGATGATGACTATAGAGGATCATCCCGACCGCATTGACTTCATAATGGCAGTCGTATAATTAGTTCCAGGATATACTCTGCTATAAATGATGTGTGTAAAGGGATCATAGAGACTCGAGGGTTCGAAGGGTACTCGTAGAGAGGTGTATAATTAGGGATGTTATAGTTCTCGAGGACGTGATGGTCCTTAGAGTGCGATGGTCTTTGTTCTAGATGAGAGATGTGTATACCTAGATCAACGTGATGGTGAGTCTATTTCTTGGCCTATTGAGGTGCATGGATTCGAGTACTGAGGAATCGGGACGTTGAGTAATCGTTGACCATGATGAGTCGTTCGAGTTATCATGTATCCAATTCACTTAATAAGTGAATGTGAAGATTGATGATGGATGCTATGTTCGTTTGATTGTTTTTCACCCTAGGGATGTCACATGGTGCCAATATTATTTTTGTATATATTTGGACACTCTAAGTTCTTTGATGTATAGCTACACCCACGATGAGTATGATATAGAGTAGTATATATCTGATGTTATAAGCTAATTAACCTTTGGATGCAGGGACAAGTCAGGTATGATTTTTCATAACCTTTGTTCCATATACTATATCGACTTTCATAGTATTTTGAGATTATTTATCACTTACACCAAACTGTCGTCTGATTTGGTGTTTTATGTTTTTCTTCTTATTACCTTAGGTACTCTTAAATGAGTAGAATAGATAACATGTGTAAAAGGCACATGGAGTTCTACAGATGGATTTGCAGGAAGTGATGCTTTCTCATATTTATGTTTTTAGGATTATTATTGCTTATTCTGCTGTGTGACACTGTGGGGCCTTAACAATGTTTGACTTGCTATTCTTAAAGATAGTTTATTAGTTGATTTTATATATCGGTCGTATAAACTCTATTATTTCTTTGTATAACTATATGAACCTATGTACTCTTATTCTGTGGTTCATGCAATTATTATCGTCTCTCCTGTTTTTTATGTATGATGATTATTATATTTTATTCGATATGCTATAAGTTATACAATAGGTTCTGTGATTATATGATGTATACTTTCTTTTCTCTTTCCTTCCCTTTTATTTTTCTTTTTTGCTTCTATTATTTCCCTTGACAATCATCCTAGGATGCTCTAAAAGTGCACTATTCGAGTATACGAGCATCAGTGGTGTAGGGCGATCATCACATTTATGAGCCTATGTATTTTGATTATGTGGTTCATGTAGTTATTACTATCTCGCATGTTTTATATCTATGATGATTATTATATTTTATTCCTTACGCTGTAAGGTGTACAATAAGTTCTATGATTATCAGATGTTTTCTTTCTCTTCTCTTCTTTTATTTCTCTTCTTCGCTTCTATTCTTTCCCTTGACAGTTGTCCTACATAAGCCGTATGCTCTAACAACGCATTATTTGGGTATATAAGCATCAACGGTGTTGGATGATCGTCATAGATTGCTTTACTCTAGGCACCCCTCATTAAATTTTCCTATCACCAGGAATTAGTCAAAGATCAGAGGGATGAGGGCGAATCACCTGAATTACCTCGAACCTAGTTGTACTTCCATGACACGATCATGGATCGAAGGAATTAGCCGAAACCTATATCTGAGTATCTGATGGAAATGCTAATCTTATAGCACAAAGTTTAGCTTATAAGAACATAATTCTATTAGTTCTTAAAACTAACTTTATTTATAAACAAAGGAAATGGCAAGTTCTGCCTTGTTACATTACCCGTAGCTCACTAGAGTGACTTATTTATAGAAAATAAAATATATAAATGTTAGTGAAATAGCATCATTAGTGTTCGATATTCCACGCCCATGGAATTGGGATCCCATCAACAGTTGCTTATAAGAAAGTTCCATCTCCAAGCTTCTATTCAATTGCATTGGGACCTTCCCGATTTGGATCAAATCCCCCATATAAGGGCGGACTCATTTCAAAATGAGATCCCCAACCCTAAAGGTATGGTTCTTGACCTTGACATTGAAATGTCATGCTACTCTTTTTTGGTGCACACCTATGCACAGTTCAGCCTTTACCCATTTTTCATCGACTGAGTCAAGGGACTCAAGCAAGAGTTCCTCGTTCACTTTGAGAACATAGTGTTTTCTCAAGTGGAAAGAGATTTCCAGTTCTATCATAATCATGGCCTCAGCTCCATAGGCTAAACAAATGGAGTGTGCCCAATCCTAGACTTATGGGTAATTCTACAAGCCTACGGTGCTAGTGGTAATTCATCGACCCAGTTTTTCTTAGATTTTGTCAGTTATTTCTCTAAGATGGATTTGAAGGTTGTATTCAATGCCTCTGACTTTCCATTCGCTTGTGGGTGTGCTATTGCCAAGGTGCTCTTTGTAATTCAGTACCGATTACATAAGTATTTGAACTTGGTACTCTCGAATTAAGTTTCATTATTGGTATCGATTATCTCTGGAAATCCAAATCTGCATATGATGTTTTCACCATAAAATCGATCGCTTTCTTTGTTGTGATCATGGAAAGCAGTTACATCTTCAGCCCACTTTGTGAAGTAGTCCACAACTATAATGGTGCACTTAACTCCACCCTTCGACATCGGTAGCACACCGATTATGTAAATTCCCTAAACCTCAAACATCCATTGGCAAACCATTTGAGTAAGCTCTATAGATGGGACTCTCGGTCTTTTAGCGAACCTTTGGAACATACCACATTATTGGTACAATCAGCTGCATCTCAGTTGATCGTCAATCAAAAATATCCACAATGAAGTATCTTCTTCACCTAAGTTTTCCCCGATGTGATCTCCATTGTTTTCTTCATTTTCATTTGAAAGGATTTTATTTTCTTTGTCATTAGTGACACACCACAGTAAAGGGGCCGAGAAACCATTCATGTACGTCACTTCTTCTTATATAATAAACCATTACACTTTATGAAGGAGCTTTCACTGTTAGTTCTTATCATTCGAGAGTGTTCCCTTCAAGAAATAATCTTTAATCAGAGTCATCCACAACTCCATTCCTTCCTTAGCCTTCAAGATCCAATCAAATCCATCTCATCGATGCGTAAAGCTGATAAAAGCTTCATTAAAATAAGTCCCATAAGCTGTGTATCCCTAGAGCCTGCCAGCTTGGCTAGTGAATTAGCTTTCATATTCTCTTCTTGAGGTATGTGCGTGACTGTATAACGTTTGATACAATTTACTAATTCTAGCATTTACATCGAGTAAGGGGAAAGCCTCACTTATTTTTCCTTAAATTCATTCTTGACTTGACGGACCATCAATTGGGAGTCGCTTAATATATGTAGTTTCTTGACCTCTAGTTCTTTTGCTATCATGAGTGCTGTAATCAATGCTTCGTATTCGACTTCGTGGTCCATTGCTCGAAACTCTTGCTTTAGTGCATAACATATTATTCTTCCTTTTGGGGTCATTAAAATCACTACTATTCCAGAACTTTGTTCATTGGAAGCTCCATCTACGTACAACTTCCATTGGGAAACTCAAACCATATCATCTTCCTCTTCTTCATCTCGAATGGTGAACTCAACGTTGATATTGGCTAATCCCTATTCTCGTATCTCCATTTTAGAATGGTATGTTATATCATATTGGATTAGTTCGATGTTCCACTTAAGAAAACTCCCCGATGTCTCTGGTAGATGCAGTACTTGACCTAGCGGCTGATTAGTTAAAACTTTTGTCGGGTGAGCCTGTAGATATCGTCATAATTTCCTCGAAGCAATTAGAAGGCAGTATGCCATCTTTTCTCAATTTAGGTACTTCTTTTCTGCTCTGGTAAAACGCTTATTAATAATGTATGGGCCTTTGTATTTTTGACCCCAACCATACAAAAGTTTCTCTTAGTGCACGAGTAGATATCACCAAATAGACGAATAGTTCTTTCCCTTCTAAAAGATTCGATTAGTTTGATGATCTCTCTATATGTTCTAATAATTTAGGGAAAGCTTCCTTGCATTCCTTGGTCCAAACAAACTTTTGTTTTTCTTCCTAGAGGACATCGAAGAATGGCATACACTTCTCTATCGCTTTTGAGATAAATCGACTCAATTCCATAACCTTACCATTCAGGCTCTGCATTTCCCTCCTTCTCTTCGAGTCCATGATACTTCTAATGCTTGAATCTGCTTTGGATTAGCTTCAATGATCCGTGAGTTCACGACCAAACCTAGAAATTTGCGTGAAGTGACTTCGAAAGAACACTTTAGTGGATTGAGCTTCATTTCGTACTTATGAAGCATATCAAACATCTTACAGAGGGCATCCATGTGGTTCATTGATCATTGTGACTTCATTAGCATATCATCTGTATAAACCTCCATCGTCCATTCGATTTAAGCTTCGAACATCTTATTTACCAATCACTAATAGATAGCTCTAATATTCTTCAAACCAAATGACATTTCTCGATAGCAACACAAGCCCAAATCAGTGATAAAACTCTTATGCTCCTAATCTAGAATGTGCATCGTTATATGATTGTAGCTAGAATATGCATCCATGAAGAATAATTCATGTTCGGCCATTATAACCACCGCCCTACACTTCTAGTACCCAATATAATTGTAGAAAATGTTGTAGATATGCTCGTCTAATGTAGGATGATGGTAAAGAGTGTAAAGTAACAAAAATCCAAATATAGAACATGTAGAATATCTCACAGCGCATCGAAATAATATAATAACCAAACAGATATATAACAAGCGAGACAATAATATAATCAAATGAACCATAAATGAGAACATCAGAGTGCAACAATTTCAAGATTATACAAAAACAAAATAATAGAATTTTTACATCCCAAATCTCTAAAACAAACTCTATAATTATCTCTCAAAAATACAAGTACTCGTATTGTTCTATGGTATTGCATAACAAAATATAAGCGATAGTAATCTCCAAAGTATAGATATATGAAAGTGTGGCCTCCTGCTCGTACTCCATACAGCTTTATGTGCTATCCAGACCTTATAGCCCAAATATACTCATCTAAGAGTACCTGATATAGTAAGAAGCAAAGCATAAAACCTCAGGTCAGACAACAGTCCGCTGTGAGTGATAAATCATCTCAAAATACTATAAAAACTATAAATAGCATTAAGGATATATGGTATGTAGAATCATTCTTGACATATCCCTTTATCCAAAGAATTAACAAGTAACAATTGATGAATGCTCATTTGTTGTCATCATTATATGAGTGCACTATAATTGAAGTATAATATCTTATATCAAAGTATGCAGTCGATAATACCTATGTTGTGTGACACCTTGGAATGATTAATAACCATGGAACATAGCGTCCATTAAATAATCCTCACAATCGGTCAAGTGGCATAATCATAAGCCAGAAACACAATCAAATCCAAGTTTCTTTGTGCTGCAATCCATGCCATTTCGTAAGGTTAGGAACCAAACTCACAATTGCAGAAGTCCAGGGTAATCCACCGTCGTAAGATCTGGATGTGGCTGTAATCCAGATGGGCATCCCCACGTATCCCTTTTTTATGAGCATACTAGAAACCTCTAAGTTATCGATGATCCTTTTGTATGTGCCTCTATAATGGAACCCAATTGGTATTCCCTATCATTTATCTCTATAGTAGAATGTAGTTTTAATTCTACTCACAAGTTCCCATCGTTGAACTTGTCCTTATTGATCATGATCAAAACTCCCATGATGGTATCGTCGTCATCAAAACATCTTTATACACCTATCATAAGTCAAAGAGCCATCGTATTGAACTAGCGAAGTCATTGCGAGTTATCCATTGCCGCTCCAAGTCAACTCATGTAAACCCTGAAGCAAGCTATTAAAAAACATGAAGTATATCCAAGTCATACCCAAAGTATTCCCCTCTAGGCCCGAAGCATCCTGAAACTCCAAGTTGTATCCAGTTTTTAACATGCCCAACCCAAAGCTGATCACCCCTCCCTTCTCTCGAACTAAAGCATCAGCAAACCCATATTCTTGTTCAACACTTCATATCTCTAGACTGAAGCCTTGTTCGATACTTCACTACCATTGGACAAGCATCCATCGGATAGGATTTCTTGTCCAGTCTTCCTACCGTCGAACCTAAATGAATGAATCTAAACCTAAAGCCCTCATTAGTTGCACCCGAAGTCAAACATTGGTTAACCATCAACGGACTACCCTATTCTAACTAAGGACCACCGAACAAATTTCCTATAGCAATATCCTATGCTCTAATTTCGTGTTAATTCCATCGCTGCCTTCAACACTTTAACTCGCATGCATCGCCTATGTAAAGATACAACAAGGTGAATTAACAGTTATTTAGGGATTTTGGGTGCATGTTTAGAAGAGGAGAGAGCACTAACATAGTGAATTATCTGCATAATTCACGTCTATGTCTAGATCCACTTATTCATGCTTTTCCTTGATTGTTGACTGATAAATTTCAATTGATATGGGTTGAAATTGAGTTGCTTATCCTTGTTTACTTATGTTATAAGGAGACTTTGGTTGATTGTTGGGTGCACTTACCTTATACTTTATTGCACAATAAACATATTCTTGTAAGTTGGTGTAAGCAACATTGTAAATTAACCTGAAGAGGAGAATGAATTGAATTGAAATTTTTTAATACATATAATAGATGTAAATATGGGGTTTTGGAACAAGTTTAATAATATTGAAAATATCATTGTTAATAGGAAATATAAAAAGTGGAATAATTTTGAGAATTGCATGAATATGAATTATTTAGATGATGATTTTTAGGATTTTATTAAGTAAGTGAATTTTTAAATATTATATTTTTAATTATTGATGATTATAAAAAATATACAAGTGATTCAAAAGAATGATATTTATTTTAAAGTGGTGGGTTAATTTTATTTGCATTTAATAAACTGGAAGTTTGTAAAATAATGTGTTGGAAGTAATAGTAAGTTGAATGTAATTTGCTTATTAGTTGGAAATTATCATTTATGGGACTTATTACATATATTGTTAAGTATAACTTTTAGAAGTGATTTATTTCGTATTTTATTATTTTAAATAAAGAGAAATAGATTTAAATTCCATCAGAAATATTTCTAAAGTGTTTGAATTAAATTATTTTAAAAAGTGATTTTGAGATTCTATGATATAAGTAAATTATATAAATCGATAGTTTAACGTTAAATATTTATAAAATTTGATATAAAAGTGAAATCTAGTTTGATAAATTATTATTCTACGGTAATTTAAAAAGGGTTTGAATTTTAACATGGATTTTAAACATATTGGTTATGGAATTTCATATTATGGCTTTGGGTAATTATTTTGATAGGATTATTTTAATTTGTTAAGGAAGAATTTAAAAGTGATGAATTATTTTTAAAAGGAGATTAAGGGATTCGAAACTAAAGTAAGGTCAAATATATAATTTTTCTTGTAATTGAATAAGAGGTTTGCAAATATTTATTTTCAAAACTATAAAAGGATTTGAAGGAAAATATGGGAATTTTTAATTTGATCTTCTTTAAATCTAATAATGATACTTGAAATTGTATTAAAGATTTCAAAAAACTATATTTTATAATAAAACCACTTCCAAATCAATAAATAGTTGTACTATGTGCTTTGATTGATTTATTTTCTATGGGACAAGAATACTAAATAAACAGAGTTATAATACTATCTGGTATGAGACTTTTGCCAATATCTTTCCAGTTATTCTTTGGAATTATTGCATAGAATATTATTGTGCGTAGTAAATGTTGTTTGGGACTTTCGGCAATATCTCTCCAGTCATTCTTTTGACTTTTTGCATAGAATATTATTGTGTGTAGTGAATGTAGTTTATGAGAATTGAGTAAATGAGCGAGTAGCACTTAGTGGTATGGGATGCCTAAGCTGATATTTATTCAATTACTTTTTGTAAAGTGGAAATTAGCCACAAGGGCCTCTTTAGCAAGTGCAATTAGTTTCTAGAACATACAACTGAAATAATTACTTTTAAGGACAAATTGAAAAATAAATAGTTACTAAGGCCTAAAAACCTATGATATTATGTCCCTGAAAGTAATTGGACTGCTGATTTTGTCCTTAAAAGTAATTGTTCTGCTGACTTTGGCCTTGAAATTAATATCGTGGATGTGTGTCCTAGAAACTAATTGGACTACAAAGTTTGTCCTTCTAGTGAAATGCCCCTTTTGTAAATAAATGCCACTTATCATTAGAGGGTTAGGAATTGTGCAATCGTCTAGAGGTAAATCCTGTGAGTTTAGTTGTCAAGAGGTTTCTTCCTCTCCAAGGGCCATAAGTTAATGATATATTAGAATTTACAGATTCATCCTCCAAGGATTTACTAGTCGAGTATTATTATTTACTCCTAGGGCTAGTGATTGAGGATTTACTATGTAGTGATACTCTCATTAGGATTTGTGGAATTGAGATTATTTATTAGGAATCTACGTCATAGGGTTCACGCCACTATGAGATCACGTGCTTAGGACCCGCTTGATAGGCTAGTATCCATCCTAATTATCCTGATTCTGTGGTCGCGCTATGGATCCACGATGTCAATTTGATGAGTTGATAAGGCTGGGAGAAATTAATATTATTGGAGTCATTTCCCAGACTTCACTTAAGGACCAATATTTCATTATCAAGGGCAAGTAGGAATTAATATCAATGCATAGCGTAGTCTGGAAGCATGTTTATGACATGAAGAGGGATATTGATGTTGCGATTCTAGGAATAACTAAGTCATTATTAGGAATGGGCTATGGTCATTAGTGTTTCCTGGAGTAGTGCTGCAACACATCAGTCTCCTATATGGATGACTTATGTAGATTTATCATTGATGAGATATCCAATGTTATCACCTCACGGGAGAGATGATGATTATATGACATTAGAGACTATTTGTATGTTTGTCTGTAATGAAAGATAGCCTAATCCAATACAGTTGTGTGTTGTCATTCTAACATTAGAGACTTATTGTGTGCTTGTCTGTCACTCTCTCTTAAAGCTTTTGACTAAGAGTTATATTGGAAAGTCATCTATGTTTATCCAAGGGTTATTTAGAGAATACTTTTCCTATTAGAACTGATGGTCTTGATAGATAATAGTATTATATTTGTGTGATATATCATATTTATGTTATATAGTTTGAGTTTGCATGCCATGTTGTTTCATATCTCTTAAGACCACATGGTCAAGAGTTATTGTCTCTAATCAGGACTAATGGTCAAGATATACCATATTAAACATTTTATTCACATAGTGGTCTGGTTTTATGAATGATATTCATCGGTTTTGTTCTTGTGACACATGATGATATGTTTGACTACTAATTGATATGAGTGACATTTTATGTTCATTGACACACTTGACATATTTTACACCTATAAGAGTACCCTTTCTAACACTATACTATTTGTTTTGGTGTATTAAAATTTATAGTTTAGACATAGTCCGACCCGTGTATTATTTATATAATACTCGAGTCAGTCTGAGACATTCCAGGTGCAGGGACAAAGAGGCAGACTTTTGATTACTAGGCATAATGGAGGCTAGTTGTTGAGAATAGTTGTGTATGAACACATTTTATGTTTCCTTATGTATGTATTCCACTAAGATGTACGTATTGGATTAATACATTGTATATTTTTAAGGTAGTGGGAGTTTGACCTATTTTATATCCCACTCAAACCTGTGTATATTTTTATTATATGTTATCACCGCATTAATGACTCTGTGTGCTTTATATATTTTTATACTATGTATTATTCTGTCTTTGAAACGCGCGTGTTTATTGCTTTGCGCTGATACTGCGTACATATAGGTGAGTTGTTTATTCGATTTTTTGAATATGTACCAGCGTCAGACCAAGGCAATATTCACTTGTAATAGCCCAATATCGCCTCATTCTCTGTATTATCATACAATATTACTTAGTAATACTCTTTGTAATATGGTTATAGAGGTAGGATGTTGCACCCATCGTTGAGTTTTCATCATCGAAACACATTTGGACACTCATCATAGGTCATAGATCCATTGTATTAAAGTCCAGAATCATCACGAGTTGTCCATCATCACTTTAAGTTGACTCATGCAAACCTTGAAGCAAGCCACCTAAAACCCAAAGACTAATCCAAGTCATTCCCGAAGCATTTACCCTCCAAGCTTGAAGCATCCCAAAACTCTAAGCTTTTTTCGGTATTTCACTTGCCCTTCCCCTAACCGAAGCACCACCGGTCCTATAATCTTATACGACACTTCGAACCTCCCGACCGAAGCATCGTCCAGTACTTCACTACCCCTAAACCAAAGCACCTACAGGCAGGGGTGAGTAATATTCGGTTAGAACCGAATTAGCCAACCAAACCGGTCCATTTCGGTCGGTTCGATACAAAATTATATCGTCCTAAGTTCAGTTTATAAAATAATTTTATTTTATTTATTAATTTAACCAAATTAACCTTTTTATTATATTATCCAAATTCATGGCATTGTAATATTCTTAATACTCGATTTATTAATAAAAAACAGAACTTTTCTATTAAAAATAGGTTAATTTTTCTCATAAACTTAAAATAAATACTCAAAATAGATCATACAACCATAAATTTATGTTTTCCACTGGCTAAATCAATCATTTGAATAATAACATATGATAAATTCTCTTACTTGTTTTCTTAGTTCGGTCAAATCAGTTACCGATCGAATTAACAGAAATTAATTATGTTTGGTTCAGTATGGTTTCGATCTTTTTTCGGTTTCAGTTCCGTTTGACATTTTTTACATCAAAACCAATCAAATGCTCACCTCTACCTACCAGATATGATTTCTTGTCTGATCTTCCCATCGTCAAACCAAAATTACCGAAGCTAAACTCGAAGCTTCCACCGTGCTCACCAAATCCAATTGTCAGTCAACATCACCGGACCGCCATAGTCGAACCAAGGATCACCAGACCAATTTCTTGCAGTAATTAGCAATACTCTAGTTTCTCGCCAATTCCATCGCTACACTCAAAACTTTAACCTGCGTGCACTGCTTATGTAACTATATGACTTCAAACATCCTAGAGCCTATCCGTCGAAGTCTGATTCTATGCTTATGGACCTCACATAGTTTGTGCATAAAATCGATGAGCACATCGCTACTCTTTCCGCATGGAGACCATTGACCATAGAATCATCCAATACCTCTATTTCGCTTTGATGAGCGTTTGCAACCATTTAAGCATGCAAATAAAATCCAAACAAACATCAACAATATTTAAACATCACCCAAATATGCAAATATCCAACAAATCATAGAAAATCACTATATAATGTCTCTATAATATAGCCTACCACTTATAAATGCAATTACACATCCAAATAACATGATTAAAATACTTTAATTCATTTAAATCTCATCTTTACTTCAGGTAAACTTTTAAAATAGTTTCAAAACATAATTTTGATTTTAAAATTGTGTTCAAACATGTCAAAACCTATGTGTGTGTGTGTCTATATATGTGTAAGATGATAAATCACTCACCAAACACCCAAAAATAGAAAATTTGAATGCAAATCGAGGCAAATTTGAGAATAAACAGCAAAACTCAAAGTTTTTCTCTTCAAAATTGTAGATTTAAAAGTATTTGGATAATCCCCATGTTAATATATCCTAGACCTAAGGATTTGGCATAATTTGGAAGTGATTAGAGAAGATTTTGCTAAGAGAAGGTTAATGAAGGTTTAGATCTATTTTGGGATGAAAACAAATGATTTGGGGGTGACTATTTACACCGTAATAACTCCCAAACCCGAAATGAATTATTAGCCATGCTCCTAAACCTCATTAATTACCTATTAAGCTGCTCCAAAAAATTTATAACTTCAAATTGCCATATCTCCCAACGGTAAGTACAAATAGCTATTATGACTACTCTACGAAAAAGGGAAGCATCATATCTTTCTAACAGAAGTGGTCTCGAATATTTTGGTATCTATCTATCAAAAGTTATAGATGTTGCAATTTTTCAAGGGTAAAATCATCCAATAAAATTTCTAAAAGTTTAAAATATCTCTACTCAACATCACCCAAAATTTCTAAAAGTTAAAAATATCGCTCCAATATGTAAAATACAGGTTGTTATAGCCATCGAGCCTATAAGTTTGTCTATCTTCGGTAGTAGAAAGTTGTCTTTTGGGCATGCTTTATTCATGTTTGAATAATCGATGCATGTCAACAATTTTCCATTTGGCTTCTTGACTAACACAGGATTTGATACCCATTCAAGGTATAAGGTGTCGCAGATAAAGCCATTTGCCTTCAACTAATCCACTTCTTCTTTCAACACAGCAGATCACCGCAGATCCAAAATGCATCTTTCCTGCTTTACAAGATGGCATCCTAGGTTGATATTCAATACGTATTACGCTATCTCCAGTGATATTTCATACATTTAACATTCTTTCTCCATTGATTCTTGTTCATTAATCTCCTTATCATATCAGCAATATATTCTTGACTAGCTTGGTATCCAGAAAGTGACCATTAGGAACAGCCTCGAGTGTTTGAATTTGTAATCGCTCTTAGTTCGTTCGATGACATATAGGCTCTTTTGTCTAGGAGAACCACTCGACCGAATCTTCTGTGATGCTTGGTTGGTTCTATGATGTTTGTTCTAGCACCAAAATTCTACATTCCAGTGTTTTGTCTAGTGTCGTTACCAGTATCCTACAAATATTCTTCACTGTCAGTGAATTTAGGTAAGTGCGCTTTGACACCAACTTATTATAATCCGTACCGACCTGATTTTGGTCAGTACCGATCAATTCTAGCCACTCCCTCCTTTATTCTTCTTTGATATCCTAGCATCTTTTCCCTTTATATTTAGCTTGATGTGTCACGACCCGATTTCCTCTCCCGGAAAATCGCATCATGAATTAAGAAAGAAAGGGATAGAGAATAGAAAAGAAAGAAGAGAAGAAGAAACAACACATCAGAATCTAAACAGCGGAACGAATAAATTATATTAACAACATAATTATTACATAGTTTCATATACATCAGAGTTACACAACTTATACAACACATACTAGACAGTTATAAACACCTGTCTAGTTATACAACTCAATACAACTCAATACAAGAGAGAGAACTACTCAGAGAAAACTACACAGCGGAATACTATATATCTACACGTAGAAGCCTCCTGCTCCCTTGCTCCTCCACAATTCGTCAAAAGCTAACCTGAATTCCCTTGGCTACTCGTAAAAATTTGAGTACCCAAGAGTTTAAGAAAAACAGAAATAAACTCCGGGTCAGACATGGGTCTGGTGAGTAACAGGTTAAGGTTGCTTAACTTTTAAAAACCTTTGAAAGAAAAGTATCGCGTAAGACTTCCCACACATAAACATGGAAAAGTTTTTACCTTACGCTAACCAAACATTTGATAATAAATCCGATGATATTATAATAGTGTCTAGGGTTTTCAAGTAAAATACAGAAATAGCTGAAATGCTTACATCTCACATTCCAACATAGTTGGGCACAACTAATTCGTACGGCACTTATTGGATTTTGGATTCCATACAATGGCAGGGCTACTGGGGTACCGCCCGTCACAGTACGTGGTCTAGATCAACGTACCGAGGAGCCTCCCTAACTCCTCTGCAAAACAAAGCCGGAACCATCCCTTACTGGATAGTCCCGAACAAGACAATCCCGCAGTTGTTTCGAACCAACTGCCCACACAGCCGAATATAAAGGGTCTTCTAGACAGGGATCAATCTCGCTCTCCAGTGGAAGCTACCCACGAAGCCTTGCTGCACCTCCCCTGTTTTAGCCATTCCCGGTTGATGAGGCTTGAGGCTACGATTTACCTTTATAGGACATATCACTTAGAATGCTCATCGTCCACCTGACGATGTTCTGAAAGCATTCAATCCATACAAGTTCGTTCCGGGTTCGAACGAAACCGAAGGCATTATCTCGTTACACTCATTTTGGAATCACCCTCAGAGTTAACGACAATAACCCTTGCACTCTAATTCACCATCTCGAACCTATAAGTACTATTCCGTCAACTCATTACGGAATCACCCACAGAGTATACTGACTCATAGTCCTTACACCTCGAGTCTTCACAAAGCTCCACTCTGAATTCACGACCTAACGTTATTTGGAATTGATGTGGTTTTCGGATATCCAAATATGGAAACCCGATCCCGGTCTCATCGAAATCCAAAGCGTGTCTTTTAGGGTCCAAGTTGTTTTAAAGTTTTAAAACAATCCAATTACAGTATCTATTTACACACAGATAGATAATTCATAAATCATAACTGATAATCACATTATCAAATAACAGATGATCCATAACAACATAGGTAGTCCATATTATCATTCAATAGATAATCTATATTACCATCACAATGCAACCAAGCATTCATAACACACAACCATACTTATCTCATTACTGAGATCATTAAGCATTCAAGACAATCAATGTCATCCATTCATACATAAGCAAAGATTCACTCATACCACAATATAATTAATTTAAAATGAATTAAATTAACTATCTCTATTTCTAATTAATTTAAAATGAATTAAATTAATCACTTCATTTATAATTAATTTAAAATAAATTAAATTAATTACTTTATTCAAATATATCTTGCTTACTCAATCATTTAATTGATTACAATCAATTAATCATTTATTATTAATCACCTTAAATTAATTACTCTTAATTACATTCATGTAATTATCCTTAATTAATTTCACAAATTAATTATTCTCAACCAAAAATAGTAATTAACATTTAATTACTTCAATTAATTAATTAACTATAATTAATTACCTTAATCCTTAATTAATTACATTAATTAATTACCCTTAATCACTTCTTATTGATTAATTAATCTTAATTAATCATCCTTAACTACATCATTAACTAAAATAATTAATGATCCTTAATTATTAATTACTTTAAGTAATTAACTAACTTAATTACTTTAAACAAATTAATTATCCTTTAATTAATTACTTAATTAATCCCTTGATTAATCATTAAGTAATGTAAATCTAAATTACTCATTCTTAGACACCTCCTTAATTACAATTTGTAATTATTAAACAATTACTTAACTAAGTAATTTCCAAATCATTAATTACATAAAGTAATTATTTTTAAAACTCAAATGTTTAAATTTAATTAAACTTAATTAATTAAAAATAAACAATCACATTAAACTAAATTAATTATATCAAGTAATTAATTTCCTAATTACTTCATTAAGTAATTATACTTAAACAATTCATAAATGATTATTATTAAATTAATTAATCTAATTAATTATAAAAATTAACCACATTAATTAATTATTAAATAATCCTGGTTAATGACCTTCAATAACCATTCTCTAATCATTTTATAAAGTAATTAACCTAAATTAATTACCATTTGAATTATCTTTATCATCAATTAATTAAAGTTAATTATAAAATTTATTAACCTTAAATAAAAACTTAATTACATAACTATATTCATTCATCATTAATTAATAGTTTAATTAATGATTTTAAATTTAAATTGATTAATCCTTAATCAATTATCAATTCCAAGTTCACTTAATTAACTAATTAATAAATCTTAATCACCCTTGATTAATTCTAAACATTAATCTAAATTTAAAATTTCAAAATAAAACATAATTTAATTATGTTTAAAACAATTTAATTTAAAACTAAGTACCTTTGAAATTATCTTTAAACTTACATTTTAAATACAAGTTTAAATTAAAAGTATTTTGAACTTATCTAAGTTTTAAAAAAAAAATTTAAAACTTATTTAAAATTTCAAGACAACACCAAAATTTAACTTAAAAATGAATTCATAAAAATTCAAAGTCAAATCCATTTCAAAACTTTGGAAATTCAATTCATTCTTGGTTTAAACTCAAATTTAAATCTTCTTTTTAAATTTTAAAACTAAACTTTATTTTAAATTTTAGATTTCCAGTTTAAAAATTTATCTTTAAATCTTGCTTCTCATTTTTAAAACTTCATTTATTTAAAATGTTTAAACTATCTTATTAATATGATATAGTTAATAAAGTTAAATTTTTAAACATAAGTTTCTGTTTTTTTTTTTAAAAAAACTGGAATTTAAAAGCAAATGAGAATTTTAAACTTACATTTAAATTTGAACTTAAATTTTACTAGAAACCATAACTGCAGATTTTAAAACAAAAGTTTAAATCCAGATTTGCAAAAAAAACAGAAAACAGGTTTCAATACAAACCTGGAATTTAAATTCAAATCAGTAGTTCAAACCTAAATTAAATTTTTAAACCTAAACCTTATTTAAAACCTATAGCTACAGATTTAAATCTTGACAAACCCAGATTTTAAAATAGTTTAAAACCCAAATTTTCAAATCAGACTCTGATCTGGAAAACTACAGAGCAACTCGAGAGACAAGAATTTTGCTTCGGGTTTCTTCCCATTTACTCCGAGTCTTCAACTCACCTACTTCGAGTTATCTTCAACTTGCTTCGAGTCATATCCATTTTTCCCCTTAAACCAACTAACCCAAGCTTCATCAGAAAGCACATCACTGTGCATGTACACAGCGACCACCACCTTCCATGATCATCAGAGGTGATCGAACTTCCACCAGAAACCCACCAGATCGAACCATCATCACAGAAACAACTTTGAACTCAGAATTCCCAAACTGGAAACAAAGACAGGTTTCATTTCGAAACCTGGAACACATTGAACAGGTTGTTTTCAAAACCTGTCAACGGCGATTTCATGCCTCTCCGACCACCTGACCATCAGCCCCTTCGGCCTCGAACTCAACCACACACCAACTTCACACTCCCCAAATATCATAGCGCTCGATCAAGTATTCATGTCGAACTGACCCAATGTTTAATCACATTCAAAACTAGGGTTTAAAAACAAAATTGCAAACCGCATCAAATCTAACCAAATTCAATCACTTCTCTGATTTTTCCCAAGATCTCCTATACCTACTTCACCACCCAGAGGAATCCCAGAATTTCTAAATTCATGAATCAATAGATTTTACTAAAAATCCTATTTCGGTTCAAAAATAAACTGTCACTTAACCAAATCCCTAAAAATCCTACTACCTGATTTAAAAATCAAGTTTTAGTTGATACTATAGATTTATGATACTGAATTACTAAATAAACATGTTTGGGATTTTGATAAAAATCAACATGCACTGATCTGTGCATGTTTCCAGAGACAATTGCTATGTTGTTTTTTTTTTTTTTTTTTTTTTTTTATTTTTTAACTTACTTACAATTCTAAGTATTAACTTCAGAAGATCAAACAACATCACTCAACAAATTTCTTATATCAGAGACTAAATAAAAGGTAAAGATTTGCATCACAGTTTAGCTTAGGAAACAAAACAAACAGATCAGTGTATGATAGCATGCACACAATTCATCTTCACATCAGGCTTTTATCAAACATACAACAATATTTATAATATCAGATCATACTAGTATGCAACCTAAATATAGTTTTAAATTTTAGAGTTACTCACCTTTTATTTAAATGCAGACTATGTTCAGAAAGCAATATGTGCAGGCTTGACTCTGATCTGCTTTATGTAGATGATGCAGTTGTAAATATGAGCTTGAATTGATATGCAGGTTTGCCCTTTCCACTTTTAAAAACTATTTGCATGAACCCCATAAAAAGATGCATTTGAATTTGTTTGTTTGCAGGCTTCCAGATGAAGAATGCAGACTTGATCTTGTTGACTCAGATTTTACTTGCATGCATTCTTGGGAATGTTACAAGTTTGAAAAACAAGGGGTTACAGACTTGTTCATTTCCAGAAAACAAGAATATACAGTAACCAATTTTTCCAAATTTAAAGAAAAATGCAGATCTGAACATTGTTTGAATATGCAGATCTGATTCTTGAGCATGCATTTGTACATGCAAATTTGTACAAAGATTTGAATATGCAGATTTGTTTTTGAGGAGGGTATGCTTTTAGGCTTTTGGACATACAGATTTGCTTTTTAATTTGAGGATATGCAGATTGAAGAGTTTGAATATGCAGGCTTGGTTTCAGATTTTGATGTTGAGGAGTGTTTGCATTGTTTGATTTTATTTAAATTTGTTTACAAGGAAATTTTTCTCTCTGGTTTGATTAAGGAAATGGAAAAAGAACAAACATGAATGAAGATGCAATTATGAATGGAAATGCAATATGTATTGTAGATGTATTTTCAGTTTTAGTGTAACAAAAGAAAAATAAAACTAAAATTTACACTTGTCATAATTTAGACACTTGTCTATATGATATGTAAATCTTTTAACACTTGTTTAAATCAATGCAACACTTGTTTCCTCTTAAAGATAATTAGTTTAATTACAAATAAATGTGTGTATAATCCTAATTTATTATGTTAGTTTATATTAATATGTATATGAATTTATAAAGAAATAAGAACAACAATGTTTTACAAATCAATTTATACATATTAGAAATTAAGACAATTAAACAAATTAAAATTTATACTTTGGGATTTTAAATTCAAATCAAATTCAAAATCAAATATTTTCAAATCAAGTTATGAATACAAATTAAATTTTGAAATAACATTTGCAAATTTATTCAAAACTTATTTATAAAGACAATACACAATTAATATTGTTTAGAAATATCTCCTTTAAAATTTAAAACTCAAGCCAAAATTATTTTAAACATTTTCTTAACAATTATAAAAATCATATACTTATTTATTACATAGCTTTGAAAGCTTAATATTAATTTTTAATCAAACTTTCCAAATTATTAATATATGTATTAGAATTTGAAAACAAGATTCATTTATTAAATTTTAAATAAAGCTAATCCATTTACAATATAAACCATATATTTATATTATAATAGCAATCAATTTATTATTTTTAAAAGATAAAATCTTCCAATTAAATATTTACTGAAGAAGATTATCAATTTTTTTCTGAATAATTATTAACAGATTGTCAATATCAATTTAATTTTAACTACGGATTATTAAATTGATATTGTCAAAATTTCCGGGATGTTACAATCCTTCCCCCTTAAAAGAATTTCGTCCCCGAAATTTAAAACAAAGGTAATTTAATAATCTCATTAAAGATTTTAATTTTAAAACACTAGCATATATCTAACATATGCTAACAACCATAGCAATCAATTCAACCAAACAAACAAATCTAATTATCCAGATAAGTTTTGGATAGAATTTCTTCGAGTTTCCCCAAGTATATATATATCGGGCAACTCGCCCTATAGAATCCAAACAAACAATACTATGAAGCTACAAAATTTCTATTCAACTATATCTATAACACTAGACAAGATATCAGACTACAGACGAGTCTGATACAACAACCAAAACTCCCAAACTACTGGTTTCCACAACCAGAGATAGATCATACACGTACTTCCTCAGAGATACGTGAAACTCATCGAATCCCAGTTATCCAAACTGGCAATCCAATCCTGTAGACCAACCACTTATCCTTATAGAAAAGATCCAAAACTCTTCAGAGCTAGCTTCCCAGACTTATCCAAACTTATAGCTCCCTTTCGATTGGAGAAAACTCATCCAAAAACAAATCTTCGACTCCGGAATCCAATTTCCTTCGTCCCAAATCCTCAAAAAAAAAAAAAAAATTCCAGACGATCCTGGGCTGCCTACAGCCTTACTGATCAGCTCAACCTTTGCTGATGCCTCTAGAAATAACTAGACCAATCAACACAACAAAATGATCTCCTCCAGATCAATCAAAACCAAGAAATCAAACTCTACTCTTCAACATCAGAAGACAACAACTTACTTCTCCTGTCCGGGAAAAAAAAAGCAGATGCACTTCCAACTGCTTCCGCTGCACAACTCTGATCTATCTTGAGCTGCTTCACCAAACTCTATCTCAAGGAATCATCCTTCTACTAGCTGATCCACCGGTAGCACTCCTGGAATCCGGTCGATAAGAAAACTCAATCTCCAGATATAGACAAACTTCTGGCTTCCCTGAAGACATCCAGACAGACTCAGATAACTCAAGAGAACACTCAAACAATCGCAAGTCACTTTTGCGATCAACACATCCTAATATCAAAGAAAATTATTCTTCCTTTACCAAATAGAACAAATTTCACTTCACAAGCCAATCCATCCAAAACGGTTTCACTCTACTGCTTCTGAATTCTACTTCAGAAACTGCTAATCCAGAAAATCTCTTGCCAACACCGAGAATACTCCAAGCTGCACTGCTGCCACAAATGCCAAAGAATTCTAAATCAAAGTTCTCCGAGAAACTCGGACTTCAAAGCAAACAGAAACACCTTGCTGAACTCAGCCACAACACCGAAGCAGACTCACTTCCTTAAAACTTGTTCCAAAGAAATATCTTCGGACACAATCCATAGTAACTGCATCTCATCACACAGCTACTACTCCTTGATATCAAAATATCATCACTTACTTCTGTCCAACTGACAGATCCAAACTCAACTCATCCAACTTCAGAAATAGACTCCGAAACTTAATAAGTTTCCTTCAGAGATCAATGAAATTCTTCATCACTATAAAAATAAATCGAGACGTTATTAGGTCTACAGTCTCAACATATACTTCCAACATCAATATTCAAACTCCAACCAATTGGTAGTAATCGTGTCATACACATCGCTACCTTATCTACCTTTATAACTTATATTGGAAAACCTGAACAGGCAACCCAACAGATAGGTAGAAATAAATATATTGTTATATATAAAAATTACAAGTACGCTCTCTCAAGAAAAGACACCACTACAGAGCCTAGGAATTCACTCAACCTAATGCTCCCTAAAGAAAGACACACTTCAGAGCCTAGGTATTCGCTCAACCTAATGCTCCCTAAAGAAAGACACACTTCAGAGCCTAGGTATTCGCTCAACCTAATGCTCCCTAAAGAAAGACACACTTCAGAGCCTAGGTATTCGCTCAACCTAATGCTCTGATACCACGTTGTCACGACCCGATTTCCTCTCCCGGAAAATCGCATCATGAATTAAGAAAGAAAGGGATAGAGAATAGAAAAGAAAGAAGAGAAGAAGAAACAACACATCAGAATCTAAACAGCGGAACGAATAAATTATATTAACAACATAATTATTACATAGTTTCATATACATCAGAGTTACACAACTTATACAACACATACTAGACAGTTATAAACACCTGTCTAGTTATACAACTCAATACAACTCAATACAAGAGAGAGAACTACTCAGAGAAAACTACACAGCGGAATACTATATATCTACACGTAGAAGCCTCCTGCTCCCTTGCTCCTCCACAATTCGTCAAAAGCTAACCTGAATTCCCTTGGCTACTCGTAAAAATTTGAGTACCCAAGAGTTTAAGAAAAACAGAAATAAACTCCGGGTCAGACATGGGTCTGGTGAGTAACAGGTTAAGGTTGCTTAACTTTTAAAAACCTTTGAAAGAAAAGTATCGCGTAAGACTTCCCACACATAAACATGGAAAAGTTTTTACCTTACGCTAACCAAACATTTGATAATAAATCCGATGATATTATAATAGTGTCTAGGGTTTTCAAGTAAAATACAGAAATAGCTGAAATGCTTACATCTCACATTCCAACATAGTTGGGCACAACTAATTCGTACGGCACTTATTGGATTTTGGATTCCATACAATGGCAGGGCTACTGGGGTACCGCCCGTCACAGTACGTGGTCTAGATCAACGTACCGAGGAGCCTCCCTAACTCCTCTGCAAAACAAAGCCGGAACCATCCCTTACTGGATAGTCCCGAACAAGACAATCCCGCAGTTGTTTCGAACCAACTGCCCACACAGCCGAATATAAAGGGTCTTCTAGACAGGGATCAATCTCGCTCTCCAGTGGAAGCTACCCACGAAGCCTTGCTGCACCTCCCCTGTTTTAGCCATTCCCGGTTGATGAGGCTTGAGGCTACGATTTACCTTTATAGGACATATCACTTAGAATGCTCATCGTCCACCTGACGATGTTCTGAAAGCATTCAATCCATACAAGTTCGTTCCGGGTTCGAACGAAACCGAAGGCATTATCTCGTTACACTCATTTTGGAATCACCCTCAGAGTTAACGACAATAACCCTTGCACTCTAATTCACCATCTCGAACCTATAAGTACTATTCCGTCAACTCATTACGGAATCACCCACAGAGTATACTGACTCATAGTCCTTACACCTCGAGTCTTCACAAAGCTCCACTCTGAATTCACGACCTAACGTTATTTGGAATTGATGTGGTTTTCGGATATCCAAATATGGAAACCCGATCCCGGTCTCATCGAAATCCAAAGCGTGTCTTTTAGGGTCCAAGTTGTTTTAAAGTTTTAAAACAATCCAATTACAGTATCTATTTACACACAGATAGATAATTCATAAATCATAACTGATAATCACATTATCAAATAACAGATGATCCATAACAACATAGGTAGTCCATATTATCATTCAATAGATAATCTATATTACCATCACAATGCAACCAAGCATTCATAACACACAACCATACTTATCTCATTACTGAGATCATTAAGCATTCAAGACAATCAATGTCATCCATTCATACATAAGCAAAGATTCACTCATACCACAATATAATTAATTTAAAATGAATTAAATTAACTATCTCTATTTCTAATTAATTTAAAATGAATTAAATTAATCACTTCATTTATAATTAATTTAAAATAAATTAAATTAATTACTTTATTCAAATATATCTTGCTTACTCAATCATTTAATTGATTACAATCAATTAATCATTTATTATTAATCACCTTAAATTAATTACTCTTAATTACATTCATGTAATTATCCTTAATTAATTTCACAAATTAATTATTCTCAACCAAAAATAGTAATTAACATTTAATTACTTCAATTAATTAATTAACTATAATTAATTACCTTAATCCTTAATTAATTACATTAATTAATTACCCTTAATCACTTCTTATTGATTAATTAATCTTAATTAATCATCCTTAACTACATCATTAACTAAAATAATTAATGATCCTTAATTATTAATTACTTTAAGTAATTAACTAACTTAATTACTTTAAACAAATTAATTATCCTTTAATTAATTACTTAATTAATCCCTTGATTAATCATTAAGTAATGTAAATCTAAATTACTCATTCTTAGACACCTCCTTAATTACAATTTGTAATTATTAAACAATTACTTAACTAAGTAATTTCCAAATCATTAATTACATAAAGTAATTATTTTTAAAACTCAAATGTTTAAATTTAATTAAACTTAATTAATTAAAAATAAACAATCACATTAAACTAAATTAATTATATCAAGTAATTAATTTCCTAATTACTTCATTAAGTAATTATACTTAAACAATTCATAAATGATTATTATTAAATTAATTAATCTAATTAATTATAAAAATTAACCACATTAATTAATTATTAAATAATCCTGGTTAATGACCTTCAATAACCATTCTCTAATCATTTTATAAAGTAATTAACCTAAATTAATTACCATTTGAATTATCTTTATCATCAATTAATTAAAGTTAATTATAAAATTTATTAACCTTAAATAAAAACTTAATTACATAACTATATTCATTCATCATTAATTAATAGTTTAATTAATGATTTTAAATTTAAATTGATTAATCCTTAATCAATTATCAATTCCAAGTTCACTTAATTAACTAATTAATAAATCTTAATCACCCTTGATTAATTCTAAACATTAATCTAAATTTAAAATTTCAAAATAAAACATAATTTAATTATGTTTAAAACAATTTAATTTAAAACTAAGTACCTTTGAAATTATCTTTAAACTTACATTTTAAATACAAGTTTAAATTAAAAGTATTTTGAACTTATCTAAGTTTTAAAAAAAAAATTTAAAACTTATTTAAAATTTCAAGACAACACCAAAATTTAACTTAAAAATGAATTCATAAAAATTCAAAGTCAAATCCATTTCAAAACTTTGGAAATTCAATTCATTCTTGGTTTAAACTCAAATTTAAATCTTCTTTTTAAATTTTAAAACTAAACTTTATTTTAAATTTTAGATTTCCAGTTTAAAAATTTATCTTTAAATCTTGCTTCTCATTTTTAAAACTTCATTTATTTAAAATGTTTAAACTATCTTATTAATATGATATAGTTAATAAAGTTAAATTTTTAAACATAAGTTTCTGTTTTTTTTTTTTAAAAACTGGAATTTAAAAGCAAATGAGAATTTTAAACTTACATTTAAATTTGAACTTAAATTTTACTAGAAACCATAACTGCAGATTTTAAAACAAAAGTTTAAATCCAGATTTGCAAAAAAAACAGAAAACAGGTTTCAATACAAACCTGGAATTTAAATTCAAATCAGTAGTTCAAACCTAAATTAAATTTTTAAACCTAAACCTTATTTAAAACCTATAGCTACAGATTTAAATCTTGACAAACCCAGATTTTAAAATAGTTTAAAACCCAAATTTTCAAATCAGACTCTGATCTGGAAAACTACAGAGCAACTCGAGAGACAAGAATTTTGCTTCGGGTTTCTTCCCATTTACTCCGAGTCTTCAACTCACCTACTTCGAGTTATCTTCAACTTGCTTCGAGTCATATCCATTTTTCCCCTTAAACCAACTAACCCAAGCTTCATCAGAAAGCACATCACTGTGCATGTACACAGCGACCACCACCTTCCATGATCATCAGAGGTGATCGAACTTCCACCAGAAACCCACCAGATCGAACCATCATCACAGAAACAACTTTGAACTCAGAATTCCCAAACTGGAAACAAAGACAGGTTTCATTTCGAAACCTGGAACACATTGAACAGGTTGTTTTCAAAACCTGTCAACGGCGATTTCATGCCTCTCCGACCACCTGACCATCAGCCCCTTCGGCCTCGAACTCAACCACACACCAACTTCACACTCCCCAAATATCATAGCGCTCGATCAAGTATTCATGTCGAACTGACCCAATGTTTAATCACATTCAAAACTAGGGTTTAAAAACAAAATTGCAAACCGCATCAAATCTAACCAAATTCAATCACTTCTCTGATTTTTCCCAAGATCTCCTATACCTACTTCACCACCCAGAGGAATCCCAGAATTTCTAAATTCATGAATCAATAGATTTTACTAAAAATCCTATTTCGGTTCAAAAATAAACTGTCACTTAACCAAATCCCTAAAAATCCTACTACCTGATTTAAAAATCAAGTTTTAGTTGATACTATAGATTTATGATACTGAATTACTAAATAAACATGTTTGGGATTTTGATAAAAATCAACATGCACTGATCTGTGCATGTTTCCAGAGACAATTGCTATGTTGTTTTTTTTTTTTTTTTTTTTTTTTAACTTACTTACAATTCTAAGTATTAACTTCAGAAGATCAAACAACATCACTCAACAAATTTCTTATATCAGAGACTAAATAAAAGGTAAAGATTTGCATCACAGTTTAGCTTAGGAAACAAAACAAACAGATCAGTGTATGATAGCATGCACACAATTCATCTTCACATCAGGCTTTTATCAAACATACAACAATATTTATAATATCAGATCATACTAGTATGCAACCTAAATATAGTTTTAAATTTTAGAGTTACTCACCTTTTATTTAAATGCAGACTATGTTCAGAAAGCAATATGTGCAGGCTTGACTCTGATCTGCTTTATGTAGATGATGCAGTTGTAAATATGAGCTTGAATTGATATGCAGGTTTGCCCTTTCCACTTTTAAAAACTATTTGCATGAACCCCATAAAAAGATGCATTTGAATTTGTTTGTTTGCAGGCTTCCAGATGAAGAATGCAGACTTGATCTTGTTGACTCAGATTTTACTTGCATGCATTCTTGGGAATGTTACAAGTTTGAAAAACAAGGGGTTACAGACTTGTTCATTTCCAGAAAACAAGAATATACAGTAACCAATTTTTCCAAATTTAAAGAAAAATGCAGATCTGAACATTGTTTGAATATGCAGATCTGATTCTTGAGCATGCATTTGTACATGCAAATTTGTACAAAGATTTGAATATGCAGATTTGTTTTTGAGGAGGGTATGCTTTTAGGCTTTTGGACATACAGATTTGCTTTTTAATTTGAGGATATGCAGATTGAAGAGTTTGAATATGCAGGCTTGGTTTCAGATTTTGATGTTGAGGAGTGTTTGCATTGTTTGATTTTATTTAAATTTGTTTACAAGGAAATTTTTCTCTCTGGTTTGATTAAGGAAATGGAAAAAGAACAAACATGAATGAAGATGCAATTATGAATGGAAATGCAATATGTATTGTAGATGTATTTTCAGTTTTAGTGTAACAAAAGAAAAATAAAACTAAAATTTACACTTGTCATAATTTAGACACTTGTCTATATGATATGTAAATCTTTTAACACTTGTTTAAATCAATGCAACACTTGTTTCCTCTTAAAGATAATTAGTTTAATTACAAATAAATGTGTGTATAATCCTAATTTATTATGTTAGTTTATATTAATATGTATATGAATTTATAAAGAAATAAGAACAACAATGTTTTACAAATCAATTTATACATATTAGAAATTAAGACAATTAAACAAATTAAAATTTATACTTTGGGATTTTAAATTCAAATCAAATTCAAAATCAAATATTTTCAAATCAAGTTATGAATACAAATTAAATTTTGAAATAACATTTGCAAATTTATTCAAAACTTATTTATAAAGACAATACACAATTAATATTGTTTAGAAATATCTCCTTTAAAATTTAAAACTCAAGCCAAAATTATTTTAAACATTTTCTTAACAATTATAAAAATCATATACTTATTTATTACATAGCTTTGAAAGCTTAATATTAATTTTTAATCAAACTTTCCAAATTATTAATATATGTATTAGAATTTGAAAACAAGATTCATTTATTAAATTTTAAATAAAGCTAATCCATTTACAATATAAACCATATATTTATATTATAATAGCAATCAATTTATTATTTTTAAAAGATAAAATCTTCCAATTAAATATTTACTGAAGAAGATTATCAATTTTTTTCTGAATAATTATTAACAGATTGTCAATATCAATTTAATTTTAACTACGGATTATTAAATTGATATTGTCAAAATTTCCGGGATGTTACATTGATGTCTCTTCTGTTCTGGCTGATGAAAATGATTCATCTCCTTCAAAACTTGGCGGTGATGAATTCCTATAACAGTTTCTACGCCTTTGTGGCTATTAGGCTAGCAAAGCAAAGCTTTCTTCCATCATATCAAAGATAGCTTTCTGACTATCTAACAACCTGTGGTTCATTTTAGGCTTCATTCTATCGAGCTCAACCTTTGACACCATCTTCTATGGGAAAGATGGTCCTAGTAAAGCATTCAATGGCCGATTAGTTTCATCGTTATGAGGAGAAGCTTCATATTCTCAACCGGTGGCTCCAAATTTCGCGAAAGGTTTCCTAAGGGAATTTGTTCATATCTATTGTAATTATTCTTTAGATCTATCTTCTAGATGCTTGCAATCCATAATATTAAGTAATATCTATTCTTAAGCTCTGTTGTCATTGAAAGCATAAAAATTATTGAACCAAAAATGGCATATCACCCCTAATCGAATGAAAACAAGATGAATCTAAGTAATACCAACAAAAGTAGTCAAAATATAAAGGACTTTATCGTAGTTCGACAAATTCTATGGCCTACGTCCACATTATCCTTATTAAAGTAGGATAAGTCACAAATTAAGTGCTTTACACGTGATTTCAGAGCTAAATAGCAAGTAAACAGCCCTTAGTAACCAAGAGTTAGTAAAGAAAAGAAGATGAAGAGCCAAAAAGTCCAAAAGTCCTCTCTAAGTTGTTACAGTGCTCATATTGATACCTGAATCATCCATTCTAGCCATCACATCATGGAAGAATAGATAAACCTTCAGGTTCGAGAAAGTAGGAGGTCTTCCTGAGGAAAAATTCATGTTGGTATCAACTACAATTGTCTTCACGATGTTATGTAGGGGTACCCTCTTGTTTTCATCCATATCTTCATGTTATAAAGCTTTGTTCACAGTTTTTCCAATCAAATCATGTTGGTGGCGATATAGTTTTTTTATATATGGAACTTGTCATTCTTTGCAAAGCTTTAGAGTTGTTTATCTACCCTTTCAAAAGTAAACTCTTCAAGTACACGTTAACTCGACACCAATATGATTGTTTTACTATCCCATTCCTTGATCTTATGACAAGCTTCCAAAATCACTCATCACTTCATGTTGGTACCGATCACAATTGAGGTCAATACTAACCGTAATATGCTTGCATAATTCAACTTCAAAATTTTAGGGCCACCTCCCACGGCCATTCGGAGCTTACCATCAATTTCTTGAACTATTTCATCTTCACCTAGGCATCCATATTCACTTAGAATCTACTTGGTTCAAACGCTGGATAATAGCAAGAAAATTGATTTTTAAGAATTACCACAATCATCAAATTATTAAAATGTGTTAAGGTACTTTTATTAAATGGAAGATCTTAATTTATAAATTTATTATGATAGAGCCCATAAAATAAACAAATTATAAAATGTGGCCCTTCAACCGAAACTCACATAAAAAAAGTGCCTTGAAAACTCAGACTTTTTTTGTTAAATCAATGTCAATTACCTACGCAACGTGATGTTAGAGAAGAACATGTCTAGTGAATATGAAATTTACCATAGTATTTTATGATCAAATGAAACTTACAAGATGAAACATTGATTATTAAGGAAGTAATGCAGAATGTACATTCGGTGAAAATTCGCAACTAATTATAAAGAGTACCAAAGTGTAATTAATTAAACAGACCATTATGGATTTTGAGCTACGCTTGCAAAATCTAATTGTGTGAAGCCTTGAAAATAATGAACGTGTTAGAATGTATAGTACATAATACTTACTATATGCTGCAATGTAAAGGATATGTTCATATATTAGTTTTCTTACTTTCTATCACAACTCAGCTTACTGTATAAAATAAAGTCCTCTCTGTAATCAAAAAAGTTGAGCAAATAATACATTTTTCTTTTTTTTCTCCACCTCTCATCTTATCATGGTATCAGAGCTTAGGTGCTTGATTCCTTTCGAAATTCCAAAAAAAATTCTTGGATTCAATCAACGTATTGTTGATTTCTTCTTTAATTTCTTAGCAAATTGATTTTTTGTTTGATTGATTTTGCTTATTTCGATTGATTTTCTTGACCTAACTTTCGCGATTTCGCTCGTAATTTTTTATGATTACGTTCTTCATTTCTTCTCAAGATGCCTAAAGTAATTTCTAAGGGTTCCTCATCTCATCAGAACAACATCAACAATGGAATCAATTTCATTGATACTTGCTATCATATTGGAAGTGATTTGCCACTTGAATCACTGAAGAATTACACCCTTGATGGCAGCAAGTACATCAACTGGAGTTGAAATGTAAAAATGGCTTTAATCGCAAGAAACAAGGTCAGATTCATTGATGGAACAATGAAGAAGCCAGATGCAGCATCTCCCAAAAATCATAAATGGATTCACAATGATTACTTGGTGATATCGTGGCTCAGTAAATCAATGGAGAAGACGACTGCACAAGATTTTGTGTTTGTCAATTCCTCAGCATCTTTGGTTTGAGATTAAGGAGCGTTATGGTACTTCAAATGTGCCTCAGCTTTTTGAATTGCATCGCACTCTTACTTTGATTCAACAAAACAATAGTTCAATTGGTGGTTATTACGGCAAGATGAAACGATTTGGGGATGAACTTCAAGTTCTTGAAAGTTATCTTGATTGCACATATGGGGCGCTCAAATCATGTAGTTGTGGCATTCTTAAGAAAATTATTAAGGCGGATCAAAGGTTGAAATTGATAAAGTTGTTGGCTGGTGTAAATAGGGCATATGATATTGCTAAGACAAATATTTTGAGTCTTGATCCTTTACCTACTCCAAACAAAGTTTATTATATGTTGCAAAAAATTGAGAAACATAACAGTGTCTCTATTGATTCATCTACTGAAGTCAGTGCTTTGATGAGTAGTAAAGGAGGCTTAAAAAATGGAGTTGGTGAGAAGCTTAAGGCTAACAAAGGAGATAGGATATGAGACCATTGCAAGGCTAAAGGTCACACAATTGATCATTGTTTCAAGTCGATTGGGTATCCTGATTGGTATCTTGGTAACAATGGGAAGAAGATGGCAGCAAATGTGCATGAGGTTGGTTCTGGAGATGGTATTTTGAATAATCCTCTTGATTTTGGAGATTGCAATAGGCAAAATTCTTCTATTTCTAGTGCATCTTGTTCTGCTTCAAAAAAGATTAAACCAAACATGGTCTCGGCTATTTACTAGGAGATTTTGAAGATGATGAAAAAAATAATAGTACTTCTTTTGCTCATCTGATTGCAGTCAACTTTGCAGGTAAAATTACTTCAAATGCAAAAGTTGATAATCGTTTTATGCATGAAAAATCTTGGATAATAGATACTGGCGCATCTCATCATATGGCACCTCATCTTAGAATGTTTAGCTTCATGTAAACTCTTAAACATCCAATTAAAGTTGGTCTTCCTAATGGATCTTGTAAGATAGCATCAACAATTGGAATAGTTCCTATAACTCCACAAATACACCTCAAAAATGTCTTGTTTGTTCCTCAATTCAAACACTATTTGCTTTCTGTTGGCAGATTGCTTGATCATAATAACCTTGTTTCTTTATTTCAACAAAAAAATCGTTTCTTTCAGGACACTATAACTAAACATATCAAAGCCACTGGTACAAGACATGTTAGATTGTATAGATTTAGTGAACTATCTTCTAATATTGTTTCAATTTCTAATGTTTCTGATGATGTTTTGTTTGGAAACAAGCATGTTGCAAATTTTAGTGTTAGTACTCCTAGTTTTGATATTCTTCATGCCAAGTTAGGTTTCAACTGGAAAAATGATGCATCTATGTTGTAAACATTCTGATGAAAAGATGGATTTCATTGTGAAGTTTGTGTGTTTGCTAAACATCGTAAGTTGCCATTTGCATTATCAGTATCTCATGCTATGCAAAAAATTTGATCTTGTTCATATGGATTTGTAGGGTCCGTATAATGTTCCTTGTTATTCTGGTGCAAGATATTTCTTGACAATTTTAGATGTTCATAATACTAGAATTACTTGGACTCGCTTGATTCAGAACAAACATCAAGTATATATTGTGATTAGTGCTTTCCTAGCCTATGTTGATACATAGTTTAGGACAAAGGTTAAGGTCATTAGGAGTGATAATGGGATAGAGATCATCCAAGAGTCTTGTCATAATTTGTTTTCTCAAAAAGGGATTGTACATCAGAGAACTATTCCAGGAAACCCTCAATTGAATGGGAGGGTTGAAAGAAAACATAGACATCTTGCAAAGACTATTAGGGCTATAAAAATTCATGCTGATTTGCCTACAAACTTTTAGGGAGATTGTCTGTTGTCTATAACATACCATGTGAATCTATTGCCTAGTTCTGTCTTAAAGTGGAAAACTCCTTTTGAAGTGTTGATGGAAGGCAACCTGATTATGACCATTTGAGAGTCATTGGTTGCCTTTGTTATCCTGAAATAAAAACAAGGGATAAATTTGCTCCTAAGTCAACAAGGTGTATTTTGGTTGGATACCTTTATGCAAAAAAGGATATAAGTTGATAGATTTGGATAGTCATAAAATCATTTTGAGTAGAGATATTTTCTTTAAAGAGGATAAGTTTCTTTTAGAGAAGTTGATTCTTCTTCTCTTCAAATTCTCTTCCTTTAGTCTAACCTGTTGTGATTTCTGATGATGGGAAACAGTACAATTCTTTATTTTCTGATAATTCTTCATTATCTTCTCCCTCTATTAAAAATGTTACTTCTTCTCCTACAAACTCCTCTTCTCCTGTTACAAATGATACTTCTCCTCCTCACACTACAAATATTCCACCTCAAATATCTTCTGATCATTCTCCTACAAATATTCCTTCTTCTTCTATTCCCTTACTTGATCCAGTTCATGTTCCTCTAAGAAAGTCTAAGAAGGACACTTCTTTTCCCAATAAATTCAAAGATTTTGTTGTTACTCTTCCTATTAAACACCCTAATACATCTAAAACTGCATCTGAATCTTCATAATCTGCCGCTTTCAGTGTGTATACTGAAAGTAGTTTGTCTCATCTTGAAAAAGAATCCTTTGTTAATCTAGCCAAAATTTTATCCACTCATGAACCAAACTCTTACAACCAAGCCAAAGATGATTTGAAATGGATTGAAGCAATGGATAAAGAGATTGCTGCTTTAGTAGAAAATCAAACTTGGGAAATGACTGTGTTACTGCCTGGTAAACATGCAATTACTTGTAAATGGGTTATAAAATCAAGTTTAAACCTGATAGAACCATTAAGAGATGTAAAGCTAGGTTAGTTGCCTGAGATGACAAAAAAAGGCAAGGATTTCAAACATACATTCAGTCCAGTTGCCAAGTTTACAATGTAAGGACTGTAATTGCTTTTGCTGCTACATAGAGCTGGGAATTGCACCAGTGTGATATTAACAATGCTTTCCTTCATGGATACATTGATAAAGAGGTTTACATGTTACCACCTCCCGGATATAATGAAAAACCAGTTACAGTTCGTAAACTTCAAACGTCATTGTATGGGTTAAGATCAGCTTCCAGGCACTGGAATTATGAACTATGCAAGCTACTTCTTCCATTGTATTTTGTGCGGTACAAACAAGATTATTCTATGTTCACAAAGTAGCAAGGATATGATTTCACTGTTTTTGTAGCATATGTGGATGATTTGTTGATCACGGGATCAAATGTGCAGCAGATTTGTGAAATGAAACAAGTTTTACACAAAGCTTTTACAATCAAAGATTTGGATCAGCTTAAATATTTCCTTGGTATTGAGGTATCTAGATCAAAGGATGGGATTTTACTAGACCAAAGAGAGTATATTTTGGAATTGTTAAGAGATACAAATTTGGAAACTTGTGGCATTTTTGGTTTTCCTCTCCCTAAGGGTCTGAAACTCAGCAATAATGCAGGACAAATATTGTCTGATCCTGAAATTTTTAGAAGCATTGTTAGTAAGCTTCTTTACTTGAATATGACGAGATCTGACATCTCTTATGCTGTTCAATAGCTTAGTCAGTTCTATCTTGTCCTAGAGCACCTCATTTTCAGCACCAATTCATTTTTTAAAGTATTTGAAGGGCACTATCAACTATGATCTATTTTATCTAGCAAATAATTCTATGAAGTTAGGTGCATAATGTGATGTTGACTGGGGAAATTTCATGTTTACAGCAAGATCTTTAATAGGGTACTGCATGTTTCTTGGTGATTCTCCCATTTCTTGGAAAACCAAGAATCAGAAAACAATCTTAAAAATCTCATGTGAAGCAGAGTATAGAAGCAGGAGTTATAGTGCCGGTGAAGTTGTATGGTTAGATGGTTTATTGACTTATTTGCAAGTTCAGATTCCTAAGCCAATACCAATGTACTGTGATAACAAAGCAACACAACATATTGCAGAAAACCCCATTTATCATGAAAGAACGAAACACCTCAAATCAGATTGTCACTACATCAGAGAGGGAGTGAAAGAAGGTCTCATTGATTTGTATTATGTCGGATCAGGTTTGCACTAGCATATATAATGATGAAACCACTTGGGGCTGAATAGTATCATTTCCTTTCTTCCAAGATTGGTCTTTTGTCTTCTCAACCAAGGCCATCTTGAAGGAGGGATGTCGAATGTATGGCACATAATAATTACTATATACTGCAATGTAAAGGATGTGTCCATGTATTAGTTTTCTTACTTTTGTAGGATCGATTTCACCCCAGAGGGGGGTGAATAGGGTGATACTATTAATTATAAAAGTTTAATGCAGAAATATATAAAATAATTGCAGCACTTTTAATAGTAGAATAATAGCAGTGCAGATAATAGCAGAATATTAAAAGCAGGAATAAAACAACACAGATATACCCAGCTTGGCAAAACCCTGCCTACATGCTGCCCCCTAGGTTTCTACAAGAAATTAAGTAGTTAGACGCTTATGTACGTAAATTCGCAATACCTTCTATCGATTAACCTAACTCTACGCTCAAAACCATACTACTACTCAGCCACCGAGTTGCGAATTCTCGAACTACACCACCGTAGTTCGTCTCCTAGTCACACGACTAGAATTATACAGAAGTTTAAAAGAAAATTAAAAATTAAAAACAAGAAACCCTAATTGATAATAAAGCCCAATTATATTTAAAAGATACTGGCCCAAATAAAAACATAGTAAAATAATTTCCCCCTTTTTTTTATATTATCGGCTCGTATCCTTCTTCCCTTTTTTTATTATCGGCCTATATCCTTTGTTTGATGAAAATGGCAACGTTCATTCCTCTTTGAGAATTTAAGGCTTCTAGAAATTGAGCACTCCAATTCAATTGATCGTTCGAATAGATAATCTCGCGCTGCTTTGTTGACCGATCGTCTTGCTTTTACTATACTCGGCTTCTTCAATTTTGACGAGTTCGGTTTGGATAAATCTGGTACGTGATTATCTTTATTACACTTGTTGATATGCTTTGAACTCGATGATGGATAATGCCGATGATGATTGGGTTTTTAGGATTGAAAACCCTAAATTATTGTTTGAATATTTCATTTGAATTTTTCGCATTGTTTACCCTTGTCTATTTGATTTTCCTTGAGTGTGATTAATCGTGTCTAGTTCAATTCGTATATTTTCTAATTGCTTGATCATCACGGCTTCATGAATTTGGATTTGGCTTTGTTTTTTTTTCTATGACTTCGGCTTCTTAATTTTTTAGATTATTGACTTAATTAATTTATGTTCATCATAGTATCTACTGTGAGATAAAAAAAATGATTTCGGCATTTAAGTTTGATGATATTTAAAACACCTCTGTCTTTGTTCGAAACTGCTACTTAGACCTTCCTTGATTTTCTGACTTGCTTGTTGCATTACTCCATGTATGTGTGCGTATATATTATGACTCGTGCTTCACTAACTCATTTACTTGAATATGTACATTTGAACTGGGATTTGGTTTAGGACTAGTTTTGGCTGAAGTTGTTGCTTCATTAATTCACTGTATTGAGGCACTTGGTACACTTGGGTCTGCATTTTGATCCATTGATGATGATGATGTCTGGTTACATTGTTATTGTGGTCTTGTTGCAGTCTGATATGCTAGCTTTGGTATTTGTTTTAACTTGAATGTGTGTCATCATATATGTAAATACATATATATGTTTGTGTGTGTGTGTATGTGTTGTTAATCTACGGATGCCTCTTGTTGTGATTTAATTGAGTCTGATCTTCAAGTTTGATTAAGTTGTTGCTTTGCACTGCACTTGTATCATCACCGGTGCAATTGATTTTTGAGTCTGCTGCACCATGTAGTTTGCTTGAAGTTTTAGCCTTACCTCCATCTGATTATGCCATTTAAAAATTTAGACGCTTTGATCTGTGCACTTGTTATTTGAACTGTTTTGTTTGTGTTGATATCTGACTGCATTTCATGTATGTATTCTGTTGCTCTTTTGAATGCTGGTCATTTCCATTTGTATACATACATACATACATTTATGTATGTATATATGTGTAATGACTCTGCTATCATTTATGGTCGTTCATGTATATACATGGTGTACTTGAGTTGTTCTGGTCGCACTTCATTTTGATGTTGTTGCCACTGCCTGTTAGACTTGAAGTCTGTATTCATGTTTGAAGTTTCATGTATACTTGAATATGGTCTTGACCATTTGATTCATGTGCATAGATTATATATAAGTGTGTTCATTATGTAATCTGCTTTTATATGGAGCTTGGTTGTGGCTTCACTTCCATAATGAACTGCTTCCATTTGTTGCTAGATCTGGTTCCATATGAAGTCACATCTGTAGCATTGTTTCTTCATAAGCATTATTTCCCTTTGTACATGTGTGGTATGCACATCCATGTTATACTTATATGCTAGTTTTCTAAATATAGTCAGTTTTCATCCCTAAATGCTTGCATACTCCAGTGTGCATTGCGTAGTACTTTTTCATTTTTCTATCTAGCTTGGACATTCGTGTTATGGTAATCATGTTACTTTAAACTGTCCATCTCATTGGACTTGTATTCTTGAATCTAGTATGGTTGCAGTTTTCTTTGTTGTATCTCATCATGCTTGTTGCTCTTTGTAATTGAAATCTTGACCATTTGACTGTTGAACATTTCCTTGAGTCTGCATTGTTCGTTTGAGTTGCTGTCTTCATTGTTGATTAGGGTCTGGTCTTTACTACACCGATTTTGTACATTTTGTACATGAGCACTTGTTAAATATATTTTGTTCACTTGAGCTGTTGTTTCATTGTTTCCAGTTGATTATGTCACTGCGTTTGTCATTTTGATTTTGGTAACTAATCTGGTTATTGTGCACTTATTTGCATGGTCTGGTTTTAGCTTTTTGTACTCGAAAATTTTGTGATATATTTGTATTGCACCTGAGTTGAACCTAGCTTTGGCTCGGGTTAGACCTTGTGCTCATATCGTGACTTTATTTGTATTGCACTTGAATATTTGTTCTTGAGTTGAATCTAGCTTTTTATTGGGTTTGGCCTTGTGCTCACCTGTCCCTGCAGTTTTATCAAGTGTATATTGGTGTGCACGACCTTGTGGCATGTAGAGTGATACACTGTGCATGTTACAAGTTGTTCGCGTATGATGAATTCAAAATGAATATGATGACGAACAACCCAAATAACCAAGGCAAACAATATTTTCAAAAACACATTTTATTTTACACTACAAAAAAATATATTTCTTTTTCAATTTTACTGCGTTGGTGTTTATTTTGTTGATAACTCAGATGCTGAATTCAATCTGGAATAGCGCTGAAGATAAATACAAGTGAATGAGTGATATGTAGTGTGGTGAACATTGTAAATTGAACATTGTGATGTAATCGAATTTGTATTTTGTTATCCTGCCTTTTGGCAAGGTCGAGACACCAAGGAATTGGCAGCAAACCAAAGATTGCTTATCCCGAATATGGAGTACGCACAGGTTCACTATGCATATCGATGAATTTTGTCCGTGTCCAGATCAGGCTGCCATTGACAAGACATGACAAGAAAATCCATGAAAGCCAACGTTCCAATTTCAAGTCAATCTGAGTTCATGTGCTCAAGTTATGATCGATGCAAAATTGAAGGAAATAACCCCATTTCGTATCCATCATTACACCTCATTTCGAATCATCGTCTTCGTATCGATCAGAGTGGCAATAACTTCGCATCCATCTTTGTGCCTCAGTTCGAATCAGCCCAGTTTGAATCCATCATTTTTGAATCGATCGAAGTCACAACCCATCATTTCGCATCGGTCGATTTCGTATCCATCAGCAGATAGTGCATTTCGTATCGATCGGTTAATGCCTACTTCGCATCCATCGACCACAACACGGAGGTCTGCTTCATATCCATCCAAAGTGACTTCCTTCATATCGGACTTGTTCATACCCATCAAATAGTCATTGCTTCGTATCCATCAAGTAACTGTCGTATTTGTATCCCTCAAGGAGAGCCCTGTTCGTATCCTCTGGCTTCGCTAGTTCGTATCCATCATGGGACCGTTGTTCGAATCCGTCAAGGCCCAACGAAGCCACTATCTATTCGTATCCATCTAGTCGTCAGCCGTTCACATCCATCAAGTTGGTGCAACGTGGATCGATACGAACAAGACCCCACAATCGATACAAACTATGCAACTCCCATCGATACAAACTGCGTAACTTCCATTAATACGAATTGAAAACGTTCTTCGTTACGAACGAGGCGAGATCTTTGGGAATGATTCAGTCAACTCGGCGCAAAAGGTGGATTGATCCAAAGAGCGAGCACCACATCATCACCTGATCACGTGCAACAATCGATTTGAATGATTCGATTCGAAGCTATCGATTTGAACCAAACAGCCTGCTGAAAAGCTCCAACTCGCATCGATCATAACTCGAGATCCATAAGTCCAAATGCTATGAAATTTTCACAGGTGCTTACGTACAAGCTAAAGAATGCTCACATCAAGTTTCGACTCCATTGGACAAAATCTTGATCGATACGAATTACGTTCGTATCGATCATGGATCGAGTCGAAACTTCATGGGATCGATTGCATGGGCCCACCCACATGCCAGAAGAAGTCTCAAGAGATCTGAGCGAAATATCAGCCTCCTACGCCTATAAATAGAGCCCCAAGGCCTACAGAAGAAGGATCTTTTGATTCTGGAATGCCCAGACTCTACCGGATTCAACTTTGCATTCTACTATAGCTGTTGTACTCGAATTCATAACTATAATCCACTATAATCCGCTGCAATCGATTGTAATCATCCAAAGAACATCAATAAAATCAACAAACTTCATAGTGGACATAGGCAACACGCCGAACCACTCTAAATTGCAGGTTGTCTGCTCATTTACTTATCTTTTTTTGAATTTTTTGTTAGATAACCCATATTTTACATTTTTATTCTTCACTTTTATCTCTTCAAAGACTTCCGAAGAGTGTTATGTCCATTTTTGGTACAAACACTTTGGTGCTTTCATTGAGAGAACACAACTTTTCTTCTGCTCCTTGGATCTACTGTCGATACCGGATTGCATAAATCCAAGAAGAAGATCCAGATCGCAAGTCCATAATCCTTCCAACCTATTAAGATTTGCATAAAATCTGGGAAAGGACTTCACCTATCACGATGGTAAGCACAAGGACTGCCTCCATCGCTGCCGATCAAGAAGGCCGGAATAGACAGAATCTCGTGCAATTACCTCCATCCAACAAAAATGCTACCGGACCCTCAGATCCGTCAGACCTGTTTACAAGGCAAGAATTTCAGATGTAGCTTCAAGAGTTGACCTAGAGTCGGCAGCACTGAATAGCTGAACGCTAATGCTGAACTAACTAACCAGTTGAATCGTCAAAGTCGTAGAAGAACCAGGAGGGATCACGCCTCTTAGTCCTCTACAGAAAGTTCAGCCTCGTCTGACTATCACCATAGATCCGCCCATCCCTGGCTAGATGGGAGTTACACACAAGCCACCAGACATCAGTTTGCAATGACCGTTGGACAACTGAGAGTTGGCCCATCGGCTAGTTTCCATACTGGACCATCCTCTCAGAGAGGTAATGTTCCTTAATACACCACAGACAACTGTGCTACCACCGCCGTGGTTGAACCAGGGGTTGATGTCCGAAATCAGTCATATTTGAACCATCATCAGTGTGGACGTACTCCTGAACCATACGTCCTAGAAGAGTTTGAGCCAAGGTGGGGAGACATGGACCGTCGACAGCGCCCGGTCCAACCTCGCATTATGGAACCCGACCACACTTTGGCTCAACGTGCACAGAATGTACAAATGCCGGATATTCCAACTGTGATTCCACAGATGATTAGAGAAAGCTAAGGCCTCACAAATGACGACTGGGGAATCTCATAGAGTCATAATCCTTTTACCGACAAAATATTATATGTTGAACCCCCTTGACGATTTAGGATGCCGACTCTACTAATGTATGAAGGAAATTCTGACCCCAATCAACATATCCTGAAGTATGAATGGTCAATGGGCGCTGCGAGAGCTGATGATGTAGTGAAATGCTGTAGTTTTCCTAGTTTTTTGGAGGGCATTGGTACCATGTGGTTCACAAGATTGTCACCTCGATCCATTTCTTCCTTTGACCAGTTGGCCACTAAGTTTGTAGAACAATTCTGTATACATGTTGCGAGGCCTAAAGATGTCAATACTCTATCCAGCATCACTCAAGCTCCTGGTGAGACACTTAGACACTACCTAGAGAGATTTCATGCTGCATGTGCGGAGATTAGTAATCCCAACGACAACATAATCTTAATGGCATTGACTAAGGGGATTGACCCTGACTCTGAGTTTGGAAATTGGTTGGCTGGGAAACCCCTGTTCATTGGAATGTTTCTGCACCAAAGTTGCCCAATTCTTGAGACAGGAGGACGCGAAATAGTCTAGGAAGTAGGATGACGCGGGAACCAGTATCGAAGGGATACAAAGTAATGTTGCGGTTAAGCAGTCCGAAGAGAGTTCTGGAAAAGTTCAGTTAAATATACAGAACAAGCAAACTCAGCAGAGGAACAATGGCAATCAAAATAAGAAGCGAGATCAAATCTATGGCCCGCGACGTAGGTATCCTATGTTCGATAACTACACGCCCTTGAATACATCGCTAGAGAATGTGTATTTGCAGAACTGCAATACTATGTAATACAAAAAGCCTTCTCTGAAGTCATCCTCAGAGAGGCAGATCCAGATAGGAAAGTTTTGTAGGTTTCATGAGAGTTATGGCCACAACACAAATGAGTGTCGTCATTTGCAGGATCTCATCGAGAAATTGATTAGAGAAAGGAAGTTGGATCAGTTTGTGTGCGCGTCGCAGTCAGGAGGTGTAGGTCCATCAACTCAAAATCATGTACCGAATCTAGAAAGGCAGGAGGAACCCGTTCTACCGGCGGGAGATTAGTTACAAACACAATAAGTGGTGGTCCTCATCTAGCAGACCGAAGCTGGAGGGAAATGGAGTCATATGCCAGCTCTATCAAGCATGCGGACTTCGAGTGTTGTAGTAGTTGTGATGACAGGGCTCCGACAATGCAACAAAGGACGATAACAGATGACATCGTATTCAAAAATAGAGACGCTGATAAGGTTGAAGCCCCTACTATCGACCCACTAGTCATATCTACCAGGTAGATCCTGCTTGGATGAAGAGGATCCTGGTTGATAGTGGGAGTTCTGTGAATATTTTGTTCAAGTGAGCTTACGATTTGATGAAGGTGGAAGCCAAGGATTTGAAACCTTGTCAATCTCGAATCCACGGCTTCAATGGAAGTGCTACTATACCCATTGGAGTGGTGGAACTGCTAGTGGAATTGGGGGTTGGAGAATGCCGGAGAGTCCGGATTTTGCAGTTTGTTGTTTTGACAATGGATTCACCTTATAATGCCTTTTTGGGCCGATCGGACCTTGTTGAATTCAGGGCAGCTATTGCCTCATGGTGATTGACTCTGAAATTCCCCACTGATCATGGGGTCGGAGTCATTCAAGGAGTTCAGGCTACTGGGAGAGCCTATTATGTTGCTGAGCTGCGTGGGGCGTAGAGAAGGGAGAAAGGAAAAGGTGTAGAGGAATCTCTTTGTGTCCGTTTTGCCGATAATTGACAATTGGTGCCTGGGCCCAGGCCCGGGCACCCTAACCAATTCCAAAGGGATTCTGACCTGATAGAAACTGAAAATAAAGATGAAACTAAAGATAGTCAAGCTTCCTCGGCCGAACTGACGATCGATGTTTCGATCGATGATGAAGACGATTCAAAAATGATAAAGATTGGATCTCAGTTAAGCCAACAGATGCAAGAGGATTTTGTTGAATTTCTCTGATCAAATCTCGACGTATTTGCCTGGACGCACTCTGACATGTGTGGGATCTCGTCGGACATCGCAAGCCACACCCTGAATATTGAACCGCAGTGCATCCCGGTCAAACAGAAAAGGCGTGGTATGGATCCAGAGAGATATTCAGCCCTTAAAGAAGAGGTCGATAAATTGAAGTCAAAGGGGTTTATCCGAAATGCTTTATACCCGGAGTGGGTATCCAACCCCGTACTTGTCCGGAAGCCGAATGGGAAATGGACAACGTTAGTTGAGTATTCTAACTTGAACAAAGCCTGCCTGAAAGGCAATTTTCCACTTCCCCGAATTGATCAGCTCGTAGATTAAACGGTTGGACACGAGTTACTATCTTTTATGGATGCTTATTCTGGCTACAACCAAATACCCATGCGCTTACCCGACCAAGAATGTACCAGCTTTGTCACTGATCTGGGGCTCTACGACTACAAAGTCATGCCCTTCGAACTCAGAACACCGGAGCAACGTACCAATGCCTAGTCAATCGGATGTTCGCCAACCAGATGGGGAAAACCATGGAAGTATATATGGACGACATGCTGGTAAAGTCGAGATTCTCCACTGATCATGTAAGAGACATGGAATTGATGTTCAACATTTTTCGAGAATACAAGATGAAGCCCAATCCACTGAAATATCATTTTGGAGTTGCATCTGAAAAGTTCCTTTGGTTCATTGTCAACGCTCGAGGAATAGAAGAAAATCCTGAAAAGATCTGGGTGATCAGAAATCTGCAAACTTCGAGAACCATAAAGCAAGTCCAGAGTCTCAAAGGGAAAGTAGCAGCATTGAGCAGGTTCATTTCAAAGTCCATCGACAAATGCATCCCCTTCTTCGATTAGATTCAAAAAGGAAAGCGAAACTTTGAATGGACCACGGAATGTGAAGACGCATTCAGAGCACTAGTTCAACATCTCTCCACACCGTAGATTTTGTCAAAGCCTATTGACCATGAGCAATTATACCTTTACCTGGCGGTATCAGAAAATGCAATCAGTGCTGCCTTAGTTTGGAAGAAAGACCGAGTGTAGAAACCGGTCTGCTATGTTAGTAAACGACTAACCGAAGCTGAGTGAAATTATCCAAATCTAGAGAAATTAGCTTATTACCTAGTCATTGCCTCAAGGAAGCTCCGTCCATATTTCCAAGCTCATCCTATCACTGTGTACACGATCAGCCATTGCGACAGGTCCTTACGCGACCTAAGACGTTTGGTAGGTTACTCAAGTGGAACATTGAACTGAGTCAGTTTGATATCACTTATACTCCAAGGAGAGCTATTCAAGGACAAGCCCTAGCAGATTTCATAGCCAAATTTACCATTCCAGAGGACTTGTTCGAGACCGGTAAGTCTCCTAAATACATCTGGAAGTTGCATACCGATGGTGCATCTAACAATCGATGCTCAGGTGTTGGGGTAGTACTCGAAACCCCCGAAGGCCGATCCATATACCATGCCTCGAAATTCGATTTCCGTGCGACCAATAATGAAGCTGAATATCAAGCCTTGCTTGTTGGGTTGAAGCTTGCCCACGATCTGAGAATTATTGCTATGGAAATTTATTGTGATTCTCAATTAGTCGTATGCCAAGTTCGGGGTGAATATCGGGCTAAGGATTGAAGACTAGCTGCCTATCTAGCTTGAGTCCAAGGAATGCTTGATCAGTTTGACTATTATGCCATCTTTTACATACCCCGCGAGAAGGCTGATTCATTGGCGAAGCTAGCTAGCACAAGCAAAGCACAACAAATGGGACTCGTTCCTGTTGAAACTTTATCCTCCCCAAGAATTGATTAGATGGACACAGACTTTGTATTTGAAATCACTCCCAGTAAGGAGTCGTGGATGACTCCGTATCGAAATTACATCGAGCATGGAACGCTGCCTGAGCACAGAAGTGAGAGAAGACATATTCTTAGAAAAGCCTCGTGGTTCACCATTTAGAATGGAGTCATGTATGGAAGAGGATATTCTGTTCCTCTTCTCTGATGTATCGCGCATGATGAAATTAAACGAGTGTTATATGATGTACACGAAGGAGAATGTGGCGATCATACCGGGGGGCAAGCTCTCGCTAAAAAGTACTTCGACATGGGTACTACTGGCCAACTGTAAACCGTGATGCAGTAGACTACGCTAGGAAATGTGATAAATGCCAGAAACATCTTCGAATTCCTAGAGCCCCACCGACTGAGATAACCCAAATGGTCAGCCCATGTCCATTTGTAGTATGGGGCATTGATATCATTGGCACTCTACCTCTGGCCAAAGGTGGTGCGAAGTATGTCATCGTCGCAGTTGATTACTTTACCAAATGAGCTGAAGCTGAACCTCTTGGAACAATCACGACGAAGAAGGTTGTCAACTTTGTAGTTCGCAACATTGTCTACCAATTTGGTCTCCCGCATACCATCATTACTGATAATGGAGCCCAGTTCGACAGTTTTGAGTTCAAGGATTTCTATCATCGATTCCATATCCATAAGAAATTCTTTTCAGTTGCACACCCTCAAGCGAATGGCCAAGTTGAAGCTGTTAATAAGGTTATCAAATTGATTCTGAAGAAACAACTGGAAAAGGCCGGGGGCAAGGGGGTTGATGAACTTCCTATGGCTTTATGGGGCTACCGAACGACCCACAAGACCCCAAAGGGGCACACTCCATTTTCTCTATCTTATGGCTCAGAAGCCGTCATTCTAGTCGAGATGGAAGTACCTTCTCATCGCGTGACTTACTACGGTCCAAAAACAAAAGCCATATTACTTGCTGAGTCCCCGGATCTATTGGATGAGAAGCGTGAAGAGGCTGATTTGAGGGCAGCCGCATATCGAAGTCGAGTCGTCCGATTATACAATGCCATAGTCCGACCGCGAACCTATGAACTTGACGATCTCATCTTCAAGATAATCTACCCGGTTCCTTCACACTTGAAGCCAAATTTGGAAGGACCGTATGTGATTACACAAAAACTCAAAGATGGCACGTTCAAGTTATCGACCGTTGACGGTCTTACTTTGCCGAGAGCCTGGAACAACGAGAGTCTCTGTCGCTACTATACATGACAGGCTTTATTTATTCGTCTCATTCTTTTATTTGCAATTTGTTTCTGCATTTCGAAATGTGAATTTGTAATAAGGCAACTGATTATGCCATTTTTTCTCATTTCAGTAATAAAATGCCATCTCTTCGAGCTAGAGCTGTGATTTATTGAATATGACGTACAACATCACGATGCACGGAGTGCTAAATTTCATCAAACAGTGGAATTTATTCAATAGGGAGTGACTGTGATACGATCGGCCACTCGCTAAGTGAAACCCAAGATCGGGAACAAATCACCACACTAAAGTCAAAAAAGGATTGATAACGACAATCCTTTCACTAACTCCAAACTCCCAAAGCGCGAGTTGGAGCATAAACTCATAAATACGGTCTTGAAGAGGGTGGACCCATCCATCTAACGACTTCGACCGTATCCTAACCAAGTTTGAGGAGGATGGATCTGTCCACCTAACGACCTCACTTGTTAACTCGGGGTGGATGTGAACCGACCATCCACGATCTCAATAAATCCATCGTTCCCACAGTGCGAACGAAGTCCTAGAAAGCTTAAACAGATGTGACCGGCCATCTGTCGTCCAACTTCAAATTCCCATAGTGCGAATTGGAGTATAAACATCAACTCTAGGTTCCCAGAGTGCGAATCAGAGTATAAATCCAAACTCCAAATTCCCAGAGTGCGAATTGGATTATAAACATCAACTCTAGGTTCCCATAGCATGAACCAGAGTATAAACGTCAACTCCTAATTCGCAGAGTGCGAATTGGGGGTATAAATGCCAAATCCAAGTTCTCGAAGTGCGAATTAGATTAAAACATCGATTATCACCGGATTCCCAGAGTGCGAACCAGATTGTCCATTGCAAATAACTCTGAATCCTCGGAGTGAAAACGGAGTATAAACATGACTCGAGTGCGAACGACCACTCATAGACTAACTTAAGTCCCCAGAGCGCAGACATGTACTTAAAACTTCAATAGGTGTGATTGACCACCGAAGTACAAATGCAGATACCTGGAGTGCGGATGTGACCATTTATGAGTAAGCGAGTGTGATTCAACCGCTCGACTCTCACTTATTTTAGCATCGTTCCAACGATGTTAAACTCGAAGAAATAGAGACAAATTGTGATCGCTATCTGATCTTTACATCTTGTCCACGGAACTAGGGGCAGGACTTAAGTGTTAATCACTGGTCGAAGCAGTGCAATGTCAAAGTCCAACTCAATCTCCAGTTATGACTCATGTTTGTGATTTCCAGACTTTGCAAATAAAAGAAAATTCAACCCAAAGGTTGAAACTCCACAAGTGCACTGAACTGAGATTCAAACACCACAACACTAAAGCATAAAAGACAGAAATAAAAGTTGAAGAAAGGAAAAGAATTTCATTTCAACTAATCGTAAGTGAAGACTCATATACAAGTTTTCCCAAAATTCCTACTAGTAGGGCCGAACCCACAGCTATACTCGGCCTGTGAAAGGAAAGAAAAAACAAGTTCCTAACTACCAAAAAATGCACCGAAGTGGCCTGTCTATTCCCTTTTGTTCTTCGGCTTCCTCTTCGGTGTGGATCCGCTGGAGCCGCTAGTGATTTTTTTCTTTGAGCCTTTGCCCTTTGGAGAATCATCTCTAGACGGAGGCATGATTTCAACATCCTCCTCCGAACTTGAATGTAAAGGGATGCTTCCTGAAGGAGGGTCGGAGGAGTCAGATCTACAATAGGGGGTAGAATGGGCACACTGGTATCAACAAGTGTACCTCCAGGTGATATCATTCTTAGTGGAGCTAGGCCAGGCGCTGCCATTCCACCCCCAGAGCTACCACCATGTGTCGCAGCCTCCAACTCGGTATTGATTTCAGCTTGTATTTCCTCTTCACGAATAGCTTGGGCTTTGTTGGAGGCAGCAGTGGTCTGTGTTGATGCACCAGAAGTAAGCGCGAGTCCGCTAATGACAAATGGCAAGTCCGCAAAGGGGTCACTGTGTTGACCTAGAATCTCATTCATCATCTGCTCATCGAAAGAAAGTGTGCTCCCCTTCGTTCCTTCGATTGGTGCAGTTGTTTTCGTAGTGGTCGCTTTATTAATAATGGCCTCCTGTACTTGATGTAATTCTTCGATTGCAGGAGGCGCTATCGATGTAACTCCGGTCACTGAACAAAGAAAGAAGAGAAATTGTTAGCAAACGCTTCAAAGTGAGTTCCTTATTTTGAACACACATAAGATTTTTAGAGTATCTTCCTCAGTTTGGCATCTAGATGGCTGAGCGACTTCGGAGGAATGCTCTTTGATGGGGGACAGCTGTGGCTATTCCGGATTATAAGCCGGACAGACTGGGATTCAATCGTTGGAATATGCACAGATCGAGGTGGAGCAGTTGTCTCAGAACTTGTGGCATGATGCTCGATGCCTGAGCCTTCTCCAATATCCTGGTGCTGGGTACTGAGTTTCTCCTTCTCATGTGAGATCATTTAATCATGGAGAATCTTCTTTTTATCCTCAGTCAGCACATGATTCTCTAGCTCGAACTCATCGAATGATCCACCCAGATGCACCGCCTTCTCCTCGACCAATAGGTTCCAGGCATTATAGAGATGTGTCGAATAGCTCTCGAGCCAAGCCAGATTTCTATGTTTCAACACGTTGGCGTTGTAGGTAACGAGAAGTTCCACTATATCGGCCTCCAGCCTGGATTCCACCGTCCGAACTTTTTCTTCGACCTCAGCCTCCACTACGTGGACTCTCTCTATAGCCGCATCCCTTTCACTTCGAAGCACCACCGCTTGATCACATGCCTCTTATGTTGCGATGTTGGCGACATCCCTCTCTTTGATAATTTCATAAAATTGGGACTTAAGTTCGTTGAGCTCTTTGAGGGCCGCGACTCGTTCAACAGTGACGGTGGTGTTCCGATGACCCATGTCCTCCATCATAGCATAATGCTCTTGCCTCATCCTATCCATGGCCGAGTTGGCATCATCGGCCTTTTTGAGAGCTTCTATTTCAGATTTTCGAGAAGACTCGGCTTCAGTATTGAGCTCCTGAATGATCCAGTCCTTCTGTGTGAGCTCTCTCTCCAACCTCTCAATCATACAGCCCGCTCAAAAACCATTTTCGATGCTTTTTTCACGACTTTCGCCCACTCCTTTTATTGGAATAAATATCTGCAATATAATCGTGAATAGTGTTCTTAGCCTCCGTCGGAATTCTCTTTAAATGTGGGGGGGAAATATAACCGTCAAAGCAGATGTCAGGAAAATCTTTCTTCAATTGAGCGAGTTTAATCGCTCCTTCCCTCGTGGGCTCGGCAATGAACTGCTTTGCAATTATGGGAGCCACTACTTCAGTTCTGCGTTGTTGAGTTTCAGACCTTGGAGCATAAGAAGACGGCTTGTGCCGCGAAGTTTCTGGAGGGCATGAAACGTAGACCGGAGGTTGTACAGGATTTCTGGGAGGAAGAGAGCGAGATCGAGATCGGTGTGTACTCCCTATCTCTGTCATACCACTCTTGACTAGAATACCCACGGTCATAATCCCTATCCTCCTCTCTTTTGTGTTGCTCATAATATGTTAAAGATCGGTGAGCTTTCCGAAGACTGCTTAGCATCGAGTCTCGACCGGACATTGTATCTGCAAAGTAAAAGAAGAACAGATTTAGTAATTTCCCAAAGTGATCAACCCATGGTCAAAAATTGTGTAATGCCGTGAATTGTGTGTGTATGTGCAACCCCCCGACCAACCGGAAGTGTCGACCACGCAAGTGGAAAGAGACTCGCTTAAATCTAAAAGTTCCTCCATTCCGGCATCATGTTGGAAGGACGCGTAGTCTGGGATTGGGATATTGGCGAGCCATTCGAAACGATTTTCCACTCGTGGGGAGAAGCTTCCAAAATTCTAATTCTAGGAACGGGCGTGGACATGACCATAGATTTCCATCTCCCGGATTTAGGACGTTTAAAAGTAGCTGCCTTCCCTTTTCTTTTCCCTTCGGAATCTTGAGGGGTGCCAGATATCCCGGCCACAAGTTCATCATCAGTGGGTGTTCTCTCCGAATCAACCTCCTCGGTTATAATAATCGGGACGTCTTACGCTTAGCTCGTTTCTTCGAGATGGACCTTAGCGTTCCCTCAAGCCTAATACTTTGATTCTGCTCAATTAGTCCGACAATTCTCAAATTCCTATCCGTCAGAACTGAGTCAATGCTTCTCTCTTCACTTGGGACTTCTTGGAGTACCCGAACTATCTCCTTGAAATGCACACCTTGAGGCCATGGGATCGCAGCTGTAAAGAAAAAAGCGATATAAGTTTGGCATCAGTCATGGTTATCTTATTAACTACTTAAGAAGATTATGGTACTTATGTCTGGCTAACCATCAGTTGGAAAATCCCGGGGGACGTCGAACATAAAATCATTCCGTTTTAAAGTAACTTAGCCTGGTCCAAGCCTCGTTACTATTTGGCAATTTTTGACCGCTTCCAAGAATGAGAAAGATGGGTTATCTCCTTAGCTCTTAATGTTGAATAGATATCTAATCTCGATCGGGATTGGTGGCCGAAAGAGATGCTCCATGAACACGATGAATAAACTATTCAGCAACACATATCCGTTGGGGTGTAGCTGAGATGGAGCGATCCTAAGGAAAGACAACACTTCCCTAATATATTGGTTAAATGGAGGAAGTGTCCCAGCCGTGCACGCATGACGGTTGAATGCGATATACCCTTCAGGTGGAAGGTGCGGTCTATTATTCAGACCCGGTAATAACACATCATCCATTGACAAACCATGCCTCAGGCATATCCATCCCAACATGTCTTCGGAAACATTGGACGGAATAGAATCTGGTAGAGTACATGTGAAAACAGCCCCTGGTATCTCATCTGGGGCTGGATCTATAATCTCGGCCTCGATGGCCGGTATCTCGATTGTTGCGGTGAGAGAAATCTGACTTCCTGTTGTTGTGAGCTTGAAGATTCCATAACTAACTGACTTATGAGAAATCATCATTAGACGATAATAGGCCCGTGCATCCCCCGGTGTGATGTGTGTGGATGTGTTGTGCAGTGCAGTGCTGTATAGTACATGAAAAATTCTACAGAGTTAAAGAAATCATGCAAACGACAAGACTTCAAAAATCAACTTGAGTGACCATCATCGCTGATCGTCACAACCATGCCATCCAGATGCTAACGATCGATCCAAGTTATAGTCCGTTATGATTTTGTTAAGTTACAGCTCCATCGGTGAGCTTCGAAGGATAGTCGAATATGATGTTCTACAGTTAAGTCCAGATATGCTGAAATGAAGCTCGCCGGAGTCAAGTGTCCCAAATATGCAAAAGTTTTCCAAATTCATCAAATTTCGGTTTGGAATCATTCGCCTGAGTTCAAGTTCGTAATGATTGAGGATGTCTCAATTTCGTATCGATCACGTTCGAATCGATACGTTTCGTATCGATCGTGAGAGCATGTTTCGTATCGATCACCAGAAAGCTACGCTCGCATCGATCCGGAAAGCTCAACTTTGTATCGATCAGGGGCTTTTTATTTTCATATCGATCAGATGTTTCATTTCGTATCGATCAGTACGCTCGTGGTTTCGTATCGGTTCGAGGTTGTCATTTAGTAACGATCGAGCGTTCGCTTATTTCGACTCGATCTCGGACCACAAAGTGCACACCAATATAAGGCCCTAAAGTTCGTATTGATCCCTTGGCCACTCGATTTCGTATCGATTGACTCTGATCGATACAAACTGTTGTCACCCGAATCGATACGAAATCCACCATTTATTCTGCCCATCTTCCATCAATCTGAACATATCCCCCAAGTCGATACGAAGACACAGTTTGTCCTTCCTTTCATCGATACGACACCGAGACTTTGCTACCCACCATTCTTCATCTTCTCCAAATCCACTCAGACACCATCCTCTTCCTCCTCGACCTTATGTCGACCACCTCTTTTCGATTATACACGGCCACCACTTCGCCAGAGTCGGCCGCGAAGATAAACGGGAAGGCAAGGAATCCAGTCTCGTCATTTTGCGATCGAGCTATTCAATTAGTTACCTAAATCAAGGTGTAGATTTGAGAGTTTAAAGTGCTGTATTGATTTGGAGACGAAGGAGATTTCTAATTCTTGGTCTTCCTATCGATGCGAAAGCAGAAGGTTAAAAAAGGCAGAAAGTGAAAAATGACTAAGTCCACAGTATTTATATAGACCCGAGTGTAGAGGGAAAAAATGATACGCCTCCCAGTCAAAGCGACCGGTCACAGTAGGTCCACCCCTGAATCGATACGAATGAGTTATTCGTATCCGTCAACTCAAGCTTTATTGACACGAAGATTATGGCGTATTTTTTTATAAAACACTAGATTCCATCGATACGAAATGCTTGTTCGTATCCATCGTTCCAGACCCAATCCACTTTGCCATGATACGAACTGCACTGTTTTAATCCATCAAATCATATCCTCCAAAGGCCAATATCCATTGATGCGAATTGGCTATTCGTATCCAACCATACAGGGTCTATCGATATGAAGTACGCAATGATGACTGTTCTGAAAACATTAAACTCCATCGATACGAAATGCCTTATTCGTATCCATCAGCACTCGACCCACAATAGCGCAAGTTCATCGATATGAAATGAAGTCCACTGCAATGGAGTCCACCGAAGCTCATAACCATCGATACGAGCGTTTATTTCGTATCCATCGATGTGAGTCACATCAGTGCGAAAACCACCTTTCAACCTTTTACATCGATCCAGGAGAGGATTGATACGAAGAAACATTCAAAAACAACCATCAAGCATTGTTGTAACTCGAATTTCACATCGGTTCAGGAGAGGATCCTTATGGAATTCGATACAAGAGAACTGACAACGACTCGTGAGCGTGCAACTTTAACGAAAGTCAGATTAACATATATGCATATATGTCGGACTAATATTCAATTTTAAACATCCACAGGAATTGGGTACTCATATGATAATGATTACAATGGAAAACAGCCAATCGCTATCACACAGCAATTAGTTACAATGGTACAGGGTACAACAGTTGACGATCAATAGTTCACATTACCGAGGAAATCAGTTAAAGATTACAACTTTCAACGAAAAGACGATAACTATTTAGAATGAGGATTGCAACTTTTCAAAACACATCATGTTTCCAGAAGACATACTTTGGGGGGAAAATGTTATCCCGCCTTTTCGCAAGGTCGAGATACCAAGGAATTGGCAGCAAACCAAAGATCGCTCTTCCCGAATATCGAGTACGCATAGGTTCACTATGGATATCGATGAATTTTGTCCGAGTCCGGATCAGGCTGCAATTTATATGGCACGACAAGCAAGCCATGAAAGCCAACGTTCCAAATTTCAAGTCAATCCGAGTTCATGTGCTCAAGTTATGATTGATGCAAAATTGAAGGAAATAACCCAATTTCATATCTATCATTACACCTCAGTTCGAATCCATCATCTTCGTATCGATCAGAGTGGCAACAACTTCGCATCCATCTTTGTGTCTCAGTTCGAATCGATCGAAGTCATAACCCATCATTTTCCATTGGTCGATTTCGTATCCATCAGCAGATAGTGCACTTCGTATCGATCGACTAATGCCTACTTCGCATCCATCGACTACAACATGGAGGTCTGCTTCGTATCCATCCAAAGGCGACTTCCTTCGTATCGGACTTGTTCGTAGCCATCAAATAGTCACTGCTTCGTATCCATCAAGTATGCCTTATTCATATCCCTTAAGGAGAGCCCTGTTTGTATCAATCTGGCTTCGCTAGTTCATATCCATTATGGAACCGTTGTTCGTATTCATCATGGCCTAACGAAGCCACTATCTATTTGTGTCCATCTAGTCGTCAGCCGTTCGCATCCGTCAAGTTGGAGCAATGTGGATCGATACGAACAAGACCCCACAATCGATATGAACGAACTGCGCAACTTCCATCGATACGAATTGGCAACGTTCTTCGATACGAATGAGGCAAGATCTTTGGGAATGACTCGGTCAACTCGGTGCAAAAGGTGGATCGATCCGAACAGCGTGCACCACGTCATCACCTGATCATGTGCAACAATCGATTCGAATGGATCGATTCGAAGCTATCGATTCGAATGGATCGATTCGAAGCTATCAATTCGAACCAAACAGCCTAAAGCTCCAACTCGCGTCTTCATAACTCGAGATCCACGAGTCCGAATGCTACGAAATTTTCACAGGAGCTTACGTACAACCTAAAGAATGCTCACACCAAGTTTTGACTCCATTGGACAAAATCTTGATCGATACGATTACGTTCGTATCGATCACAGATTGAGTCAAAACTTCATAGGACCGATCGCGTGGGCCCACCCACGTGCTAGAAAAAGTCTCCCAAGATCTGAGTGAAATATCAGCCTCCTATGCCTATAAATAGAGCTCTAGGGCCTATAGAAGAAGGATCTTTTGATTTTCGAACGCCTAGACTCTGCCGGATTCAACTTTGCACTCTACCGTTGCTGTTGTACTCGAATTCATAACTGTAATACGCTGTAATCTGCTGCAATCGATTGTAATAATCCAAAGAACATTAATAAAATCAACAAACTTCATAGTGGACGTAGGCAACACGTCGAACCACTCTAAATTGTTGTGTGTCTGCGCATTTACTTATCTGTTTTTGAAGTTTTCGTTAGATAATCCACATTTTACATTTTTATTCTTCATTTTTATCTCTTCAAAGACTTCCGAAGAGTGTTATGCCCATTTTTGGTACAAACATATTGTAATTGAAATTGTGTATATATAGTGAGAGCTCAAATTTGTACTATTCAAAATTGTAATAAATATTTGTTTGAACAAAATATCTGTTTGAATTTAAATTTTGTGTTACTTATTTTATTCAAGAAATATTTATTTAATTATGTGAAAATAAAATAGTACAATAAAAAATACATTTAAATGAATACATACATACATACATACATACATATATATATATATATGTTTTTTATCATCAAACAAAAATCATATACTAGCATATTCGACAATCTCCCCCTTTTGATGATAACAAACATATATTTAAGATTTTGAAATGTATTTGATCATTCAATTTTCTCCTCCTATTTTAATGCTCCCTCTCTACAACAAAGCTCCCCCTTCATATATGTATGAAAATAAATAAAAATATGCAAACGAACCCAGATACAAATAGAAAATACAAAATAAATTATTTGACTTTTATTTGCCAAAACCCCCTTTGTTATCAGCAAAAAGAGTAATAGTGTTTGAAAAATGGAGATAAAGTGATAGACATTAATAAAATATTAATACCTATTCGAGTATAAATATTAAATTTCAATACAAAATCAAACAAAAATCATAAATTCTCTATTAGGCGCATATTCCACTTTAGAATGATAGGGGTGATGTCGGCATATAAAAACCATATAGTTGTGTCTATTTGTGGTATATTTATATCAGGAATTTGAATATCTGCTAACCATGCATAACCGTTAGGACTTTTAAATGAGATTAGTAGTATTCCTAAGTTTTAACAAAAATGAATTTCAAGCATCTTCTAACCAAAGCATAACCTTGGGGACTTTTAAATGGGATTAGCATCAACTTGTCTATTCAACAATCAATTTTGTTATGTATTCCATACATGCATAACCATGAGGACTTTCAAATGAGCATGAAAGCACATAATCAAAAATTCCAAGTAATTCACCCATGCATAACCGCAAGGACTTTTAAATGAGAGTGAATATTTTTCATGTTTTTATTGCTAAAAATATAATAAAATGAAAAACGAATCATTTCCTGTTAAAAAAACCACATATTGACATATTATATTGGATTTTGATGAGTGGTGGTCGTTAGAAATATGATAGAAATAGAGATGGTCATGGAATTTTTACCAGTCAAAAGTTATTATGAATTTTGTTTAAATTATTAAAGAAATTTACTAAATATACTGTCTCAAGTTATAATATATGACTAATATCAATAATCGTCACTTTTTCAATCACTATTTATCTTTTCGATTATCAGTGGGGAGTCAGATTAGTTAATGTAGTTATATAAGATCAAATCCAGAAATAATTATAAAATCAAATTTTCTAAAAATAACTAATCTGAAAAAAAGGTCAACAAAAATAAACTATTTTCTACAGGGGGTTTTATAAAAGAAAAATGTCTGCTAATTGAAAATCATTTGAAGTGAAAAATATGCATATATCTTCTTTGAAAATGATGCAACTATTGAATGTATCAACATAAATCACGTTCCACTAGTAATTTTTCTATCAACTAGATTAGCAGTGTTATCTACATCCGAATTTCCCTTTGACTCAAGGTTATCAATAGTTGGATGCTATAGACCAGACTGTGAAGTGTGCAACAAATTATCTTAAAAATAGCTTTTAAACGAAATTCTTTTAGATTTGAATTGAAACCGTGCAAATAAGCAAACAGTAAACATAATGTCAGATCTAGAAGCAGTAAGATAAACAAATATATCGACATCTATCTAAAGTAATCAAAAATCAATACAAGACAATATCTCTTATCATCTAAATTTGCAATAACGATAGTCCAAACAAATCTATATGTGATAGTTCAAAAACTTCTAGAGATACTTATAGTGTTCTCGTCATAAAAATATAACTGGCCAACAATTTTTAATAAATCAAAATCAACATTCATTTCTTTATCACATAACTGGCTGATTTAACTCAAATTATGGTGCAGATTATCACATTTAATATATCGTTCAAGATAAATGTATCGTTACCTATTTTACCTTCACCGATAAGTTTTTCGTTGTTTCCCATTATGATTCTGCCATCTTTGTACTAGGCTAAGAAACTTTGATTTGTCGCCCGTCGTGTACCTAGAATAGCCAAAATCCAGGTAATACTGTTGTTGTTCCTTAGCCTGCCACCACACCTACACGAGAAAAGATTTTTGTGACCTATTTGTTTTCATACGTCCATGGTTGTTAGTGGAAAAAGATTTTGAAAAATATATTTGTGTTGACCCAAGACTATTATATTTGTTCCTTTTGGCACCCAGATTTGTTTGACTTTAAAGATTCTATATTCGTGCCTTTTGGAACCCAAATTGGTATGGTTTTCATGTTTTTGGGTCTATACCAACAATTGTTTTGATTGTGTCCAATTTTTCTACAAATTGTGCACTCAGATTTGACTTGATCAATTTTGCTTCTAACGAGTTCAGATTGATTATATCCAAGTCCTTGTCTAACAGTATTAACGATTTGTTTCCCTAATAGCATATTTAGCGATCTTCCTCCTTTGGAAAATTTTCCTAAAGTTGTAGACAATTATTGAACTTGTATTTTGAGAGATTCATTTTCTTTCAATAATTGAGTGCACTTTTCATAGAATTTTCTCTCGTAGTATTTTCACTTTCTTTCAAAATCAGAATTTCATTTTCAAGCAATTTAATTTTAATTTCTGATTTTTTAATTTATTCTTCGAATGTTGGACACTTTTCACACTTAGGGCACTTGTTTTGGTAGTTTTTAACCAATTAATCAAGCTGTTTATTTGAATCTATCGAAGTATCTCTTTGTGATTCAATTTTAGTGTATTTCTCCCTAAGTCTTTCGAAACAACCATTTACTTCGTGAAAATATATAAGTAATTCTGAATGAGTAAGTTTTGATACCTTATTTGGCTCGTCATCATCAATGTCAGTTATATCACCTCGAAGGCATAGATCTGCTTTTTCACTCTCACTGCCAGTGCTTTTAACATCTTCATCAATTTCATCCCAAGTGGCCGCAAAACTTCTCCTTTACGGTTTCTTTCCTTCACTGAATCGATTCTGAGGACAATTAGACTTGATATAACCGGGTTTATTGCACTTGTGACAAATGATTTCATGCTTTTCTGAGTTGTCTAGTACTTTTGCTATCTTGCTTTTCAATTGTTGATTTAAAGCTGAATTTCCATATTTGTGATTCCACCTTTTGAATTTCTTAATTAATAGCGCTAGGTCAGCTGCTCCACCACCACCATCATCATCATCACTTTTCGTTGTTCCTTTAAGAGCTATTGATTTCTTTCGAGTATCACTTCCTTCCCATTCTTCCTCGAATTTCATTTTTAGCTCATAAGTGGTGAGATTTCCAATAAGTTCTTCGACTTTAATCTGTTTCAAATCCTTCGATTCTTAAATAGCAGTGACTTTGGCTTCAAAGTTTCATGGAAGGACTCCGAGGATTTTTTGGATTTTTTCTAATTCTATATATGATTTTTCGAGAGTTTTTGATTTGCATATGAGATTGGAAAGTCATCCACACATCTCTTTGAAATTTTCATCCTTCGCCATTGTGAAATTCTGGTATTCACTACTAAGCATGGAAAGGTGAGATTCCTTGACTTGAGATGTTCCTTCGTAGGTCACTTCAAGTGTGTGCCAGATTTCCTATGCAGTTAGACAATGTGAGACACGGTTGAATTCAATTTGATCCACTAAACATATAATGAATTCATAGCTTTAGCATTAACATTCTAGAGTTTATTTTCTAGATATGTCCATTGATCCATTGATTTATCTATTTCCTGATTATCTACTACTATAGTTAGTGTCCTATAACTTGTCTCAACAATATTCCAAGCATCAATTGTTTTCAGAAAAAATTTCATTCTATTTTTCCAATAAGCATATTCACCATTGAACATTGGTGGTCTAAGTATGGAATGACCCTCAGCAAAGGCATAATTAAAAGAAGCCATTTAAAAAATTTGAAATAAAAATTTGTTTTCGAAAAATCAAATTTTTAAAACAAAAATTAGCCTTTTCTCCTAGCTCTGATACCACCTGTATGATCGATTTCACCCTGGAGGGGGGTTGAATAGGGTGATACTATTAATTATAAAAATTAATACGAAAATATATAAAATAACTGCAGCATTGATAATAGCAGAATAATAACAGCACAGATAATAGTAGAATATTAAAAGCAGAAATAGAACAACACAAATTTACCGAAATTCGGCAAACCCCTGCCTACATGCTGCCCCCAAGGTTTCTACTAGAAATTAAGTAGTCAAACGCTTACACACGTAAACTTACGAGTCCCTCTATCGACTAACCTAACTCTACGCTCAAAACTCTGTCACAACTCAACCACCGAGTTGCGAATTCTCGAACTACACCACCGTAGTTCGTCCCTTAGTCACACGACTAGAATTATACATAAGTTTAAAAGAAAATTACAAATTAAAAACAAGAAACCCTAATTGACAATAAAGCCCAATTATATTTAAAAGACACTGGCCCAAATTAAAACACGGTAAAATAATTTCCCCCTTTTTCTTTTTATATTATCGGCCCATATCCTTCTTCTCTTTTTTTTATTATCGGCTCGTATCCTTTGCTTGATGAAAATGGAAACGTTCGTTCCTCTTTAAGAATTTAAGGCTTTTGGAAATTGAGGCATGCCAATTCAATTGATCGTTCGAATATATAATCTCGCGTTGCTTTGTTGACCGATCGTCTTGCTTTTACTATACTCGGCTGCTTCAATTTTGGCAAGTTCGGTTTGGATAAATCTGGTATATGATTCTCTTTGTTACTTTCATTGATATGCTTTGAACTCGATAATGGTAATGCCGATGATGATTAGGTTTTACAGGGTTGAAAACCCTAAATTATCGTTCGAATATTTCATTTGAATTTTTCACATTGTTTACACTTGTGCATTCGATTTTGCTTGAGTGCTTGTGATTACTCCTAGCTAGTTTAATTCGTATTTTTTCTGCTTGCTTGATCACAACGGTTTCATGAATTTGGATTTGGTTTCGTTCTTTTTGCCATTACTTCAGCTTCTTATTTTTTAGTTCATTGACCTGGTTAATTTGTGTTCATCATATTGTCTACTGTGAGATAAAAAAATGACTTCAACATTTAAGTTTGATGATATTTAAAATACCTCTGTCTTTGTTCGAAACTGCTACTTAGACCTTCCTTGATTTTCTGACTTGCTTGTTGCATTACTCCATATATATGTGCACATATATTGTGACTCATGCTGCACTGACTCATTTACTTGAATATGTACATTTGAAGTAGGCTTTGGTTCAGGACTAGCTTTGGTTGAAGTTGTTACTTCATTAATTCACTGTATTGAGGTACTTGGTACACTTGGGTCTGCATTTTGATCCATTGATGATAATGTCTGGTTACATTGTTATTGTGGTCTTGTTGCAGTCTGATATGCTAGCTCTGGTATTTGTTTCAACTCGAATTTATGTCATCATGTATGTACATACATATGTATGTGTGTATGTATGTTTTGTTAATCTGCTGATGCCTCTTGTTGTGATTTACTTGAGCCTGATCTTCGAGTTTGATTAAGTTGTTGCTATGCACTACACTTGTATCATCACTGGTCTCATTGATATTTGAGTCTGCTGCACCATGTAGTTTGCTTGAAGTTTTAGCCTTGCCTTCATCTGATCATGCCACTTAAAAATCCGAATGCTTTGATTTGTGCTTTTATTATTTGAACTGTTTTGTTTGTGTTGATATCTGACTGCATTTCATGTATGTAGTCTGTTGTTCTATTGAGTGCTGGTCATTTCCATTTGTATACATACAATAATTTATGTATGTTTATCTGTGTAATGGCTCTGTTATCATTTCTGGCTGTTCATGTATATATATGGTGTACTTGAGTTGTTCTGGTCGCACTTCATTTTGATGTTGTTGCAACTGCCTGTTAGACTTGAAGTCTGTATTCATGTTTGAAGTTTCATGTATACTTGAATCTGGTCTTGACCATTTGATTCATGTGCATAACTTATATGTAAGTGTGTACATTATGTAATCTTCTTTTATATGGAGCTTGGTTGTGTCTTCACTTGCATATTGAATTGCTTCTATTTGTTGCCAAGTCTTGTTCCATATGAAGTCGCATATGTAGCATGTCTCTTCATGAGCGTTGCAACCCTTTGTACATGTGTAGTCTACACATCCATGTTATACTTGTATGCTAGTTTGTTGAATATAGTTGGTTTTCATCCCTAAGTGCTTGCATACTCCAGTGTGCATTGTGTAGTGCTTTTTCAATTGTTTATCTAGCTTGGACATTCATGTTATGGTAATCATGTTACTTTGAAACTGTCCGTCTCATTGGACTTGTATTCTTGAATCTAGTATGATTGCAGTTTCCTCTGTTGTATATCATCATGCTTGTTGCTCTGTGTAATTGTAATCTTGACCATTTGACTATTGCACATTTCCTTGAGTCTAAATTGTTCATTTGAGCTACTATCTTCATTGTTGATTTGGGTCTCGTCTTTAGTGCACTAATTTTGTACATTTTGTACTTGAGCACTTGTTATAAATGTTGTGTTCACTTGAGCTGATGTCTCATTATTTCCAGTTGATTATGTCACTGCACTTGTCATTTTGATTTTGGAAACTGATCTGGTTATGGTGCACTTTTTAGCATGGTTTGGTTTTGGCTTCTTGTACTCGACAATTTTGTGATGCATTTGTATTGCACCTGAGTTGAACCTAGCTTTGTCCCGTGTTTGACCTTGTGCTCATATCGTGACTTTACTTGTATTGCACTTGAACATTTGTACTTGAGTTGAATTCAGCTTTTTATTGGACTTGACCTTGTGCTCACCTGTCCCTGGAGTTTTATCAAGTGTATATCGGTGTGCATGGCCTTGTGGCATGTACAGTGATACGCTATGCATGTCACAAGTTGCTCGTGTATGATGGATTCAAAATGAATACGATGACGAATAACCCAAATAACTGAGGCAAACAATATTTTCAAAAACACATTTTATTTTACACTGCAAAAAATATATTTCTTTTTCAATTTTACCGCGTCAGTGTTTATTTTTTAGATAACTCAGATGCTGAATTCATTCTGAAATAGAGTTGAAGATAAATACGAGTGAATGAGTGATATATATAGTGAGGCGAACATTGTAAATTGAAAATTGTGATGTGATCAAATTTGTATTGTAATTGAAATTGTGCATATACATTGAGAGCTCAAATTTGTACTATTTAAAATTGTAATAAATATTTTTTGAATAAAATATCTGTTTGAATTTAAATTCTGTGTTATTTATTTTGTTCAGCAAATATTTATTTAATTATGTGAAAATAAAATAGTACAATAACAAATACATTTAAATGAATATATATATATATATATATATATATATGTATGTTTTTTATCATCAAACGAAAATCATATATTAGCATATTCAACAACTTTCTATGACAGCTCAGCTTACTGTATAAAATAAACTCCTCTCTGTAATCAAGAAAGATGAGCAAATAATACATTTTCATTTTTCTCCACTACTCATCTTATCAGAACGTGTTTTTAATGTTTCCTTAAATATATGACTTTGTTCTCTCCACTAATGTGTCATTTATTCTCTCCAAATCCAACTTTTTTCGAGCATATCACATTCGATCTTTAATAAAAAACAATCATAAACCATAATAATTTTAAAAAATTAAGTAGTCGGGCGGTCAGTTTTTTTTCATGATACGATTGTATTAGTTAAGGTAGCCAAATGTTGAAAATAAAATTTATTAAGAGAATTATCTACAATACAAATTTTGGTAATATTTTAATGAATGCTGCAAAACTAATCTGCTAATAACTCCTAAATAAACCCTTGATTCAACTAATCATCAAGCTCAATAGTTGGAACAAAATATTATGCCAGTGCATCGACTAAAACTACAAACGAGAACGATTTCAAACAAATAAATCGTATTCAAACCTTCTGTCTTACACTAACTTTCACATTAAAAAAGTACGAATAGAACATCAACTCTTTTCACAACCATATCATTACATAAATTAACAAACCTTAAAAAAGATTTAAAAAAGACGAAGATAGGCATGTGATGCATCGTGAGCTGGAGCTGAAATGTTGAAGGAATAAACCAAATTCATTCAATGGATATATGCAGATTAGAGAATAGGAGAATACTGGGATATAGACATAAAAGAATTGGCAAATGTTGTGAAGTAAATTAAAACATCGCGTATGGAAGGAATTGGTGGATTGTTGTGGAAATCCAGTTGGAAGAATTCCTATATTAGTTGCGACTAAGAGGAAACTAAAGATCATGGATTTGGTTGGACAAACTCACCTGAGGCCGGACTAGAATAGCCCTCAATCTCGTACCAATTTGATCCAAAATTTAGTCGGATCTTAATCATGCATAAAGTATGGGTTGATTCCGCGAACTTGTATTCGATCCATTTACCATATTGAATCATGATTCGTTTACTTTTTTTTCCTTACTTTCTCATCGTACTGCCTTTTCTTGTTCTCAATATTTTTATTGTTTTTTAGAAAAAATTAATCCACATTGTAAAAATCATTACCCTTTCAAAACCTAAAAGTGCAAACTCCACCAATCCGTTTTGCGTCGTTGCAAGCTCCTCGAAACCAGTGCGAGCTTCGTAAAGTTCATTGTCATTACAAATATGCCATGTGTAATGTCACTATGTACAAAACAGAAGCTATGTTGGTGCAATTATGCATTGCAGTAGTGTACAACTTTGGTTGTAGATTATTAACACCTTTTGCAGCTGTTCTACCTAGCATTTTTATATCAACATTTTTGTATATGCTTGTATTTAAATATATGAATTTTTGAATATTTTTTTCAATATTTGAATGATTAAACCATCAAAACATTAAAGGTTAGAGTCACTATTCCACATGCGGTTCTATCAAAAATATTGCTTAAATAATTGATTTCAGATGAGTCCAACTTGCTTGATAGGACAAGGCAAACCTCATTCTTTAGGTTTGGTTAAATAATCAATTAGCCGGAGTCTTTTTAGTTTTATCATTGTAATAATAATTATACATAATCCATCCGGCTAAATCCACCCAGCCATACATGTACTATGTCAAAATTAAAGTTCATACAAAATTACACAAAGGAACGAACATGTAAATAAGATTTCCACTACATTTTTAGAACATTGAAAAAAAAGCAATCAACTCAATCCTTTTCATGACTATAACTATGTACGGTACAACAAAGAGGTGCAAATTTGGATCATTAACTTCAAAAACAACCTCTAAACCATGCAAACACGTGAAACAATATCGTATCTAACCATACCATCTACTTTTTTATGGATGCATAATTCATACGCAAACCATGTACACACGTGACTCAATGCTGTTTCCAACCACTACCCCCACATGTGAGTGAATTCACAAGTTGTCCTTCCAAACAATTCATATAAATGCGTAAACAAGAAAAAGATAATCACCTTCTTTTTATTTGCTGGTCGAAGGACAATTTTGAGCAAAGGACAAGACATGAACGTGTATGGTTAAAGTACTCCAACTGAAAAGAATCCAAATAAAGGACAAGACATGAGCGATTGGAATGATGGCTAAGCTGGCCGACATGTATATATTTTTGTGCAGCCCAACCCAGCCCGCAACAAACGAAACGTGAAACGACCAATTATATGCTACCATGCATGTAACGTGACTCGACACGTAAGCACCAACCAATTGCACTTGCAAATAGTTAGGTGGAGAGAAGGAATGTATGTGCGGTCACGGATATTCGTTGGTCTACTTGTATTCATCTTTTCTATTTGCTTTTCTGCTTTTATTTCGTTTTGCTTTTTCCCTCAATGGTCCCGACCTAAACTAGGGTTTTATCGATCATTTATTCTGTCCATTCTAAACATGCCAGAGTTTCTTACTATTCACTAATCCTGCGGAAAATGTTACTTTATTTCTTGTTACCGGATTTTGTTCATAAATAATGTAATGAGTTCGAATTTTACCTATGCTAAAACTTTCTAATTTTTTTCCTTTTTTTTTCATTTTATTTATTAATTTCAATATCACTGTATAAATCTTTTCAAATATTCATCTTCACGGTTTTGTTCTAGAAAGATGTGTTAATGTGTGGAAATTAGAATCATGTCCTTATTTTCAAACTTTATACACGAAGATTCTTTATTAAAATCAAGTTTTACGAAACATTCCTTTTAAAATTTCTTGTAAAAATATTCATTTACAACCGTGTATATTTACATTAGAACTGTAAATATTTATATCTTAAAATAATTTTTTTTGCAACGTAACCGCATATATTTGTAAAATAAAAATTTGCAGTGTGCACTGCAAATTTTTAAAGTGTAGAATGAACATTCTTGCAGCGTAGACGGTAAAATTTTCATTCTACAAAAATATGCAGTTTGAACTGTAAAAATTTGCTATTCCAGCTGCAAATATATAAGATGTTAAACTGCATATATTCGCTGGAAAATTTAAAAGAGGTGTTTCATTAATATTTTTTTGAGAGCGGCACAAGTGAATTTTTAAACTTTTTTTTGGGTATTTAAAAAAAAACCTATTAGTATTTGATTTAATTCTTTATATTAGTGGACTTAAAAAGAATTTTTATCTATGTTTAATAGAACTTATTAGCTTTCCATTTATTGTAATATAATTGTAATGTCTTAATATTATGTAAGAGTTTACTTTACTTTTGATGTAGAAAAATTCAATGATCACTTCAAATTATATATTTGTAGTGTATTATTATTATTAGTTCTTCGTCAAATATTGGAAATTGGTCGTTTGTTACTAAATTTTAAATATGTAAGATGCAAAGGGTTAATGTGACGACCCGCAAATCCGTACCCTCTGAATCGACAATAAACCACACATATCCGATCCAAAAAGCACAAACTGACGGAAAGTCAAGAGAAAGAAATGAAGAGAGAAGAAGAGAAGAGAAGAAAGAGAGAAGATAGAACCAAACAGAACAATACAGAATCTCACATCGCAGCGAAAAATATATAATATCATATCAATGATCTTTATAAAACAGAAACTGTATATATACGTACATAAATTAGAGTTCAACAATCAATCAATAGTTATCAGTCTGAACAGTTATAATAACCTATCCTTACACATGCCGATAATAAAACAACAAAGCAATGCAGCGGATAATCAAGACAGATACATGTATACGAAATGAGGATCTCCAGCTCTCCTGCTGAAGCTCCTAAAGCATCAAATCTAGACCTGTAAATATACTCGGTCTGACCCGAGAATTGAAGGGAAGAACACCCGGATCAGTCTGGTAAACCAGCATAAGAAACACACTCATCTGAATTTATTAAATTACCAAACTTTTCCTTTATCAAAACAAAGTATCTCGTAAGACAAGTCCACACATAAACACGGACATGTTTTTACCTTACGATAACTAAAACATATCATATCAAATCCTCTTATATTATAGTAGTGCCTACTATATAAAGATAATATTAATCATAGCCGAAATTGTTACATTGATTATATCCTAGCATATAGCCCAATCGGGTAATACAATCAAAATGGCAAGGACGTGGTGGAGTTTGGATTTCCATACAAATGACCAGATGAAGGAACTACCTTCCGGCAGTACATCTCTAGAAGAATGTACCGAGAAACCATCACAAAGTTTCTTTACCAACACAAGACCGGCCCACCTCTATAACTAGATAGTACCAAATATGTCATCCTCCGGTTGTTACCGACCTTTACCAAGGGCCCTCTAACATACAAACCACAACAATCAGATACACGACGTCATAGCGTGTAAAGATATATCTAGAAGAGGATGATCATATCCTACTTGGGAATGACCCACTTAGCCTTGCCGCATCTAACCTTGTTTTGGTCATTTCCGGTTGATGAGGCCTGAGGTAACGATTACCTTTCACAATCACAATCACATCACTTTGAATGCCACATGGCCATTTTCGTTGACTACTAATTGCCTTCCATAAAAATACAACCCTTAAGCTCATACGTCTCAAGGAGGGTGTTACGCTAAGAGAAGTTGCATTCTCCGCCACCACTGATGTACGTTTGTAAAAACCAATGTACGTAATCTGTAGAAATGCAACGTCAGACAAACATCCATACAAGTTGTCCAGGAACAGGACAAACCGAAGGTACTTTCCTACCACATCCTGTCGAGAAATCCCCAGGATTAGTAGTGAATAGTCATCGCATTGGATATTTCATAATGAAGAGACCACTGCTACTGGATGTATATTGGAATTTTAACCCCAAACGATCAACAAGCAGTCCCCCACTATGAAAATCCAGAATATCAATATCATCACAAGCAACCTGCACAATCGTCGCATATACGTTGGTCCAAAGTGGTTTCCAGATAAATCTGATCCCGGTCTCTTCGCACCAACAACGCAAAAGCGTTCCTCAACTTCACCTAGAAACTAAGTTTCATATACTTATCACATCTCCAACTTTCAACTTGCTATCCTTCGGGTCAAGAAGGAAGCTCGATAGATTGGAGTAATACTCCGCACTATATGAATCAACATCCTCAACACAAACGATAATCAAGCCTACACAGAAGGCTACGTACTACGTGTACGACTAAATAGTTCCCACATCAAGTCGAGGAACGAAAATTTTGGCCAATGTTTGACAGTCGGTTATTTAACTATCAAAATGAACAAACAAATATTCAGCACTATAACAATCACTAGGCCATTTTAATTAATCTTTTATTGATCGAATCATTTGCCAAATATTCACTTCAAATTATCATAAAAAAAGATACAATCTCAAAATCATTTCAACTTCTATATTGGAAAACATTTCCAAATACTTATTTAATAATAAGTAATTCACAAATCAATTTATTTTCAACACTTAGAAAATATTGTATATACTTAAATCAGAATTAAGTATATATTTTATTCTTTAAGGAAAACATTCACTTTAAACACATTTGGGTCAAAACGAATGTTGCGTAAAACATCGTTGCGACAATCCAAAATCAATAGTATAAGGATTCGATAATAAGATAGATATATATATTCCAATACTATACAAAAACATTTTCTTTCGAAAAATCATTTACTATAACAATAGTGTTATAGTCCATCATTTACTTATACTTTTCGAAAACGTCTATTTCAAAAATGAATGTTGAAATCTATGTGTTCGATACTTAACACCTTTAAAACATCTTTCTATCATAAATCATTTACCAAATTTAATATTATTTCACATTTAATTTAAAGGACAATTCACTGTCAAAAATCGTGAATAAAATTCCTTTAAATAAACTTCTATATTTAACTTATCAAAATCAATAGATTTCGAATTTATAAAACAATGTTTATAAATTCACAATTATATTTTATAAAATCTTCAACTTATAAAATCCCTTTATTAAAAAAATTTCATTTACATTTCATTTATATGCCATAATCCAATTTATAAGTTAGTTATTTATAAATCGTTTATTTTACAAATTCATTTATTTTATAACTTCACAATTATAAATCTAATTCACTTATAAACTCCACTTATAACTTCATTTTAACACTTATAAAATTCGTTTAATAATTCTAATATTTTAATTTATAAAATATCAATTTTATAAATCTCCTATATGAACCATTTTACAATAAATCAAAAATCTCCATTTATACCATTTCACAAAACAATTAACTTCATATTTCAAAAATCACATTTCAATTTTATTTCCCAAAACATCATAATTTTTATAACATAAAAATTATAACATTTATTTATTTAAAATAAATCCATTCTTTTAACACTTCAAAATTCAACAAAACGTATATTTTCAAAATCACTTGAAAATCCTTTTAAATTTGGAAATCATCACTTAAACATTTTTAAAATTCCAAAAATAGGCCCAATGCTGCAATAACACTAAATACATCAATCACCGCATCCAAACATCATATATCATATGATAACAAAATATATAACAATATCTGTAAATAAATAAATACAGGTGAGGAATTCAGTTGCATCCCTCCAACCTATCACCTACAACAAATATACATATTAGAATATGTGTACAATGTCTCCTTCAAGGCAGACGCACGTACAAAGGGTCATCCACTCATACACGGGAACGAATAGGGTCATCTGCTCCACTAGGCAGGAATATATCCAAATACCAATCAATATATCATACATCATCCAAAAAATCAACAATCATCATATAATAAATTAGTTCTTATTTATGTAAAGATATCAGTGAGTCAAAAAGAGTGAGTTGTACTCACATTGCATTCAATAGCAGTTGCGGTGTTTTGTTCCGAATAAAATTAAACAGCCGTTTAATTTTACCCAAAATTTACACTAGCTCCAATCAACTCCAAACTAGCTCCATCACGTAATGTTTGTCAATACGGACCCAACGCAATTGGTTTCGTGAGAAACAGACCTCGTATGAAAAAGTTATGCAATTTCAAAGTTTATACGATTTTAATATATATAAATTCACAATTTTATTTTATTTCTAAAACCTAGGCAAATCTGGGCTGTTAGATCTTGCATCCCCAAATCCAGGTCGTGCTTCCCTTTCTTCCTCTCTCATTTTTTTTGTTCGACCGTGAAACTCAATTACCGCCGTTAGTTCACTAATTTTCACGACCACATCTTCCACTTCCACGACGATCGAGCACTTCCATTTGAATGGCCATCACGAGGCGCACCATCGCCTACCACCAGGTCGAAGTTAGTTGCATTTCTACCTCGAAAAACGTGCGCAAACTTTGCGCCTACAATCCAAGATCCTTGTCACATCGTTGCTCGAAAGTTCATCATTACCGTATGGGTTTATAGATCTCGTCGTGCTCTTCAACATTGTTGTTGAGTGTTATGGCTAATTGTTTAAGGATAGAGAGAGATTAAGGGGAAAAGAAAACGAATTTCTGGCCATTGGAGTGAGAAGTGGCGGCTTCCCTAGTTTATTTAGGGTTTGTGCAAAATGATAAAAAGCTAGGTCCTTATATAGAAAATTTTCACGCACTATTCACCCGAAATTTTTCCGAACTCCAAACAAAGCGTGCCGCCTGATGTTTATAATGTTTTACCCCAATATCGAACGCAATGGAATATATATGGGGAGCCAATTCGATCATATTTGAAAGATATGTTTTCGAATCGACTATTTAAATTTAAAATTCACTTAATCCTATTTCTACGCGTTTTAGCTTGTCTCAGACAAACTGTAAATCCGATTGACACGAAATTTGAAATCTTACAATAATTTAACATTCCGGATCCAATGAAACTAGTTTTGTCGAAATCCGAAACTGTTTGAAAAATGACTATTTTTACACGTTAATTAAATATTAAAATATTCAATTTCTGCAAATTAACTTTTAATTCGATTTTAAAAGTTCTGTAACATTATTCTAATTCAAGTAGAATTTAATTCAACTTTATAAATCATTTTTATTCATATTAAATCCAATTTCTAATTATTTCAGCAATATCAAATATTAAATCAACAATTTAATTATCCAATTAAATCGCTATATTCAAATATTATTTATTTAGCTTATAAACTTTATTTGGAAATATTTAAAATCAATTAAATATACGAATTTCAAATGACTGAAATTCTGGGTCGTTAGGTTCTCCCCTACTTAAAAGAATTTCGTCCTCGAAATTACCAAGTAAGAAAAAGTCACAAAGTCCATTTAACTTTTCAAAATGTTTCATTCAAATTAGATTTTTTCAAAATCAATTAAATGTTTAACTTTCCCAAAATCATTTAGTTAAACTTCTTACAAAAACTTTTCTAAGTTTTCAAATCCATTTATAATTATCTTTTCAAAACCAACTAATACCGTTTAACTTTTAATTAAATATCAAAATAATTAGTTATCAAAAAAATTCCCAAAATTTTCTAATGCCTTAAATTTTTAAAAAATTCGCCATAGTCTCCTTTGCGCGGTTCAATCCGAAAAAAATAACAATGTATATATCACAAATATACATCTCATCATCAAGGATGAGGCATCCCGAAGGGAAAAAGTGTAAAAGTACGATATGTAATCTGAGATATGTACCTTATATATTATTAGCGAGCATATACAGCTAATATAGCACGAAAGCGAGTTCCAAATGCGAAGCAAGCACCATATGCACCTACTAAACACTCAATGCACAAATGAGAAACATGTATATATGATATAATATCGATATACAACATATATCAACCACTATATATGCCAATATAGCAAATGCAATCACCACAACAAATCCAACCATCAACCAACTATCATCCAACTAACATCCAACAAATCAACATCTATCCAATCAATCCATAAAAATATCAATACACGTTCACTTTTCATTAATATTCGTTGAATTGGTTTTCAATTTAATCATATTTGATTCATTAATATTGGATTTTATTAACATTCATTTATTCGAATTCCATTAGTTTACATTCACTAATTTACATTCAAGTTTGTTCACTTTCAAATCAAATCAATTTCATTTCTATTTATTCTTACTTCACTTTCAATTTGAATTCAATTATTTTACTTCCAATTTTATTAATTCAATTATTTTACTTCCAATTTTATTAATTCAATTTCATACGAATTTTTTTATACAATCAACTAACAACCATCTAACAACCAATTCATAACCAACATTACCAAATTAATTTACTTTACATTCATTCAATTTGGTTTAACACTCAATTGGTTTAATATTCCATTATTCAATTTAGATTGAATTCTAGTATTCACTATAATCACATTTCTATACAACATTTCTAATCCATGTTTATTCCCTAATTCACTTTTACAATTAAAGTTGAATTTCATAATATAACTCAAGTTCTTATTCATTAAATGATTTCATTTCATTAATTCACTTTATTAATTTACTTCGATACCAAAATCAACTTCATTTAACATCACTTAAGTTATGTTTCATTTCGTTCTCACTTGCATTTACTTTCACTTATACAACTTAAATTCACTACTAATTTACTTCAAATTCTATTTTATTTAACTTTTACTTAAGTCAAATTTCATTTTGCTTTTCAAATTCAGATTTTGTTTGCTTAACAAAACTGTTTAACCATTTCAACAATTGGTTTTACTTACCTTTCCCCATTTTATAAGTTATACCACTTACTTATTCATAATCCGGTGAACATCTACCTAAGTTCACTTCCATTCACTAAACTCATTCTTTATAATTTCAAATCCAATTCACTTTATTAACTTTCCTTTAGTTAAATTTCAAATCATATATTTAATATGCCAACTCAAATTTATTTCAACTCTACCAAATTAAATTTTATTATCTCATGTTATAAGTCCAAAACTCAGTTGCACTTATTTTCATCAATTTTAACTTGGATTTTAAATCAAATTTGTTTATCAAAACTAAACTTCAATTTTCAATTTACTATTGGTAGCAAATCAATCACATAGAAACTCAAAAATGATACTGACGATGCTGCAGTCATCACCCTTATTATTTCCTAGCAACAGTAATGAATTCAATGCTTTATATTCTTTTAAAAATTCTTTCATCTTATTAAGATTTATAATAATATAATATCTTTAACTTTGAAAAATAACTTCCAAAATAAACGGGATTCAAATTTTCAAATAATTAGTCTAAATCCATTTTTTATATATAACTCATTTTTGTAAATATATTCATATAGTTTTACTTCTTATATATATAATAATTATAATTCCATACTTATAATTATTTTACTCGTGTAATTTATTCTTTTACAATTGTTGTCTCTATTTAGATATTTCAAACAACTTTGTTTACTTATATATATTTACATTTTCAAACAACCAAACAACCAATTTATATACACTTTAATAATTCAGAAAAATTATACCTTTGTATATAAAATATAGTCGAGGTAAAATTATTTCATTTACCCAATTTAAAATAATACCATGTCGACGTGCCTCCTTTAAGTGTTTGAAAATCCCTAACGATAACATGGCGTCCCACATACCAACCAGAATTCACAAATAGCTCAACGGATAAGTAAACACAATATAAAACATTTTATATCACTAACAAATATGCGCTCATATATATAATACACTCAACTCAATCTAGGGTGCTACTGTCCCTATCTATACCAAGTGCACATCAAAGCTTAGGAATATATAAAATCTAAGCTCTGATACCAAATGTGATGACCCGCAAATCCGTACCCTTTGAATTGACAGTAAACCACACATGTCCGACCCAAAAAGCACAAACCGACGGAAAGTCAAGAGAAACAAAAGAAGATAGAAGAAGAGAAGAGAAGAAAGAGAGAAGATAGAACTAAACAGAACAATACAGAATCTCACATCGCAGCGGAAAATATATAATATCATATCAATAATCTTTACAAAACAGAAACTGTATATATACATACATAAATCAGAGTTCAACAATCAATCAATAGTTATCAGCATGAACAGTTGTAATAACTTGTCCTTACATATGCCGATAATAAACAACAAAGCAATGCAGCTGATAATCAATAATCAAGACAGATACGTGTATACGAAATGAGGATCTCCAGTTCTCCCGTTGAAGGTCCAAAAGCATCAAATCTAGACCTGTAAATATACTCGGTCTAACCCGAGTATTGAAAGGGAAGAACGCCCGGATCAGTCTGGTAAACAGCGTGAGAAACACAAACATCTGAATTTATTAAATTACCAAATTTTCCTTTATCAAAACAAAGTATCTCGTAAGACAAGTGCATACATAAACATGGACATGTTTTTACCTTACGATAGCTAAAACATATCATATCAAATCCTCTATATTATAGTAGTGTCTACTATATACAAATAATATTAATCATGGCCGAAATTGTTACATTGATTAAATTCTAGCATATAGCCCAATTGGGAAATACAATCAAACTGGCAGGGACGTAGTGGAGTTTGGATTTCCATATAAATGACTAGGTGAAGGAACTACCTTCCGGCAGTACATCTCTAGAAGAATGTACCGAGAAACCATCATAAAGTTTCTCTACCAACACAAGACCGTCCCACCTCTATAACTAGATGGTACCGAATATGTCATCCTCCGGTCGTTACCAACCTTTACCAAGGGCCCTCTAGCATACAAACCATAATAATCAGATACACGACGTCATAGCGTGTAAAGATATATCTAGAAGAGGATGATCATATCCTACTTGGGAATGGCCCACTTAGCCTTGCCGCATCTAACCCTATTTTGGTCATTTCCGGTTATGAGGCTTGAGGTAAAGATTACCTTTCACAATCACAATCACATCACTTTGAATGCCACACGACCATTTCCGTTGACTACTAGTTGCCTTCCACAAAAATACAACCCTTAAGCTCATAGTCTCAAGGAGGGTGTTAAGCTAAGAGAAGGTGCCTTCTCCGTCATCACTGATGTACGTTTGTAAAAACCAATGTACGTAATCTGTAGAAATGCAATGTCAGACAAACATCCATACAAGTTGTCCAGGAACAGGACAAACCGAAGGTACTTTCCTACCACATCCAGTCGGGAAAGCCCTAGGATTAGTAGCGAATAGTCATCGCATTGGATATTTCAAGTAGTCCCCCACTATGAAAATCTGGAATATCAATATCATTGCAAGCAACCTGCACAATCGTCACATATACGTTGGTCCGAAGTGGTTTTCAGATAAATCCGATCCCGGTCTCTTCGCACCAACAACGCAAAAGCGTTCCTCAACTTCACCCAGAAACTAAGTCTCATAGACTTATCACGTCTCCAACTTTCAACTTGCTATCCTTCGGGTCAAGAAGGAAGCTCGTTAGATTGGAGTAATACTCTGCACTATACGAATCAACATCCTCAACACAAACGATAATCAAGCCTACACAGAAGGCTACGTACTACGTGTACGACTAAATAGTTCCCACATCAAGTCGAGGAACGAAAATTTTGGCCAATGTTTGACAGTCGGTTATTTAACTATCAAAATGAACAAACAAATATTCAGCACTATAACAATCACTAGGCCATTTTAATTAATCTTTTATTGATCGAATCATTTGCCAAATATTCACTTCAAATTATCTTAAAAAAAGATATAATCTCAAAATCGTTTCAACTTCTATATTGCAAAACATTTCCAAATACTTATTTAATAATAAGCAATTCACAAATCAATTTATTTTCAACACTTAGAAAATATTATATATACTTAAATCAGAATTAAGTATATATTTTATTCTTTAAGGAAAACATTCACTTTAAACACATTTATTTGGGTCGAAACGAATGTTGCGTAAAACATCATTACGACAACCCAAAATCAATAGTATAGGGATTCGACAATAAGATAGATATATAAATCCTAATACTATACAAAAACATTTTCTTACGAAAATCATTTACTATAACAACAGTGTTATAGTCCATCATTTCCTTATACTTTTCGAAAACGTCTATTTCAACAATGAATGTTGAAATCTATGTATTCGATACTTAACACCTTTAAAACATCTTTTTATCATTTTATTACATTTAAAATATCACTTCCCAAAACATTTCTTTAATATATCATTCACTGTCCAAAATCGTGAATATAAATCGTTTACCAAATTTAATATTATTTCACATTTAATTTAAAGGATAATTCTCTGTCAAAAATCGTGAATAAAATTCCTTTAAATAAACTTCTATATTTAACTTATCAAAATCAATTGTTTCGGATTTATAAAACAATGTTTATAAATTCACAATTATATTTTATAAAAACTTCAACTTATAAAATCCCTTTATTAACAAATCTCATTTACATTTCATTTATATGCCAAAATTCAATTTATAAGTTAGTTACTTATAAATCGTTTATTTTACAAATTCATTTATTTTATAACTTCACAATTATAAATCTACTTCACTTATAAACTGCATTTATAACTTCATTTTAACACTTATAAAATTCGTTTTATAATTATATTATTTTAGTTTATAAAATATCAATTTTATAAATCTCCTATATAAACCATTTTACAATAAATCAAAAATCTCCATTTATATCATTTCACAAAACAGTTAACTTCATATTTCAAAAATTACATTTCAATTTTATTTCCCAAAACATCATAATTTTTATAACATAAAAATTATAACATTTATTTATTTAAAATAAATCCATTCTTTTAACACTTCAAAATTCAGCAAAACGCATATTTTCAAAATCACTTGAAAATCCTTTTAAATTTGGAAATCATCACTTAAACATTTTTAAAATTCCAAAAATAGGCCCAATGCTGCAACAACACTAAATACATCAATCACGGCATCCAAACATCATATATCATATGATAACAGAATATATAACAATATCTGTAAATAAATCAATACGGGTGAGAAATCCAGTTGGATCCCTCCAACCAATCACCTGCAACAAATATACATATTAGAATATGTATACAATGTCCCCTTCAAGGCAGACGCGCGTACAAAGTTTCATCCGCTCATACACGGGACGTGTAGGGTCATCTGCTCCATTAGGCAGGAATATATCCAAATACCAATCAATATATCATACATCATCCAAACAATCATCAATCATCAATCATCATATAATAAATTATTTCTCACTTATATAAAAATATCAGCGAGTCATAAAGAGTGAGTTGTACTCACATTGCGTCCAGTAGCAGTTGTAGTGTTTTGTTCCGAATAAAATTAGACAGCCGTTAAATTTTATCCAAAATTTACACTAGCTCCAATCAACTCCAAACCAGCTCCATCGCGTAGTGTTTGTCAATACGGACCAACGCAATTCGTTTCGTGAGAAACGGACCTCGTATGAAAAAGTTATGTAATTTCAAAGTTTATGCAATTTTAATATGTATAAATTTCACAATTTTATTTTATTTTTAAAATCTAGGAAAATCTGGGGCGTTAGATCTTGCATCCCCAAATCCAGGCAGTGCTTCCCTTTCTTCCACTCCCAGTTTTTTTTGTTCGACCGTGAAACCCAATTGCCGCCGTTAGTTCACGAATTTTCGCGACCACATCTTCCACTTCCACGACGATCAAGCACTTCCATTTGAACGGCCATCACGAGGCGCACCATCGCCTACCATCAGGTCGAACTCGGTTGCATTTCTGCCTTGAAAAACGTGCGCAAATGTTGCGCCTTCAATCTAAGATCCATGTCACATCGTTGCTCGAAAGTTCATCACCACCGTATGGGTTTATAGATCTCGTCGTGTTCTTCAACATTGTAGTTGAGTGTTATGGCTAATTGTTTAAGGATAGAGAGAATAAGAGGAAAAGAAAATGAAATTCTGGTCATTGGAGTGAGAAGTGGCGGCTGCCCTAGTTTATTTAGGGTTTCTGCAAAATGAAAAAAAGTTAGGTCCTTATATAGAAAATTTTCGTGCACTATTCACCCGAAATTTTTTCAAACTCCAAACAAAGCGTGCCGCCTGGCATTTATAATGTTTTACCCAATTTCGAATGCAATGGAATATATATCGGGAGCCAATTCGATCGTATTTAAAACATAGGTTTTTGAATCAACTATTTAAATTTAAAATTCACTTAAACCGATTTCTACGCGTTTTAGCTCGCCTCGGACAAACCGTAAATCCGATTGACACAAAATTTGAAATCTTATAATAATTTAATATTTCGGATCCAATGAAACTAGTTTCATCGAAATCTGAGACTGTTAGAAAAAATGACTATTTTTATACGTTAATTAAATATTAAAATATTCAATTTCTATAAATTAACTTTTAATTCGATTTTAAAAGTTCTGTAACATTATTCTAATTCAAGTAGAATTTAATTCAACTTTATAAATCATTTTTATTCATATTAAATCCTATTTCTAATTATTTCAGCAATTTCAAATATTAAATCAACAATTTAATTATCCAATTAAATCACTATATTCAAATATTATTATTCAGCTTATAAACTTCACTTGGGAATATTTAAAATTAATTAAATATACGAATTTCAAATGACTAAAATTCTGGGTCGTTACAGTTAATATGCTTAAATGTATTTATAAGTATGGTATGGTAAAATTACATTCACTCCGAGCTTATAAATAGAGCTCAAGACTAATATACTTGGTATATTTAAGACAATGAATAAAATCTACCCTCTGTCTTTTCTATTTTATATTAATGTCTTCTAATCATTCTTCATAACATATTATTCGCATGATTTCCGGCTAGTAAGCAATTTCATTTCATTTACATTAAAAGCAACAATTGTAGATTTCATTATGTTGTATATCATGTTCTAGATCTATTTCGAGTATATCATGCTCAAATGATTTATTTCTAATTGTATATGTTTTAAAAATAAAGTGTTGAACATGATAACTTTTGAATTTCGGTTGGAATAAAGGTTGTTTCTTTTCAAATATTGTTTGCTTATAACGATAGATCTATGAGATCTAAATGTATTCATTAAAGAAGAAAGTTGTTTATTTGAATTTTTTTAGTAACATTGAAAGTGTTTCGGATGGTTGGGATAGGTCTATAAGATCTTGAACCATCCACACAAAAAATTATTTTTGCATCAATTAATTTCATATTAAAATTAGACTGGATTTTAAAAATATTTTGACGTAGATTAATAGGTGTACACATATAAATATCATTTGTGAAAGTAACTTTTGATTTGTAGACATTATAATTTCAAATCTAAATAAAATCTAAAATTTAAGAATGATTTGGTAGTAAAACATAGATCCATACATTACAGACTATATATATAAAGAAAGTTATAAATCCGTAGTTTTCTTCGATTTGACTAAATGCAAAGGTTTCTATTTCATATACATAAGTGATCTATATGTTATATAGATTTATTCCATAAATAAAGCTATGATGTTTATTAAATTCAAACTTCAACCTATGATTCTTTACTAACAACAAATTATCGTAAGTCCATTGCAATATAATTTTATTTCGAAGTTGATCGGATAAGTAAAAGCTAATATATTAATTTGATTTTTTTCCAAATCCAATAAATTAGATTTATGCACTCAATTCTATATTACAAATCTATTTTGTCCATTTACCTTATTAGATATGTTTTAATATACTTGCTTCTATATGTTATAATTCTAATTTGATTGATTTTGATTTTAAATTAATTGACTATAAGGACCAAAATATTTGTATATTTGACAAGTATATATTCCTATTCGTACTAGAAGATTCTTGATTATTTCAATGGAGTTCGAGTTCAAGTTATGAAATATTTGATTTTAATGTATCTTGAAATACTATATTTAATTACTTCCACATTTAACAAGTATGGTATGATTGTATACCATAGATCAAGCTTTAAAAAATATTATGATTATAAATACAAATTAGGAGCCAACTGGGTTGGCGTAATTGATTAATGGTTTAGACTGTGGGATTGGAAATTACGAGATTGAACCTTGAAATCGACAACCCTATAACAAGTACTCGGAGTATGTGTTTGATATGTACATACTTCTCTAGAGTTTACAAGTGAAGCTTGGTTCTCTAGATAATTCAAAAATAAAATACAAATTATGAGTAGTTATATACTTGTTTGACATATTATCATTACTTGACATTACTTATATACTCGTTGTAAATTCTAGAATGCTTCAAATTTTGTCTTATAAGTCATTCACCATATAAATATATTCAGGTTACATTTTTGATTTCTATACCTTACTTTACGTAAACATGGTATTGCATTTAATGTTTGTGTGTATTTCACTATAAGTAGTTAATATCGGTATCAGGTACATATCGGTCAAGTACCGATATGAGATATTTTAAAATATCGCAATAATATCGGTAAAATATCGGACATTTATAGAACATATTATAAACAATACTATACTATGTTATAATGTTATATTTATGTTAAGTTTTCAAATATATGGACAAATAATGCCAACTTACTAATTAATTGCATGTTGTTTATATATTAAAATCCTTTTATTGAGATATTTTATTAAATACAAATCAGTATAGGCTCATAAAAATAGAGAAATTCATATAATGTACATCTTTATTATTTTCTTCATTTTATATTATATTTATTATTCCTTCAGTCATCTAATCATCTATATTATTTTCCTAAATTTTCCACATTTTCATTTTTTTCATTTTCATTTTCACTTAATTTACCAAATAAGTAGTTGATTTGATACCAATTACTACTTCAACTCATTCCTTATCAATATGTAAAACATATAACTTTAATGCTCTTTAACTTTTAGTTCTTGGTACATGATAATAACTAATAAAATGAATTTTTATAAGCTAACTTATCAATTAGAATGGCGACCAAAAAATAACTAAAAAGAAAAGTAGCGCTTTCATGAACTCATTTTTGGTGGTAAAATTTTCTCACAAAATAAAAGATGTTAAATAATAGAACAAGTAGAGTTTTCTTTATTGAAAGACTAATGACGAAGACTTAAAAGTATGGTTTAAATTGAAAAAATTAGATTAATGGGTATGGTAGATATTGTCATTCACTATACATAATTTCTTTGTGAGAATATGAAGATATTTATTTGTAAATATAAACACATACAATAATGAATGATATTCTTAAAAAATATCAGGTAATATAGTAAATATCGAAGCAATATCGGTAATGATTTTTTAAGCTATATTTTGAAAAAATATCGATTTAGGAGCGATAATGAGATATATTTACAATATATCAGTGATATTATCTGATATTAACTACATAGATCTCATCATTACATGCACAGTACCACTTGTGGAAAGAACTAAGCAGTGATGCTTATTTTCTACTTTATTATAGCTTGAGTAAATTAATTTGTTACTAAACTCTCTACACTAGATCTGACTTGAGAAACGTAGGCAATTGATTACTATTATAGGTATATGATAAAGTTATTTACAACAATGTTATGGAAATTTGTAACTAGTGTATGAGTTTAAACATGGATCTAGATATGTTGATGTACGTATGTAATTGTTCATGTTTATATCACCATTTTTCATTATAAGTATCAAATATGTCACATATTAGTAAAAAAAAAAATTCATTTTATCTACAAACCAGTAATTGTTGTTTCCGAAGAGACGGTTTAAAATTTATTTATAGTTATGTTGCAAATTATATTATTCATAAAGTAATAATCCAACATTGCAGAAGAGATGTTATAGAAATTTTACTTTTTTCTTTTGTTAAATTGAACTTTCCCTAGAAATAACATTATATCTCTTGTAGGGATATCATATAACACTCTAGAAGTAAAGATAATAATTTATCTTTAAAAGAGGTATATTATATAATGATACTACACTTTAGAAATACTGATTTTGTCTTTCACGTCTACGTTTTATTTGTTGCATCTACTTTTATTATTATATTTGATGTTTAGTATGATATTCTAGAATTAGTAACAATAATATCTCTAAAAGAGTTATTTTATGCTGCTTTGAAATCAGTGTCAAGGCTAGCGGGGTGGAATTGGGCCCCAACATGATTTATTAGAACAAATAGAGATTACAAATGGAAGACTTTCTAACAAGCTACCAACAGCCCAAAATCAAAAAATAATAATTAAAAAGGCCCAAGTCCAAGAAAATAAAATAAATTATTGTTATACAAGATGGTGAATTATATGATTCGATGAGAAACTTTCACCATTGAAGATTCTTGAATTTCTCTCCTCTTAAATAACATATATAACCTTCTTAAGCATGCGGGTGAGGAGGGAATCATTATGAGATTTCCACGATTTGCTTTGAAAATGGAGAACCATTCAATTTTAGAATTTTTCTAAGGATTATGAGGATTTAAGTAACCTAGAATACCACGCGATATGCAGAAAGAGAAAAAGCGGGCAAACAAAAGATGAAGATTGTTTTCAAGAGCTCCATGGCATGACACATAGGTTGATGAGGAGACTAGTTTCCTTATCTGAAGATTTCCTTGAGCGTGGATTGCATTAAACGGAATTTTCTGTAGTAAAAGATTTTCTTTGGGCTTATAAAAAGAGTTCCAAATTATACTATTTTAAGGGAAAAGGAGGTGTTTGATTAAATATTATAGTTTCTTTTAAACTCTTAATATGGAGTGGTGCTTGTCACAATGTCTTACCCCATCAGGATTGCTTTTAGATTTTTTATCTTCAATTAGATTCAAGAAACACATAACTATCTAAGAACTAGAATAAGGGATGATATTTTTCCTTCATAGAAGAAAGATTTTACTTTTGCTGATTCATGGATCCCACTCAAAGCTCTAAGGTTGTTACTAATGATACTTGATAGAAAAAATCCTTGAGAAACCTATGGAGTTTGCCAGAAATAGCAATTAGAGCTTAAGGAGATATTGCATTAGACTAAAGGAAGGAAGATGTTTTTGGAATTGAGAATATTTCTCCATGTCCAACTACAGTCTAGAGGGGTAGGCATTGTTCAGAAATTCAGCTTTTTAATAAAGTTGGCTTTGGTCCATAGTTTGTCATAAGTATGTCAACATGACTAGACATAACAGCCATGTTCCAATTTTTTTGATATCTATTATATTGAGACCACCTCTATTAAATGACAATGGTAATTTACTGAAACAAATAGGAATTAGATTTTTAGAACAAGGATTTTCACGCCATATGAAGTGGTTCATGGCGGATTTTATCATAGAAACCGGTTACTTGAGGGGTGGGGCGAACATAGATTCTACCATAAGACAAGCGATTAGGTCAAAAATTAGGTCTTGTATGTCAAATGCTCAACTCTTGAGAGAGAGAAAGAGAGAGATAATCCCATTGTTCAAATGTCCAACTATAGAGGTAGATATGATTGTCAATATGTAAGTCAAAATAACAAGTCCACTTTGTTCATCCAGCAAGTCACTAATTCATATGTAAGGTAAGAGTTCAAATGGAAACAATTATGCAAATTGCCATATGGAACTATTATGCAAATTTCTATTGATTCAAGTTCTTGGTTATAAATTCCCAATTTCAATTTGACCCAATGGTCATGGAAATCCCAATCACAAGCTTTTCTCTACACCATTAAAATGAAAAATGATGAAGAAGGATCACTCACAATTCAACCTCTTTCTAGTAGGATGCACAAGCCTATTTGAAGAAGATTTGAACTATTAGATTATGATACGTGTCATTTATTAGAAATGGACGATCATGATTTGGTAACGCGGCATATGTTCAAAGTGACATATGGTATAGTTTTTTCCAAGTCATGATAACATGGGAATGTTGACCCAATCGAGTTTACTACATGGTCGTCTAGATGCTGATTTCATATGGAATATTCAACATGCGATGCTACAAAAGCATCAACACTCAATAACTCGCCTTATCAACGTACAATACCTTAGTAAAGTCAACCTTTGATAACTCATCAAATCAACATGTAAAAGCTTAGCACCATCAATCACTAATAACTCAATTGATCATCATAGGATAGCCTTGCGATATCACTTTCGATAACTCCCTTGACCATCATGCAATAGCTTTAAGTTATCATCCTTCGACAGCTCCATTGACCATCATGCGATAACTTTAAGATATCATCCTTTGATAGCTTCATTTATGTTCATGTTATAGCTTTGTAATCATCAACCTTCGATGGCTTGTTTATTCAACTTGCACAGCTTTGGGATTACCATCCTTCGATAGGTTGTGTAGTTAACATGCAATAGCTTTGAGCTAAGCAACCTTCGATAGCTTGTTTAGTCTAGCTTTGAGATCACTAACCTTCGATAACTCTCTTCAACGTGTGACAGTTTATCTTTTCACTAATTTATGATAGTTTGTTTGTGGCTCTCTCCTCTCGATAGCTTATTTTTCTATTAGTCTATGATGGCTCATTTTCAACCTGCAATAGCCAGTACTTTTTGAGTATAACATTTTCCCCTTTTTCTAATATCATTTTATACTTTAGTTTAAAATTTTACTTCTTCTAGTTCCCTTTTTGATTAGAACTCTTCATATTCTCGAATCTTTATATCTTGGTCATTCATTTTTCTCTCTTATGATATAATGGTTAATCTACGTCCCTTCTTCTTCTATAAATAGCTTTTCTGCTTCTCTTCTCATCTAGCTTCTAAAATCAATCTGCCATTAATTTCTTAAGAAAACTTCAAATCTTCAAATATCTTCACTTGGTAATGATTTATTTATCATTTATATGCTAATTGTATCATTGATTTATCATCGTTATTCGATTTGGCTTAATCATCTCTAACTTTAGGCTTTTTTGAAATTGTTTATTTTGTATTTCTTAATAGTTTCCCTCGAATTTCTTTTCAAATTATCGTTTTGATCCTATTTTAATTTGCTTAAGCTATTTTTATTATTGATGGGTTTTAGGTTTTTTTAACCCAATATCCATTCAAGAATTTTATTACTAGCGCATATTTGCCATCTGGACATGGGATAGCCCATCCTTTGAAAGTTAAATTTTCTTCATTACTAATACTCGATAGTTCACTATTCATAACTTAATATTCCTTATTATTGAGACTCAATACCTCACAATAATAGGCTAATTTTCTTTTTTATCGCAGCACGATAGCTCATCACACGAAAGCTAACTTTCTTTACTTGATCTCCTCAACCCTCGATGGTTCCTTCTCCCATCTCAACATGCGATAGCTTATTTGCTTTTCCTTGTTCGACCCACGAGAGCCCAACAATCGACACTCATTTTTATATATTTTATTATAAGCATGTGATGATTAACATTTGACAACCCATTTTATTATTTTATTCAATTCACAATTGATTAACATTTGACATTTTTTCCTATTTATCTTTTTATCAAAGCACGATAGCTCAACACACTACAACTCACTTTATGTACTTTATTAAATTTGCAATTGATCAATATGCAATAACTTTTCCTTTTACCTTAATATCAACACGCAATAGCGCAATACATGACAATTTATTTTATTTATTTATTGGTAAATCAGCATGCAACAACCCACTACATTTGCCTTTCCCTTAACTTATAGTTGCTTAACATGCGATAGCTTATATTGCCATCATGTGAAGGCTCGAATTATCAACACTCATTTTACGGTAGTTTGAGGCTTATTCATATTAGTTTCATATCTTATATACAAATGTAATCATTTATCTACATCCACTAACTCTGTGACTGCCTTTGGAGAGAAATCAAAGGAAGTTGACCTAGGTTCATCCCAATGTTTGGTCGCTGCTTTGGGTGCTGCCATCGCCTCTTCAACTTTACATACCTAAAATCCAGTTATTGATATTATCGGCACTCCACTCAATGATTCTATAGCTTTCCCCTACCAGGAAATAGGAGTCAATTCTCCCCTTCTCAAGGACGCTCTTCCTCCACATCCTAGAATGGAAACTCCTCACTCTTCAAGCTTTGAAGAATTATTAATCAACATTCTTTAATGCCCTGCTATTACTTATTTAGGTTCTACTGAAGTTTCTTCCACATTTTCTCACCTCTCTTTTGCAAAATCTTGTCTTGGTACAACTTCTTTTTTCGTTTTATCATTTCATAGTGATTAATTATTTTCTTATTAATTTTATTATGATTCTTTCCAAATTGGAAAACATTTATTATACTTTCAACAATCGTCCTTGCCCTCTTCTCAGAACATGTAATCATTACAGGAGTTAAACTCTTCATTATCTGAAAAGATAAATCCTCTTGAAGGACAAATTAAAAACATCCAATTTGATAATAACTCAACCTCCAAGAATACTCGAGTTGCATCTTTGTTGGATTCAAAGAAAAATAAATCTCAATATTTAAAGGAGAGGATGAGAGTTTTAGAAGGCGATCTCGCACGGGCACAATAAAAAATTTGTCATCTAAAAGTGATTTCAGCTAGATTCCAGACCTGCAATAAGGCCTTAGAAAAGAAGAGCCTTCCTCAAGAGGTCAAAATCATCTTTGTGCAATATTAAATCCAAAGATCCTCTTTCTTGAATAAAGTGCTTCCTCCTTGGAAGAATTAAAGTACCGATGCTATATTATTCACTTCCTACCAAGACAACATCGATTGATGCATAGACAAGAATTTTCCTTCTCTTATTTCTACTAGGATTTACTACAGGAGAAAATTTTGACATTCTCTTGATTGCATTTCTGGAGATCTTTCTGAATTCGAGGTTGATTACCCAATTGATACTGCTAAGTTCTTGACCTTCGATGACCATCTGTCAGATGATGAAGAGTAGGAAAGCGATGAACCAAACAAATCAAATGACGATAATGATGGCGACAATGACGATGGAGATAGTGGTGTTGGTGACCATATTCAAAATGGTTCATTGAGAACAGACAGAGATGGAGATTCAAGCCATGGCAGGTTAGTAGCTCCTAAGATTTAAGCCATGCCGTTGACTTCTCTTCTCCTCATGTTGATAAAGACACAAGTAGTACACCCTCCCTGATAAATCCTCCTTCTTTGGAGTTTAACAGTCCCAACCCTTCAAAGCGAGTTCCATGATGTCTTCTCCATAGGTAATCCCTATTTTCGAACTCTCTTTCTTAGATTATCTTATTTCACAGTTGATAGCTTTTAATATACCATACTATTAACATAAAAGGAGAAATAGAAATTATGTAGAGATTTTATTAGATAAAAAGATAGATGAAATTCTGAGACTTAACAGAGAAGCAGAAACTTATCTAAAGATTAAAATAATTGAACGAGAAGTATATAAGGCTCCTAAAACACCTTAAATACCATGAGGATTTTAAGAATAAATGAGTCACACATCTCTTTGAAAATCTCATTTTCATCAATCCAACTTTCGCAAGGAGAACGAAGAGCTTACCACCCTTTTCTGGATGTTGATTAGGGATATGGCTTAATTGATGGAATTCCTCTGCCTGGTCTATACCCAATTTACTACGACCAATTATTTCTTAGGTAATGATTGTGGGAGTTTAATCAGTTATCCCCATCAAAGGTACATGGATAAACATTGATCTTATTCACGAGAGTGTTGAAAAATTTACCTAGAGTTTCTACTGCTCTTTTAACTATTGACTCTCTCCCTCTTGACGAGACAAAGTTTAGTAAGGAAAGATTCATTGTTGAGTGCTATAAGGAGTCTGTTCTTTATGAACCTTAGTGTTATTACTGTTTACTTAATTTTCTACTTAAATTGAATTTATATTATCACATTTACGTCAAATTGGTATTTTAATTTTTGCATTATTGACCTACAGGTTTCCAAATTTACTTTTATTTTTTCCTTATCTTCTATTTCGAGAGATACTTTAAGTAAATTGGTTAGATTAAAACGATCCTTTGAAGAAAATTCTTCTTTGATTAAAAAGCCTCATTTATCAAAATATTTCATCATTCGAGACATTCACTGTATGTGTACTCAATTGTCTTAGACTTTAGTTTCTTGGGAGACCAAAGATACTAATTCCACGACAAATGTCGTATACTTTTGCACCTAATGTAACTTGGAGAATGCATTGCCATGATGTTTGGCCAATGTAGGACGATTGCAAAGGTTGAAAATGTAACTAAACAATCACGAAATCTATCGAATATTCCATAACGTGTAACGACCCGCCTTTTTGGACAGTTTAAACCGACGATCAAATACACATGCCGATTCCAAACCTTCAAAAGGGCAGATGGTTATTGGGGTAAATAAGAAAAGAAAAGAAAGAGAAATAAAGGAAAAGAAATAACACAGAATCTCGCAGCGGAACGATAAAATATAATAGTCAAATAAACAGTTCATGAAGCTGTTTACTATACTTTGACAATTATTTATACAACATTTATCAGAGTTATACATATACAACAGAACAATTAAAATAATGCAGCAGATAGCATGATGCAAGGGTAATAATAGTAATAGTATACCAAATCTTCGTCTTCATCCTCCAGAATAGATCTTCAAAAAATATGAAAACTCAGGACTGACCCAAGCGTAATGAAAAGACAAAACACTCGAGTCAGGACTAAAATATCCTTGTGAAAGTTAAATCAATCGTAAATAAATATGAGTGTAACGACATCAGAGATGTTTACGGGGTTTGACATCTCATATCCAGTGTTAACGTGCGTGCAATAAATCAAGAGATGTTACGGGATTTTCCATCTCTTAAGGATCCGTTAAACTATCTACTATGTAGTAATGTACGCTAAGTAGATAATGCCTATAAGTAATATAAAGTATCAAAATAGCGTTAAAGCGTTACCATAATCCCCCTTAACATATTTTTATAATGCCATAGTCTATACAGCACCGTAAGCCCCACCGTAAACTGGTAGTTATCAGAGGGTACCCCATAGGTATAACACAAAACCAAACGTAGTGGTCGCGAATAGGATAATCAGTATGACAAGGTACATGAGGCGATACCAACTAGGATACTAATAGTTGCGTGATCCGGACTGATGTTAAGCATAGCCAGCAGCTACCCCAACACCGCGAAACAACACTCCCAAATCAAGGGGTGCACCCAAATCGAATCACAAATGTAATAGATATGGTATCGAAGAAGTGTGTCCGCTAGAGATGGCGAACCTCAATGGCCCGGCGCGGCTCCTGTTTTAGTCATGTCAGGGGTCATCCAATATCGTTCTCTTTCTTTAGTCAACGCGTTCACCAAACCATCCACTTCATTCTGGATCAACACTCTGCGTATAATAGTTATTAAAGTGGTGTTCGGTATCGACAGAGAGTATGTCCATATCGGATCCCGGTCTCTTTAATAACTACGTATAATTACACTGTTGGCTCTTTTACATTTCAAACCGATTCATAATTGATATCAAAAATATCATATTCGCTTCAAAAATCAAATCCATTTCAAATATCATTGTATCTATTCAAATGTAAGATTCCGTTTCAAAAATCAATTTTCACATCAATATCTCATTTCGATTTCAAAATCATTTCGAATTTCAATTTAGGTTGCAACTTCATTTAATCCAATTCGTATTCAAATTCAAGATTTATACATAAACATTTCACCTTATTAACCAGCTTGAAATTTTTTGAAAATAGTTTAAGTAGTTTAAAAGTAGTTTTAAATAATTAAAGTAGTGAAAGATACTTAAAATCTAAAAATGGATTTAAAATAGATAAATTAGTTTAAAATAATTTAAATTGGGTTAAGTAGATTTAAAATAGATTAAAATAGTTTAAGTATTCAAAAGAGGTTTATATAACTGAGTAATTTGGAAAACAAAATAAAACAGCTTCAAAACCAAACCATTTCAATTATAACTTCCCAATTCAAATCAATTTCAATTTCCATTCTACCGATTCAATTTCGATTTCAATTCAAATCAATGTCAACTTTGACTTCAAATTAATTCAATTTTACATTCACCTTCAATTTATTCAATTTCAATTTATATCGATTTTTAGCTTGATTTTTCAAAATATCAATTTTTAACGCTTAATAAAATTATCCTTCAATATTCAAATTTAAATCCAGATTTCAAATATGATTCAATTTCAAGATCAATTTGAAAATATCATTTTTATATCACTTTTACTTAGTAATATTCAAAGCTCGAATTAAGGTTAAATCTTTAAACAAATCAATTTTCGAAATTCAATCATATCCCGATTTTAAATTCCAAGCTCTCCACTTTAATTATTTAACAATTTCTTTTAACCAAAATTTATTTCAACATTCCAAACTCAAATTTTCGACAAATTCGATTTCTATAAATTGATTTCTATTTATAACTTTTAAGTCCAAACATTTAAATAAATTTCAAATCGACGATTTCAAAAATTATTAATTTAGCCAATTCGGTGTCCGTACATAATTTTCTATCCTATGGCCAAGTAATTATTTGCTTCAATTAAATGTCAGGGATGAATATATATCACTTAAATCAAAACACAGTTTCATATGTATGCATAACAAGATATATATAAGCAAATAAACATCCAAACATTTAAATATCAACCAATAGCATCCATCAAAATACATCATCCAATAGACAATACAATTCATGGCAATTTCATAGTTATCAATGTCAGGTAATTCAATCGCAATTCAATTTTAGTTTCAATTTAACTGTCAATTTAAATTTCAACGGTTAATTCAAATGACGATCTATATGACAATTAAATTTTTATCAAACAACTACAAATAAAATCATAACACTTCATAATGTCGAATTTAACTAGCATAAAGATATTCAGTACGTTGTGAACGTTATAAAACACTCACCTTGATTTCAATGTAGTTCCAGCGTTTTATTTTGAATAAAATTAAACGAGCGTTTAATTTTACCCGAAATTTTCACAAGCTCCAAACGACTCTAATCCAGGTCCATAGCGTAGTGCTCGACTAAACGAAGGCAACGCAGTTCATTTCGTTGAATTCCGACCTCGTACGAACAAGTTACAACATTTTAAAGTTGGTACACATTTATATAATATTTAATATACAATTTTTATTTTTATTTCAAACCAACATCAATTTACAGCCGTTGATTTCCTCTGGTCGCATCAGGGCCGCGCGCGTTCTTCCATCTTCGTTCGCTCGCCCAGGGTTTCAAGAACCCATAGCCGCCGTTCAACATCCATCATACTCGGCCACCACGCTTGTCGATATCACGATCAGGAGCCACCATCACGAAGCTCGTCTCGTGCTCGACTCTCGGCCCAAATTTGGTGGAGCTCGGCTACTTATTGGCCTCGAACGACTTGGACGAACGGCACGACTTCCCACGCAATTTGCCGATGATTTCCTCCACTATAATCGATCATATCCGTATGGATTCGAAGATCTTGCTCCGCTCTACAACTTCCGTGTTGATAAGTTTTCATAAATGTTTACGGGTAGAGAGGAATTTGAGGAAGAAAACGAGACAATTTCGGCCGTGGGTTTCTATGGAGGCGGCTACGAATAGAAAACCCTAGGGTATATTAATTTGCAAAAAAAAAAATGAATTTCAAGGGGCTTTTATAGAAATTTTAACAAACACTATTCATCCCGGGTTTCCCGAACTCTGATACGCGCGTTGACCGCGCTTCTAGGGTTTACCCCGTGATCCGGACGTAATGGAATAGGTTTCGGGAGCTAATTCGATCATATGTGAGAGTTATGGAAATAAACGATCGATTTTAAATTAAATCGATTAAACCGATTTCCATGCATTTTGGCTTGCCCCGGATAAACGGTAAATCCGATTGACACGAAATTTGAAACCTTACAATAATATGACATTACGGATCCGATGATACTGGTTTCGTTGAAATCCGAGACTGTTTGAAAAATGGCTATTTTAACTCGTTAATTAAATATTAAAATATTCAATTTCCACAAATTTACTTTTAATTCGATTTTAAAAGTTCTACAACATCATTCTAACTTTAATAAGATAAAATAAAATTTTACAAATCATTTTTAATCATATTAAACCCGTTATTCAATTATCCAATAAATTCCAATTTTTAAAATCTTATTAACTCTATTATAATCCCAATATAACTTACATTCACTTTGGAAGCCAATTTGAATCATATTAAATCAAATTTCAATTATTCACTCTATTTTCATATATTAAATTTCAATATCAAATTAATCATATCAAATTCGGAATTTAATTATTCAAACATTTGTAATATTAAATTTAAACAATTTGATTATTCTTAAATCACTATCTTTTGAAATATTCGAAACGAACTTATAAAATTTAACAAATTCAAATTATAGAACAACTATTTTCATTAAAACAGTTATTCAACTCCCGTTATTCAATTATTCAATAAATTCCAAATATTAAATTTAAACAATTTAATTGTTCAATATTTGACGGATTTCAAAATTGGATTCTTATATAAAAATTTCATTATCAGTTGATTTACTATATTACATCAAATGAATTCCACATTATTATTTAACTACAGTTAGAGATAATGCACTCAACTAATATATAAACTTTCATTTCAATTGCAATTGGTTCACAAATTCAATTCGACTAACTAAATGAATAGGTAACTTAAATAATTATCACCGTTAACTTTTAATTACTTATAAGTTTATTATTTTCAAACAAGTGTCACAATTTCCTATACCATACAAATTCATTCAATTACCTTTAACTACATCTTTCTTCAATTTATTTGGGATTTCATTCAGTTCATATATAATTAACTTAGATAAAATTTGTTGCATTTCATTCTAGTTATTATTACCATACATAAATTACAAATTTTTTTTTCTAACCTTAGATCACTTAATCTCATCAAATTAGCTATTTTAATTATCGAAAATTTACGGGTCGTTACACTCTCCCCCACTCAAAACTTTTCGTCCCCGAAAAGGAAAAAAGAAGGGAAAAGAAACTAAGTAAAGAATTCAACATTCGATATATTTTATTCAAAATTATCCACTTATAAAACACTGAAATTCCATTTATAAAGTCATAACTATGCCTCCACTAAGTTACTCCGAACGGCTTTCTAACTTTAAAAGTTAGTTATCAAAACAAGTTATAAAAAAATTTAAAACTTGAAATTTTTTCTAACACCCGGATTTTACGGAAAATTTCGGCAGAGTCTCCTTTGCGCGGCTCGATCGAAAAAAATATGACAGTATATATATAACAAATATACATCTCATCAAGTGATGAGGCATCCCGTAGGGAAAAAGTGTAAAAGTACGGTATGTAATCCGAGATATGTACCTGATATATTATTAGCGAGCATATACGACTAATATAGCGCGAAAGCGAGCTCCAAATGCGAAGCAAGCGCAATCCGCACCTACTAAACACTCAACAAACCATGACGAACATGGATATATGAAAATAATATCAATATACATCATATATCAACATAACAACTACATATGCCAACATAGCAAATGCAACAAACAACAAATGCATCCACCAAATCAATTATCATCCAACTATCATCCAACAAATCCATAACCAATCAATATAAATTCACTTCTCATTAATATTTATTGACTTGGTTTTCAATTTTAATCACAGTTGATTCATTAACGTTTGATTTTACTAACATTCATTCTTAATTCAATTAGTTAACATTCACTAATTTATGTTTACATTAGTTCACTTCCACTTTGAATCAAATTAAATTCTATTTAAATTCATTTAACTTCCAATTTGATTTCAATGATTTATAGCTTTCAATTTCATTAACACTCAATGAATTATATACAATCAACTAATAATCATATAACAACCAAATCATATAATTTTAAAAGAATCATTTTATATTTGGCATCATAAATTTCCAATATTAACTTTAATTAAGTCCGTAAGCCGTACATATATCATTCGTGAGCAATATCAATCTAATCGCTTATTCGATCACACAATTTCACTTCCAAACTAGTATCTTTCACACGACTCTCTAATGCGGACTCAGATTTGGTTCCTTGATTGGAAACTGTTACTCTCCTTGCATAGCCATATACTATGATAGAGAATTCCAGAATCAAATCAAAATCCATATCCGGGGTTCGCCGTCGAGAATCGAGTGAAAAATCCTAACTTGGATCGATATAAATCATCTCGAAATTTTGTGCTCGAATTTGGATCAAATCGTTATGCGAATAAAATAATATACGTACAATCTCACGTATTACCTTCCAATGGATTTCTATCCAATCTATCTATACTAAATTATTTTGTTGACTTCTATTTTTTTCACTTAATTACTCACAATCCATTATTCAATTAGTATATTCATTTTTTACATAGCATATTCTTTAACATTATCTTTTCTTAAACATCATATCAAAGAATTTGCTTACTCAAGTTCATTTTAAACATTCTATATAATTTAATTAAACTCAATTTCTTTTCCCAATTGATTCTTAGCTATACCAAATCCTTTTGTTTACATTTACTTCATATTCAGTTTCAGTTAATAACCAATTTATTTGCGGAACATTTTATTAATCATCACTTTAATTTATAGTCATTCCATAAAAGTCTAACTTCTTATATATGACTTTTCTTAGTTTATAGTTATCTCAAAAGTTACAAATTCAATTTGTTTTCTATGCAATTTATATTTATTTTCTATAACCAATTTACAAAAGATATTATACAATTCATTTGTCTACTTTCTTAAGCTCACTCATTTATTAAATTTTGTCATTGATCATTTCAGAATATACTTAACTAATTTTTTTTACAACCAAATTTCCATTTACATACATCTCAATTCCTTTATAGTTTTCCTTACTTGTATATTTCAATTACTTTCAGTTTCTGTTTATTTGTACAATATCTCATTACATATCCAAAACATCATTTTAACTTTTAACATTTGGTAAGTCTTGTTATATGTTATCAGAATGTAATTTTGGTATTATACAAATTTATAGAATTTCAATTTACTTAATTAGAACGTTCACAAATTTAATTTGTTAAAATCCTCTTTACCTTTCAATTTTAAAGGTACACTACAACTCTAAAGTTTTCCCAAAACATAAGCTTGGATATCTTAATCCTCTTATTTTATAAATTCTGGTTATTCACATTTCATTCAAATAATTTGAAAATTACTAATTAACATAATTTAGAAATTTAAATGCCCGGTTCTTTTCAAATCGTTTGAAATAAATATATACACTTATATCTTTAATATATCAAATCATACCTTTGGAATTTAAACCAAAAACCATTTACCCAGAATAATTTCGAAGAAAAGCAAAGCTTCTTAGAAGTCTCCCCCACTTTGAGACTCGAAAATGAACGTCGATGATGCTGCGTAGTCATCACCGAAATTATTTTCCAGCGACATAAGAGAGGAGTACTGAATTCCTTCCTTCCTTTAAAAATCCTTTAAAAATCCTTTCAAAATATTTCCATAAACAATTTCCAACTAATATTACTATATATTTCTTCAAAACTTTGAGAACCATTTTCCAAAATCTCCGGGTCTTAAATTTAATATTTTCCCATTTAAATCTATTTTAATTCATGAGTCACCTTTATAAAATATTATTATAGGATTTTCTTTCTTAAAACATTTCACAAGTGTTTTATCATTGTTCATTTTGTAATTTACCTTATTTATTAAATTACAATATCCAATTAATGATAATAACCAATATTATCATTCCTAACAACCAGGTAAGCTAGATAAGTCACCATAATTTCTGAAATTTTTTCTTTATATACAAAATATAATTAGAGCAAAATTATTTCATTTACCCAATTTCAAAACAATACTATGTCGAATTGTTCTGTTTAAGTGTTTAGAGATCCCTATCAATGACGTTAATTACTCGTATTGACCAGAATCCATAAGCCACTCAACAAATCAACCGACACAATATAAAACACTTTATAACACTAACAAATACGCTCTCTCATATATATACACTCAGCGACTCATCATAGGGTATAACTACCCTATTTATAAAGAGTCAGACCCCACAAAGCTATGGTTATCGCTAAACCAAAGCTCTGATACCAACTGTAACGACCCGCCTTTTTGGACAGTTTAAACCGACGATCAAATACACATGCCGATTCCAAACCATTCAAAAGGGCAGATGGTTATTGGGGTAAATAAGAAAAGAAAAGAAAGAGAAATAAAGGAAAATAAACAACACAGAATCTCGCAGCGGAACGATAAAATATAATAGTCAAATAAACAGTTCATGAAGCTGTTTACTATACTTTGACAATCATTTATACAACATTTATCAGAGTTATACATATACAACAGAACAATTAAAATAATGCAGTAGATAGCATGATGCAAGGGTAATAATAGTAATAGCATACCAAATCTTCGTCTTCATCCTCCAGAATAGATCTTCAAAAAATCTGAAAACTCAGGACTGACCCGAGCGTAATTAAAAGACAAAACACTCGAGTCAGGACTAAAATATCCTTATGAAAGTAAAATCAATCGTAAATAAATATGAGTGTAACAGTGTCAGAAATGTTTACGGGGTTTGACATCTCATATCCAGTGTCAACGTGCGTGCAATAACTCAAGAGATGTTACGGGATTTTCCATCTCTTAAGGATCCGTTAAACTATGTACTATGTAGTAATGTACGCTAAGTAGATAATGCCTATCAGTAATATAAAGTATCAAAATAGCGTTAAGGCGTTACCATAATCCCCTTTAACACATTTTTATAATGCCATAGTCTATACAGCACCGTAAGCCCCACCGTAAACTGGTGGTTATCAGAGGGTACCCCATAGGTATAACACAAAACCAAACGTAGTGGTCGCGAATAGGGTAATCAGTATGACAAGGTACATGAGGCGATACCAACTAGGATACTAGTAGTTGCGTGATCCGAACTGATGTTGAGCATAGCCAGCAGCTACCCCAACACCGCAAAACAGCACTCCCAAATCAAGGGGTGCACCCAAATCGAATCACAAATGTAATAGATATGGTATCGAAGAAGTGTGTCCGCTAGAGATGGCGAACCTCAATGGCCCGACGCGGCTCTTGTTTTAGTCATGTCAGGGGTCATTCAATATCGTTCTCTTTCTTCAGTCAACGCGTTCACCAAACCATCCACTTCATTCTGGATCAACACTCCGCGTATAATAGTTATTAAAGTGGTGTTCGGTATCGACAGAGAGTATGTCCATATCCGATCCCGGTCTCTTTAATAACTACGTATTATTACACCGTTGGCTCTTTTACATTTCAAACCGATTCATAATTGATATCAAAATATCATATTCGCTTCAAAAATCGAATCCATTTCAAATATCAGCGTATCTATTCAAATGTAAGATTCCGTTTCAAAAATCAATTTTCGCATCAATATCTAATTTCGATTTCAAAATCATTTCGAATTTCAATTTAGGTTGCAACTTCATTTAATCTAATTCGTATTCAAATTCAAGATTTAAACATAAACATTTCACCTTATTAACCAGCTTGAAATTTTTAGAAAATAGTTTAAGTAGTTTAAAAGTAGTTTTAAATAATTAAAATAGTAAAAGATACTTAAAATCTAAAAATGGATTTAAAATAGATAAATTAGTTTAAAATAATTTAAATTGGGTTAAGTAGATTTAAAATAGATTAAAATAATTTAAGTATTCAAAAGTGGTTTATATAACCGAGTAATTTGGAAAACAAAATAAAACAGCTTCAAAACCAAACCATTTCAATTATAACTTCCCAATTCAAATCAATTTCAATTTCCATTCTACCGATACAATTTCGATTTCAATTCAAATCAATGTAACTTTTACTTCAAATTAATTCAATTTTACATTCACCTTCAATTTATTCAATTTCAATTTATATCGATTTTTAGCTTGATTTTTCAAAATATCAATTTTTAACACTTAACAAAATTATCCTTCAATATTCAAATTTAAATCCAGATTTCAAATATGATTCAATTTCAAGATCAATTTCAAAATATCATTTTTTATATCACTTTTACTTAGTAATATTCAAAGCTCGAACTAAGGTTAAATCTTTAAACAAATCAATTTTCGAAATTCAATCATACCCCGATTTTAAATTCCAAGGTCTCCACTTTAATTATTTAACAATTTCTTTTAACCAAAATTTATTTCAACATTCCAAACTTAATTTTTTGACAAATTCTATTTCTATAAATTGATTTCTATTTATAACTTTTAAATCCAAACATTTAAATAAATTTCTAATCGACGATTTCAAAAATTATTAATTTAGCCAATTCGGTGTCCGTATATAATTTTCTATCCTATGGTCAAGTAATTATTTACTTCAATTAAATGTCAGGGATGAATATATATCACTTAAATCAAAACACAGTTTCATATGTATGCATAACAGGATATATATAAGCAAATAAACATCCAAACATTTAAATATCAATCAATAGCATCCATCAAAATACATCATCCAATAGACAATACAATTCATGGCAATTTCATAGTTATCAATGTCAGGTAATTCAATCGCAATTCAATTCTAATTTCAATTTAACTATCAATTTAAATTTCAACGGTTAATTCAAATGACAATCTATATGACAATTAAATTTTTATCAAACAACGACAAATAAAATCATAACACTTCATAATGTCGATTTTAACTAGCATAAATATATTCAGTATGTTGTGAGCGTTATAAAACACTCACCTTGATTTCAATGTAGTTCCAGCATTTTATTTCGAATAAAATTAAACGAGCGTTTAATTTTACTCGAAATTTTCACTAGCTCCAAACGACTCCAATCCAGCTCCATAGCGTAGTGCTCGATAAACGAAGCCAACGCAATTCGTTTCGTTGAATTCCAACCTCGTATGAACAAGTTACAACATTTTAAAGTTGGTACACATTTATATGATATTTAATATACAATTTTTATTTTAATTTCAAACCAACATCAATTTACAGCCGTTGATTTCCTCTGGTCGCATCAGGGCCGCGCGTGTTCTTCCATCTTCGTTCGCTCGCCCAGGGTTTCAAGAACCCATAGCCGCCGTTCAACATCCATCATACTCGGCCACCACGCTTGTCGATATCACGATCAGGAGCCACCATCACGAAGCTCGTCTCGTGCTCGACTCTCGGACCAAATTTGGTGGAGCTCGGCTGCTTATTAGCCTCGAACGACGTGGACGAACGGCACGACTTTCCACGCGATTTGCCGATGATTTCCTCCACTATAATCGATCATATCCGTATGGATTCGAAGATCTTGCTCCGCTCTACAACTTCCGTGTTGATAAGTTTTCATAAATGTTTACGGATAGAGAGGAATTTGAGGAAGAAAACGAGACAATTTCGGCCGTGGGTTTCTATGGAGGTGGCTACGAATAGAAAACCCTAGGGTATATTAATTTGCAAAAAAAAATGAATTTCAAGGGGCTTTTATAGAAATTTTAACGAACGCTATTCATCCCGGGTTTCCCGAACTCCGATTTACGCGCGGTGACTGACGTTTCTAGGGTTTACCCCGTATTCCAGACACAATGGAATAGGTTTCGGGAGCTAATTCGATCATATGTGAGAGTTATGGAAACAAACGATCGATTTTAAATTAAATCGATTAAACCGATTTCCATGCGTTTTGGCTTGCCCCGGACAAACGGTAAATCCGATTGACACGAAATTTGAAACCTTACAATAATATGACATTACGGATCCGATGAAACTAGTTTCGGCGAAATCCGAGACTGTTTGAAAAATGGCTATTTTAACTCGTCAATTACATATTAAAATATTCAATTTCCACAAATTTACTTTTAATTCGATTTTAAAAGTTCTACAACATTATTCTAATTTTAATAAGATAAAATAAAATTTTACAAATCATTTTTAATCATATTGAACCCGTTATTCAATTATCCAATAAATTCCAATTTTTAAAATCTTATTAACTCTATTATAATCCCAATATAACTTACATTCACTTTGGAAACCAATTTGAATCATATTAAATCAAATTTCAATTATTCAATCTATTTTCATATATTAAATTTCAATATCAATTTAATCATATCAAATTCGGAATTTAATTATTCAAACATTTGTAATATTAAATTTAAACAATTTGATTATTCTTAAATCACTATCTTTTGAAATATTCGAAACGAACTTATAAAATTTAACAAATTCAAATTATATAACAACCATTTTCATTAAAACAGTTATTCAACTCCCGTTATTCAATTATTCAATAAATTCCAAATATTAAATTTAAACAATTTAATTATTTGATATTTGACGGATTTCAAAATTGGATTCTTATATAAAAATTTCATTATCAGTTGATTTACTATATTACATCAAATGAATTCCACATTATTATTTGACTACAGTTAGAGATAATGCACTCAACTAATATATAAACTTTCATTTCAATTGCAATTGGTTCACAAATTCAATTCGACTATCTAAATGAATAGGTAACTTAAATAATTATCACCGTTAACTTTTAATTACTTATAAGTTTATTATTTTCAAACAAGTGTCACAATTTCCTATACCATACAAATTCATTCAATTACCTTTGACTGCATCTTTCTTCAATTTATTTGGGATTTCATTCAGTTCATAAATAATTAACTTAGATAAAATTTGTTGCATTTCATTCTAGTTATTATTACCATACATAAATTACAAATTTTTTTTCTAACCTTAAATCACTTAATCTCATCAAATTAGCTATTTTAATTATCGAAAATTTACGGGTCGTTACATAACGTATTGAATAAAATATAATAGTCATCACGGATATTGAATAGGTAAACAGTAATAACTGAATGAATCATAAAAATCAAAGTGCATAGATCCAAATAATCATCCAGCTAAGTGGTAGAGTTTATAAAACTAATAATAGACTTGATAAATAAACTACCTCTAAATAATATAAGTAGGCATTGTCTAGGCTCCATAGTGTTGCACAATGGAATAAGCAATAGTAAGACAAAATATAATTATGAGAAAGCATCGCCTCTTGCTGTTCCTTCTGTACAGCTCTACGTGTCACCTATACTTACTATCTAGTCTACTAATTTAAGAGTACCTGAAATAATAAGAAGCAAAGCATAAAATCCTAAGTCATACAACAATCCAGTGTGAGTGCTATATGATCTCAAATGCTATAAAGTCAGTATACCAGGACATAGGATATGGAGAATCATACCAAACCTATCCTTGAATCTATAGGTTAGCATATAAATATGATATATGCTACTCTATATCATAATCGTAATGGTTATACTATATGTCAATGTACAAATGGGAATCTAGGTATCGACATCAAAGATAACTACGTCATGTGACATCCTAAATAAAACAAAGCAAACATAGCATCCATCATCCATCCTCACGTCACTCATTTAATGCATTGAATATAAGATAACTCATACAACTTGTCAGGGACTAGACCACTCATCTGATAGTCAATGTTCTAGTTTTTCGATACTCGAATCTAGGCCACTCAGCAGGCTAGGAACTAGACCGCCCATCATGGCTAATCCAAGGTATAAGAGATCTTCTGTCATAAAGATCAAAACTCGTCATGGTCCAAGTGGATGCCCATACATAGCCCTGCTTTACGATTACACTTCGAAACCTTTGAGTGTCAATGATTTCTTTGCATGCGTCACTCACGATAGAGCATGTCCTAGAACTCGTCTTTTGGATCACCATACAACTCCCATCATTGAGTAATTAAATTTGGGACAGCTCTTGACATCCATCATTCATCGTAGAGTGCCCTCATAATACCCCAAAAACATCCTCTAGTAATCTCTTAGGTCTGGACCGAAGCTCTATGCTCCGAGTCTCGAAGTGCAGCTATCCATCATTGAAGCCATCGTCTCTTATCATTAAGTCGTAACTCACAAAAGTTCACAACTCAATACCAGAGTCATGCATGACTCAGTAACCGAGTTGGCTCTCCATACTTAGCTAGCGTTTGGCTCAACGTTGGCTTTTACTCTGCTTAAGTCTATCTCATGTTGCCTCCATCCTTCCACGTGCACGCTCCAAGTCTAACTCAACAATTTGTCTCCCTTCACAACTCGATACCAAATTTTGGTGCCGAGTCGTATACTTAGCCAATTTTTGGTTAGTTCTCTAACCTCTATCCAAGTAGCCTTCTCCCAAGTTAATCGAGAGCATCCCCCTTCAAGACCGAAAGTACTCTCTAAAAGTCGAAGTAATAGCCTACTGATCCTACACTTCACATCAAAACCGATCTAACTCCCCTTGTCCATATCTCGAGTAAAGTAACTCCAGTTGACTTGAAATTTGAAATGTAGCTTCACAAGGCCTTCCTTATTACCTCCTTCAACTCGCATCCATTTTGGCTACAATTCCATTTCTCAAGTGGGTTGCGACTTGTAACGCTTCCACCCCTTTTTCTAAGTCACCACTCAATCAGCATTTTCATCCAAATACACAACATTCATACGAGCAGTCAACATATATCATGCATTCAAATAGACAAACATACCTATCAAATCATAAATCTAAATGTAAAGGAGGTTGGACAATCATAAGAACACATGAACGAATTTGTATCGAACATTACATAAAATCTTATAAAATTGTTTGTAAATGATGTAGGTGTTTATTTATGACTTTAAACACATTTTAAAGTCCAAAATTTGTCTTAAAAACACCATTTAAAGCATATAACGATTAATTAGTAAACGAGGAGTTCTAAATACTCACCTAAATCTAAAGAAATCCAAAAATGATCCAAATTCCAAGATGAATATTAGTAGCTTAGAATCCAACAAGCTCCTAATAGAAAATCTCCAAAATCAAGTGCTAATTAAGCTAATGCCCTTCTTAATGACAAGATTTGGCAAATTAAAGTAAGGTTTATGCGGTTTATGGCTTGTAGAAAATTTATAATGACTTCTCTAACTATTTTGGAAAGTGTGAAATGACTAGAGAAAGTCCCATCAGCCCTCACTTGTCTCTAATCTCAAAATTGGCCTTTGGGCTTAGCTAGTAATGCACTAGTTATGCATAAAGCCGTCCAAAATTAATCAAAACTTCAAACAGCCATAACTTTTAAATCGTAAGTCGTTTTCCTATTATGACCACTCTATGAAAAGAGAAACCATGATTGTTATCTAATGAAAGTGGTTTTCGGCCTTATTTTTGCTCCTATCAAAATTAATAAGATTTAGAATTTTTTTAGAGTTAATATAGTCTGATAAAATTTATAAGGGTAGAAAATGCCTTTAGTATGCATTCCCTAAAGTTATAGAGTCATACAACCTTAAATGAATAAAAATATAATATTTTACGATTCTTCGATGTATAAAATATGGGTCATTGCACTCTCCTTCCTCTTTAGAAATGTCGCCCTCAAAATCTTTGAGTAAATTAAAGAATAGTCAAACATAGTCACCTTGCATGCCCAACAAACAAAATCAATCATCAAAAATCTCAAACAGGCAGTCATGCAGTCAATAATATAGGTGAACCTATCCCAGCATGCGAGATACAAAGCCATGAGATTAAAATGAAAGTAAATACGATAAATAGTAGGCCTTACCATGAAAAGAGTTCTGGATATGTAGCCTCATACTCTCCTTGATTTCCCACGTGCAATCTCCTTCACTTTCCCTATTGAACCTTTAATAGCTTCATTTTCTTCCTCCTAAGCTGCTTCATATCATGTCCATCGATACAAATTGTCCTATAAGGTCTTGAAGCTTCTTGTTCAATTTCGATATCATCAAGTTGATCCGGTGTGATAGTCATGCCTGAGTCATGGAAAAATCTCTGCAATTGAGAAATATGAAACACATTTGCATGCCTTCATCTTCTAGAGTAAGCTAACTCTGTAAGATAGATTCTTGATCCTCTCTAGCATTAAGAATAGAGCTATGAACCTTGATGCCAACTTCCCTCTATTACCAACTCAAATTAAATTCTTAAATTGATAGATTTTGACAAACACCATATTAATAATAGAGAAATATATATCTCTATGTCTCTTATCAACATAAATTTTCCATCTATCTTGAGCAACTTTCATTTGTTATTGAATGATCTCAATCTTCTGTGAAGTCTCCTGATCATATTTGATCCAAATATCTACTTTTCGCCTACTTCCCTCCATAATGAAGGAGAGTAGCACGGTCAGCCATACAATTCTTCAAATTGGGCTATACCGATGCTTGATGATAACTGTTGTTGTATGCAAACTCAACAAGATTTAGGTGATTATCCCATGAGCCTCCAAAGACAAGTATATAATCTCGCAAAAGATCATCCAATGCAAGATTCACTCCTTAGTTTGGCCATCATTTTGAGGGTGATAAGTTGTACTCAAATGCAACTCTATTCCCAATGCCTCTTGTAAGTTCTTTTAAAACCTACTAGTGAACAATGAGTCTCAGTCACTCACAATGCTCTTTGGAATACCATGGAACCGCACTATCCACTTCACATACAACTTGACCGATTTGGCTAACATCCTATTAGAATTTATGAGTATAAATCAGGCACTCTTGGCCAACTAGTCAACTATGATCCAAATATTAGTGTAGCCCCTTCAGTCCACTGCACTCCTGTAACAACCCAAAATTTGAGCTATAATAATTACTCAACCGATTAATTAAACAATAAAATAAGTTTGTGAAATTGTTAGAATCAAGTTATAGGAGTTGCACCATTGGGTCCGCGGTGATTTTCTTATTAATTTCCATATATAACTTGTCGAAATCTGAGTTAGTATGGAGAAGTTACGAGCGAAATAAGAATTTATAATTTAATAAACTTAAACGAAGAATGAAATAAAATAAATGACCCTATAGGGGTCGACCCTTGCATTGGTTTGGTCGACCTATAGGTCGGCCCCTAACGAAGTTAGATCGACCCACCATTGTTAATGGGCGAAGATTCGTCTAGGTACAAGTAAACACGTCTAATTCGAGTTTTGAGCAATCTCGTGCGTCCATAGATGCATCCGACAGCTCCTAGTGAGCCTATGATGTGATTGCGCCAGATTTAATCTTCAAATCTGACGGCATGAGATCCCTAAGTCACACTATAAATAAGAACCTAGGCCTATCTATTTTTCTCATTTAGATTTTCTCCCAATTGGTTTCATTGCATGAGGCTGAACCCTAAATTGAAATTTTTTCAGGGAGAAGATCTTTTTAATAAAAATATTCTACACCCACGAAGTGGATCCACGAAGGCCAAGGATTAGAGCTAGGGATAATAGGTGAGTATTTTGTAATTATTTTTGATTTTTAAGTAATTTAAAATAATAGGGTTCTCAATAGCTAGTTTTTCTACAGTTTTGAGATAATTTTTATGTAATTTTATTAATAGCCTATATTGAAGTAAATTTCAGAAGTTTTTTCGGTCTATTTTATTCAGTTATTTTATTCAGTTATTCACAGTTATTTACAGTTATTTACATCTATTTTAAGTTGAAATTTAGCCTGCAAATGTTAGTTTCTTTTTATTCCTTTTTTACGCAAATAAAATATTAAAAAGAAAAGAATTCGTTAATATGGATTAAAATTGAAAAACATTAAATTTACAGAAATTAGATGTAAAATAAGAAAAATTGAAATAAAATAGAGATAGACTAAAATAGGCAAATTTAAGATATTTGCAAGTATGATTATAACTAGTAGTTATAACCAATAAGAGAAAATAGAAGAGTAACAGTTGCAAGAACAATTATAACACGTAGGTTATAATTAGAAAGAAGAGATAACAAAAGAGGCTTATTTTAAAACTTGGATCTTGGATTAAGTTAATAAGCAAATATAGCAAAAAAAGTAATAACAGAAGAGGCTTATTTTAAAACTTAGATTAAGTTAATAAGAAAATATAGAAGTATGGCCCGTACCAGTAACATTCCTTTTCACATCTAAGACTGATGGTTTCGTAATAGTAGGTGAAGCTGGGACACGCTTATGCTGATTAGGGTAAATAAGTGGCCAATAGAAGAGGCTCAAATCTTGGAATTAGGGCAAGGGGCGTAGAGCTAGAAGATTATTTGTTAGGACCAGTACCAGCAGCATTCCCTTTCAGGTCTAGGACTGATGATCTCACAACAGTTAGTGAGGCTTGGCAGCATTTCCTTTCAGGTCTAGGACTGATGGTCTCACAACAGTTAGGTGACGCTGCGCACACCTATGCTGATTAGGGTAAGTAAGGGGTCAAATAGGGGGCGACAGTTAGCGTGTACCGGCGATGATCGAGCATGCGACATCGATTAGGTTAAATAATTCGCTGCTGCATCCTAAGCACTAAAGAGGTTTTTATTGCTATGACTAACAGGATTGGTTCACAGTGGCACAAAAGAGATTATAGGCCGATCAACTGGTAGAATTAGGATTTCAACCTAATTAAATTAGCAGTTGAGATAGGAATAGGGTTTTTAGCCTAACCACAGTAGTTTAAGACAAGTGCAAACAATCAAAACTAACAATCTAAGCAAATAGCCAAATAGAATCAGAAACAGTATTTCACCCCAGTTTTATCTTTTTTTGTATTTTTCTTTCATGCTAGAACTATTGCTTAGTCTATTATCTTTATCTTTCTTAGAAATGCTAGTGATTACTTTTACTCACCAGACTTATTGTCGGACCCACTCCTCTATTTCCACCTTTTCCCCCATAGGCTAGAAGAGTTGAGTTGATTCAGGTTGCTTGGAGATTCATTTTCGGAGCTTTCACGTTTCAAATATATCCTTCTGCTTTTCAACTTTCTCATTTTGTTTATGATGGACTTGGCACTTGTAAGAGGGATTATGATTATAATGATTATGATTATTATTATTGTTACCTTTGCACTCTGATTATGTAAGACTAGGATATTTTTTTTATAAGACATGAATTTAAGCTATTCTGAGACATGTAATGTTTTTATGATTCATTTCAAAATGAAGTTTAATTTTGAATGACAAGTTATTATTTAAATGTTTCCGCTATTTTTACTTATTTGTCTTGTGAATCTTAGTCTTTTTGATGTTTTAGCTGTACCTATAATGCACCATATCCTTTGGTGTGCCTTTCTTGGTACACTAAGGAGTGTAGTGTGTTTCAACTCCATTGATATTTGCTTCCACTTCCACTCAGGAACTTCTAGTGGTTGCTTGAAACCACTAGGCTTCTTATGTTCTGCCTTCACCAACTATCAGTTCATACACCTCAAGATGAATGACTAAACATCCTTCTTCATCCCTTCCTAACAACAGTCTACTTCATATCATGCATCTTATTACCACTAGGATGTATAGTCAATCTTGAATGATGGCACTTTCATATCGCCTCATCCCTCAACCCATCGACGTCGAATACAAACAATCCCTGATCCTTTCTGAGCCAACAATCTCAGTTAAGTCCGTACCACCTTATATCTTCATTGCCTTCGATCTTAGCAGCAATCCCTAACTAGAACTGATCCGCTTAATCAGAGTAGGTCTGATAGTTAAGGTCGGAAACATTTCTGGATCTAACTTACATCTTGGTCGGAAATCATAACCTACAATATACTCTAACCGAATCCACTGTAAGAACTTAGCTTCCAAGATAGCATGTTTCCTACTCAATGCATCATCGATTACATTTCCTTTCCCCAATGTATATGAAATATCAAAGTCATAGGAGGCTTGAAACTCTAACCATCACTGTTGATGAAGATTAAGATTCTCTTGCGAAAAGAGGTACTTCAATGATTTATAATCGGTGAACAACTCGAACCTCTCTCCCAAAAGTGACCTAAAAATAAAACTTCTAATTTTTTGTGGCAATAAAATGTTGCGGAGATAGGATTTGAACTCGTTACATCAAGGTTATGAGATCAATTCAAATTGGCTCTTGTTCGTTTAGAAAATTCAATTCGAGGAACTATATGTGGAGCAATCCCTGGCCCTTACGGAAAGGAAAAAAATTCACGTTCTTCCTTTCGGGAAAAGAGTTATTATTGCGAATTATTTCTGATTCAAATCATTCAAAAAAGGGGTTTCTCGGTATAATGCCTCTATATATTCAGCACAATCATGGTCTCTGCTAATTCCAAATCATAGGTCGGGCATTTCCTCTATTTTGGCTTCAATTATTGGCTAGCATAGGCAACCACCTTACCCTTCCATATTAATACCATGCCTAATCCGGTATTTGAAGCATTAGTGTATATCGTCATCTCTTCATTCCCACTCGGAATGGTCAACACAGGTGCACTTTTCAACTTCTTTTTCTAACTCACTAAATGCATGCTCACACTTTGCATCCTAAGTTAAAGTCTAATTCTTCTTTGTCGGGTGAGTCAATAGTGCTACCACCTTAGAGAAGTCTTGGATAAATCATCGATAATATCAAGCTAATCCCAAGAAACTTCTCACATCTACAGCATTCTTAGGTCTATTCCATTCTTGGATGACTGCAATTTATGCAAGATCTGCGACAATGCCCTTCTTAGAACGGCATGGCCTAAAAATTACGCTTCCCTCCTTCAAAAGTGGCACTTTGAAAACTTTGCCTTCATTCGGTGTTTTCTCAACACCTCAAGTACAATCCTCAAGTGTGTCCTTCATTCCACTTACGTTCATGAGAACACAAGAATATCATCAACAAACACAAGCATGAATTTATTTAGCAGATCCCTGAAAATATGGTCCATGTGATCCATAAAGTATGCTAGTGCATTTCTCACCCCGAATGCATGACCAACCACTCATAAAAACCAACTTTGTATGAAAAAAGGTAATCAACACACTCTCATTTGCTACTCTCAATTGGTGGAATTCTATTGCTAGATCCAACTGAGAAAATACTCTAGCATCATGGAGCTAATCGGACAAGTCACCAATACGCACGATTTGATACTTGTACTTCTTCGTCACTTTATTTAGCTCATGATACTCGGCACAGTCTAAGGAACTATCTTCCTTTGTGGAAAATATCATGGTTTCTCTCCACTTGGAAATACTTTGACGAATGAAACCTTTTAGGTCATTCACTTGCACCTTGAGCTCTCTTCGCTCTCTAGGCGCCATCCTCCTCAAAGGCATAACCACTGGTCTGACATCTTTCACTAAACCAATATTGATTTCTATCTCTTTTTAATGAAGAAATCTAGTCACTTCCTCAAATATGTCCAAATTCTCCCAAGTAATAAGTATTAATGATATACCGTCATGTGGGAGATAGAGCGAATATAGAAAGATAACCAATAATTCTTATTTGGTAGGTAGCCTAACACTACCTTCCGTCCATCATCTACCTTGTTATCACCAATGACCTCTCACAATCCACCATTACTCCATATCTCTAAAGCCAATCCACACCTAGAATAATACCAAAGCCTATAAACCTAAATCAAAGAAATCAAAAGAAAAAAATATCCATGACTCGATAAGGCGAAAGCGCAATAAGCTATACATAGGGTAGTAGAGCGTCCGACTAGGTTTGTTACAATTAAGGGTAGCTCAACTTTTTCGGTCAATCCTAATGTGTCTACTAAGTCACTAGATATGAAGGAATAAAAAGCTTTAATATCAAACAAAACACTTATAGGAAAATCATAAATAGAAAGCATACTTTAAATAATGATGCTCTTTCCCTTCTCCTTCACCGATGGAGTAGTAGACGAAGCAGGGATGTCATTGAGAGCATATGCTTCCACCGTCTATTAATTCTTTAGCATTTCTGGACAATCCTTTTGAATATGCCCAAGGCTATTGCAGTTGTAACACATTTGCCCTTAGCTTTGCGGTCTCTATTATAGTGACTCTTCTCTAAGCAGTTGTAGCAAATTGGGTTTGCCTTACTCTTCTTTTTGTCGGCTTTGTTCTAAAAGTGCTTCCTCTTATTACTAATATTCCACTTCTTCATACCTCCATCTGATCATAGTTTTGGCTCTTCTTTAGAAATAACAATATTCGACTTCGGATAAAGACTCTCATGCCTCAAAGCCTTCTCAACTATCATTTCGAAGGTCTCATTAATATAACCCATCAATCCCTCTCCTAAATAGCTATCTAAGTCGATAATAAATTTCTCATTCTTCTTTAATGGAGTGTCGATGAAAAACTTCCATACTATGACAGAGTGTCATATTTAGCAATATACTTGGAGATGGGAAAGTCTCGATAATCTAGGTCCAAAATCTTGTGGAACAACACTGACTTTTGAGCTACCTATAAAAATTTCTCCTCTAATCTAGCTTTGAACTTGTCCCAAGTGAGCTAGTTCATGGGAGTAGCAACTTTTACCGTGTTCTACCAATTTATAGGTCGCCTTTGGAGATTTTGAGCGGCCATCCTTCTTTTCATAGCATCCTATTTTTCTAAGTCATCAAAAATTCTTTTATAGGTGTCTAACCAGTCCTACACTTCCATAGCTAAGTCCATTCCTAGAAACAGTTTGTCACCTAGAGTAGTAAAGTCTTTATTCAGCTTAGCAAAGGTGACTCTGGCTGCCTGCACCAGGGCACCACCATCAGTAGAAACATCACGAGCGGCTATTTGAGCATTTTGCAGCATGTTCCTCATTATGATATTAAACATCGGTTGTAAGTCAGGATTAGTAGCTCTCGAGCCATCTCTCTCCTCTACTCCTAAAATGTAGTTTCTAGCAACATTCCTTATATGATGACTTATCCTTTAATATGTAATAAGAATGATTGATCTCTGTAAGGAATTCTGCATAAATAGCACTCGTGTACGTAGTGTGACTTTATGCTCTCCATATATACATATACATATACATATACATATACATATACATATACATACACACACCACATATATATATTACTACGTAGTTTTAAAGACCAAAATAAATAACAAATAAGCTCTCTTATATGATCTCGATCCATTCTAGAGTGATAACTCGTACTCTCTCTCTGATAGATCTCGATGTCAACTTACGAATAGGTAAGTTAAGCTAAATTAAATCGCTTAACCTTGCTCAAATACCAAATGTGACAACTTTTCTACACCTCTGGCACTCAATATAATCTGTAGAGTGCATAGCCGTAGTACCCAACTGATGTACGACGATTGTCAATGTTGAAAATATATCTAAACAATAAAAAAATCCATCAAATATCTAAAAGCCCATCGAATAAAATATAATAGTCATCATAAGTATCAAAGAGGTGAGACAGTAATAACTAAATGGACGATAAAAATCAAAATGCACAGATTATATAGTCATACAACATAAGTGGTAGAGTTTATATAACTAATAATAAGCTTGATATATATACAATCTCTAAATAATATAAGCGGACATTGTCTAGGCTCCATAGTGTCACACAGCGGAATAAGCAATAGCAAGCCAAAGTACAATAAGAAAGCATCGCTGCTTGGTTGTCCATCTGTACGGCTCCATGTGTCGTCTGCACCTACTGTTTAGTCTACTTATTTAAGAGTACTGAAAATAATAAGGAGCAAAGCATAAAATCTCATGTTAGACAATAGTCTGGTGTGAGCAGTAGAAGATCTCAAATATTATAAAGTTAGTGCACTAGAACATAGGTTTTATTCATATTTTTAAATAAGCATGATTTCACTCGAATCCGAGCATCAAGATGGAGATGAAACGATTCACGAACTTGGAAACATTCTTGAAGGGACCATAGGAGCTGACTCAAGAAATGAAAACGCAATGAGAGCTATGGGTGGTAATCAGTACTGACCTGATCTACTCGGTGCCGATCACATTTGTGCCTTATATAGTACTTTAAAGTTATGGTTCATAGATATATGGCTTATATGATCGTCTTGAGGTGCATTTCTCAAGAAATAAGCAAACAACTTCAAGGAAGTTGTAGAGGAAAGAAGATAAGTACAAGTGATATCAGAACCTCCCAAAAACCATGCTATCAAAGGAAAAGCACTGAAGTACGATGGAATGAAGATATAAGATCAAAGGGAGAAGAAGGAGTAGCTCCCCTTCCAAAAATCAAGTCAACACCGACCACTTCTGGTTGATACCATGTTGATTTTATAGCTCAAGGCTCCATCTTCCTCTCTTACATTCTTTACTTTGGATCTGGACCTAGTATTTTATACATTTGTGACTCTACTAGACGATTTGCCTATAAATATAACACCTATAGCATTTGGTAAAGGACTTTTGGGTTTTTGTTTTCTTCGTCTTCTATCTCTCCTCATCAGTCAAGTTGTTATTGCCTGTTCTAGGCTATAAAAACTTGTGAAGCCCTCGTACCAGTGATTTTTAATCGAATAATCAATAATCTATAGTGGGTGCAGGCTAGAGATTGTCGAACCACTTTAAGTATTTTGGTGTTCTCTTTATTTACTCAATATTTTCTACTAAATTACTATTTTTCTATAGGAGTTTTGGTGTTATGCTATTCTCCAGCTCACTATTTTGATGCTTTCACTAAGAAACGAGATTCTTAGACATAGTTCTAGCTTTCTATTCTGAATTGGAGCATTAGAAGTTAGGTTCAGAAGATTTTCATTTAGGGACTTGAAGGATTTGCATACATTAATCATTGGCACCAAGAAGATCTAGGTGGAGCATTAGCTAGTGCTGATGAAGGAACTTCTCATCAATGGATATTAACAACCTACAAGTGTTGTCGGGACCATCTGCTCCTTAGGAGATAGTTACAAAAGTGGAATTTGATAAGTTGATGCAAGAGCCGAATCAATAGATGGTTGAAAGTCAAAAAGCTCTATTGTAAAAGATGGATGCTAGCATAGCTCTGCTAACCCAATAGTCATAGAGAACTAGAAGGAGGAGGGAGATTTCACCCACCAGATCTAAGGAAGAAAACTACTCTATTTCTTGTTAGAATAAAAGAAATATAAAACAAAAGAAGGAGGAAAAGGCTATTGGGCAACATAGGGAGTTGTTGAAGGAAGTTGGAAGGTTCCTTTGAAAGGAATTCAACTCGATGCCAACCATAATCAGGTCGGCACCATGAAGAATCTTGGCACTTTAGAGGGGATGAGGAGTTGAAGCTGTGGATTTGTCTGATTCAAAGGATGATTTGCAGCATGATGGCGGTGATTATGAACTTGATTTTGCTGTTCGATATTTTGGAGTGTAAGAAACCTCTATAGAACTAATCATGCAGTGGAAAAGACCTAAAGGAGTGGTTCTCCCATAGTTTGGAGAACCTAGAAGTCAACCATCAAACCGAGGTCGTTTATAGAGTCAAATACTCAACATAACTCCTGACAGTAAACCTTCAGAGTTCCAAGCTAGTGAGGAGCATATAACAGATGCAGTTATGTTGTTGGTAAGGACTAGGGTTCTACGCCTAGCAAAAATTCATTCATAGAGATCATTCTAAGGGTGGAGTATCCCATGAGGTTTATGATGCCAATGATGCCACTGTACAATGGAACTATAGATCCTAAGTAGCACTTGTTTAAATATGAATGACACATGGATGGTGCCAGGCGATGGATGCAGTATGGTGTAGATGTTTTCTTATCTTTCTTGAAAGTGCAGCATTGTAGTAGTTTACTCAGCTTGCACGAAAATTCATATCGACTTTTGATGAGTTGGTAATGGAGTTTATGAAGTAGTTTAGACTCCATATTGCATGACTTAAGGATGTGATGTCCTTGTCGAGTCTTTCTCAAGAGACTAAGGAGTCTTTGAAGTGGTTTTTGAACAGGTTTAATGTTATAGTAATGGATATTAACAATACGAAGGAAGATCTAGTTTTTATAGCTTAGGCCCGAGGCGTGCATCTAGATATGAGGTTTGGTAAATAATTGAAGATGAAATAACCGATGACTATAGAGGAATTCCACTAGAAGGCCAATCAATTCTTGCGATTCCAAGAAGCAAATTAGGCTACTGAAAGGCTGATGGTGGACAGTCAAGAAAAGTGATTCAAAGTAATGTAGTAGTTAAATAAACCGTCAAGAGTTCCGGTAATATGACTATATATGTTGAAAATCCAAATCATCCGAAGAAAAGGAATCAGGGCTTTGGTGGTAGATGGAACAAATCCAAAAAGCGCCCGAGGATTATAAGGCCTGATGAGTACACGTCTCTAAACGACACATTGGAGAACATATACCTTGATAGCGAGGTTGAGGGTAACAAAGGTTTAGGAATAAAGATCCTATTGATATTCAGTGATTCCTAGTTGGTGGTTTGTCTAGTGAGGAAGGAATAACATGCTAAAAGTGTGAGACTTGATCCTTACCTGATAAAGGCATTGGATCCGTTGGATGATATAAAGCATTATATTGCATACATCCCCGAGAGGAGAATGCAAAACCTGATTCGTTGGCCAAGTTGGCTAGTTCTGAGGAAGTATGGCAATGGGTTTAGTCCTATCGGATGTTTTGACGGCTGCAAGCATCGATCAGATGGACATCAACTGGATTTTGGAAGTTATGGAGTAAAAGGAGTCATGGATGACTCCTACTAAGGTTATCTACTATAAGAAGTTCTCCCTAGTGATAGAAGCAAAAGAAAGAACCTCCTTCAAAAAGACCGACGGTTCATGATGCAAGAAGGAGTGCTGTATAGAAGCGGATTTTCTTCCCTCTTACTTAGCTATATAACTAAGGAAAAAACCAGTAAAATCTCCATAGAGATCTATGAGTGTAGCTATGTGACCGCACCAAAGGGAGAAACTAGTGAAAAAAGTACCTTGCTATGGATATTTATGAAAAATGATAAATGGAGATGCAATTAACTATAACAAACAATACGACCATTGCTAGAGATTTGCGAAGGTACCAAGAGCCCCATCGATAGAGCTTACATAAATGGTCATCCTGTGGTCACTTTCCATTTAGGGAATTGATGTTATTGGTGTGCTACAGATGGTGAACAAAGGAGCTAAGTATGCAATAATTATGGTGGATTATTTCATGAAGTGGGCTAAAGCGGAACCACTTGCTATGACAACAATGAAAAAGGTGATTAACTTCGTGGTAAAGAATGTCATCTATAGTTCAGAGTACATCAAAGTTCATAACGGACAATGGAACTAAATTTGAAAGTACCAAATACTGGCAATTAGTATGAAATTGAGAAGTGCTTTTCAGCGATAGTACATCCACATGCGAATAGACAAGTGGAGGTGGTGAATAAAATCATCATATCCACCATAAAGAAACATTTAATGAAAGCCTAGGGCTACTACGTCAATAAACTTCCACTGGCATTGTGGGCTTATAGAACGACCCATAAGTTTGCGACTAGACATACGCCTCCTACTTTGGCATATGAATTGGGGTTTATGATCCCGATAGAATTGGAGGTCCCTTCTCATCGTAAAAAGTTTTATGATCCAAAGTTAAATGAGGATCTCTTGCTTGATTCTCCAAATTTGGTTGATGAGAAAAGAAAGAAAGCAAATTTAAAGGCAATTGCTTAACAAAAAAGAGTAGCACAACATTTTAACACTAAGGTTTGTAACCATAATTTTGAGGTTGAGGATCTCATTTTGAAATGAGTTCTCATAGTATGGGAGCGCTTGGTTATCTCAATTCCGCACGCATAGAATAACGACTTGCTATGACACAATTTTTTAGTTTTATTTGGTCTACTTTTTTCAAATAAGCCACCCAAGGATTCCAAAGCCAGTGTAATAAGGCAGGAACTGCCGTGTTTTCTGTTTATAAATAAAACTAGCTACTTGCACCAATGGAACCGTGTTCTTGAAAGTGAAATCCTATGCTACATAATCAGATATAGTCAGGAACAAACTCCTCTCACCCAATTTCAGGGTTGGGGAGTATAATTTCAAGGTTTAATCTGATAATTTAACCCCACATGCTTAGATGCTCGGAAAACAACCAGCTTCTTTTGTCCATGATTAGGACTAAGAAGGGTAAACAAGAGGGGTCGTTTGGATAATTCAAAACCAACCTTCAGATATTTACTATTGCCCAGAGTTAGGCAGCGTCAAGAAGGAATGTTTAGGATATGGCGATTGAAGAATCAATTTTTGGAGATAGAAATTGGTATACAATTGGAATTCTATTAACCATGCTTGGGGTCTAGCTGGATATGCTAGATTGATGATAAGCAAGGATATCAATGGATACTCTCGGTCAACACCCACAAAAAGGTAAGACCAAGAGAGGATTCCTAAAGATAGGAATCCAAAGGTACAGGTTCTCAAATATATGAACCGATCTACATTTGGGACATTCATGATTGCGCTAATAGTCTATAGGACATGCTTGGCCAAGGGTAACCGAGGATGGTCATTTAATAACAAAAAAGGAGCATCTTGATTCCACTGGCCTAAGATCAGGATCGGGAGAGTATAATCAGACTGTGGGCAACCGTATAATTTTCCCTGCATGGATAATTATCGACGACTGCCCGAAAATAGGCAATGCTAGTAAATAGTGCCCAGATTTTGACATATGGAATCACGAGTCCTAGAAATAGGACTCGTTATACGAAAAAATGGTATATAGGCTATAGTTTCACTTGCGTCTTAGCATGATGTGCTTTGCCAAGGTTTAATAGTGTAAACTTGTGGATAACAACCAATCATGCCCGACTTTTGGTGAGATAGGGACATCTAGAGATAGACGTTAATGTTCCTTAGAAATAAGAAACAACATGGGACTTGGATTATCCATAATTGATAATTGGTCAAAGGGAACTCAGCCTAACTTAACAGTAATGACCATAGAGTTAGATAAATTGTAGTTTTGTTTTGCTAAATGGTGCACTTTGACGGCCATAAACAGAACTGAATAATAGTCTATAAGTAAAATCAATTGCAGGAATTTCATTTATATCCACAGAGTTGCAGTAAATAAAATAATTATGCAAGTATAAGCTGTATAGTATAGACATGTTGCAATACAGGCAATTGTACTATGCATGCAAGTAGTTGTTTATAGGCAGGTACACTATTTAAAAGTACAGACAAGTAAAATGAACCAAAAATTTCAAAAGAAAAGTAGTCTTGCATTACTTTAGCTTTTATAAATAGAGATTGCAGGGTCCACACCTGCACATATGCGGCCTATTTGCAACAAAACGAAAAATAAAAATACATCCTAAATGGAGACTGCATCGCCTTTATTGGTGGTGCCTAAGAAGTCTACTTCTTTTGATCCTTTCTCTTCTTTTCCTTGGTTTTGCTGCTTGAGCTGTCATGATGCCTCTTCTATCCTTGACCATCATTTGGTATGCTACCTTCAGAAGTGGTATTGCCGCTTTCAAAAACTATGACGGTGGAATCTTCAGAATGACTGAAAGGAAGCTTGGAAGTCTCCATAGTAGCACTAACTCTTCTGCTCTTAGAAGGACAAATAATAGGAGGAGGAATGCATTAAGAAGATTTGGCTCTTTGGCACTTGAAGGCTTATCTAGAATAGGCTCAAGTTTAATCTTAACCTTAGAAAGGTCAATCTCCAGTCTTTCCATCATGGCGATTTGGTCAATTGGGTCTGCAACACTAGTAATAGTAACATCTTCCTCCAAGGATAAAGACAAGTCCTCTAGGTTCTCCAAAGTAGCTATCTTCTAGTAGTCATGCGCTACACAATAATTAGAAGGAGTAACGGGAGCAATAGGTCCTGTAGAAAGAGAAGTTGATGCAGTAAAGATTACTGAAGAACCCAGGCCTTAAGTGGCTGATGGTGTAGGAGGAATATGCACATGACCTACAAGTTGACAAATAAAGTGGTAAAGGTTAGAGAAGGATTCAGGGGAGAACTAAAGTTTCTCCAAAACCAGTGAAATAAGGGATATAACTTCGCTTGCACTCAATTGCAGAATAAGAGAATTAGAAATTTCCCCCTCTTCTAGGATGAGCAAACAGATCAACGATGGGGCAAATATAAGGTTCAGCGGGAGTGATAGTTGCTAAAGCTAGAATGATTTGCGAGGCTTCGAAGCTGACCCCCTTTGTTGCAGGAATGTTCATTGTAAGCTCCTTGGATTTGCGAGTTGATGATTTTGCCTGACCCGATGCACTTGGGTCAGTAGAAGCTTCAGTGATAGCTTTAGTAGCAGCAGCATCTTCAATAGCTAGAATAGCGTTTCCCTCTTCAACCTTCGCTATATCATCAAGATCAAGGTACTTCACTCTTAGTTTTTCTTTGTTAAGGCCTTCACTGGCCGCTTCTAAACACGTGCCACTTCCTCCCAGGCGTCGGTAAGAGCAATGACATAAGTGCTGCGTAGCGACTTCAGATTCTTATATTGAATTACATTAACAAAGAATTGCTGAAGAGTGGTATTAAGTTCCTCTCTCTCTTTGGCCTTTTTCACTTTGAGCTTTTTGGATCATGTGTGGTAATGGATTATTCAACTTCAGTACACATATTTTCGGCCTTTGCTAATAATAGACTATTTTTAGCTTGTCTTTTTTAGCCAGGAGCCTTCAGATTTCAGGTACCTGGTCTTCAATTTATCCTTGGCTTAGATAGTTTCGTCCTTCGCGGCAAGGGCCAAGTACTTTTTTACGAGTTGTGTTTTTAAGGTGACATTATCTACATAGGCAGTCTTTAGCAAATCATTACGTAGGATTTCTAGATGGTATGTCTCTCCTAATCTCTTCCATCAAGCTTTCAGTACTAGCATTAGACTTTAGGGCCGTATCTCTCACTGCCTCCATTTTCTTTAAATTAGATTTATACCCCTCTATCAGGCTATCATAGATCTTCTTCTTAGATTCAAATGACTTAATGTTCATTTGATTAATTTGATTAACCTTAGAGGGCATAAATAAGCTTCTTTCATTTATAACCTTGATCAATAAGCTCATGGACCCATCAGACTTTCTGTTCTACGTCTTCCTTTGGAATTTTTTTATACCACTATCAAACATGACGCTAATCAACCAATGGTTAGGGAAAGCAGCCTAGATGTTGGTTGATGGAGCTGGGATAGGAGTTGAAGAAGCGTGACTCCTTTTGATCGAGTAAGCATGGTTGTGATCAAGGAAGGAGAATTCAATGTTAGTTGGTGTATTGGAAGTTGGGGTTGGTAACGAGGTAGAGAAATGCCATAAGATGAGTCATGACAATTATGTGAGTCTTTGTGCCATTTCTACGGTCATAAGGCTGCTTTTCTTTGGCCTACCTCTTCTTCGGGTCCCTCTTAGCATCGCTGTTTTCTTCCGCCTCTTGTTCTGTCTCTTTTCTTTGGAACCATTCTTCCAGTGTTTCTTTACAAATCTGGTAGCTAGAATTAGTTATTTCAAGAGTGCGTCTTCTCTCCTCACTAATTCCATATTGAAATTTATTATATCTGTCTTTACCCATGATACTTGAAATAAGAGAAAGAGCTATATAAGCTTTGGAATACTAGAATTCATGTGAATGCAAGGCATATGTGTTCGTGATCCTAAAAGTGCATAATGTCTTGGTGTCCCCTTAAGTATTCTACGGACCATGTTCGAAAGTAAATAAGGAAGGGGTCTCGCCACTTTCGGTTAGGATATCCCCAGGCGGGAAGCTAAAGCCCGAAGAGCTATCCTTAAGAAGATTAGCGATTGGAATATCAAAGTCGCTCAAGGAGCATAAGATATCATCGAAGGAACCTACTAGACGAATCGCCTTGACAATTGGTGTCTTTCTTATTGCAGTAGTTCTCTTTGAAGTTTTAATTATGTTACACTTCAAATGAGGTGAAGCGTGATGTTCACGGCCTTCGTGAGATGTCTCGCCATGCGATTCATCTCCCTCTTGTCCGATATTGCAGTCACTGTCCCCATCTTCATCGCTTTCCTCCTCTTCTTTCTCCTCTTTTTTTCTGCATTTCTTTCTTCCTTATCACTTTTCTCTTCGATCATTTCCATCTCGACCTTCTCTTCTCACTCTCTCAATGCTTCGCCATAATATTTTCCACTATCGCTTTATCGACTGGTTCATCGACAAATGGCGTTCCAGACGGGCCTTCAACTTCCCCATGGAGATGATCACTAGAGCTATGAGTAGAGGCCGAAGATCGGATAAGAATTTCTAGAACTATTTGGAACAACGGTGGTATGAATGGAATTTTTTTCAAGATGTAGTAGATTTTACCGATGGAGGTTCTCATTCATTAATAGATAACCAGTAGTGCACTATCGAAAGCTAACCCTCTTGAGTGTTTTCAGAGTTTTGGGAATGCTCTTCCCTCATGTATTGAGCAAGGATATCTTTGAAGGAATTGGACAAAATATTAGACACTTGGATGGTGGAAATTTAAGCATGGAAGGAGGCAGGAGGAAAGAAATATTAGTACAGGAAGGCCTAGGTCTATTAAAGCAGTATGGGCATTAGCTGAAGAATTACTCATTCTTGAAATACGAACATTAACTATGGAGCTATTCAATTACCTTGTAACAACATCGGGCCTCGATAATCATTTAGGTTGGCGAATCATGCTGATGTTTAAAACTCAAATATGATTCAACTCCTGGAAGTTTGTAGGCTGTCAAAGTTGGTTTATAAATATCATGTTTAAGGAGCTCCGGAGTGAATATCCATTGGGATGAACTTGGGATGGAGCTAGCCTAAGTTCTTAGAGAATCATGCACTGGAACGACTTGAGAGGCAATACGGCGCCGCCTAAGAACATGTATATATTGCTCGCTGTATAACCCATTGGGGTATCATACGCTTATTGGATTTGCGTTGGAAGCAGGACATCATTTTCAAGGATCTTGTATTGTCGACATATATTTTTGAGCATCTTCACATTTAGAATTATTGGCACTTATTCAAGCGGATCATCCAGGACTCTCAAGCCAATATTCTCATTCAAGGGAGGAGGTTGTTCTTGAATTTTTTTCTACCAGAACGATCATTATCCATAATTTAGAAGTAAGTGAACGCCTTGGCTCGGAAGTCATGGGAGTTGAGGCTTGAAAAGTAGTAGGCCCAGCTTCGAGAGGAGTTGATAGTCCATCACTAGTATGCAATCTGGGGGAATGGCGAGTCATTCTAAATAGGAAAACTTGGCATTTAACACGCTCAGGTATATTTTATTTTGTAATTTTATTTTTGTTAAAACCCATCTGGCTAACGTCTAGAATCCAATGGATGTCGACATGTGTTGACTAACAGGTATCTAAATGTTGACCGAGGAAAGTGAAATTATCAATCTATGTAGCATGAGTCTCATATCTTCTGTACGACGAACGAACCATCCTGTGTAGATAGCTCACTCGTGCTAGAAAACGAGACATGTCGTACAATGGAACTATGCATTAGATCTTACCTCTTTCATTGGATAAATGATAATGGAACAATGATCAAGAGTGACGTGGGAGTTTTTCTCTTACAGGAACATCGAAAGTGCATTAATCGAGAGTGTTGTGCAATGAAGTCATTTGGATGTCGGAAATGTTATAGAATGAAACATGTTTAATATTATCGTTTTTTGGAAGAGATCCATCTTGTTAAATGTTGAATTGATATTTTGGGATTGACCATGTCCCATAGAAGTATGCATCTGCTTGAAAATTGAACAAGGAAGCAAATCTATTGCATGACTTAGGGCAATACAAGGTAGGATCGTGGAACTTTCAAAGCCAACACTATACAGGTGGAACCCACCGTGACCTAAATCGTTGGAGGTGCTGACTTTGAGCTTTGATAGATGTTTCCCAAAGAATGCTTGTGTACTTTTAATAACCAAGAAGGCATATGCCAATTCCAAAATCAAAGCCATCAACATCACGCTTGCCACGGACATCCCATGGCTGTCGCCGCCGACGATCTTTACCACTATGACATCGCCACCAACCTTGGATTGCTTTAGATCGAGGCAAAGAATTGCAGAATTTGAGAATGCGATCTCTTGGCAATGCAGGGTGATCAAATTAGGTGTTTGGTGGTGACGATAGCTAAAACGAGGTGTGATGGTAGAGGATGATCAACAACGAGTGATTCGAGGCAAGAGAAAGCGATCAACTTAGATCGATACTGGCAAGGAAGTAGAAAGGTATTTGGAAAATAGAAAAAGTGAAGGTAAAATCACTATCACGACCCGCCTTCCATCTACTAGAAAGACACATCATGATTTAAGAAAGAAAGAGATAGAAGAAGAAAAGATAAGAAAGAAGAAACTCAACAACATCAGATACTCATAGCGGAACGAATGAAATATAATATATCACATAAAATATTACATAGCATCATATACATCAGAGTTACACAACCTATACAACACATATTAGACAGTTATAAACATCTGTCTATCATACAACTCGAGTACATCAATACAAAATAGACATAACTCTAACACAGCGAAACCATAATATATCTACACGCCGAAGCCTCCTGCTCCAAATCTCCTGCAGAATTCGTCAAAGCTAACCTGAATCCCTCGACTACTCATACATCATATGAGTACCCAAGAGTTTAATAAAACAGAAAATAAACACTCGGGTCAGACAGGGGTCCGGTGTGAGTAAACGTTTAAAATTGCTTAACTTTAGAAAATCCTTTGAAAAGAAAGGTATCACGTAAGATTTCCCATACATAAACATGGAAAAGTTTTTACCTTAAGCTAACCAAAACATTTGATAGGAAATCCAATGATATTATAATAGTGTCTAGGGTTTTCAAGTAAATAAGAAATAGCTGAAATTGTTACATGAATAAATTCCAACTACTAGCCACAAAAGTGGGTAATACAATCAAAACCGTAGGGTCTCGTAGGAAGAATGGGTTTCCATCAATGGCAGGGCTACTGGGGTACCGTCCGTCACAGTACGGGGCCTAGATCACCGTACCGAGGATTACTCTCAATCCCCTGCAACACAAGGCCAGAACCATCCCTTACTGGATAGTCCCGAACAAGACCACCTCGTGGTTGGCACGACCAACCACACACTAAGCCGAAATAGAAAGGGACCTCTAGACAGGGGTAAACCTCGTCCTACTTAGGCATGACCCACTTAACCTTGCTACACCTCCCCTATTTTAGCCATTCCCGGTTGATGAGGCTTGAGGCTGCGATTACCTTTATAGAACACATCTATCTTAGAATGCTCATCATCCACCTGACGATGTTCTGGAAGCATTCAATCCATAGAAGTTCGTTCCGGGTTCGAACGAAATCGAAGGCACTTTCTCATTGCACTCATTTTGGAATCACCCTCATAGTCAACGACCATAGCACTTGCACTCTGAATCACCATCTCGAACCTGAAAGTACTATCTCCGTCAACTCATCTCGGAATCACCCTCAGAGCTATACCGACGAATAGTTCTTTCACTTCGAGTCTTCACTTGAACTCCCCTTGGATTCACGACCTAACGTTTAATTTGGATCGATGTGGTTTTCAGATATCATAATATGGAAACCCGATCCCGGTCTCACCGAAATCCAAATGCCATTTTAATGTCCAAATTGTTTAAGGATTTAAACTATTAACTTATATTCAGAATAATATAACAGATAGATGAATAACATTATCACAAAAGATAATTCATATCAACCAATTATCTCACAAAGCAGCACATATCACATATCAGAGATATCACACCCAAATCATCCAATATCAATCAAACATCCAATATCAATCATCCAATATCAATCAATCATCCATAAGCAGGTTTGATTAACTCTTAATCAATTTAATTAACCTTTAATTAAATTAATTACTATCCTTTAATCACTTGGATTATCTTAATCCTGCTTCATTAATTTATTACAAATTAATTTAATAATCATCTCTTAATGATCTTCCTTAATTAATCTCCCTTGATTAATTATTCTTTACTTACATTCAAGTAATTTACCTTTAATTAATTACACAAATTAATTATTATAACCATATACAGTAATTAACCTTAAATTACTTCATTAATTACAATAATTAATGATCCTTCATTTATTTAACTTTTTAGTTTGCATTAAACCTCAATTAATTACAATTAATTAATCATACTTATAATTAATCACTTTTATTAATCAACCTTGATTAATTTCATAATTATATTAACTAATGATCCCTATTAATTAATTAACCCTTTAATTAATTAAATAATTAATTCGTAATTAACCATCTCATTAATTAGTCTTAATTAATCATAAGCAGTAATTAACAAACTTGTAATTATTTATCTTAATTAATTAACTTCTTAATTAATTTTATTAATCCTTTGATTAATTATACTAATTAATTAATCTTTAATTACTTCATTAAGAAATTGTTAATTAATTACATTAATTAATAATCCTTAATTAATTACTTTATTGATTAATCACATTTTTAATTAATTACACCTAGTAATTAATCTTAAAATTAATCACATCCATTAATTAATTAATCACATTAATTAATTAAATTAACTAAGTAATTAACCCTTAATTACTTCCATAAGTAATTATTCTCTAATTACTTTCATAAATTAATTACTCTCTTAATTAATATCCTTAACAAGTAATTAATCCCATCATTAAATAATCCTTAATTCTTTAATTAATTAATTACTCTATAATTAATTAACTTCAAATCAATTAGTTTAATTAATCCTTAAATTAATAACATCAAGTGATTAACCCTTAATCACTTCACTCAATTACTTCCATAAGCAAATTTTCCACTAATTACTTCCACAAGTAATTTCTCTTCTTAATTACATTAAGTAATTATCCATAAATTACTTCATTAAGTAATTACACTTAATTGATTCATAATTAAGTGATTATTTAAAATTAATCAAACAATTAACTAATCATTTAAAATTAATTAAATAATTAGTTAACTTCTTATATTTAAAAATCCTTAATTAATTAAGAAAATCATTTATCTTAATTAAACCTTTACTTATTAACAAATCATATTAGTTAAGTATTCTTAAGTTCATAACAAAAATAAATTAACCTTATTTATCTTCACAAATTAATTATTTGAATTAATCAAATCTTAATAACTAAAGACAAACTATTTTCATTGGTTTAAAAAATTATAGCAATAACCTTATTTGAAAATAAAGCCTTTAAAAATCAATTTGAAATTTAAAACAATTTAATCATCTAACTTAAACTTTAAAATTTTTGAAACTTTTCAAACCGTTTAATTTAGATTGTACAAACATTTATCTCTGGAAGCATAATTATCGTATCTTAATACTTATCCATTTCAATATAAATTTGAAACTTAGTTTTTAAACATTACTTAAAAACTTAGATCTAATATTTTAAATTGAAAACACCCCTTTGAATTAAAAATAAAAATTAAATTAAGTTAATTACTTTCAAAAGCAATCATCTTAAATAATTTAAATTTGAAAATATATTCAATTAACACTTTTTGATAGTTTGATTAACATTTATTTCAAAGAACAAGTTTTAAATTTTGTAAATTTATTTTCTTTTATAAAAACTTAAGCTTTGAATAGTATGGGAAATCGTCTCGGGTCAAACCCGAGTCGAACACAACAAAAACTCGAGCTAGCCACATGTCATACACCAACCTAACTGCTTCGAGTCGACTTCAGGAAATCACGAGCTCCACTCCGAGTCGACCTTCATCTTCCCCAAACTCCATTATTCCCAATGCACAAACGTACACGCGTGTACCTGCGTGTCACAGCCACCCTCCTTCGACCATCTTTTCGATCATCGACCACTTACACAAGCCTCGATAACCTTACACCAACCCAGAACCCAAAATGCAAACAACGAATCAAAATTTCGATCATTGATCGAAATCTGGAACCAAACTCGACCCACAAAACCTCTCAACGCCATCGACCCCGTTGACCGAAATTTCCAGAATTTCTTCCAGAGCACCGCCGTATCACCACGCCACCATCCCTCATCTCACGATCGCACCCGATCCATTACCCACGTCGAAATTACCTCGACAGCGAAGACGAAAGAAACACAAACTTAAACCCTAGTTCCCACCAGTTCGACCACCATGGCCTCGAGAAAATCAACTAGTATTTTCCCATACTCGCCATCATTCGTACCACCTCCAGACCAAAAATCGAACAACTTTGCCATGTCGTTCATCGGCAATCGCCCAAAACACCAAATTCGAACAGCCCCAAAATTCTCATGAATCACCAAACTAAAAATCATGATATGTATATTAAAAATCATGATTTTTAACCACTAATTCATTCATGAAATCCGAAACAGAAATTAAAATTTTTGATTTTTAACATGCATCAGTATTTTACCGTATTTCCTATTTTAAAATCAAAATTCCAGAAACTATTTTTCAAATTACCATCATACATTAACAAACAACTTCCATTTAATCATCAAAGCCAAATATTGATGTTATTGGGAGATTTGAATTTTTGAAATTGAATCCCGGTCTAAAATAATAGATAACAGTGTGTTTATATATACAGACCTATTTACACATATATACGTATCTACCAATTCAATAATATAAACACTGAAAGATTTTCATGCAGCATCAATATCAATTCACAGATTATCACATGCATTAGAGTCAATCACAACTTAAACTGTTTAAAAAAAAATTTACTTACCATTAATTAGCAGAGAACAGAAACTTGTTTTCCAGGCTTGTATTGCTGAAGCTTTGAAAATAATTGATGTTGAAACTTAATGTTGAGCTTGCATGTTCGAAATCTTGAAACTGATATTGAATTTTCCCTTGATTTTCTTGTTTCATATTTTCCTTCACTTTGCTATAGATTTAAAATTTCTGTTCCTTTTGCTTTTCAGGTTTTCCTTTTACTGTTTGTTTTTAAGAAAAATGAAAGCAGCTGAGAGGAGAAGTGAAAATAAAAAAAAACTGTTTAAATTTTCTTTATGTGTATCTTCATATATTTCAAAATTAAAAGAAAAACATTAGCTTGACACTTGTTAAATTATGTGATATTTGTCTTACAATTGTTGAAATAACCCTTCCTTATACTTACAAGTGTTGAAGATGCTTTATCATTGTTTTACAAGTGTTAAACTTCCTTTTATTAAATCATTTAAGTTATATATATGCATCTATGAAGTATATTTATATGCATATGAAATGTTTTTATATAAATAAGCTTTTAAATTTTAAGTAAATATACAAGTGTGAATTTTGTAAACATTTGTTTATAAATAGCTTATGTTTTTAAATCAAATAAATGTATTATATGTTTCCCTTTAAATTGTGAAATATGAATTTGTATTTATATTTATGTAAATGTGAATTTAGTAATTTATTTACATATTACTTATGTTTATAAACTATTCTAATTCAAGAGTTATTTAAAAGAAAGTTTATTTATAACTTTATATATATTTATAACCATTTTAATTTAAGCACTTTTAAAGAAAACAAAATAAAACTTTGATTAAATCTTATTTAAACTATCACATTTTAAAAATAAATAATTATCTTATACTTTGAAAATATAGAATTAACCTTAAATTAGCTTTTGAAAAATATTGAATTTAATACAAAGCTTCAAATCACAATCTATTCATACATATATATATATATATATATATATATATATTATCAATAGATTATATTAAATTTCAAAACAACTTCAAATTATAACATATACATACATATATATTACAATTTGAAAATTCAATCTTTTATTTAAAATAAAAGATTTTCTATTCACAATATATATACCAAATATATATATTATAAATAGAATATAATTTTATTTGTTTTGAAAGAAAATTCTTATCAAATTTAAATTGTTAGAAAAGATCTAATTCAATATTGTCTGGTTAAATGTTTATTAGCCTTTAAAAGATTAAATTTACCAATTTAAATTAAAATTATAAAGGAAAATTATCAAATCAATTTAATTATTAATACAGATTATTAAATTGATATTGGCTAAAATTCTGGGTCATCACAATCACTAAGTCCTAAGTATTTAAACCACTTGGGGAATAGGCAAAAGTTCTTGGTATAGAGTTGATCAGATCGGTAACAAGAATAATTTTTAGTCAAAAAGTGGACAAAAGGCAAGGATAAGGTAGTGTGCACCTAGATGAGGCGTGGAATGATCTCAGAGTGTAGATATTGTCCTTAGCACGAAAAATGGAATTTTTTACTATATATAAAGCATTTGAACGGATACCCCCAGAACGGGGGCAACGCTTTGAAGCAACTCTTGGATAAATGGTTGATGAATATGGGTAATGGCATATGCTTTTATGTTCCAGAGCATGCTTTATTTCCACATAAGCATACTCTTGGGGCAAAGTGTTATCTTATTTTTTAGCCAAGCATACTTTCACTTGAATCTGAACGTTAGGACGGAGACGAAATGATTCATGGACTTGGAACATGTTTGAAGGGACCATAGAAGTGGACTTAAGAAATTACATCACAATGGGAGCTAGGGGTTGTATTCGATACCAACCTGATTTACTCGGTACCAACCATATTTTATTCCTTTTATGGTACTTTGAATTTATGGTTCATAGATAGATGGTTTGTATGATCATCTTGAGGTGCATTCATCAAGGAATAGGAAAACAACTTCAAGGAAGTTCAAGAGGAAAGCAGACAAGCGCAGGTGATATCAGATTCTCTTGAAAACAATGCGATCTCAAAAGAAAAGCACTCAAAGTATGATGGAACAAAGATAGAAGACCACAGGGAGGAAGAAGTAGCTCCTCTTTTAAAAATCAGGTCGATACCGACCACTTCTTGTCGATAATGAGTTAGTTTATAGCCTAGGAGACTCCTTATTTCCTTCTTGCATTCTTGGATCTGGACCTGGTATTTCATAGACTTACAACTCTGCTGGATAGTTTCCTTATAAATATAGCATCTATGGCATTGGGAAAGGACTTTTCGCTTTCTTCATCTTCTATCTCTCCTCACCATAGTCACTAAGGAAGTTGTTATTACCAGCTCGAGGCTATAAGAACTTGCCAGTCTCTTGTACTAGTGACTCCCAATCAAATAATCAATAAACTATAGTGGATGTGGGCTAGAGATTGTAGAAACACTTAAAAAATCTTGGTGTTCTCTCTAGTAACTCACTGTTTTTTGCTAGATTACTATTTTCTATAGGATTTTGGGTGTTCTGCCATTCTTTGGCTTAACAATAGGGTATGGAGAATCATACATGACATGTCCCTGCATCCATAGAGTAGCACATGATGTAGGATATATGCTACTCTATGTCATAAAAATCATAGTTGTATTGTACGTTGTGTATAAATGGGTACCCAAGTGTTAACCATCTTTTTAGCAAAAAAGATTTCAATTGGACTTAGAAGAATCAAATGAGGACAAACTGACTTAACGATTGGCAAGCACTCTTAGATGGAACAAAGAAATAGCTCAGAGAAGTTTCACCATAAAATATGCTAAGGAGAGAAGTCGGTACTGACATGATTATTAGAACCTCCAAGTTAAGTTTCAATGATAACCACTACACAATCATATACATATATAGACTTTATCAATAATTGAATGTATATATTACAAGCACACACCATGGTCGAAGAAATTATCAAAGATATTAAGACTTAAAGAGAGATGAAGATTCATTGATCATACTTAGGTTATTCTATTGTAAAAGAGTCGTAGATAATATATTGTTAAGGTCTCCTTGAGCATATATGCATATACAACCTTATATACATCAAGAACACATAGAAAACTACAATTCATCTCACAAACGTCTGAAGCATACCCACAGACGTCTGTAACAAGTTTCGGTTTAAAAACAAAAACAATAACAGACGTTTGAGGTATACTCACAAACGTCTGAGACAAGTTTCGGGTTAAAAACTAAAATAGACACAGACGTCTGTCATGAAACCCCAGGCGTCTGTCAAGGCAAAAACTATCATATTTGAAAAGACACGTCTTTTTGAAACCAAAGGAAGTCTTCTTTCTTGAAGAGTTGCAGCCAAAACAAAAAGTTTAATTCAAAAAGCAATAACCCTTCATCTGCACCTCTCCAACTCTATAAAAAAGCATCTTGATTGAGAACTAACTTAACTTGCTTTTCACCAATTCTGTATTCTCTTTATTTATAAGCATTATCTTACAAATACACCATTTACATACTCTCAATTGATTATAACCTTTTGGTTAAATACACTTCCTAAAAACTCAAAGCAACCATATTCATATACTCAAAGGAGATCATAGGTAGGTCCGTACTATAAGTCAAAAACTATGTTGTTGGAACACAAGATTGTCAAAGACACTTTATGTATTAAGCCTATTCCTTCAGACAAATTGAGGGGAGTTTGTTTAAAGGAAATCCCGAGGAGGAGCTTCGGGACTGGACATAGGATGGGAGGTCTGAACCATTATAAAAATTCTGGTTTGCACGCTTGTTATATTCTACTATTTATTATCTACTGTTGCAATAATATATATATATATATATGTATATACATAAACACTTGCATATTATACACAAGATAAATAGTATATGATCCACTAGACTTTCAATTGATACCAGATAACGGTTATTCCAAGTTATAGTAACACGTAATTGAAACCTATTTTAATATGGCAAGTACATTTCAAGAAGGTCAATCTACTACACGTTTTTCACTGTTTACTAGATCTAATTATGCTTACTGGTCCACACGTATGAGTATTTTTTTGGAAGCTCATGGTCTAGAAATTTTGTTAGCAATTCAAAGTAAATATAAAGCACCTAACAATGATATAGGCACATGGCATGATGCACAAAAAGCATATACATCTAACAATGCAAAAGCCATGAATGTTTTATTTTGTTCACTCGATAAAAATGAATTTTCTCGAGTCACATTATGCATTACTGCTTATGATATATTGCGTACATTATAGATTACTCATGAAGGCACAAATAAAGTCAAGCAAACAAAAATTTAAATTCTACAAAATCAATTTTCATCTTTTAAAATGAAATCAAATGAGTTAATTATTAACATGTATGCTAGATTTCAAACAACACAACACGATTTTATGGCACTAGGAGTTACATTCACTGATTTTGATTTAGTCACACGAATTTTGAACTCTTTGACAAATGAATGGGAAAGGAAATTTTTAGCCATCGAAGAGGCTAACGATCTTTCATAACTTAAAGTAGAAGAGTTAATAGAAAATCTGATGTCATATGAAGCTAATTTACAGGTAAGAAAAGAACAGAATCAAGATAAGAAAAACATCGCATTTCGGGCAAACAACAACAACTTTGACTTGGAAGAAGATGAGATTGTTTTCATCACCATAATTTACACCAAATTCAAGAAGTTCAAAAAGATGTTGAAATTTCAAAACAACAACAGCATTAACTCCTCAAATCAAACATCAATAAAATGCTTCGGATGTGACAAATTTGGCCATAGGAAGAAAGACTATCCACGACTCAATAATGATAAAAAGAAAAAAAATTCAAAAATTTATAGAAAAAGAGAAGAGCATTACAAGTAACTTGGGATGCCTCAAACTCTTCCTCTTCATCCGTCAGTGACCGTGACTCAAAACAAGAAAATGTTTGCTTCATGGCTAGCACAAATGAGATACGTCCTGAATTAACATATGAAGAACTTCTAGAAATTAGTATGGAATTAGATGACAAATATAGAGAATTAAAGAAATTAAATAAAGAAAATATTGGACAATTAAACAGAGCTGAATTAGAAATTGGAACGTTAAAAGATGAAAAATGTATTTTAGAAGAAGAATTAGAATTAGCACAAAAAGAATGCAAAGAATTATCATCTCATAATACTACCCTAAAACATGATATAGAGAATAACAAAATAGAGAATCATAAACTTGAAAAAGAAAAATATGAATTAAAACAAAATATAGAATTAGCTAATATAGAAATTTCAGATCTAAGAAATAAATTAGATAAGACCACCAATAATGTTTCAAAATTTAATAGGAAAGCAAAATCTAGATAATCCAATAAAGATTTCAAAACCATCCAGAAATAGAAATGGTTTAGGATTTGACAAAAATAATCATAAACATCCAAGAAACAGTGTAATCTCTAATAATTAAAAGAGTTTAAAGAAGTACAGTACATTATATACAAATTTAGAAAAAGCAAAACTTAAAAATGAGAATAAGGAAACAAAAATGACTAAGATATGGATTCCTAAAACAAATAACAAATTGATTTGACAAAAACACATAGATATGTATCTAAAAGAAATAATTCATAATGAAAATTACATTTCTAAAGGTTCCAAACTCTCATGGGTATGGCTACCTTCTCCTACTAACCCATAGGACCCTAAAAAGGATATGGGTACCAATTAAAACTTTTTATTATTTTGCAGGTACCCAAAAACATAAATAAGGAGAAATGGATACTTGATGGTGAATATTCCAAACATATGACGGGAAATGCGCACATGCCATCAAATATCACTTACATGGATGGTGGCATGGTCACTTTTGGTCATAATTCCAAAGGATATGTTATCGGACTTGGAAACGTCATCAATGTTAGTACATCTACTTCTCCTATTACTTCAAATGTTTTGTTAGTTAAAAATTTAAAACATAACTTACTTAGTATAAGGGATAAAGGATTTAGAATCAATTTTGAAAAAGATAAATACAACATCTTTGATCAAAATAAAAATTTAATTTTTGAAGGAACAAGAAATAGAAATATTTATATTCTAAACATGAATATTAACCACAATAATGATTTATTTTAACCGCAAATCATGATGATCCATGGATATGGCATAAAATATTTTGTCATACAAATTTCAAATATATACACAAACTAGCTAAAAATAATTTGGTGAGAGGATTACCCAAAATAAATTTCAAAGTTAAAAATCTATGCGATGCATGTCAACTTGGAAAAGTAAAGAAAAGCTCGTTCAAATTTAAAATAGAAATCTCTACTAAATAACCACTTGAATTACTTCATTCGGACTTATTTGGTCCAACTCAAGTGTATTCAATAAATCATAATAAATATGTCTTTGTAATTGTAGACAATTTTCCAAGGTATACTTGGACACTATTTTTATAACATAAAAGTGATACATTCAAAATGTTTAAAATTTCCACTAAACAAATTAAGACTTTAATGGATTTAAAAATAAAGAGCATAATAAGAGATCGCAGTGGAGAATTTGAAAACGAATTACTTACTAATTTTTGTAATAAAAAGGGAATATCTCATAATTTTTCATTTCCACGAACACCAACAAAAAGGAGCAATCGAAGGAAAAAATTGTATCTTACAAGAATGTGCTTGAACTCTTCTAAATGGAAATGACTTACCAAAGAATCTTTGGGCCGAAGCAATTGCTACTGCTTGTTACGTTTTAAATCGAGTAACTCTTAGCATTAAGACTAATAATACATGTTATGAAATGTTCTAGAAAAAGAAACCAAAGGTATCATATTTTCGAATATTTAGATCAAAATGCTTTATTTTAAATACAAAAGATAATCTTGGTAAATTCGATTCAAAAGCCGATGAACGAATTTTTGTTGGTTATTCTGATCAAAGTAATTCTTACAGAATTTTTAACGAACGGACAAATATTAGAGGAAAGTCTTAAGGCTTTTACTAGAAATTTCCTACTCTAATCAAAATAAAATCATTGAAAATAATAATAATCCAATTAATATAATTGAAAATAATAATAATAATCAAAATAATATGATTGAAAATTGTAATCAAAATGGTCTGAAATCACCTCCCTACATTTTAAAAGATCATCAAATTAATAATATAATTCAAAATCTAGATAATGCAGTTTTTACTAGAAGACAAATAAATCAAATGAGTAATGTAGCATTTATATCTAATTTTGAACCAAAAAATTATAAGGAAGCATCAAATGATGATTTCTGGATTTTAGCTATGCAAGAAGGACATAATCAATTCGAACGTAATAATGTTTGGGAATTAGTACCAAGGTCAACATATCAATCAGTAATTGGAACAAAATGGGTTTTTAAAAGTAAAGCTGACGAAAATGGAAATATCATTTGTAACAAAGCTAGATTAGTTGCACAGCGATATAATCAATAAGAGAGCATTGATTATGAAGTGACTTTTGCTCCAGCCATACATCTTAAAGCCATAAGAATATTACTTGCTTTTGCATGTCATCATAACTTTAAACTTTTTCAAATGGATGTTAAAAGTGATTTCTTAAACGGTTTTATAAAAGAAAATGTTTACATAGAACAACCACCACTATTTGTCCATGAAAAATATCCGGATCATGTTTTTAAACTTAAAAAAGGCTTTATATGGTTTAAAACAAGCACCCCACACTTGGCATGATCGATTAAAATCACATTTAATTAATTCAATTTTCAAATTGGTAAAATAGATACAAAATTATTTATTAAAGAGAACATAAGGATATATTAATTGTTCAAATTTATATTGATGACATTACTTTTGGATCTACTATTGAAAATTTATGTAATGAATTTTCTACAGTAATGACAAACGAATTTGAAATGTCTCACATGGATGAATTAAAATCTTTTTTGGAATAGAAATAAAACAATTAAACAATTTTATAAATAAAAAAAATACTGTAAAGAACTATTAAAATGTTTTGGAATAGATAATGCATCTAGTAAGCCCACTCCAATGAGTACTACTATTCATCTAGACAGAGATGAACAAGGAAAAGAGTTTGGTCAAAAATTATAACGAAGCATGATAGGATCCATAATATACTTATCTGCTAGTAGACCAGATATTATGATGAGTGTTTTTTTATGCGCAAGATTTCAATCACAACCTAAAGAATCACATCGTCGTGTAGTTAAATGAATTTTATGATATTTAATCAATACTAAAGATTATGGCTTATTTTATCCAAAAGGCAGTACATTTGAACTTGTATCTTATAGTGATGCGGATTTTGGTGGATGTAAATCAGATAGAAAAACACAAATAGAACATGTCACTTTATTGGCCAATCGTTAGTTTCTTGGTTTAGTAAAAAGCAAAATTGTGTTTCTCTTTCAACATATGAAGCCAAATATATTTTTGCTGCCTTAGCTTGCGCTCAAGTTATTTACATGCAACAAACACTTAAAGACTATGGTAAAATAATAAACAAATCTCCAATATATTGCTATAATATGAATGCTATAAATTTGTCTAAAAATCCAATTAATCATTCTCGGACAAAATGTATAGATATTCATCACCATTTTTGAGAGATAACATTGAAAAGGAGACAATAACTCTAGAACTAGTAAATACCAAAAATCATATAGCGGATATTTTTACAAAACCATTAAGTGAACAATCATTTAGTATGTTAAGATGTAATCTAGGAATTTGTTCGTACACTGGTTTGATTAACTAAAGCTATAATAGTTCACTTAAGTCTGTGATAGCCTATATGAAATTTCAACTAAAAATTAATTTTATAACTCTGAATTAATTACTATCACATAAACTATTTTTAATAATAACCATTTAAAAGTAAGCAATTAAATAAACACCATTTAAATCCTATGGTTTCACTAAATTACCTCAACTGTTTTTTCTTAATATAACTATATTTTAGCCTATAAATGCAGTTATGTATTGCTTAGAAGTAAATAAACAAAAGAATTTTTTATAAAAGTAAATACAAACAATGTCTTCTGATCACGACTCCACCTATTCAGCTATTTGCTACAAATCCCCTACATCCAGCAGCACTTATGTATCTCCAACAAAAATGCCTCCTACTTCATCTCCTTCAACATCATCACTTCACCAACATACCATACTGGCTTCTTTTCGAAAGGAAAGGAAGCTAAACATTTGATTGATTTGAAATCCTCATCTCTTTCCAACAAAGTCGATGAGATATGTCATTATCAACAAGAGAGGAATGGCATTCAATGTGAGATGTATTACGAGTAATGTTGTCAAGGGTCCCATTTAAATTTTCTCGAAAAATCTATTCTTGCAATTTGTGGTTATTCAACAATAAAAGATTGCATACATCAAAAGTCTCCACGATTACGAGAAACTCCAATACGAGCACACAACATTACTCTCTGAGAAACCTATGCAAACTAGGACCCTTAAATCAACCTTGGATTGACTCCCCAGCTCGTCCAAGTTGGTTTCCACTCAAGCTGTTGCTTGACGATATGAAAGTTAAACCAAATTAGTGGGATGTTCAACAACATAATAATTCTGATTCTTCTGATAAACACTAAAATTATATATATATTTATATTCATTAATGGTGGATATGTATTTTGGTTCATGTAAATATTGAATTTTAATAAACTGTCTTTATTGAAATTCTTCCATATATCAGAAATATTCATGCCATGGACGTCTATTACTAGACCATAGACGTTTGTCAGCACTTTTGGGAAAAAATTTCTTGTACAGACGTCTGTGGTACTTAACAGACGTTTGTTAACACTTTCGAGAAAAAATTTCCTATAGTCACATATGTTTGTGGATACACGACAATGTCTGTGAGAACTCTTTGTTTAAAAATCTTTCAGCCATAGGCGTCTGTTGATGCAACATAGACGTCTGTCTACCCTTTCAACCTAAATTTTACTAATGGCACAGACATTTGTTCCCTATTGACTGATGTCTGTTGTGCCTCATTCAGCTGCTCTATATAAAGGATTTTACCCCTCTTTCACCATCATCTTCATTCTAACCTTAAATTTATAAAATATTAGTTCTCAAAACTCCTAAAATTTCAAATTAATGGCTCCCAAAAAATATTTCCGGCTCTAAGAAGCCAAAACAAGGCCAATTATCTTCTTCCACTCAAGCATTGGTTAGCAAAAATCATATTAATCAATGGCATCGTAATAATCAATACGCAATTAGACGGTTTGAGTCTCTTACCCAAAAGAAGTTTCACTCCAGGCCTTTTCACCACCTTGCAAATGTCATGGAATATGATATTCGTGCAATTACAATGGCTGTTGGATGTTGCAATTTGGTTAGCTACGATGCTAATAAGGTAACCATTGACTCCCTTGCTATTTATCACTTCTACGCAAATTTACGTAGTTCACAGATTTTGAATTCTGAGAACGATGAGGGTTGGTTAGGTCTAGTGTATATGGGAAAGCCATTAAAATAGATGTGTATACTCTTGGTCCAATTTTGGGTTGTTACTATGATAGAGTTGATTTGATAGAAATACCAGATCATAGTTTATTACCTATAGATAAAATTACACATCAAATATGGGTGGATAATATGCCATAGTGGAAATCTATCTATCTTCCCCCTCGTGCCATGCTTTTGAATCATATGATAATTAATACCATTATTCCTTGTCTTTATAGTCATGAACAAATTTACCCCAATGGTCATAAAGCCTTATATGCTATATATTCTCAACAATGAGTTAATTAGGCAAAATTTAATGACCAAATTAAAGGATTTTGGTCGCATCATCGTCATTCCATTGTTTATGCTCCTTATATCATGCGCATCATACAAGATCTTAACGTTCCTTCATATATATCACCATACAAAGAAATTACCACCAAAGATAGTGGTCCACGATATCTGTCGTTGATGCATCTTCCAAAAAGTCCTCCTCATCTTATCCTTTTTAGTCAATGGACTCAACAACATCAGCAAGAAGAAGAACACCATGAGCCTCCTCCACCTAGTGCTCTCCTCGACAAGGCTACTCTCATACTTCCTGACAATCGCCTTCATCCAGTCATCATGCAGAATATTTTTTCAACTCCGAGTTACAAGAAGCTCATCTTGTACCAACAACAGAAGAACCTATTTCTGATTTGGCCATCAAAAATCAACGAATAATCATGGCAAATTAGAGAGCATTAAATAGAAAGATGATAGGATTAGAATAGTCTTTTTCCACTAGAATGACAAAGATAGAGAAGACATTAGACAAAGTGGTCTCTACACCAGGGAAGGTAATGCTCAAGGTTTGCGGCCGCTCTTCCTCACGATCATTATCCTCACCTTCCCCAACACCTCCACCTCAGGAACAAACACCAGTCTATCATGCACAAACCTCTCCCGTAGGTACATCGCACGATCGAACTGCTCGAGGGAAAACTCCTATACAACCTGAGGAAGAGGAGGAAGATAGTGATGAGATGTATGTGTCCAACACTTCTCAATTTCAACAACCATACATAGCATTTCAAGGTCTTTCTATTCAAGAAGATGAGGCGTACAATGACCAGACACAGTGGCCATGCTCGTATGATCAGGATCCATCTTTTTACAGGGAATATTCTGAAATTTACGATGGATTATCTTATTCCCACAGTCAATTGGATTGGATTTTATTTTATTTTTCTGTTATTGTATAACTCCAATACCTTTTGTTCTTACAACTTCTATTTTCATTCCGTGTTGAACATTACTACTTAATAATTGCATGCTTTGATTGTTTAATATTTGTTGGTTATTATTTCCTATATTTTTGATAATGACAAACGGGGATAAAAACTATGCATATACATAGAGGGAGTAGCATACACATATGGCGATTCAAAACATAGACAAACATAATAATACTTCTAATGTTAATATCTGACTATATGAGTGAATAATTGGTTTACGATTGTATAATTGTCATCATAAAAAAAGGGAGATTGTTAGAACCTCCAATTTATGTTTCAATGATAACAACTACACAATCATATACATAGATAGAATTTATCAAAAATTATAGTAATATTAAGATAATATGCTGTTAACGTCTCCTTGAATATATATGCATACATAACCTTATATACATCAAAAACACATAGAAAACAACAATTTCATCTCACAAACGTCTGAAGTATACCCATAAACGTCTGTGACAAGTTTTGGTTTAAAAACAAAAACACTAACAGATGTCTAAGGTATACTTACAGACGTTTGAGACAAGTTTCGAGTTAAAAAATAAAATAGACACAAATGTCTGTCATCAAACCATAGACGTCTGTCAAGGCAAAAACTACCATACTAGAAAAGACACCTTTTTTCTGAAAACTAAGGAAACCTTCTTTCTTGAAGAGTTGTAGCCGTTAAAATGAAAAGTTTTCTTCAAAAAGCAATAACCCTTCATCTGCAGCTCTCCAACTCTATAAATAAGCATATTGATTAAGACCTAACTTAACTTGCTTTCGACCGATTCTATATTCTGGATTTATAAGCATTATCTTACAAATACACTATTTACATACTCTTAATCGATTATAACCTTTTGGTTAAATTCACTTCCTAAAAACTCAAAGCAATCGTATTCATATACTCAAAGGAGAACATAGGAAGATCGGTTTAGTAAGTCAAAAGCTGTGTGGTTGGAACACAAGATTGTCAAAGACCCTTTTTGAATTAAGCCTATTCCTCCAAAAGAAGTGAGGGTAGTTTGTTTAAGGAAATACCAAAGAGGATCTTCGGGACTGGATGTAGGACGGCAGGTCCAAACCAGTATAAACATCCTGGTTTGCACGCTTGTTATATTGTACTATTTATTATCCACTGTTGCATTAATATATATACTTGAATATTATACACAAGATAAATAGTATACGATCCACTAGACTTTCAATGATCATATCGGTGGTGACTTCTCTTGGTTTCGTATTTCTCACTCAAATTTCATTGGAATCATTATCTACTTATTCTAAGGGTGCTTAATTTGGGCTTAAAATACATTAAGGGGAGAAGTAAACCCCGACCTCTCATGTTAACTCTGTAGATATCACGACATCATAGGATGCCTTCATATAGAATTAGAAGAGTGTTGTAAAAATTACAAGTCATTTCAAGCTACAGAAAAAATCGCTACTGACCATTTTAGAGAAAGGCTGATATCAGGCTGTTTTGGAGGGAGGTAGGTGCCAACTTGTTTTGGACGATCAATGATTAATGGAAGTAGAATATAACACCTTAAAATCGAGTAGCATGAAGATTGCAAGAAGAATCGAAGTGATTAGAACTACAATGAGAAGTTAACCTCGATATAATCATGCCTGTTCCGACATTTGTTATTAGCTCAGGAGATTCTACAACTTTGCACACTATTTCGGCCAAATTTGGACTATGCCTCGGGTGGATTTTTGGCCCAACACGACTGTTTCCTCTATAAATACAAGCTTAACTGCAACCAAAAAGAGGAGGGAATTGGCCTGCAGAGACCATTCTACTTCTCCACCTCTAACCTCTTCTCCATTAAAGTCACCTAGGAAACAACTATCTACTGTTCAATGACTTAGATCAGCAAATTCGTAGTATTAATGGTCAAACTCTCTAGAAACATTGTTGTAAATTTGCAATCTGCTAGATTATGATCATATTTGAAAAAACTATTTGTAATCTAGAGAGAGAACAACTACAAAAAGATTAAAGTGGACGCAGGCTGGTGTAACATCTCACTTCCGAAGGCTCAAAACTAACTGCTACGGATACTGCAATGATACATAGGTGTTATTTCCGAGTGACCGAAATTGGAAACTTGAAACTATTGGCAACACAGAAAAACAAGAATATGAATTTTTTTTAAAATTCAACTAAGCAGAATTTATCATTTCTTATGCATTTCAATTTCAGATTGAATTAATAATCCTAGATGTTAACAATGTTCAGATCACATATACATGTACAAAATACGATAAGAGCGACATTTGAAGATGTCCCCTTAGGATGATCAGAGAATTAATAAATATAAACTTTACAAATCTTAGTACATCACAGCGAAAACACAAAATCGCTCTTAATAGCTCACACTTCCTCCAGCACGTCTCCGAAAGCTTTTTCGTCCAAAACCCTGAAAGTATCCCACTCTCGGACTACTCAAATTAATTTTGAGTACCCGAGAATTTGTGGAGAAACACAAACTTCGAGTCAGATAATAAGTCTGGTATGAATAATCCTCTATCATCTCTTATCTTAAATAGATTGCTAGTGAGACCACGTCGCTTAGCGGAACGGGTTATCTCCTCACTAGTATCCAAAACAAAACATGCAAATTATTTACTGTGTCCTTGCACTCAAAATGATTAATCTTAACATAATATGAAATAAAGCCATAAATCATATTCATTGGATATCTCATCCACCCATTTATTATATATCCCATCTTAAATCAATTTATTAGAGTTCCTCTTTAAAATCTTTGAAATGACTATGCATCATAATTTAATAGGACTATCTGTCCCAACTCCATTTAAAATAAATGCAGATTATCCATCATACATTGTTTTATAAAAGTTGGTGTGGGCTATCCACCGCACACCCCATAGTTTTTCTAGGATGACTATGAACCCTTGGATGCCAAATCCCCAGGCTAACCACCTCTGGCAAAACATTCTTTACTTGAGAAATTTGATACGGGTTATCCACCGCACATTTCATGGTTTTCCTAGGCTAACCAAGTACCCAACACTTAGCCAATTAAAATATCATGGTTCCCATGATTATGTATAAAAATTCATGATCCTCATGATTATTTATTTTCTCCAAGTATACCACCTGTTTAAACTATTCCCAATGGTAGCCCCAATTAGGTTAAATTTAATAAAAACTCACTGATAGCCCCAATGTATATTTTTGAAAGCATATTTCTGGTTGTAACCCCAAACTATGTATCGAAGACATTAAACCCACCCTGGTGTCCCCAAGGTTTAATAACATCCAATTTATATAAGGATCCCCCTTACATTTTAAACAATGATAAGTATTTTATACTATAATCCTTCGAAAGAACCCCTTCGAATTAGCAAAATTTACATAAGGAAAATGGCTAAAACAACCCATTAAACCTCTTCGAATGAAGCCCGATTCCAATGCAAATAAACATCCAAAGTTAGCCCTTTCAGAAGCCTTCCTTTTGAAAGCATCAAAAAAATCATACCTTTCGACCTTGTGGGATGTTTCTTTTCGACCTAGTCCAAAGCCTACGGTGTCCCCCTATAAATCCAATTATAAACTTTTTGAAAGCAATGAAGCTCAAAACCTTTTGAAATCATTGAAACCCAAAACCTTTCGAAATCATTGAAGGCAACCCCTTAGAAACCTTTCGAAATCAAAATCTATCGAAACCAAAACCTTTTAAAACATCCCTACCGTTCGACTAAGTGGAAGGGTGAGGGCACACCTTTGGACTTAGCCGAAGGTATTAGCTGGCGGCTTAACCCTTCCTTCGAATATCCCATTTGGAGGCATATAAAACATAAATCATAATGAAGCCGAAAGCTCCCGTTCGACTTCATTCCTTTCGAAGTTTCGAGTTAAAAGCACCCCTTCGACTTCATCACTTCAAAAGAAAACATCTCCTTCAAAAGCATGGCTTTCAAAGGCATTAAAAAATTAACTTTTAAAACAATTGGAAGGTTCGGAAGTAACCCCGTCCTTTTCCTCTCCTACCTTTCGACTTAGTCGAAAGGTTCTAAAACATATTTTTTGAAAATATTTAAAACAATTCTCTTGAAGGTTTAAATTTTTGAAGATCCCCTTTGAAACCCCTTCTTGAGTATAAAATTTTTGTCTTTATAAAATTGATGGAGTCGAAGGACCCCTCTTTGAAACCTATTACTCAAAAGCATTTATATTTCCATTCGAAAGCCAAGGAAGCAGCCTCCATCCCTTCGCCCCTCTTCCATCCAACACCATTCCAACCTTTCGAATTAGGATAAAGGTAAATGCTTACCTTTCGACTTGGATAAAAGGTACCTTTCGACTTAGTCAAAATGGTGAAATTGGGCTATGTGGTCGGAAACAAGTTTAGGGTCTACTGAAGTGTTGGTTCCTCTTGCTTGTCTAAATCAGATTGGTCAAGAGGCTTCCTCCTGTACTTTCTAAAAGTAAAAAGTACTAAATAGTCAACTAATTTCTTAAAACACTGTTCTTCTTCCCCAAAAATTTTTGAAAGCAATTTCACTTCGAATTTAACCAATTCAAAGCCATTTTTCAGTTTAACCCTTGGGCATAAATAATTTAATTACCTTCGTAAACCACTAAGGAAAATTCTCCAAAAATCACCAAAAATCCTTTAAATTATATATTTTAACATATTAAAATTTCAAAGCATGTGAAGATCAATATAGTTCGGAATTTAATCAAAACCATAATAAACTATATTACCATCAACATTTAAAAACACTTGTGTCTTATCCAAACAAAGGTTTAAATGGTTATATCCTAACCAAAATCACAAACATGAGTCGAGTTTAACTCATAATCGATCCAAACATAGAAAAATGATATGATAAACATGATTATTCGCCTTTATTAGTTAATTGGAGAATGAGATATTTCCTAGCTTTAATTTATTGCTCATTCTGGAGCTTTTAATGGCCGGCCAAAATATAGGTGAGGATTTATGAATGAGAAAGTAAAAGTTTATTAAGGTGGAGGAAGAGATATATACTAAGAAATATAGCCTCATTTTCAAGTTTACCCCTTAGGAAATTCCTCCTTAATTTAGTTAAGGTTATAGTTCATTCATAAAGACACGGCCATTGGATTTATTAATCTCATCTTCCTAATTATTCACATTATTATATTTAATTTATCCAATAAAATATCCCAATTAATTTTAATTATAATTCAGGGGCATTACAGACTCTCACCTTAAAGAATATTGGTCCCCGAAAATTTCAATAAGGACATAACAACAAGCATGTAGCTGATGCAAGCAAAGCTAGTATAACCTACCAGCTAAATTCTATATAAAACCTATATAGAACGTACCATCTAAAACAGCTCAGGAAAAGTTGCCCTAATCCTGTCTTCTATCTCCCAAGAATTGTCCTTCACATTGTCGCTCCACTGAACTTTCACTAACCTGACTGTCTTGTTTCTTAACCTCTTCTCATCTTTTGCCATAACACGAACTGGTTGCTTCACAAAAGTCATATTTGGTTCCACCACTAAGTCCTTCAGTGTCGTCGGAGCCATAGTAGTTTCTAGATCATGAACATACTTCCTAAGATGAGAAACATGAAGCACATTATGGACCCCAATATGAAACTTCTCTGTAAATCTACTTGGTACAAGAGTCTCCCATTCCTCTCTGATGTAGGAAATGTCCAATATATCTCAGTGCTAGCTTCCTAGTCTTCCCGAACCACACCATTCATCGACGATACTATGATGAAAACTCTATCTCCAATGTAGAACTCTAGGTCCTTACGCCTCTTATTTGTGTAACTTCTCTGCCTAGACTAAGCTTCCTTCGTTCTTTCCCATATCAACTCGATCTTTCCCGTCGCCACTCTTACCAAATCTGGACCAAGGACCAATCCATCTCCGGTCTCTAACCAACATGTTGGAGATTTGCATGGCTTTCCAAACAAAGCTTTAAAAGACGCCATTCCTATTGTAGTTTGATAACTATTATTATAGGAAAACTCTATTAAGTGCTAGTTATTTTTCCAAGAACCACTAAAATCGAGCACATAAGCTCTCAATAGATCTTACAGTACCTTGTTGACTCTCTTTGTTTTCCCATCCGTCTAAGGATAATAAGCGTTACTCATCTTGATCTTAGTACCTAACACACTCTGCAGGCTCTTCTAAAACTCGCTAGTAAACAAAGCGTCTCTATCACTGATGATACTACTAGTAATTCCTTGCAGTCTAATGATGTTCTTCATGAAACTTAGCCAAAATAGGTGCCATCTTGGTTGACCTAACTGGAATGAAACAGACCCTCTTGGTCAATCTGTCCACAATGACTCATACACTTTCATTACCTTGGTTTGACCTTGGAAATCTGTCAATAAAATCCATGGATATCGAGTCCCTCTTCCAAACTGGAACATCCAAAGGCTAAAGCAAACCACAAGTCTTCTGATGTTTGGCATTTACTTGTTGATAGTTCAGAAACTATTTTATGCATAAGCCAACATCCCTCTTCATTCCTTCTTGGAAGAAACTTTTCTTCATATCTCGATACATCTTGGTTCCCTAAGGATGAATCATAAACTTTGATCGATGATGTTCCCTCAGAACTTCCTTCCTACGGTCTCCAACGTTCGAAACACATAACTGTTCCTTCTTTCTCAACCACCCTCTTCGGTCAAGAATAAAATCCTTTAAATCATCAATATCGGTTCCAGCTTCTAACCTTCTAATCCTCTCGGATAAAATTGAATTCCCTTTCTACCTAGAAGCAATTCATTCTATCAGAACTGGTCGAACTTCCAAATAAAACATCATGGAGATATTCCGACTAGATCTAGTAGTCGACCTCAACTGCGCACTGCGAGCAGCCAGTTCTTCCAAGTCTTTCCATTTCGCCAACATATCTAACATTACAATATGATGTTTCTCGCTAAGCGCATCCGCCACCTTATTTCCTTTTCCCGGTGTATACTCGATGCAAATCATAAGCTGCAACAAACTCCAACCATCTGTGCTATATCATGTTCAGCTCCTTCTGAGAGAATAAATACCCTATAGACTTATGATCCATAAATACCTCAAACCTTTCTCCCAAAATATAATGTCTCCACACTTTCAATGCGAAGATTACTGCTGCCAACTCCAAATCATGAGTCAAGTATCTCACTTCATGTGGTCTAAGCTGTCTAGAAGCATAGGCAATAACCTTTCCATTCTGCATTACCACAACACCTAACCCAATACCACATGCATCGGTGTAAACTACCAACCCCCGATTCCCATATGGAACTACCAACACGGGCGCATTAGTTAATAAATGTTTCAACTTAAGGAATGCCTTCTCACATTTGTCAAACCAAACAAACTTCACTTCCTTCGTGGTTAGCCTGGTCAAGAATGTCGCTATCCGCGAGAAATCCTTAATGAACCTTCAGTAGTATCCTACAATTCCAAGAAAGCTTCTAATCTCACTTACCATCTCTAGTCTTTTCCAATTATTAATAGCTTCGATCTTATCTGGATCAACTACTAAACCTTCCTCGAAAACTTCATAACCAGGAAACTTCACTTACTTCTCCTAAAAATGACACTTTGAGAACTTCGCTTTCGGCTGATGTTGCCTTAGCGTCTCCAGCACTACTCTAAGATGATCTGCATGATCCTTCTCATTCTTAGAATATACCACAATGTCATCAATAAAAACCAACACGAACCTATCCAAGTGATCTCAGAAAATACGATTCATCAATTCCACGAAGAAAGTTTACGCATTAGTAAGTTCGAATGGCATAATCAACCATTCATAAGTCCCATATCTAGTCCTAAACACCGTCAAAGAAATACTGTCCTCTGACACTCTCAACTGATGGAAACCTATTGCCAAATCCAACTGGGAAAACACTCTAGCTCCACTCCACTGATTGAATAAGTGGTCGATTCTTGGCAAAGGACACCTATTCTTGATCGTCCTCTCGTTCAGCATATGATAATCAATAACATCCTTAATGAACCATCTGGCTTTTTCAGGAATACCGCGACCGTTCTCCACGGCAAACTGCTTGGCCAGATGAAATTCTTTCCTTCCAATTCCACTAGCTGCACCTTTAATTCCTTTATCTCGGTTAGTGACATCTGTTAGGTGGTTTACTTATAGGTTTAGCTCTCGGTACGAGATCTATCTGAAACTCGATTGCTCTTTTCGATGGAAAGCCCTAAACTAATTCAAACATTTCTGCAAACTCTCTTACAACATAAATCTGCTTCAACTCTGCTTTCGCTCCCATGGCACCTAATAACGCATAAGCATTTCCGTTCGAACTCTATACTGAGTAAATAAATCAGTTACAACTATGATGGTGCTTCAATGATATTTCCCCCTCCTAGCAGAATATCCTAGCATCATATCTATCTAACCAATTCATAATGATCCTGAAACCCATGAAATCAAAAACGTATAAACTGCATGCAAACATATGGCCTAACAAATCAAGTTCTAAACGGTCATATCTCATTCCTAGAGTTGCATACCCTCCTATAGGATTTACAACCCTTAAAGGACTAATAAGGTATAAAGGTTCTAGACATAAGAAATCTACCAAAAACTGAGATATAAATGAGTGCGACGCACCAATATTAAATAGTATCCTAACTGGAGTACTATGAATCATAAGCATACCTTCATCACAACTTTTCCTTTCTCAGCAGCTATTGGTCTAGAGGATGATGGTTCCAAAGCAAAGGCCATTCCCTTTCAAGCCTTAGCAGCCTCGGGATGCTTGTCCTTGTAATTCCCTATATGGCCACATGTGTAGCACTTCACATTCAGCTTCACTGCAACTGCTTTTCCATCACTCAGACGATCCTCATTAGCATACTGCCCCTTCTTGTCACACTTATAACATACAATATCAGCCTTTCTCTTCTCGGCCGCTACCCCTGACTAGGTTCCTTTCTTCTTTTAAGAACTTCCCTTCTTACTCTGAAAATTTTGAACCTCAGCTTGTTTCCCTTTTCCAAAAGTAGAAAGCATCTCTTTATTCCGAATAGCCATCTCAACAACAATATGACACGGATCTCGAAGGTTTGGCATGGTTGCTCTGGCGATCTCAAGATTCAACCCCCTGATAAACTTATCATTCCTCCAAATGACTGCATCCACAATAGCATATGCGTAATGGGACAACTCATCAAATTCCATAGCATACTCAATCATTGATTTATCCCTCTGAAATAAATCTGCAAACTACCTTAGCAACGCTTACTTGGAAACCTTAGATAGAAATCTTTCTTCGAACCCTTCGAAATTCAACCCAAGTCAGGTCTCTCTTTGGCTCTCCCATGGTAACTCCATTCCACTAAAAAAGTGATGGTCCCTGCAATTTCCTTGAAGCAAGTCTTCTCTTTTGCATATCTATCAAGTCGAGATATGCAAATATCCTTTCACAGTGCAGTAGCCAGTTCTTCACTCCTACTACATCCTTAATTCCTACAAAAGGCTTCCCTTCAAGACTAGCGTAATCTCTACTCATCTTGGCATAATTATTGCCAAATGGGGCCACCAGATTAGCTCCTCTAGCATTCCCTACAGCCACTCCCGTAGCTGCTCCAACTTGCATTATATTCACAAAGAACTGATACGTTATACCCATATCAACCGAAGGAATCTCGGCACCAACATTAGCATTTGTATCTGGGTTTGCATTTATCTGTCGACCCTGGTTGCTTATAGTATTGGGTCGAACATTTCCATTTGTTGAAGTGCATCTTCCACCTTGATTCACTCTTCCGGTTTCTCCAATATCTTACTTCCTTACTATGTGAAATCCATTTTTTGTAAGATACATAAGAATAGTCTAAGAGAGTGGGGAATACATACTTAGGTATTTATAGCAAAGTACACATGCGTTAGTATAAAGCTTACCCAAGCCCAACCATATTTTACATTCATTAGATTATGCTTTAAAAATCTTTTAAAGTTTAAATTTCTTTTAAGTACATAAACCTCGCTCTAATACCATCTTGTAACATCCCGCTTTCGGAGGCTCAAAACTAACTACTACAGATGCTGCAGTCATCCATAGGTGTTATTTCTGAGTGACCGAAATCAAAACCTTGAAATTATTGGCAACACGGAAACACAAGAATATGTAAAATTTTAAACTTCAACAAGATAGAATTTCTCATTTCTTATGAATTTCAATTTAAGATTTAATTACATAATCCTAGAAGTTAACCACATTCAGATCACATATGCATGTATAAAATACGATAAGAGTGACATATGAAGATGTCCCGTTATGTTGATCAGAGAACAAATAAATATGAACTTTACAATTCGTAGTACATCACAGCAGAAAACATAAAATAGCTCCTATATAGCTAACACTGCCTCCTGCACGTCTTCGGAAGCTTATTCGCCCAAAAACCTGAAAGTCACCCACTCTCAAACTACTCGAATTAATTTTGAGTACTCTCGGAGTCAGACAATAATTTGATACGAATAATCCCCTATCATCTCTTATCATAAATAGATAGCTAGTGAGACTATGCCGCTTAGCGGAACAGGTTTTCCCCTTACAAGTATACAAAACAAAACATGCAAATCATTTACTATGTCCCTACACTCAAAATGATTAGTCTTAACATGATATGAAATAAAGCCATAAATCATATTCATTGGATATTCCATCCAGCCATTTATTAGATATCCTATCTAAAATCAATTTATTAGAGTTCCCCTCTAAAATCTATAAAATGACTATCCGTCATAATTTAATAGGACTATCCATCCCAAATCCATTTGAAATAAATGAAGATTATCCATCATATATTATTTTATAAAAGTTGGTGTGGCTATCCACCGCACATTCCATAGTTTTCCTAGGATGACAATGAAGCCTTAGGTGCCAAATTCCGAGGCTATAACCTCTGGCAAAACATTCTTTACTTTAGAAATTTGACGTGGGCTATCCACCGCACATTCCATGGTTTTCTTAGGTTAACCAAGAACCCAACACTTGGCCAATTAAAATATCATGATCCGCATGATTATGTATAAAAATTCATGATCCCCATGATTATTTATTTTCCCTAGGTATACCACATGTTTAACCTATTCCCATTGGTAGCCCCAATTAGGTAAATTTAATAAAAACACATTGATAGCCCCAATGTATATTTTCTAAAGCATATTTCTAGTTGTAACCCCAAACTATGTATCGAAAACATTAAACCCACCCTGATGTCACCAAGGTTTAATAACATACAATTTATATAAGGATCCCCCTTACATTTTCAAACAAAGATAATTATTTTATGCTATAACCTTTCGAAGTAACCCCATTAAATTAGAAAAATTTTATTTAAGGAAAATGGCTAAAACAACCCTTTAAACCTCTTTGAATAAAGCCCCATTTGAAAGCAAATAAACATCCAAATTTAGCCCCTTCGGAAGCCTTCCTTTTGAAAGCATCACAAAATCATACCTTTCGACCTTGTCAGAAGGTTTCTTTTCGAACTAGTCGAAAGGTTCCACCTTTTACTTTGTCGAAAGCCTTGGGTATCCCCCTACAAAACCAATTACAAACTTTTCGAAAGCAATGAAACTCAAACCTTTTGAAATCATTGAAAGTAACCCCTTCGAAACCTTTTGAAATCAAAACCTTTTAAAACATCTCTACCCTTTGACTTAGTCGAAAGGGTGAGGACTCACCTTTAGACTTATTTGAAAGGTATAAGCCGACGGCTTTACCCTTTCTTCGAGTATCCCATTCGAAGGCATATAAAACATAAAGCGGAACGAAGTAGGAAACTCCCCTTCGACTTTGTTCCTTTCGAAGTTCTAAGTCGAAAGCACACTTCGCCTTCATCCCTTCGAAAGCAAGCATCTCCTTCAAAAGCATAGCTTTCTAAGGGATTAAAAACTTAAACTTTTAAAACAAAGGGAAGGTCCGGAAGTAATCCCTTCCTTTTCCTCTCCTATCTTACGAGTTAGTCGAATGGTTCTAAAATATATTTTTGCAGAACATTTAAAATAATTCTCTTAAAGTTTTAGACTTTCAAAGATCCCCTTCAAAACCACTTATTAAGTTTAAAATTTTTGTCTTTATAAAAATGATGGAGTCGAAGGATCCCCCTTCGAAACCTATTAATTCGAAAGCATTTATATTTCCATTCGAAAGCCAACAAAGCAGCCTCCATCCCTTCGCCTCTCTTCCTTCCAACAACATTCCTACCTTTCGACTTAGGCAAAAGGTAAATGCTTACCTTCCAAGACAAAAGGTAACTCTCAACTTAGTCAAAAGGGTGAAAACGGGCTATGTAGTCGAAAGCAAATTCTGGGCCTACGGAAGTGATGGTTCCTCTTGCTTGTCTAAATCTGATTGGTCAAGAGGCTTCCTCCTGCATATTCGAATAGTAAAAAGTACTAAATAGTCAACCTTTTTCTTATAACACCATTCTTCTTCCCTAAAAATTTTCGAAAGCAATTTCCCTCCGTATTTAACCAATTCGGAAGCCATTTTTCATTTTATCCCTTGGGCATAAATAATTTAGTTACCTTAGTAAACAACTAAGAAAAAATCCTCAAAAATCAACAAAAATCCTTTAAATTATGTACTTTAACATATTAAAATTTCAAATCATGTGAAGATCAATATAATTCAAAATTTAACCAAAACCGAAATAAACTATATTAATTAGCCCATTAACATTCAAAAACACCTTTATCTTATGCAAACAAAGGTTTAAATAGTTATATCCTAATCAAAATCACAAACATAAATTGGGTATAGCCCATAACATCCAACTTAGAAAAATGAGATGATAAACATGATTATTCACCTTGATTAGTTAATTGGAGAATGAGATAATTTCCTAACCTTAATTCCTTAGCTTTATCTTCAATTTATTGCGCTTCTTGGAGCTTTTAATGGCTGGATGAAATAATACCGAGGAGGTATGAATGAGAAAGTAAAAGTTTACTAAGGTGGAGAAAGAGATACATACTAAGAAATGTAGCCCCATTTCCGTGTTTATCCCTTAGGAAATTCCCCTTTCTTAATTTAGTGAAGTCTTATTTCAGTCCATTCATTAAGACATGACCATTGGATTTATTAACCTCATCTTCCTAAGTATTCACATTATTCTATTTAACTTATCAATTAAATATCTTAAATAATCTTAATTAAAATTCAAGGGCATTACAGCTGGATATTATGCCGAACAACTATAAAAACTTCTTTATGTTCTTATGTATTTTCTACATTATCTTTTACTTTTATTCTGAACTATGCTTTATCCTAATTTTAGTGGATTAACATTTTGGTACTTTCACTGAGAACCAAGAGCGACATCTGAAGGCTTGAAGCTTGAATGTGGGATTTGGAGCAAGAGACCTAATACTAGATCTGAAATCAAGCAAGTCAACCAGAGCCTGGGGGCCGCCAAGAGGTGTCCTTAGATTCTCATCAGTCTACCTGCTTGACCAAAGATGAGATAGAGGACGATGAAGGAAATGTAAGATGGGAAAATGGCTAGGTAGTAGAAAATGCTTAAAGGATTTTTCCAAAGGATCGCATAAGAAGGAATAACTAGAGTTGTTGAAATTTAGAACCTAGGACAAGGAGCTAATGCAGGAGCGTCTGGAATTGGAGTGAAGCAAACTGAAATAATGCCCCCTTGACTTGGGGCAAGATCGATTAAGATCTCGGATAAGCTTTAATGCTTGGAATGAGCGATGTTGGAGCTAGAGAGGCAAATTGGAATACAAATACATGATAGCATGAGCTAGAACCAGAAGCCTACCATTGGAACATGGGGCAGAATGAAGCTGTGGATCAGAGACTTCTGTTGGATGATAACCGCATGATCTAGATGAATTGGGGTTAGGTTCGATTCCTTTATCCTGACTTTTAATTAATGACATAATACAACCTCAGGCTGCTTACACATATATAGGATTCCAAACGGTCCCTAGGCACGCTTTGAATCGGATGCCTGAAATGACTATTTTGGAAATAATAACCCAGACCACTTAGAGGTGTATAAAACCTAGATTGGTACCTAGTCACACTCTGTGTCAGAGTGTCAAATGTCCAGGTTGATTGCTTGGGATAATAAAAAACTAAACCACTCAGACATGCACAAAACCTAGATTTCATCCCTAGTCACGCTCTGAGTTGGATGTTTAGGATGAAAACTTATGGTTTTTGCTTATTTGCTCTGATTTGAATATTTGAATTTTAAAAAATCCACATTAAATGTGATGATTGATATTGATTGTCTTAGAGTCCCGATTGAAGAAACATGACCGAAGTACAAAGTGCAAGCTCTCTTGCTAGAGAGCGAGTGGATGGGCTTATATTAAAAGTAAGTCCTTTCACCGGAGAGTGAGCGGATAGGCTTACTTGGTCATTGAGTTCCTTTTCCGAAGAGCGAACAGAATTAGCAAGGATCTGGAGAGACCAAAACCTTAAATATAAATAATCCGAAAAGATTGTTCCCCTGACTTAAAAATAAACGATCGAAAGAGAACGTCCCCTCAACTTGAATATAAACGATTTAGAGAGATCGCACATTAAGCTGAATATAGAATGAACCTTAGAACAAATACAGATTTGATTAAAGGATTTGAATGCCCTATAATTAGGATGAAACTGAGAATCTCTAACGAACACAGGATAATTTTGGATATGTGATGTTATAACTATGAATGAAATGAGATATTTGATGTAATAAGAGATATATGGTGTAATAACTCTAAGTGAAATTGGAATGATTATGATGTATAAACTACAGTTAGGTGGAATCTAGAGTCTTAGGCTATAACAGGTTTCAAACGACCCGTGATTAACAAGAGAATATGAAGGAACTGCACGATTCACCAAGATTAAAGCAGCTAAAGAGCTCAACTACCGAAGACTGATTACTGGAACTTATTCTTAAGCAAAACACACCTTACATCACACACTCCGTGAATTGGATATATGATAACTTGTATGACCCTTCATGGTGACTAAACCATCCATCTGATAGTCATTATCTTGGTTTCTCAGTACTCAAATCTAGGCTACTTGGTAGGACAGAAAGTAGATCACACACCCATCATTACTGATCCAAGGTAAGAAAGACCTTTCGTCATAAAGATCTGGATCTGTCATAGTCCAAGTGGGTTCCCCCACATTCCTTTGATTTACGAGTAAACTTTGAAACCTTCGAGTACCAATGGTCACTTTGCACGCATCACTCAAGGTAGAGCTTGTCTAGAACTTGTCTTTGGGATCAACATACAATTCCCATCATTGAGTCGTTAAATTCAGAACAACTTTTGAATTCCATCAGTCATTGTAGTGCGCCATAATAATGTCCCAAAACCATCCTCTACTAACCCCTTAGGTCTAGCCCTAAGCTCTAAGTTCTGAGGCTCACAGTGCAACTATCTGTCACTGAAGCCATCACCTCCCATCAACAAGTCGTAACTCGCCTAAGTTTACACCTTGGTACCTGAGTTGACCCCCCATACTTAGCTAAATTTTGACTAAGTCCATCCTAAGTTTCCTCCATCCTTCCTTGTGCATGGTCCAAGCCCAACTCCATAACTTATCCCCGTTTACAACTCGGTATCGAACTATGGTACCGAGTCATATACTTAGCAAAATCTTGGCTAAGTTCTCCAACCTTGATCCAACTAGCCATCTTCCAAGTTGACTCAAAGCACCCCCCCTTCAAGACCTGAAATACTTAAGTACGAAACTCGAAGCAATAGCCCACCGATACTATACATCATGTCAGAACCGATCTAACTCCCCTTGTCCATATCTCGAGCAAATAAACTCCAATTGAATTAAAATTTAAAACATGGCATCATACATCCTTCCTTGTCGCCTCTCCCTACTCACATTCATTTTGGCCACAATTCCATTTCTCAAGTGTGTAATGACCTATAACTCCACCTCCCTTATTTCTAAGGGGCCATTCGATCGACGTTTTCAACCAAATACACAACATACATACTAGTATTTAACATATATCATGCCTTTAAATAAAAAACAAACATACATATTAAATCATAACCTAAATTTAAATGTAAAGGAGATGGGATGGTCATAAGAACACATAAAAGAGTTTGGATCCAACTTTACATAAATTCTTACAGAATCGTTTGTAAATGATGTTGGTGTTTAGTTATGAGTTAAATCATATTTTAATGTCTAGAATATTTTTTTAGAATATCATTTGAAGCATATAATGACTAACTAGTAAGTGAGGAGTTCTACAAACTTAACTAAATCCAAAGCAATCCCAAAAATGATCCAATACCTAGATGAACAATAATAGCTCATAATCCAAGAAGCTCTATATAGAAAAATCTCCAAAATCAAGTGCTAATTGCGCTAATCCCTTTCTTAATGATAAGATTTAGCTATTAAATTAATGTTTAGGTTGGTTTATGGCTTGTAAAAGATTAATGGTGACTTCTCTAACTATTTTTAGGTAGTGTGAAATGACTAAAGAAAGTCCCATCAACTGCCACTTGGCTCTGATCCCAAAATGGACCTTTGGGCTAAGCCAGTAATCCACTAATTACCCACTAAGCTATCAAAAATCAATCAAAACTTCAAAAAACTATATCTCTTAAGTGGTAAGTCATTTTCCAATTATGACCCATTTACGAAAAGAGAAATCTTTATCCCAATCAAATGAAAAAGGTTTCAGACCTCAATTCACCTCCTACTAAAGTTATAGGCTTTATAAGATTTTCAAAGTTGAAATTGTCTGATAAAAATTCAAGGTATAGAAAATGTCATTAGTAGATATTAGTTAAAGTTATAGAGTCATACGACCTCAAATGAGTAAAAATATAATATGTACAATCCTCTAATATGTAAAATATGAGTTATTACAAATTCCTCCATTAAATTTGAACTAACTATGCCAAATTAGTGTGTGGGAACTTAGCCAATTTTCCAAAGAATGGGATTATTGAGGGTTTCCTCCAGTTAATACTCCCACTAGAATTGGAGCTCCCTTTTGCACTACATTTTCAATTTCACCTTCTTCTTTTCAAAAACTTTGAGATTCTTTTCATGTTTTAAGAATTAGCTAAATTATAACATACATGTAATTTTCATTGTTATCATTTCTATATGAATGTAATGATTCTGGTTGTTCTCCAAGTTACTAATAAAATTCTTTATTACTGCTTTTTCTCTCCCTTTTTTTACTAAGATTGAGTATCGTTTATTTTCTTCTTTTAGGATGGAAAGTTGTCTTTATCTCTTGATGATCCCAGCATTAATCAATGTGTTGGAGACATTCACTCCAAATTGGAGATAACCATGGAGCATCATTTCACTTATTCTATGTTTGGCTCGTCAGCTGTTGATAATGATAAAGCTAACAAATCGTACAAGAAGTACATTCAAATAAAATCTATTTTAAAAGCTTCTTAAGATACGGTCAAGGATCTTGAAAAGAAATTCTTTAATAAGGACGAAGATATTTTGGATTTAACCAAGAAACTTAATCCATGTTTTGATCCTCAACAGCCAGAATATGATGCAAAATTTAGACAGCATAGTCTATGTATTCTTGGTTTGGGGACAGACTTATCGAAGGCTAGAAATGAGTGTCAATCATATGAACTCATCTTGACCAAGGATAATGGACTTCCTACCCTGATCCTAACAAAGTCTTTCAAAAAGTCACCTTCACAAATTTCTCCTCTATCCCATGATTGTTTGACACCTAGTAGTAGTATAATTGCTCTAACTCTTTTGTCATCGAAATACAAATCTGGCAAACTTTCTGGATGGAGCAATTCCTTTAAGTGTGAGTGTAACTAAAAAATAAAAAATTATTGGAATAATAGTTTACTAAGGCGATCTCGGATCTTAGACTTAAGGTTGAGCCTTTGGAATGCACAAAGAATAAGCTTATGTTAATAATCTAGACACTTGTGGTTGACAAAAATGACTTGTGTAGTTAAGTTTCCCAACTTAGGAATGCTAACAGAACTTACCAGAAGGCATTAGTAGTTTAGATCGACTCCATCGAATCTCTTAATGCATTCGTCATAAGGAGAAAAAATTGAAGACATACCTCCTAGTGGTGATATAGTATATTATTGACCTTCCTTTTACATTATAAATTCTAATGAAAGGGGAAAAAGAGTTTAAGGGACAACTAGAATTAATGCAATTTTACTCCACTAAGGCATCTCAGCTCGATTTACTAGTAGATCATTTAGTCGAAGTCATAGTTTATTTTGATTAAAAATTGATTTCTCATATTTCATCTCGCAAAGAGATTTTCGATTGAGGAAGCCCACCATTTCCAACTACCAAAGATATCAACATTTCTTTCGATATGGATGCTCTGATGTTCTTATGAATCTAGCGGTCCCCTATTTTTATCCAAGAAAGCAGGTTCAACCAATGAAATGCACTTTTGCTCTTTAGAAGTTGAGGGGAAAGGAAAAGTGCTTGTTTATCAACATTACATTTTTCCTCATCCTCCAGAACGATGAATTTTGTAACTGCTAATTTTATTGTAAAGGATAATCATTATGCCATATAACTTTTATGTAATACAAATTTTTTGTGCTTGCTTCATAACACCTCTTGATGAGTTATATATTTGTATCATGCGATATAACCCTTATGCTCTTCTACTAATTCTTTGACTGCATTGGATGTTGGAGTTGAAAGGCTTTATCGTCTATTTCTTTTGCGTAGATGTTTTCGATAAGGATTTGAAGCAAAGTTTATCTATCTTCGTCCATCTCCCTCGGATAGGTGCTTTGGCCAGGCTGAACAGAGGGAGCAAAGGCTTAATTGGCCATCAGTCTTTGGATGGGTGCTTCGCCCAGGCCTTGTGGTGGGATCGATGGATTGTCTTCCAACCCCCTTGGATGGGTCTTTTGCTCAGGCCTAGCAGTGGGACCAAAAGGCTTAATTGACTATTACTCTTTGGATGGGTGCTTCGGCTAGGCCTTGCAGTGAGATTAAAGGCTTCTCGTCCTCTTCCTTAGATGGGTAGTTTGTCCAGGCCCATCGATGGGACCAAAGGCTTAATTGACCTTCACTCTTTGGATGGGTACTTCGGCCATGCCTTACGATAGGACTAAAGGCTTCTCGTCCTTCTCCTTCGGATGGGGTCTTTGGTCAGGCTCAACAAAAGGACCAAAGGCTTAAATGACTATCACTTATTAGATAGGTACTTCGGCCAGCCCATGCCATGGGACCAAAGGCTTTCCCTTGGTTTTTATTCTTTTTCATTCAAAGCCTTCTTTATTTAAAAATACGGTCTTGTTTACCAATTTCATCCTTTACCATTTGAGATCTCGTTTTTCCTTTCTTTTAATTTATTGAAATCCCATATTTGATGAATTCCAATAATTCTCCTTTACTTATATAATATTCAATGATCCATGATAAATCTCCACAACCATTAGTATGTGTTATCCCACCTTTTGGCAAGGCTATGATATCATCAACTTGGCTAAAAATGGATGGTTATCAGCCATAAGAATCAACTATATACAGTGCTATGGATGATGCTTGAGTAGATTTGGACTAGATCCCAGTCAAGATGTAATCTGTATGAAGTGATAAGAAAAGCTCCTTGAGGCTACATTTTAAATTTCAAGTCAATCAGAGTTCAAATGCTCAAGTTACAAACAAAATAAGGATTCATATGGATCGATGGGGAACGACCATAAAACGGCGCAAATCAACATTGATTGATTGATATCTTAAAATCTACAAAGACCATTCACTTGAAACGTATAAAGCATTAATATACTAAAGAGTGGAGCCCTCAAGAAGGATCGTAGGTCAAAAACACTCAGTTTCAAGAAATCATTGATTGTTCTATACCGAACTTTCATAATGATCTGTGTATCTCAGCAAGCAATCCAAATATAACAAATTTTGATCCTTATCTCATAATTTACAACTCAGAATGACTTCACATTTTAAGAGCAAGGCCTAGAGGCATGTGTGACCCCCTACAAATGATCACATGTCAACGATCGGTGTAATTCTTACCGATAAATTTAAAACAATGAGTCATGGCCACCGATAGTTATGGTGGGCCCCTATTGACCTAGAGAACCCTTAGTCGAAATCTTAGCAAAATATCTCGTCATCTCACCTTATAAATACAGACCTATTGGTTTATTTTCAGGATCTTTACGTTGCTTGTTAGTATAGACTCCATTATAATCAAGTGCTAGCTTTGTTCTACTATGTAATCTGATTCATAAGAGAGTAATAAAGCATAATCTTCAAAGTAGACGTAGGAAAACAACGTCGAACCACTATAAACCTCTGTGTCTTTGATTACCGTTTATTCACTATTGCTTACTTATTTATTAACTCAATTTAATTTTACTTCTCTTTATTTACTTCTCTACAAAAGCTATTCTTGGGTGTTTGTGACCATTTTTGGTGCAAACATTTTGGTGCTTTCACTGAGAACCTTGATTCTCAGCTTATTAGTATCCCTTTGTTGCTACTAGATTGTGTATCTCCCCAGAAGGAGATCCATAGTTATCTTCAGGAAACTTGTCTGTTCTACCCAGATTTTCAAAAATCTAAGAACCGCTATCAATAATGGTGAGGATAATTGGATCTACTTCTTAGAACATGGAAGGAAACGAGAATGCTACTATCTAGAAAGGAGTCCTGAGCAGTCAACTAATAGATGTGAATGCCGAACCAGTTGAAGTCTAGAATCCAACAAATTCCATTGCAAGAACTGAATACCAGAGTCTGATGAGAGAGCCAATAGGTAGGCCATTGAAAATTAAATCAGCAGATTTAGATCAATATCAACCTAATGAACCAGCTCAGTCAGCAACAGCGAGGAAAAGCTAGGAGGGACCTTACCCTTTACTTGGCATTAGAGAGTTCTAGATAATCGAACGAGCATCATAAACATAAGCATCATAGAATAGACGAATATTGTGTAGAAAATCTGAGGCATCAACAGGCAGGCCATCGTGGTTTGCTAGGAACGATTGGTGCCGATCCCACCTCCAAAGAAGATAACTTGCCTATGCACGTGAGATTCAAGCTGGAGCTGCTGCGGCCGATTTGGATAATGGTGTCCAATTAAATGTTGACTAAATGCTTCCTCGGAATGACAATGAAGCCAACTTATGAGATATACATCGGGAAGGTGTTGAACCAAGAAGGTGTGAAACGGCCCGTAGACATCGACCGAACAATTCACGTAAGGTGGAACATGACCGCTGCTTGGCACCAACTATCCAAACATCAGACTTGTCGGCTATGGTCAAATAGTTAGTGAGAGAGAGCCAAGGCTTTACCAATGATGATTGAGGAATCTCGAGAAGCCATACCCCGTTCACTAATAGTGTCCTTCTAACGACCTTGACTCGACCTTCGAAAATCTCCAAGGCACCAATATAGAAACAACTCAAACTCCCAATAATGATGCACAAAGATAAGCAAATACAGTCATGATCCAAAGACTGAACTAGCTCCAGATAATCTACTAAACCCGACTATCTAAAAAACCCAACTCAAGATTGCCCGTGTGGGAAAATTGTGGGCACCCAGAGTATAGGAAAGGAACAATAAAAACTAGGTCAGCCGTGGGACTGGTATGAGCAAAAAAAGCAGTTTGTATTTAAAACGAACAACCAAGGATTTTAAAAGTTAAATCCGCAATGCTTTTTGGAAAATGAAACTACCATAAGGCCTCCTGCCACACACACACACGATGCAAACGCAGAATTGGAGGAGGTTTCTCCTTATGATAGTCAAATATGCTTGATACGAGAAAAATTTCTTTGATATTATTACGAGTGCATAGTGTAGGAAAACCATTTCGAAAGTATAATATAAATCCTAGCCAGCATAGGCATTTCACAGTTATGCCTACTATAGCTACCATGTTCAATAGCAGGTTACCGCCACATTCCATGGCAGGTTAAACAACTAAAACCGTACAGGGCGCGTATTGTTTTCATTGGATTTTCAACAAATGGTCAGCCTAAGGAACTTACTACTGTCCGTGGGTACGCCTTTGACGGGACATCCCGAGAACCTAACCGGATCTCTGCCAACACTAGGCCGGGTTACCTCTACAACTAGGTAACTACTACTCGAGCATGCCATCCCCCGGTCCTTTGGAACCTTTATCCGAGGTACCTTTAATCCAACAACCATAAAGCAATCACAAAGTAATAGATCTGCAGTATCCACATGAGTGAAATATCTGGGCTCCATACCATGATACCACCCTTTTCCAAAAGGGAATGACAAACCCTAAAGGGCGTGACCCTCATAACCTTGACGCATCTTTCTTGTTTCGACCATTTCCGGGGTGTGAGGTCTTGATGCAGTCTCATCCACAAAGCTACGCTTTATACAAAAGCCATGCTTTGATCAACAAATGATACACAGCAGCACTCAGCATGCCACACTACCACATTGGGAGTATATCACTGATAAATATCTACTACATAACCTTTGAGCTCGTACGTCTCAGAGAAGGGTGTTAAGCTAAGAGAATAAATTCTCCGCCACCAAGCAGAAATGTATTTGATAGAGATCAGTTTAATATCTCAAAGTGTAATGTCGGACATACAATCATACAAGTCTATCCTGGGTTCGAACAGAATCGAAGGCACTTCCGAAGAAGCCCTTGAAATCCGGGTATCCACAATCCCGATCGGACTTCCCATCACTTAGGGAATCTATATACCATAGCTACTCGGTGAAGAGACAATCGATAGGTTATCCTACCGTTCTTGCAAATACCCGATCTTCAACACTGGTCTTCAATTGCAATCCATAACGTCGTATCACTATACGGAATGGGTTATATGACACAAGGTCCTCTCCCGGCTATGAATAGTGAGCGTAATATTTAAAAATATATGGATATGGGATTTCAGTTAAGTCATAACCCAAAACCTTTCTTCAAATGGTTAAACAAATTACCATTTCAAATCTTTTAACAAAAAGATTCGTTTCAGAAAGTTTACCTAGTTACAAAAAGATCCATTCATAGATTTCCAAAACAATTTCCATTTCAATTTGGATTAACTCAATTAAATCTTTAAATTAAAGATTTAACTTATAGCTTTCAAAACACGTTTCCAAAGATTTATTTATAACTTGGAAGACCATTTTATTTTAGACTTGAAATCCTTCTTACACAAATTAGAAGTTCATTTCTTATGTGAAAGCTTTTATTATTTGAAAACACATAGTTTTTGTTTTAGAAAAATCCAATTATACAAGTTAAAATCTTGGGTTAAATTTAAAGTCCCAAAACAACACTTTAAAGATAGTTTAAAACCTATATAAACCCATTTATTAGTTGAATAACCTTTTTATACCCTAGTTTTCAAATCATAGAATTCAATTTCAAATATTGAATTCAAATTTAAATGAAATTATTTAAATTTCAAAACTCAATCAAGTTATTCAAAATAACTTTTATTTTTGGAATTCTTTTTCAAAAGCTTTCAATTCTAATTCCAAAACTAATTTGGATTCAAAAATTTAATTTTTAAAACTATTTCGAAATCTGAGACTTAACCCATTTCCACGTGCAATCCATATTTGTGTGTGTATAAGTGTGGTCCAGGGGTTTTACACAATAAAAGTGCCACATCATCAATCAGCACAGATTCAAATACAGCAATATATATTTGATAAGCGGTATAAACTATAACGCTTATATTTGATAAGCGGTACAAACCAATTGTAACACTTATCTGTCATTCAAAGATCACAAATATATATCACAGACATCAAACACAGCTCAAATCAAAACAGAGCATCACAATCAAGGATATCAAACATTTCAATCATCCAAAACATCCATAAGTAAGAACAGTTAAGTATCTGATTAATTCAAATCAGATTAACTACTTACGAATTACTAATCCTGGTTAATTAATATTAATAAATTACAAATTATTTTGATTAATTATTCTTTAATCATTTATTAATTAACCATTAATAATAATATTAATTAACCATTAATAATAATATTAATTAACCCTTAATTAATTATAATTTATCAACCTTTAATTATTAAATAATTATACTTTAATTATTTAACTAACCATTTAATTGATTATCTTTAATTAATTAATTTAACCCTTAATTAATTACGATAAGTGACTATCCCTAATCTTAAATCAATGTTAATCCCTTGATTAATCCATCTTTAATCATTAATTCATTACTTTTAATTAAGTAATTATCTTTAAGTAATTAACTACCTTTAATTACTTATATTAATAAATTTCCATTAATTAATTACATTAATTAATTAATCCTTAATCACAAATTAATTTACCTTATATTAAAAATTAATTATCTCCAATTAATTACAAAAATTAATTAATTAGTCCTTAATTAATAACCATCCCTTAATTACTTTCATTAATGAATTAACCTTTAATTGTTCTCAAATTAATTACCTTAATTAATTAACCTCACTAATTTATTATTCTTTAAATAATTAAATAATTAATTCTTTACTTAAGTAATTGTTCTATAATTACTTGATTAATTACCTTTAATCAACAATTAATCAACCTTGATTTATAAATAAAACAACCTTTTATCCTTTAAATAATTAACCTTAAATTATTTAATTATCCACTAATTAATTAATTAATGAATTAATCAATCCTTAATTAATTACTTTAATTAATTAATCCTTAATTATAAATTAATTAACCTTTTAATTAATAACTAACTAGTTAATTATCATTGACCATATAAATTAACTTAACCTTTAAGTTAATAATTAAAAATATCTGATTGACTCCTTAATTACATTGTTAAGTTTTATTTAAAATAACTCTTCTAAAATATAAGTGTTTGGGCCAAAATTGGTCACAAACACCCAATAGTCGTGAAAGCACCCGTTTTATCAACACAGATCAGCAACAATCAATATAGAATTCAGATCTAGACAACAATAGTAACAATAACTCGCAGATAACAATCATAAACACAAGATTTATAGTGGTTCGGCGATCTTGCCTACGTCCACTTTGAAGGTTTCTCTCTTTATTGATTCACTTGATGATATTAATTGATTACAATTGATGATAACATTGAAATCTGAATACAACAGCGATAATGAAGTATGGAATTCAAACCGGCAGAGTCTGGACGTTCAATGGTGGAAGCTCCGAAAGATCCCCTTTTATGAAGGCTTCAGGGTGCTATTTATTGGCATAGGAGGCCCAGATCTCGCTCAAACTTCGGGAGACTTCTTCTGGCACGTGAGTGGGCCCACGCGACCGACCCCACCAAGTTTCGACTCGATCTGACATCGATTCGAAGTGATTTCGAACCCATCAAGAAAGGGTTCAATCAAGCTGAAACTTGGCTGGAACAATCATTACCTTGTATGGAAGCTACTGTGAAAATTTCGTTGCATTTGGATCAGTGGTTTAGGAGATATGATCGATTCAAGTTGTGGTATTTCGTGAGGGCTGTTGCATTCGAACCCATCACTTCGAATCCATTCCCTTCGACTCGATCGGTCACGTGGATCTCTGGTGACGTGGCGTGCACTCCTCGCATCGATCCTGTTTTATCTCCGTGTTGACCGCTTCGACTCCATGTATATCGGCGTGTTCGAAGCGATGGATGACTTGGTGGTTTCGAAACTGATGGGTGCGAAGAAGGTCGATGCGAAGCAGCGCTTGGGCATGAGACCGATGGATTCGAATGTGATCGATTCGAAGTACATGAAGCCTTATGGATTCGAACTTGTTGAGGTGATGCCTATCTGATGGATTCGAACTGATCGATTCGAAGCGATCGATATCATGCCTGATCGATTCGAACTCGATCGATTCGAAGTACATGTTGGCTGATGGATTCGAACTTGACAAGCAGTGATGGGTTTGAATCCTATGGGTTCGAAGTGAGTATCTCCTCCACCTCCGGATGGGTTCGAACGACATTATTTAGTTGACTCGAATCGATCATATCTCGCTCATACAACCTCCGATTAACCTGAAATTTGGAACATTGACTTTAATGGCCTTGCTTGTCATACCTTATCAATTGTAGCCTGATCCGGGCTCGGACAAAATTCGTCGATATCCATAGCGAAGTGATGTACAATCAATCTCTGAGACGAACCGTCTTTTGGTTTTGACCACTCTTTTGGTATCTCGGCTTTGCCAGAAAGCGGGATAACATTTACCCCCCAAAACATGCCTTGCGGTAGGAAGGTGTGTTTTGTAATGCCTTGAGTTGGATGTTCATATCCTATCATCAACCTGTAAAGAACTCGATAATTTCATATGTCCTCAAATAATGCTCGCTCCAGATCGTATGTCATTTGAGGTGAGTCGGGACCGTTCGCGGTCTGCGCCGTTCGCGGCAAAGGATGGAATAGGACCGTTCGTAGTCGATGCTGTTCATGGCGAAAGATTTGAATGGGACCGTTCGCGGTCGATGCCGTTCGCGGCAATTGAAGAGATGGGACCGTTCGCGGTCGATGCCGTTCGCGGCAAACGGTGATCGTTCGCGATCAAGTGCCGTTCAAGGCGAATGGTGACCGTTCGAGGTCGGATTTCATAATAAGTGAATCATGACCGTTCGCGGTCGGTGCCGTTTGAGGCAGAAAGTGATCGTTCGCGATCAACTGTCATATAAGTGAATTGTGACCGTTCGCGGTCGGATGCCGTTCGAGGCGATTTGTGATCGTTCGCGATCGTATGCCGTTCGAGGCAAATTGTGATCGTTCGCGATCGTATGCCGCTCGAGGCAAATTGTGATCGTTCGCGATCGTATGCCGTTCAAGGCAAATCATGTGTGCCCGGGGGGGACGTAGTATTCTCAATGCCGGAGTTCATGTTCGGGGGAGTTTCTGAATCAAAGAACCTGGCGGTTCATCACCATACAGAAGGTGCTCGTGGATCGTTCGCGATCCAACGGGCACGAAAATAAACTCTTTTATGGAATTGCAAATATCAAAGCAATGGTTATACGAATCTCACAACGGAAATGTCCATACAAACAGAATCTAAATGTTCAAATCAAAATCAAAGTAAAAGCAAAGCAGGGATGTCAAAGTGTAAACTCTCGCTATGATGCGGTTGGTAGTCATTCAGAGCATGCCTATGGATCGTGCGCGATCGCTCACATGTGTAAATGATATAACCGTATTAGTGAGAGGTTTACAACTCGTTCATCGTTATTTCAGTCAATCAATGGATAATCAGACGTTGTCCTGACTCAGGGCCACCTCTAGTTAAGGTAGACGGTGGGCGCTCTGGCTCCACTATTTGAGTCCGTTTCCTCACATATTGAAGGAGCATACCGTTCCTGATATGCCCTTCCACCTCGTCCTTCAAATGCCTGCAATCGTTAGTGTTATGACCGTTTAATTCATGGAATACACAAAACTTATCTGATTTCCTTTCGTCAGAGGTTGGATCCCTTCGCATTGGCCTACGATATAGAACCTGCTCTTTGGTATCCTGATAAATTCGTTCCAGGCTTTCATTCAGCTCAGTGTATGTGGTGAATCGCGGCTCCCTCCGTTGCCGCTTTGATCTGTCTCTGTCATTCTCACTCTTTCTTTTACCTTTATCCTTATCCGAGTCCCTTTTAAGAGGCTTTTCGTCTTTAAGTGCATAAACTTCTATCCCATCTCCTTCTTCTCTTTCTGCATTCGCATCCTCTAATCGTAAAAACTTTTATGCCTCATGATAGAATTCTCCTAGATCCACGGGTGGATCCTTAGTTAATGAATTTTTGAACTCCGTTCCGTCAACTATCCCGGACACAGCTGCCATCATAACCATGGATGGATCTGGTCGATCCACCGAAGTTGCTGCCGCATTGAACCGCGTCAGAAAACTCCTCAACGTCTCTCCAGCCTTCTGTTTTAAAGTTGCCAAAGTCATCATATTCTTGGGTCTTGCAATGTGAACCCTAAATTGTCTCATGAATCTTTCCGTCAAGTCTGCCCATGTTCCTATGGAGCCGCTCTCTAGTTGCCTAAACCATAATGCTGCGATATCTGTCAGATATAATGGAAAGCACCGGGCCATAACCTCTTGTGATGCCCCCAGCACCTCCATATGCCTCATGTACCTCGTTAAATGGACTGCGGGATCCGTCGTCCCATCATACATCTCTATTGATGGCAATTTAAACTCTGGTGGGTTCCTAGCCATCCTAATTGCAGGAGAAAAGGGACTCCTGTTAACATCCTCCAAATCTTTGTTCACTAATCCGCCTCTCATGGCTCGCCTAACTATCTCTGCCAATTTGTCATCGTCCCCAAAATGCAATCTCCGTTCATTACGTTCAACCTGCCCCCCGAGTCCACGAGGGAATTCTGGGATCTGCCCCCTTGATTGAGCGTTCACTCCCCTGCTACTCCTTGCTTGGGTAGATGCATCTCTCTCTCTCTCTCAAGGATTGGATCAACATTCTCCATGTGTGTGCCCCCTACTCCAGGTGCTACGTCGGATGGTCCTGCTCCGTTCTGAACTCCGGTTACTCCTTGATTCTGTGCTCCAAGTTGCCCTATCAGTTGGAACAAACTCTGGATCAGCTCCTCCTGTTTTTTCATCATTGTCTCCATCTCGTCCCTAGTGATGAAGATCGGCGCTTGATTCGCTCCTGAGGAAGCCTCTTGACTTCCTTGATGTTCACTTCTCTCTGGCCTTTGTTTCTTACTTGTTTGTCTCGTCATGGTTCCTAGATCTAAATTCCTAAGTCTCCAAATTCAACTTCTCCTGAATCAGCTTCTCAGTGAAAGCACCAAAATGTTTGCGCCAAAATTGGTCACAAACACCCAGTAGTCGTGAAAGCACCCGTTTTATCAACACAGATCAGCAACAATCAATATAGAATTCAGATCTAGACAACAATAGTAATAATAACTCGCAGATAACAATCATAAACACAAGGTTTATAGTGGTTCGGCGATCTTGCCTACGTCCACTTTGAAGGTTTCTCTCTTTATTGATTCACTTGATGATATTAATCGATTACAGTTGATGATAACTTTGAAATCTGAATACAACAGCGATAATGAAGTATGGAATTCAATCCGGCAGAGTCTGGACGTTCAATGGTGGAAGCTCCGAAAGATCCCCTTTTATGAAGGCTTCAGGGTGCTATTTATAGGCGTAGGAGGCCCAGATCTCGCTCCAACTTTGGGAGACTTCTTCTGGCACGTGAGTGGACCCACGCGACCGACCCCACAAAGTTTTGACTCGATCTGACATCGATTCGAAGTGATTTCGAACCCATCAAGAAAGGGTCCAATCGAGCTGAAACTTGGCTGGAACAATCATTACCTTGTATGGAAGCTACTGTGAAAATTTTGTTGCATTTGGATCAGTGGTTTAGGAGATATGATCGATTCAAGTTGTGGTATTTCGTGAGGGCTGTTGCATTCGAACCCATCACTTCGAATCCATTCCCTTCGACTCGATCGGTCACGTGGATCTCTGGTGACGTGGCGCGCACTCCTCGCATCGATCCTGTTTTATCTCCGTGTTGACCGCTTCGACTCCATGTATATCGGCGTGTTCGAAGCGATGGATGACTTGGTGGTTTCGAAACTGATGGGTGCGAAGAAGGTCGATGCGAAGCAGCGCTTGGGCATGAGACCGATGGATTCGAATGTGATCGATTCGAAGTACATGAAGCCTTATGGATTCGAACTTGTTGAGGTGATGCCTATCTGATGGATTCGAACTGATCGATTCGAAGCGATCGATATCATGCCTGATCGATTCGAACTCGATCGATTCAAAGTACACGTTGGCTGATGGATTCGAACTTGACAAGCAGTGATGGGTTCGAATCCTATGGGTTCGAAGTGAGTATCTCCTCCACCTCCGGATGGGTTCGAACGACATTATTTAGTTGACTCGAATCGATCATATCTCGCTCATACGACCTCCGATTAACCTGAAATTTGGAACATTGACTTTAATGGCCTTGCTTGTCATGCCTTATCAATTGTAGCCTGATCCGGGCTCGGAAAATATTCGTCGATATCCATAGCGAAGTGATGTACAATCAATCTCTGAGACGAACCGTCTTTTGGTTTTGACCACTCTTTTGGTATCTCGGCTTTGCCAGAAAGCGGGATAACAATAAGTTTAAAACAATTCAAACTTAACTAATTTTAAAATATTTTACTCCAAAACCTTTAAATACCATTTAACTTTAATTTTAAAACTTTAAATCTTGTTTAAAACGTGTTTAAAATTTTGAAAACTTGTTCATATTTTCTTTGAAACCTTATTTAGTTTAAATATACTTTGAAACTTTGTGTAAGTAAAATTTACTTTGTAAAAAAAACTATTGTGTTATAAAACTGGAAACATGTTTGTGTTATAGAACTGGAAACATGAAATCGGGTAACAACTTTAACAAGCTCGAGCCAAGTCTCGTTCAACTCGAGACAATACACAAGAAACACTCGATCATCACGATACTTCAATGCAAACCTACTACGATCTCGAGCTGTAACCCGAGCTTAATCTTCCTTCTTCCCAAACACTTCAACGACCCAGATTCAGGTGCACACGCGTGCACGTGCACCCACGACACGGTCCAATCCGACCACCCCTGATGGCCTCTACATGTCGTCGATCAACCTCGCAAGCCTTTCCACCACCCAGTTCCTCAGATCCCACCGCAAAGTTGAAACGAGCAAAGCGATCGACCATAGAACCCCAACCACATCAACCAAACATGGTTCGCCACGATGATCCCAACAATCGAAATCTACGTCTCTCCGACCAGAGCATCCTCACCGATCCACGCAAATAATCCAACACTCGCGATCGTCTCCGGCCTCTCCACAGAAACGCACTAGCCTCGAGAAAACTAATTACAAATTCTGGCGGCTAAACCCTACTTTTACTTCGAATGATCATCACAGTGGACTATAAAATCAATGATCATTTTTTTTGAAGATCCTTGACCCCCAAACACGCTCCCTCTTCGATCGCGAGATTAATCATTTCTTCGATCACCCGGATTTGATGAAATTAATAATTTCATTCAACTTTAAAATCTGCGACATTACCTAACTTAAAAAATTATAATCTTAACATTAAAATTCATTACTTTCTAGCACGAATAAGGATATATAATTAGAACTTGAAACTGAGATACTTGAATTTTCTGATTTATGATGGTTTTACTGTAAATAAACATTTTCACATTATTTACTTGATATTTTTTTCTGAAAATATTTTTAAAATTAGCATTTCTTGGTTATAAATATTTTTCGTTTAGAAATTGAGTCCTGAAATCATCTAGATAGGATGATTTTGAATTTTATAACAGGTTCCACAACCCTGTAACAATGAACAAGGACAGATGACTGCATACAGACATATATATACAAGCAAATTCACAGCCATGCAAACATACTGACATAGTTATCAACAAAACAAGTATATTTCAAACATCAAAACATATGAATGGGTTCGAGTGTGTTTGCTCACCTGAAGGTTTCAGAAAGACAGAGGACAGTGTTTTGCCTGTACATTTTTTCTTTAATTTTTTTTTGAAGCTTAGATCTGCAAAAGTTTGTTAATACAAGACTTTGATTAATTTCCTATTTTATTTGTTTACTTACTTCAACAATAACAAACAATAAAATTGATTTACTTACAGTTTTGAATTTGTTTAAAGCTTCAAATTTGTTTTATTTTCTAGGCTGCAGATTTCAGATTCACATTTGCTTTGACCTTCATTTTCTAATCTCCAATTTATGAATTGAATCCATATGTTGCTTGAGCTTTGAAAACTTAAATTTGAAGCCTTGTTTTACTTCCAGATTTGAGAAACTCTGATTTTCTTCCTTAAAGTTGAATTTATTTTAGGGCGTTGAAATGCTTCGAATGAGTTTGTTTGTGATTTCTTTATTTCCAGGATGTAGATAATGTTGCACAAAATTTTGATTGCCTCAGGAAATCTCGGAGTTGAGGAATTGAAGATGAAGACAAGTTTGTAATTGATCTTTGTTTTTAGCTGAGTTTGATAGAAATGCTTCAGCCTTTTTTCTGATTTCTTTTTCCCTTCTATCTTTTTCTTGGTGTTGGAGTTTGAAAGGCTCAATCTCTTATTACTGTATATTTTCAGATTTGCTGAGAAGTTATATGATTGCATATAGGGAAGCTCAAAAGTTTCCATAATTTTAAAACTCATTATTTTATTCAATTAAATATAGTGAATGCCATTTGTAAAAATCATCATGATTATGAAATCTACACACTTGTAAATTTTATACTTACATATGAACGTTTGATATTTAAAATTTTACAAAGACAAAAGAATTTTAAAAATAAATTTTATATCATATTCACTTAAGTCTTTTTATGTACATAAGTTTGCATTTTACATTTTAATGTTTAAAACCTTGCCTTATTTTTTATATTTAATATTTATGTTCAACCCTTGTTTCTAATTATAGTTTTATACTTACATATGTTTTTGCATTTTACAAATGTTTTTCTTATTAATCTTCCAAATTTTAAATCTTTTATCAAATCTTATATTACATTTTATATTCAAGTTATTAGGAATGTTCATATGTTATTCATACATTTTTTCTTTTATTTATTTCTGTACAACTTTTAAAAGAAAAGAAGGATTTAAAATTTTTGGTTACATATTAATAATTAATCACTTTTATTTATATAAGAAAATTTAACTAAAAAAATAATATTTTGAAAATTAATACATTAATTCTTTGAAAATTAATACATATTCCAAATATTAATATAATTAAAAATTTAGAAAAACAACTATCATTAAATTAATTTTTATTAATCTCAAGCTTTTAATTTCTATTTTGTTTTTAATACATTTTATTTTGAAATTCAATATTTGTTTATAAAATACTTATGCTTAAATTTCAAATTTAAATTTATATTTATAATCAAAAATTATTTATTTATTCTAGAAATCTCTAATTAATTCACAATTTATTTACAAAAATTAATTTAATTGTCAAATTAAACTTGGTAAATTTTCAGGAATGTTACAGATTCCCCCCTTAAAAAAAATTTCGTCCTTGAAATTTGCAAAGGAGACGAGAAAGAATATATGAAAGATAAAGAAACGATTGATCAAATCAGATTGAAATATTTATTCTGCATTCGGTTTACCAAATCAGAATATCAACAAATATAAGAATCAACTCATACAATTATTTCACATGATATTCGAGTCCACCGGTCTACGAATATGCAAGGGCATTGATTAATTCGAAAGGATAACTCATACAATTATTTCCCCAGAGAATAGATAGATGGATTCGACCTTCTACAATTTCTCAAACACTAGGCGTGGACTCAAAATTCAGGTCGAAATATCCCAAAGTATATACCAACTTGTCCCTCTTCGGACTTCGGACTACATTAGAAATTACAATAGAATTTCAAATTTGGTTTTAACCAATATCGTTTTATTGATACAATTCAAATTTATCCCTATATTTGTTAACCAATTTAAATCAATTTAAAATTTCTAATTCATTTAAAATTTTCAATTTCAAATTCAAATTTATTAGAGTTTTAGATGGAAAAACTGATAAGAAACCGGAAGATACGAAGTAAGGGTTTTCTACAACGATTCGTAGGCCATCATCGCATCGAAGCTTCCTCTTGTAGCTGCTACAAAGCAATCAAAAGAAATTGGGAAGACTAATCAAAGGAGACTGACAGAGAAAATTGTCTCCGCTGTCGCAGGGTATTGACCATTTGTAGTGGTATTTCTCTGTTCCCTATCTCATTCTCTTCTTGCATTCATACTTACTATATGTGGATAATAAGAGAATTTACTGAAGCGTTCGAACGGATATCTTAGGGATATACTAATTCTAGGGTATACTTCACCCTATCTCTAATGAGTTACTACCCTATCTCTAATGGGTTAATTAATGTGTTATCTTGAGCTAAAGTTTTAACCTTCAGCGCTGTACCAATTCTAACGACCCTGACTTGACCTTCGAAAATCGGCACCGAATACGACACTCGTATTCAAATGCGGCAGATCCAAACGTCGAATCTGGTTCGCCGGAGCTTATAACACATTAAGTACAACACAGCGGAAGAAAAAGAATAGCATATATCATATACAACATTGATACAATATTTGATACAACTGAATGATACAATGAATATCAATATACGTCAGAGATATGATACAAGATAATAGCAGCGGAAAGAAAAAAAATAACACCAGCAGCGGGACCATATCTCCAATATGGTCTTCAAGAGAGGACTCCAGTGTCGGTAATCTCCATCTCCAAGGCACCAATCCAGAAACAGCTCGAACTCCCGATAACGATGCACAAAGATAAGCAAATGCAGTCCTGATTCAAAGACTGAACTAGCTCCGGATAATCTACTAAACCTGACTATCTGAAAAACCCAACTCTAGACTGCCCGTGTAGGAAAACTGTGAGCACCCAGAGTTTAGGAAAGGAACAGTAAACTCCAGGTCAGTCGTGTGACTCGTATGAGCAAACAAAAGCAGTTTGTATTTAAAACGAACGACTAAGGATTTTAAAAGTTAAATCCCCAATGCTTTTTGGAAAATGAAACTACCATAAGGCCTCCCGCCATACACACGATGCAAACACAGAATTGGAGGAGATTTCTCCTTATGATAGTCAAATATGCTTGATACGAGAAAAATTTCTTTGATATTATTACTAGTGCATAGTGTAGGAATACCATTTCGAAAGTATAATATAAATCCTAGCCAGCATAGGCATTTCACACTTATGCCTACTATAGCTACCATGTTCAATAGCAGGTTACTGCCACATTCCATGGCAGGTTATACAACTAAAACCGTACAGGGCGCGTATTGTTTTGATTGGATTTCCAACAAATGGTCAGGCTAAGGAACTTCCTACTGTCCGTGGGTATGCCTCTGGCGAGACATCCCGAGAACCTAACCGGATCTCTTCTAACACAAGGCCGGGTTACCTCTATAACTAGGTAACTACTACTCGAGCGTGCCATCCCACGGTCCTTTGGGACCTTTATCCGAGGTATCTCTAATCCAACAACCACAAAGCAATCACAAAGTAATAGATCTGCAGTATCCACATGAGTGAAATATCTGGACCCCATACCATGATACCACCCTTTTCCAAAAGGGAATGACAAACCCTAAAGGGCGCGACCCTCATAACCTTGCCGCATCTTTCCTGTTTCGACCATTTCCAGGGTGTGTGGTCCTGATGCAATCTCGTCCACAAAGCTACGCTTTATACAAAAGCCATGCACTGATCAACAAATGATACACAGCAACACTCAGCATGCCACACTACCACATTGGGAGTATATCACTGATAAATATCAACTACATAACCTCTGAGCTCGTACGTCTCAGAGAAGGGTGTTAAGCTAAGAGAATAAATTCTCCGCCACCAAGAAGAAATGTATTTGATAGAGATCAGTTTAATATCTCAAAATGTAATGTCGGACATACAACCATACAAGTCTGTCCCAGGTTCGAACAGAACCGAAGGCACTTCCAAAGAAGCACTCGCAATCCGGGTATCCACAATCCCGATCGGACTTCCCATCACTTAGGGAATCTCTATACCGTAGCTACTCGGTGCAGAGACAATCGATAGGCTACCGTTCCCGCAAATACCCGGTCTTCAATTGCAATCCATAACGTCGTATCGCTATACGGAATGGGTTATATGACACAAGGTCCTCTCCCGGCTAAACTGAATAGTGAGCACAATATTTAAAAATGTATGGAAATGGGATTTAAGTTAAGTCACAACCCAAAACCTTTCTTCAATTGATGAACAAATTACCATTTCAAATCTTTTAACAAAAAGTTTCGTTTCACAAAGTTCACCTAGTTTCACAAAGATCCATTCATAGATTTCTAAAACAATTTCCACTTCAATTTGGATTAATTCAATTAAATCTTTAAATTAAAGATTTAACTTATAGCTTTCAAAACACGTTTCCAAAGATTTATTTGCAACTTGGAAGACCATTTTATTTTAGACTTGAAATCCTTCTTACACAAATTAGAAGTTCATTTCTTATGTGAAAGCTTTTATTATTTGAAAACACATAGTTTTTGTTTTAGAAAAATCCAATTATACAAGTTAAAATCTTGGGTTAAATTTAAAGTCCCAAAACAACACTTTAAAGATAGTTTAAAACCTATATAAACCCATTTATAGGTTGAATAACGTTTTTATACCCTAGTTTCCAAATCATAGAATTCAATTTCAAATATTAAATTCAAATTTAAATCAAATTATTTAAATTTCAAAACTCAATCAAGTTATTCAAAATAACTTTTATTTTTGGAATTCTTTTTCAAAAGCTTTCAATTCTAATTCCAAAACTAATTTGGATTCAAAAATTTAATTTCTAAAACTATTTCAAAATCTGTGACTTAACCCATTTCCACGTACAATCCATATTTGTGTGTGTATAAGCGTCGTCCAGGGGTTTTACACAATAAAAGTGCCACATCATCAATCAGCATAGATTCAAATTCAGCAATATATATTTGATAAGCGGTATAAACTATAACACTTATATTTGATAAGAGGTACAAACCAATTGTAACGCTTATCTTTCACTCATAGATCACAGATATATATCACAGACATCAAACACAGCTCAAATCAAAACAGAGCATCACAATCAGGGATATCAAACAACTCAATCATCCAAAACATCCATAAGTAAGAACAGTTAAGTATCTGATTAATTCAAATCAGATTAACTACTTATGAATTACTAATCCTCGTTAATTAACATTAATAAATTACAAATCATTTTGATAAATTATTCTTTAATCATTTATGAATTAACCATTAATTATAATTTATCAACCTTTAATTATTAAATAATTATCCTTTAATTATTTAACTAACCATTTAATTGATTATCTTTAATTAATTAATTCAACCCTTAATTAATTACGATAAGTGACTATCCCTAATCTTAAATCAATGTTAATCCCTTGATTAATCCATCTTTAATCATTAATTAATTGCTTTTAATTAAGTAATTATATATAAGTAATTAACTACCTTTAATTACTTATATTAATAAATTTCCATTAATTAATTACATTAATTAATTAATCCTTAATTACAAATTAATTAACCTTATATTAAAAATTAATTATCTCCAATTAATTACAAAAATTAATTAATTAGTCCTTAATTAATAATCATCCCTTAATTACTTTCATTAATGAATTAACCTTTAATTGTTCTTAAATTAATTACCATAATTAATTAACCTCATTAATTTATTATTCTTTAAATAATTAAAAAATTAATTCTTTACTTAAGTAATTGTTCAATAATTACTTGATTAATTAACCTTTAATCAACAATTAATCAACCTTGATTTATAAATAAAACAACCTTTTATCATTTAAATAATTAACCTTAAATTATTTAATTATCCTCTAATTAATTAATTAATCAATCCTTAATTAATTACTTTAATTAATTAATCCTTAATTATAAATTAATTAACCTTTTAATTAATAACTAATTAGTTAATTATCATTGACCATATAAATTAACTTAACCTTTAAGTTAATAATTAAAAATATCCGATTGACTCCTTAATTACATTGTTCAGTTTTATTTAAAATAACTCTACTAAAATATAAGTTCAAAACAATTTAAACTTAACTAATTTTAAAATATTTTATTCCAAAACCTTTAAAACTTGTTTAAAACTTGTTTAAAATTTTGAAAACTTGTTCATATTTTCTTTGAAACCTTATTTAGCTTAAATATACTTTGAAACTTTGTGTAAGTAAAATTTACTTTGTAAAAAAAAACTATTTTATTATAAAAATGGAAACATGTTTGTGTTATAGAACTGGAAACATGAAATCTGGTGACAACTTTAACAAGCTCGAGCCAAGTCTCGTTCAACTCGAGACAATACCCGAGAAACATTCGATCATCATGATACTTCGATGCAAACCTACTACGATCTCGAGCTGTAACCCGAGCTTAATCCTCCTTCTTCCCAAACACTTCAACAACCCAAATTCAGTTGCACATGCACCCACGACGTGGACCCCTCCGACCACCCCTGATGGCCTCTACATGTCGCCGATCAACCTCGCAAGCCTTTCCACCACCCAGTTCCTCAGATCCCAACGCAAAGTTGAAACGAGCAAAACGATCGACCACAGAACCCAAACCACATCAACCAAACAAGGTTCGCCACGACGATCCCAACAACCGAAATCTACGTCTCTCCGACCAGAGCATCCTCACCGATCCACGCAAATAATCCAACACTCGCGATCATCTCCGGCCTCACCACAGAAACGCACTAGCCTCGAGAAAACCAATTACAAATTCTGGCAGCTAAACCCTACTTTGACTTCGAATGATCATCACAGTGGACTATAAAATCAACGATGATTATTCTGACGATCCTTGACCCCCAAACACGCTCCCTCTTCGATCGCGAGATTAATCATTTCTTCGATCACCCGGATTTGATGAAATTAACAATTTCATTCAACTTTAAAATTCGCGACATTCCCTAACTTAAAAATTATAATCTTAACATTAAAATTCATTACATTCTAGCACGAATCAGGATATATAATTAAAACTTGAAACTGAGATACTTGAATTTTCTGATTTATGATGGTTTTACTGTAAATAAACATTTTCACAGTATTTACTTGATATTTTTTTCTGAAAATAATTTTCAAATTAGCATTTCTTGGTTGTAAATATTTTTCGTTTAGTAATTGAATCCTGAAATCATCTAGATAGGATGATTTTGAATTTTATAACAGGTTCCACAACCCTGTAACAATGAACAAGGACAGATGACTTTATACAGACATATATACACAAGCAAATTCACAGCCATGCAAACATACTAACATAGTTATCAACAAAACAAGTATATTTCAAACATCAATTCAAATATCAAAACATATGAATGGGTTCGAGTGTGTTTGCTCACTTGAAGGTTTCAGAAAGACAGAGGATAGTGTTTTGACTGTACATTTTTTTATTTAATTTTTTTTTGAAGCTTAGATCTGCAAAAGTTTGTTAATACAAAACTTTGCTTAATTTCCTATTGTATTTGTTTACTTACTTCAACAATAACAAACAATAAAATCGTTTTACTTACAGTTTTGAATTTGTTTAAAGCTTCAAATTTGTTTTATTTTCTAGGCTGCAGACTTCAAATTCACATTTGCTTTGACCTTCGTTTTCTAATCTCCAGTTTATGAATTGAATCCATATGTTACTTGAACTTGGAAATCTTAAATCTGAAGCCTTTTTTTGCTTCCAGATGTGAGAAACTCTGATTTTCTTCCTTACAGTTGAATTTTGTTTAGGGCTTTGAACTACTTTGATTGAGTTTGTTTGTGATCTCTTTATTTCCAAGATGAAGATAATGTTGCACAAAATTTTGATTGCCTCAGGAAATCTCAGAGTTAAGGAATTGAAGATGAAGACAAATTTGTAATTGAACTTTGTTTTTAGCTGAGTTTGATAGAAATGCTTCAGCCTTTTTTCTAATTTCTTTTTCTCTTCTATCTTTTCCTTGGTGTTGGAGTTTGAAAGGCTCAATCTCTTATTACTGTTTTTTTTCTTCAGATTTGCTGAAAAGTTATATGATTGCATATGGGGAGCTCAAAAGTTTCCATAATTTTAAATTTCATTATTTTATTCAATTAAATATAGTGAATGCCATTTGTAAAAATCATCATGATTATGAAATCTAAACATTTGTAAATTTTATACTTACATATTAATGTTTGATATTTAAAATTTTACAAAGACAAAAGAATTTTAAAAAGAATTTTTATATCATATTCACTTAAGTCTTTTTATGTACATAAGTTTGCATTTTACATTTTAATATTAAAACCTTGCCTTATTTTTTATATTTAATATTTATGTTCAACCCTTGTTTCTAATTATAGTTTTAGACTTACATATGTTTTTACATTTTACAAATGTTTATCTTATTAATCTTCCAAATTTTAAATCTTTTATCAAATCTTATTTTACATTTTATATTCAAGTTATTAGGAATGTTCATATTTTATTCATACATTTTTTTCTTTTATTTATTTCTGTTCAACTTTTAAAAGACATGAAGGATTTAAAAATGTTGGTTACGTATTAACAATTAATCACTTTTATTTACATAAGAAAATTTAACTAAATAATAATAATATTTTGAAAATTAATACATTAATTCTTTGAAAATTAATACATCTTCCAATTATTAATATAATTAAATTTTTTGAAAAACAACTATCATTAAATTAATTTTTATTAATCTCAAGCTTTTAATTTCTATTTTGTTTTTAATATATTTTATTTTGAAATTCAATATTTGTTTATAAAATACTTATGCTTAAATTTCAAATTTAAATTTCTATTTATAATCAAAAATTATTTATTTATTCTAGAAATCTCTAATTAATTCACAATTTATTTACAAAAATTAATTTAGTTGTCAAATTAAACTTGGAAAATTTTCAAGAATGTTACAGTCCTACATGTAGAGTATCCAAGGAAATTAAACATGTCGTCGATGCCCGCCTAGGTGGGAAAACATCATGAGATATGAATGCCTGATGGATTCCACATGAGAAGATGATGCAATCAAGTGTAGATGTTTTTCCATAACTCTCTCTAGACTAGCACAATGTGGTTTACAAGGCTACCTCCGAGGTCTAGATTTGATGATTTGGAAACAAGGTTTGTTGAGTAGTTTCGAATGCACGCAACTCCCCTTAAAGATGTAATGTTCTTGTCCAACATGATCTAGGCTCGAGGGGAATGGTTGAAAGATTATTTGGAGAGATTCCGTATAGCTGTTATAGAAATTAGTAATCTGAATGACCATGCAATATTGATGGCCGTAACAAGAGGGATTGATTCAAAATCTGATTTTGGCGATTGATTAGTTGGTAAGCCACCCATAATGTTGGAATACTTTTATGCAAAGGCGGCTCAATATTTAAGGAAGGGGAAAGCCAGATCCTTCAGGATGAAGAATTATGCGGGACCGAATGGAGAGGGAGTACAAAGTAATATTGTTGTAAAGCAGTCTGATGATAGCTTTGGATATGTTCAAGTGAATGTCTAGAATAAATCGAATCAACAAAAGGTGGAGATAGGAGCCGAGAACGAAAGAGGGATTCTAGAAGAGGGAAGCCTAGGATTCTACTGCACAATACTTATATGCTACCGAATTCATCCCTAGAGAATATCTATTTATCAACATGCAATACGATGTAGTACAGGAATCTGCCTCCAAAAGAATCAACAGAGAAGTAGAAAAACCCAAAAATATTATCGGTTTTATAAAATGCTATGGGCATAACACATATGAAAGCATGCATCTCCATTATATTATCGAAAATCTGATTCGAGAATGGAAGTTAGAATAGCTTGTAAAAGCCTCGCATGATGGTGGGTAGGGAACATATGACCCCAACCGATGACAACCATCGCATAGGGCCGAGGAGCCTGCGTAGACCAGTGGAAGATTGGTAATTAATACAATGTTAAGGGACCACATCCGATTGATAAAAACTGGCATGAGATGGTGCGCTATGCTAGCGCGATTAAGCATGTGGATTTTGAATGATGTTCAAATACGAAGGATGGAGCTCAAGAAAATAGCAATGTACAATGGCAGATGATATCGTGTTTAGAAACATAGATGCAGACAAAGTGGAGGCAGCAATGATTGATCCAATGGTCATTTTGTCCATGATTGGCCCCGCAATTGTGAGAAGGATATTATATTGGTTGACTATGGATGTTCTATATAACATAATTTTCAAAAATGCTTATGATCAGACGAGGATGGAAGCTAAGGACTTGAAACCATCTAAAGCTTGCACTCATGGCTTTAATAATGCTGCAACTACAGCTATTGGTTACACCGAATTACTATAGAGTTGGAAGAAGGTGACCTAGGAGAGTGCATATCCTACTTTTTGTTGTTTTGGATGTCGACTCTCCATACAATACCTTTTTGGGCCGACCGGCCCTAGCTGAGTTTTGGGCAACCTTGCCCTATGGTGTTGAATTTGAAGTTCCCGATAGATAATGGTGTTGGAGTTGTTCATGGTGATCAAGCGACCGGACTATTATGTAGCTGAGTTGAGGGATGCTTAACGGAAGGAGAACGGTAAGGGTGTGGACAAGTAAGTCAACATCCAAGCCACTAAAGAATGACAACTAGCGCCTAAGTCTTAGCTCGGGTGCCAAAGGCAGTTCTATAGAGATGTAGATCCAAGAGATAATGAAGAGGAGCCTAAATGGACCAAGCACGCATTCGCCAAGCTGACGATTGACATTATGGTCAGCCACAACAACCCGTCATGGGTCCTAAAGATCGGATCACAACTCATCTCCCCGATGATGAAAGAACTTGCTTGATTTTCTAAGCGAATTTAGACGTGTTCGCTTGGACTCACTCTAACATATGTGGGATCTCGCCTGCTATTGCGATCCATGCATTGAATATCGAGTCGAGGCATGTCTCGGTGAAACAAAAAAGACGTGGTGTGGATCCGGAGAGATCTGCCGCACTTAAAGAGGAGGTGGATAAAACTCAAAGACAGTGGGTTTTTTCGCGATGCCCTCTACCCTGAATGGGTATCTAATCCTGTACTTATTAGAAAGGAAAATAGGAAATGGAGAACATGCATTGACTACTCGAACTTGAACAAGGCATGCCCAAAAGATAGCTTTCCCCTTCCAAGTATCGACCAACTGGTGAACTCAACCACGGGACACGAATTGATGTCTTTCATATATGCGCACTCAAGATATAACAAAATCCCAATGCACATTTCTAATCAAGAGCACACTAGTTTCATTACCGATGTTGGATTATATTGCTATATGGTGATGCCATTTTAACTAAAGAATGCAGGAGCGACCTACAGGTACTTAGTTAATAGAATGTTTAAAGATCAGATCGAAAAATCGATGGAGGTACATGTGGATGATATTCTCGTAAAGTCATGATGGTCAAGCGACCACATCAGAGACCTGGCGAAAATGTTCGACATCCTCCAACATTATAATATGAAGATTGATCCTTTGAAGTGTTCTTTTGGCGTTGCGTCAGTGAAGTTCTGTGGTTTTATCGTTAATACCCAATGAATCGAAGCTAATCCCAAGAAGATCCAAGCTATTCACATTATCCAAGCGCCAAATACTATCAAACAAGCACAAAGCCTGAAATGGAAGGTTGCCTCCTTAAGCCATTTATTTCTAGAACTACCAACAAATGCATTCCTTTCTTTGACTTGATTAGGAAAGGAAAAAGGAATTTTAGATGCCATAGGACTATAAAGACGGGTTTCAAGCTTTGGTGAGTCACTTGGAGAGACCTTCCATCTTGTCAATGCCAGTGGATCATGAAGATTTATATATCTATTTGGCTATGTCGGTGCAAACTATAAGTGCCACATTGCTTTGAAACAAATCTAAAGACCGGTCTATTATGTTAGCAATGACGGATGCTGAAAGGAACTATCCGAAGATAGAGAAACTGGCATACTACTTGCTAATTGCATCGTGAAAGCTTCGCCCGTACTTCCAGGCACACACTATCAATGTTTACACCGACCGGCCATTACGACAGGTTCTACAGTGACCTGAGACATCTAAAAGGTTACTCAAGTAAAATATTGAGTTTAGCCAATTCGACATCTTTTATCTTCCTCGGAGGGCTATCCAGGATCAGGTATTGGTAGAGTTTATAGCAGGATTTACCACATATGGGGATTTTCTTGGAGAGTGGTGATATCCCTGTCATACCATGGAAGTTGTATACAGATGAAGCATCCAATGACCGTTGTTCTGGAGCTGGGATTCTTCTTGTAACTCCCAACGATTGGTTAATTTTATATGCTTTAAAGCTTGATTTCCCTACAACAAACAATGAAGCCGAGTATGAGGCTCTGATTGCTGAGCTAAAACATGCCAGAGCAGTGGGAATAAAGTCTCTTGAAATCTTTTGTGACTCATAATTGATATTATACCAAGTCATGTTAGATTACCAAGCTAAAGAACAACGACTTGCTCCATAACTTACCTAAGTCCAAAAATTGTTGACTGACTTTGAGTATTATGACATTACGCACATTCCTCGGGATCAAAATAGAGAGGCTGATTCATTGGCAAAGTTAGCTAGTACCAAGGATGCACAACAAATGGGCTTGGTTCAGGCGAGGTATTAAATTCTCCAAGCATAAGCCTGATGGGAATTTACCGGATACTTGAGACGGATCCTGAGAAGGAGTCGTGGATGAATCTAATTAAAGACTATTTTCTACAAGGAGTTCTTCCCGAACGAAAGAATGAAAAGCGAGAAGTCCATCGCAAAGCTTTACAATATATCGTACAGGAAAGAGTTATGTTCGAAAGGGTTTCTCCATTCCCCATCTCCGGTGTATCGTTTATGATGAAATAAAATGAGTCTTAAAGGAAGTTCATGAAGGGGAATGTGGCAATCACACTGGGGAGGGGGGGAACCCTAGCAAAGAAATACTTCATTACGAATATTATTGGTCAACCGTTAATCAAGATGCTGCTGTATGTAAGGCGATGCAACAACTGACAAATATATGCAAAAGTGCTAAGAGCTCCGCTGATAGAAATTACACAAATGATCTGCCCGTGGCCTTTTGCCATTTGAGGTATATTATTATCGGTTCCTTACCGATCTCTAAAGGTAGTTCAAAGTATGCTATTGTCGTAGTTGATTACTTCACCAAATGGACCAAAGCGGAACCTTCAGCCATGATTACAACCAAGGAAGTAATCAACTTCATTATCTAGAACATCATCTGTTGTTTTGGTCTTCCACGAACTATAATGGGACTCAATTCGACAGCGTTGAATTCAAAGACTTCTGCCGTCAGCATCGTATTGAAAAGTGATTTGCGATAGTCGCTAACCCTCGAGCGAATGGGCAAGTTGAAGCTATGAACAAAATCATAAAATCCATTTCGAAGAAGTGTTTGGAAAGGGCTAGAGGCAAGTGGGTGGATGAACTCCTGACAGCACTATGGGCTTATAGGACCACCCTTAAGTCAGCGACTGGCCATACCCCATTCACCCTCGCTTACGGTTCTAAGGTTGTTATTCCTGTTGAGCTCAAAGTTCTTTCTCATCGAGTGACTTACTACGATCCTAGAACGAATAAAGATCTCTACTTAGAATGTCTAGACTTAATAGATGAGAAGCGTGAGGAAGCTGATTTGAGGGCAGCTGCACACAGACACCGAGTTGTCCGATACTGCAACACTAAAGCCCAACCTAGAATCTTTGAAAACAGCGATCTTTTCTTAAAATGGCTTTTTACTACCCTATCGCATATGAATCCAACCTGGAAAGGACCGTATGTCATTGAGCAGAGGCTTGGAGAGGAAACTTTCAAGCTAGTGACTCACACTCTCAAGGGCGTAGAATAGCGAGCATTTATGATGTTGTTTCATTTTGTTTTTTCTTTTTCATGTTGTTGTATTTAATTTTGGGATTTGCTTTAGCTTTTGGTTTTTCAAATATGTAATAAGGGAAATTATGTCGTTTCTTTCCATTCACCAATAGAGCTTTGAACTCTCCATCATATTTGTGACCTACCATAGCAGTAATTGTTAGTTGTGATATACGACTAACTAAATCCCACTGTTCGATGGACCGACATAATATAGGAGTGATTGAGATTCGACCGATCACTTATTGAATCAAACCCCATATGTAAGGGCACAACAACTATTCAAAGAGAACTAAAATCGACAGCTTTCCAAATAACTTACGTCCCTAGAGTGAGAATATGAGTATAAATGCTAAATTGTGTGACTAACTACCTATGAAATAACTCATGTCCCTGTAGCGGATATGAGTATAAATGCTAAATGGGTATGACTAATCCCCTATGAAATAACTCACATCCCCAGAGTGCGGATATGAGTATAAATGCTAAAGTGAAAATTGGGCCCACATCCCTAAAACCAAACATAATCCTTCAAAACTCCCTCCATTTCAAACTTCATATATCGGGTCCTTTTTTTGTTTCGGCTTAATTTTTTTTCAAAAACACCCTCGTTTATTTGTTGCGGTTATTTCGATTGCAACCAAGATTTGAAATCTATATTTCCAATTTACATTTAGTTCGATCTAATTTTTGAAATCATATTTCGAATTTATTATGGCTTCATCATCTTCTAGGTAAACATGCGATCTACTTTTTAATTGATAGTTTTTCTTTTTAATAGACTATGTTTCTTTTCTCATCAATTATTGTATATAATTGCAGAATTTAACGAGTGTTCATAGGATAAAGTTTGATCATAGTTGTAGAAGTGTTAATTGAATTATACTAGTTGCAATTGTAAATAAAAGCAGATTTGTCTACAAAGATTGTAAATAATTGCAGAGTTGTCTGCAAAGATTGTAAATATTTGCAGCCTTATGTACAATTAATGTAAATAAATGAAGACTTGTGTGCAATTATTGTAAATACATGCAAACTTGTCTATCGTTAGTTTTTTATGATTTTTATGATTGTTCATAGGTGAAAGATTGATTGTAATAATATTATTGTTTCAAAATTAAAATTCTCAAATTATTTGCAGATTTGTCTGTAATTATTTATAATAATAGCGTATGTATCAGCAAATGATCTATTTTCTACTTGTAATGGTATGCATTCTTTTTTGTTTTTTTTACTATTTATTATTTTGTAATTCTAATGATGTTTTATGATTTTAATTTACAGCGTTACTGGCAATATTAGTGTTTTAGTGCTTTTGATGTTTGGACAAGATAGCTTTTCTTTACGTGTTTATTTTGATAATATAGTTGATATGTTGAGAAATGCTATTTGTGGTAAATTGTTCGATTTAAGTCCACCATTGTTTGATTTATATTATGTTAGAAATGATATAAGAAGGAATATTGAAACTAATTCTAATCTTCAATCTATCTTGTTATTGTCTGCTCATAATCATGAGGATTACTTGGTTATTTTTGTTGACCTTGTTCCGTCTGTTATCTCGCCTTTTGGCAAGGTCATGACATCAAAGACTTGACTAGAGATAGAAGAAAGTCCATTCTGAAAATCAGTTCACTATAGTTCAAGATGGATACAGGAAATCTTGGTCCGAGTCTGCATCGAGCCACAATTAGCATGATATAACAAGCAAAGCTATGCAAGGCGACATCCCAAGTTTTAGGTCAATCTTAGTTCATATGCTCGAGTTGTGGAATGATCAAGATCCATGTGAAGCATGCCTATCTTGTATCCATCATTTCGCATCCATCATTCTACACCCATCATTTCGTATCCATCAGCATCGATACAAAATGGACGTAACTCCATCACTCGGCATCCATTGTTAGTATCCATATGGTTCAAGCACATAACGATGGACTTCGACACTTCCCAGATCGATCACGCTTCACTAGGCCAGCAATTTCATTTCTCGTATCGATCACCTACTTGATCGATACGAATAACAGAGCTTACAATCGATACGAAGACAATGGCAAGGCATCGATACGAGAAGCAAGGTATCAGATGGATATGAAAAAATCGACCAATCTAAAAGAAGCGGTCCCTATGGACAAAATATGAATATCCACAAAGCACGCATGCTATGTCATCGACACGAAGAGATCGATACGAAATTATCAATACGAAAGCTTCAGCCACTCCATGTTTGCAACTTTGATCGATCAATAACTCCACAACCACAAACCCGAATACAATGAGATTTTCATAGAAGGTTGCATGTCATCTCAGGAACATCCATGATCGATCGCATCTCAATTGGAGCAACTTCTGATCGATATGAAAGCAGTGTGGATCGATCATGGATCGATCCTAAACAACTCCAGATCGATTATGTGGGCCCACCTAAGCTTGAGAAAGGGTATTTCAAGATTCAAGGCAGATATTTCTAGACTTACACCTATAAGTAGCACCCTCATTGCAACTAAAAAAGGACCTTTATGCTGCTGTTTGAGTTGAACTCCAATGTAATTCGAGTTTTACCTATTGTACTGTTGTAAATCTGTTTCTAATCAGCAATAAACGTAAAAACATTCAAAGTGGATGTGGGCAATAGCGCCGAACCACTATAAATTCTTGTTTTGTTTCTATTACTATTGATTTTCTTAGTGTGATTGTTAAATTAGCCTTATTTTTTATTTTACTTCTTTATTCTAATCTCTTCATTTATACTCGACGAGTTTTGTACCCATCTTTAGTACAAACACTTTGGTGCTTTCACTGAGAAGGGAAGATTTTGAACTCTATTTGGATCCTTTTGCTGCTACTGGATTGCATAAATCCTCGAAAGAGATCCAGATCTATCTTCCAATGGTTCATTCTATTCTATTCAGATTGTTCCAGATCTAAGAAGAACTACATTCAACATGATGCGCACTACCAAAACCACTTCCAATGCCTCCGATCCAGAAGGAAGAGATACACAAAATCCCACGCAACTGACTACTACAGGCCAAACACCAGTTGGAGCTCCAGATCCATCCGGTCCTATAACTAGAGAGGAATGTCATACCCTCATGCATGAGCTCACTCAAAGTCGTCAAGAGCTCACCCAACAGATCCATGCCAATACAGAACTTATGAACCAACTAAATGAAGAAAGGCGAGGGGAATCCAGAAGGGAGTATATCTCTTATTCCTTGTTTGAAAACTCGGCGTCATCTAACTTTTATCATAGATCTACATGATAACTATTAGATGAGAATCACGCAGAAGCCTCCAAACACCCGTATGTTGCAAATCCTGGACAGGCCGGGAATAAGACCTTCTACAGGGCGTCAAGCTGCACCCTCCTCCCGAGGAGGGGCTCTTCCTTGCAGTACTACTCATGAAAACGTTGTTTTTGCTATAGATCTGGATGCCGAGATCCAGAACCAACCAGATCTAGCCCCTTATCACCGCATTCATGCCCTGGATCCTCACTTCCATGAAGCCTGGGAGCCAAGGAGGCGTGGAACGGAACGTTGACAACGACCGGACGGTCCTCGTGACATGAAACCTGACCGTGCCTTGATCCTGTATCTCCAGATGCCTGATATTCCCACTATGATATGCCAGATGATAAGAGAAAGTCAAGGCCTTACTAATGATGGCTGGGGATTTCTAGAAGTCACACCCCATCACCAATGATATCTTACATGCGGAGCCGCTCTATCAGTTCTGGATGCCGACCTTACCGGTGTATGAAGGAAATTCGAATCCCAACCAACATATTATGAAATACAATGGCTTACGTCTGCCACTCGAGCTAACGATGTAGTTAATTGTAGAAGCTTCCCTATCTCCTTGAGGGGCATTGTGACTATGCAGTTCACTTGTCTACCGCCAAGATCTATTTCATGTTTCGACCAGTTGGGTACTAAGTTTGTTGGGCAATTTCTCATGCATGCAACATGACCGAAGGTTGTTAACACCTTGTCCAGTGTTACTCAAGCTCTAGGAGAGACTTTAAGGCTTTATAGGAAAGGGTTCCTGCTGCAGATGTGCACGTAAATGTGCATATATTTACATCCATATTTTATCTCTTTTTATTTAAATAAACATCATATTTGGGCATTTTAACATGTTTAAAACCAAAATTCAATTATTTTCAAACCATTATATTTTCATCTTCATTCAGGGGCAAAACGGTCATTTTGTCCATGTGGCAATGTAAGAATTTTTACTTGGACAATTTTTATGATTTTTATAGGATATTTTGATACATATGGAAGAGGGATTCATGAAGATATATGCATGCACAAAGAACTACAAAGGAATGAAGAGGAAATAATTCAAGTTCAAGATCATGGAGGACCCCACCCACTTACCTTGATTTCCAATTAGGAGCTAAGCACATGCTAAAAGGTCATTAAAGCTTCATGTACTTTTAAGTGGAGAATTAACCTATGCTAATGATTACTTGGTGGCCACACTACCTCAAGGGCAATTTAGGAAGCTCCCTAAAAATAGAATTAGGGTTTTATGCATGTATAAATAGCCCTCTTATGTACATGAACAAATCATCTTCTACTCTTTCATTTTACTTAGAAAATTAAGAGATCAAAGTGTAAGCTCAATGTTCTATGAAATAAAAATGGCTTCCAAACCTCTTTCTTCTCTCTTTTCTACATGCTTTTCTTTGTTTTATTGTTAATGTTTATTTCTATGCTCTCTTTCTTATTATGTTCATAGCTTAGATTTACATTTATGCAAGTAGTTAGTAGCTAATCTCTTTTGCTTTCTTTGCTTATTTGCTATTTTCTTTTCTTTTTAATGTTGAAACTTACTTGTGTTGCTTCCATGCCACAAATGAGTAGCTAAACCCCTTCAATTTAGGGGTGATGAAGCTATCTAACTTTATGTAATTTCAACATTTTTATGATTTATGATCTCTTTGTTTATGCTTCATGAATGTGAATTTTGATGCAAGTTTATACAAGTGGGTTTGATAGCTTATATTGCTTATGCAAATGAGCTATTCTTATTCAACATAAACACAATTTGCATCATCATTTGCTAATCCAATTTTGATTGTGAAATTTAAGTAAAAATGAAATTTGATGATCTATATTACTAGTTACAATAGTAAATAGATCATACTTAAAATAACTTTTGCTTTGGCTTCATTTTCAAGAGAATTATAAATGGTTTATTTGTTGTATTATAGTTTGATGGTTTGAGTTATGTTAATTAATAACATAAACAAACCATACTTATGATAAATACAACAATATTTCACTTAATATCAAAACTAGAGATCATAAATTGTTTGTTTGTTGATTTAGAAAAATATGAGAGTGAATTTTCCTCTAAATTGTTCTCTAATTTCATAGTTTTTAAAATCATTTTACTTCTAGCTTTGGCCTCATTTTATTTCTAGTTAACAAATCCTCCTCCATTTGGTCTAATTTGATTGAATATAACTTTAAAATCAAACATTTCCCTGTGGATCGACCCGTATTCGCCACGTACTACAATAGTACACCGTGCTCTTGCGGAAAATTTAATTTGAAAATTTTCGAATAATTTCTAACTCGATAGAAATTTAGTTGATAAACAAGTTTTTGGCGCCGTTGCCGGGGAGTTGTTTTGATTTCAATTTTCTATTCTTCGAATTATTTGTGTTTGATTTTAGTGTGTGTTTGTCCTTTTGTATTTAAAAAAAAGTTGTTGTGTGTGCTTGATTTGTGCTTGCATTTGTTTGTGTGTTTGTCGTTTTTCATTTTTCATTTGCATTTGCATTTCTACTTCCATTTAAAAAAAATACAAAATTTCAAAACAAAGACAAAAATATTTCATTTTCTATTCATTTTCTTTACAATTTCAGTACAACTTACAATTCAATTTCCTTTTACAAATTTGATTTCCAAATCTTTACTGTGCATTTCCCCTTCTCTGTTCACTGCTTGTTTGCTGAAGCATTTCACTTCTCTGTGAACATATACAACAGTTCCATTGACCATACTCACTGCCACTTCCATATTCAACTTCACAATCCCTTTGCACACAGAACAAACCTCTTCAACAACCTTACTGCCTTCTAATCGACCCTTCTTGTACATCTTTGTTACACACTACCACCAATCTCCCCTCATCAGAATCATATTACCCATCACCTCTGTGCCTTCACCCATACAAGCTTCTCTGACCATCTTCACCACTACAGTTCATCCCATTTGCAATCATCATCTACCGACACCACCTCATTACCCTACTTCACACATCCAGCACAAACTTGTGCACTGCCTACAACCAAAGTCCCATTGCAACAGTGATCAACTTCACTTATCTTCCAACTTCCTCCACTCCACTCTTCAAAAAAAAAAAAAACTGCAGCAACCATACAAACATTCCCGCTGCCTATACATACCAACCTCCAACTTCGACAGTACAACAGCAGCATGCATCCTTCATATCACAACCTTCACTGTCAAATCCATACCCACATCCACTGCAGTTCATCTTCATATCCAAACAGCCTTCCTCCACGACATCCTTTGTCAACTAACACTTTGCCACAGTCAACTGCTGCCATCAACCCCTTCTACTGCAAGCTGCAGCCTCTCTCAACTACAACTCGCAAACCACCTCCTTCCCTTCAACATCCCCCTTCAACGGTCATCAGCGACTCATCCACTCTTCCGCCAAACTGCAGCTCCACCATCCTCTGACTAACTTCCCTTCATCACATACAACTAACCGGACGAGTTCCATCATACTCAAACATACATTGCATCTGCCATAGCCAGCAACTCTACAAACACATTCATCTACTTCAACAACTTCTCTATAACCCACGAACCAATTCACTGCCTCCAAAACCACAATTCAACATTCCACCACCACCAAATCATCTCCCGTCTCCTTTAACCAAAATCACCACAAACCTTCAATCCACTACATATTCGAATACCAATCCACTGCCAGAAGCCGCAACAGCCTCTACTGCATACTGCTGCACCACGAACCCTACTACCAAAAAGCATCGCACGACCACAAGCTACCCTAAATCAACCTGCTATCTCTTCCCCAATCAATTGCGGCCTCCACGAACTCCTAGTATCAGAGCACACGACATCTTCAACTTCGCCACACCTACATCAACTTCGCAACCACCTGCAACCCAAATCGCTTCCCTCCACAATAAACAGTCAACAACCAAAAATCCACACTTCCTCACATACGTCATACACGATCAATTTTGCTTCTCACAGCACACCAACACCCGACAACTGCCGCCTATTCGTACAACCCACCCATAAACACCAACGAATTCGAACCACAACAACGAACAACTCAAGTCAGAACAATCACCAGCAAATTGATCCAATCGCATCGCCATTTTCATTTTTATTTTATTTTTTATTTTTTTTCCTTCTCTTTTCTTTTGTTCTGTGCTTTCGATTTCATGAATTCCTTTTTTTATAGTTTGCCATTGTGTGTCGTTTTGGTTTTACAGAGAAGAGAAATTAGTGGGTTGTTTTATTTTTGGGCCGGGTCTGTTATTTTTTTTTGTGAAGTTGCAATTTGTTTTGTTCAATCCCAGTTAAAAAAAAGAGGGAGTTAACTTTGCTTTATCCTAATTTTTTTTAGTTTCATTTGTTTTGGTTTGATTTAATTTATTGAAAAAAAATTGTATATATATATCTCTGGTTTTGTTTTATTTCTTTTGATTTCAATTGTTTTGACCTTCCTCTGTTTTAGCGCTTCTATTATAAAAAAACAACTTGAATATATCTTTGTTTTATTTGCAGATTGTCAAAGCAGAAATTCGCAAAAGAAAGAAGTTCTTGCCAAAAATGATTGCTCGGCTTGCTTGCTAAAAAAAACCGTCGCTTTAAAATAATTGCTAATAAAATCTGCACGCTCTGGTAACGTGCCCTTTTCTCTTGTTTTTAATTTGATTTGCATTGTTGGTTGCTTGCATTTGCATTTATGTATATAAAAAAAAATTCAAAATCCAAAAAATGAAAAACAAATTTCATTTTAGTTGCATTGTTAATACGCGTTTAATTTCTTGTTTCGCATTCATCTCATCTTATTTTCTTTTCTAAGGGCAATACCCCAATTCACATAAGGTGAGGGATTTCATCACCCTTTTCTTAGCCCACAAACGCATTTCATTGTAGAATTTGACTAATAATAAAGGTTAGACTTGGACCTAAGAGTGTCACGAGCTCACTTAGGGCTTAATTATATCTTCACAATTGTTTTATTTGAATGATTTTATTTCTTGGTGTCTAGGCTACGGCAGATTAATAGCCAGTTATAAAAATACGGTGATACGTAAATATTATACTGGTTGTTCCTCTGAAGGTACTTAAACCTTTGGTTGCATTGCTACGGTGATTCGTGGTGCATCAATAATCCCTGTCCGTTACCTGGCTGAGAAATATTTTGGTTGAATTAAGACAAAGTGTGATTATACAATTTTGGGTTAGGAGCTACTAAGGACAGAAATTGTAATTAAGTCCTTTGCATTCATTTAGCTGCATTAGTTCATGCATAATTAAAAAAACAACAAAAAATCAAAAACAGAAAAAAACAAAAAAAATTGTAAATTTTACTTCACTTAGTTTTTAATCAAAAAAAAATCTCTTATTTTCCTTTCCTTTGAAAATTTTAAATCAAAAACAAAAATCCAAAAAAAAATTCTTTTCAAAAAGAAAAAAAATTTCAAAAACAAAAACAAAAATCAATTTCCATTTTCTAAAAACAAAAAATCCTTTTGGTAAATATTTAAAAATTCAAAAAACACAAAAAAAAAACAAAAATCAAACTTTTCTTTTGAAAATAAATCTCACTTGTTAAATAGTTTTCTTCCTTGTGATAAAATATCAAAAAACAAAAACACGTTTTCAAATCTTCTTTCATTCCCTAAACTCAATTCTAACTCCTTTCTCTTCTCGACTTTCACTTGTGTATGAGTACTTGGACTCGCGACACAACAACAAATCGTTGGACTCGCGACCCTTCTACAAACCGTTTAACTCGAATAGACGTTCCTCCCGAAATGGCGAACGAAAACGCCTCTCGAACTCTTATGGACAGAATCTTTCCCGATAGAGATTATATTCCATCTTGCATCACGTTACCCGCCCCTATGGGTAACCATTTCGAAATCCATTGGAACCATATTGCCACGCTTCCAAAATTTGGCAATTTCGAACATGATGACTCGTGCATCTTTTTGACTAAATTCGAACAAGTTTGCGCAACCATTAAACTTCAACAACTTTCTGATGATGGAATTAGACTTTGATTAATCCCATTTGCTCTTACGGATTACGTTGAAAAATGGTTGTACAGCTTACCTTCGAACTCAATTAAAACGTAGGAAGAATTTGGCAAAACTTTCTTAAAAAGGTTCTACCCCTTGGAAAAAACAAGTAGAATTCGAAACGAAATTGTTAATTTTCATCAATTCAAGGGTGAATTATTTGGAAAATATTTTGAAAGATTCAAAGAGCTTCTGATAAAATGTCCACACCATAACTTTGAAAATGGACGATTTGCCAAATCTTATATGATGGACTCAAAAATAGCTCACGAACCATGCTTGAATCAATGTGCCAAGGCAATTTTCTTGCCCAACGTTATGATAATGCTTGACAATTTCTTGAAAATCTCGCAGAAAATTCATCCCAATGGGAACGCTCGAACGAAAAATCAATCTACTCACGATCGAGTGCACACTCGATAGAATCTTCCATTGCTTTGGAAGCTAAGATCGATGCAATGATTAAAAAATTCGATAATTTTTTCTCATCGAATCAAACGAACCATGCTTCCCAACCAATGTGTTACAATTGCAACGATCCTAATCATATAGTCGATCAGTGTCCCAATTCCGTCAAACAAATCAATGCTTTCAATAAAACCAAAAACAACCCGTTTTCTCCAACGTACAATCCTGGTTGGAGAAATCATCCGAATTTTGCGTGGAACCAAAACAATCCCAATACGAATATGATTCGTCCCAATTTTCAAGCATTTCCGAATAATGTTTCGAATCCTCCCTTTCAGCCCAATAATTTTCAGCCAAACTTTGCGGGCCCGTCTTATAATCAACCGCAATAACCAAATTTTCCACCAAATTCTGCTCATCCTCCACAAGACGATAAACGTTTAACTTCGCTTGAGAAAACTCTTGAAACGTTGGCTAAGGCAACTACTCAAAGCCTTCAATCAAATAGCAATTTGCAAAATTTATCGACTTCATATATGCAAAACACAAACCAATCGATTGCAAAACTCGAAATGCAAATGAGTCAATTAGCCACGTCTGTAAGTGAACGTGAACGAGAAACATTCCCAAGCCAGCCCATTCCAAATCCCTGAAATCAAAACGCAAATTCAAATCAAGCCCATGTTGTTTAAGATAGCAACGTCACCCAGTTGAATGGTATCACAACTCTTTGTTCTGGTGAACAAATCGATAATCAAGTCGTTAATCCAAATGATTTACCGAAAACTTCTCTCGACACTTCTAAAACAATGAACGACTCAGAACCAAACGTGGAGCCAAACATCGAATCGAATGACAATCATTCTTCTTCTTCTACTCGAGTAGACCTTCCTATCGAGTATCGTGTTCCATTTCCACATCGTCTTCGACCAAAGAAACACTTGGACCAAATGGAAAAGATGTTAGAAATTTTTAAACAAGTAAAGCGAACATCCTACTTCTTGACATCGTTCAGCAAGTCCCCACTTATGCGAAATTTCTTAAGGACTTGCGCACCCAAAATCGACACACTCAAGTGCCCAAAAAAGTCTTCTTAGCCGCCAGTTTGAGTGAAGTCTTGTCTCAATCCATGCCCGTTAAATACAAAGATCCTGGTTGCCCTACGATTTCGTGTACAATTGGAGGCAAGACGGTTAATAAATGTTTGATAGACTTAGGCGCGAGTGTCAACTTGATTCCATACTCCGTGTACGAACAATTAGGATTAGGTGAGCTCAAACCCATGAAAGTTACACTTCAATTTGTCGATCGTTCCATTAAGAAGCCCGTGGGAGAAATCGAAGACGTCCTAATTCGGGTAGGGAAATTCATATTACCCGTTGACTTTATCATTCTCGAAACACAACCCATGACGAATCCCTCAATTCAAATTCCGTTGATTTTAGGCCAACCATTCTTAGCCACCTCAAATGCCTTAATCAATTGTCGTAGCGGATCAATGAAAATATCTTTTGGAAACTTGACTTTGGATCTTAATATTTTCAATCTTGAAAGCCAACCGAATGAACCTTGTGACCAAACGTTGGAAGTTAGTGCCACTCACGAAAATGTTGAAAACGAAACGCTTGATCTTAACGATGAACATGAGGCTGAGTATGAAAAATTATTTCACGAAATTCCCAACGATATTGAATACACTCTTCCTTTTGAATCGATTCCAGTTGATTCCGAATCTCAACCCAAATTTTTGATCAAAAAACTCCCAAAGGTGGACCTCAAACCGCTTCCCGACCACCTTAAGTACGCATACTTAGGTGAAAATGAAACTTATCCTGTCATCATTTCTAACAATCTATCTCTTGACCAAGAAGCTTCTCTTCTCTCTATCCTTTCGAAAAATAAGGAAGCAATGGGATGGTCGATTTTCGATATAAAAGGAATTAGTCCCGCTATGGTTCAACATCGCATCCATTTAATCGATGATGCCAAGCCTGTTCGTGACGTGCAATGAAGGCTTAATCCAAAAATGAAAGATGTGGTATGTAATGAAATTCTTAAACTTCTCGACAACGGAATCATTTACCCAATCTCCGATAGTTCATGGGTTAGCCCAATTCACGTTGTACCAAAAAAGTCCAGGCTAACCATTGTCAAGAACAATTCAAACGAGGTTATTCCAACTCGTACTCAAAAGGGTTAGCGTGTTTGCATTGACTATCGAAAACTAAATGCAGAAACATGTAAAGATCACTTTCCTCTTCCTTTCATTGACCAAATGCTCGAACGTTTAGCCGGCCATGAATTTTACAACTTCCTAGATGGTTATTTTGGCTATAACCAAATTCCAATCGCTCCCGAAGATCAAGAGAAAATGACTTTCACATGTCCATTCGGTACCTATTCTTATTGATGTATGCCATTCGGACTATGTATCGCTCCTGCGAATTTCAAACGATGCATGGTTGGCATCTTTTCCGACATGATTGAACGCTATCTAGAAGTTTTTATGGACGATTTCTCTATCTTTGGTGATTCTTTTTTCCAATGTTTACATCACCTCGAGTTGGTTTAGAATCGATGCAAAGAAAAACATTTGACTTTGAATTGGGAAAAATTCCACTTTATGGTCAAACAAGGCATAGTCCTTGGACATATCATCTCAAATAAAGGCATTGAGGTAGACAAAGAAAAAATCAATGTCATTGCAAATCTACCCATTCCTAAATCTGTTAAGGACATTCCATTGTTTCTAGGACACGCTGGCTTTTACCGACGCTTTATGAAAGATTATAGCAAAATCGCTCGTCCTTTGACGACCCTTCTTGGAAAAGACGTTGCTTTCGATTTTAACTCTGATTGTATCTCTTCTTTTGAATGTCTTAAGAGCGAACTCATTTCTTCCCCAATCATTTGTGCACCTAATTGGGATCTTCCTTTCGAAATAATGTGTGATGCTTTGAACTTTGCTGTTGGTGCTGTCTTATGACAACGCATCAACAAGATCCTTCACGTCATTTACTACGCGAGTAAAGAGCTTCTAGTTGTCGTTTTTGCGCTTGAAAAGTTTTGACCTTACTTGATAGGTTCACACATTACGCTCTACACTGACCATTCTACACTTCGATATCCCTTTGCTAAAAAGGATGCTAAATCCTGTCTGATTCGTTGGATCCTTTTACTTCAAGAATTTGACCTTACAATCAAAGACAAAAAAGGATCTGATAATGCTATAGCTGATCACTTGTCTCGTCTTCTGTACGCACCATCTTCTTTGTCGATTAATGAAATCTTCCGCGATGAACAACTTCTTTCAATTTCTATCGACCCATTGTACGCTCATATAGTTAACTACTTAGTCACTAAAGAAATTCCCTCATCTTGGTCCAAACATGACAAATGCAAATTCATGTCCCGAGTGAAATATTTCTATTGGGAGGATCCGTACTTGTTCAAATATTGTCCCAACCAAATCATCCGACGTTGCATTCCGGATAATGAGATAAGGAGTGCTCTTTCGTTTTGCCACGATCAAGCGTGTGGTGGACATTTCGGTCCTCGAAAAACTGTGGAAAAAGTGCTTCAGTGTGGTTTCTATTGGCCTTCTCTTTTTAAAGACTCGTTTGAATTTTGTAAAACCTGCGATCGATGTCAAATGCTGGGACGAATTTCTCAACGAGATATGATGCCTCTAAACCCTATTCTTACGATCGAAATCTTTGATGTATGGGGTATCGATTTTATGGGACCTTTTTCCAATTCTTTTGGAAACTTGTATATCCTTCTTGCTGTCGGTTACGTTTCAAAATGGGTCAAAGCCGTCCCGTGCAAGACCAATGACCATAGAATTGTTGTGAAATTTCTCAAAGAAAACATCTTTTCGAGGTTCGACATACCTCGCACAATAATCAGTGATAACGGAACCCATTTTTGTAATCATTCTTTTGAAACTTTAATGAAGAAATACTCGATAACCCACAAGTTTTCCACTCCGTATCATCCTCAGACTTGTGGGCAAGTTGAAATTTCGAATCATCAAATAAAACAAATCTTAGAGAAAACTATCAACAAAAATCGAAAAGATTGGTCTCAGAAATTGGCCGATGCGCTTTGGGATTACCATACTGCTTTTAAAACTAACCTTGGGATGTTCCCATTTCGTTTAGTTTACGGTAAAGCTTGCCATTTACCTATTGAAATTGAACACAAAGCGTTGTGGGCAATAAAGACCTTAAACTTTGATCTTGAAAAAGCTGGCGAAAACCAAAAACTACAACTCAACGAACTAGAAGAACTTAGGAACGATGTGTATGAAAATGAGAAAATTTACAAAGAAAGAACCAAAGTTTTTCATGATAAGTCAATCCTAAGGAAAACATTTTCACCTAACCAGAAAGTTCTTTTATATGACTCGAGACTTCATTTATTTCCGGGGAAACTGAAATCAAGATGGACTGGACCATTTGTGGTACAAACAGTTTTTTCACATGGTGCCGTAGAAATAGAAACCCCAGGGATGGATCAATTTTCAAAGTCAACGGTCATCGTTTGAAATCTTTCTTTGAATCACCAAATAACCAAGAGGAGGAGCTCATGATCCTTCATGAGCCAAGCTATGTCTAGTAAGAATGTTAACCCTCTTTTGTAAATACGTACATATTTTTCCCCGTTACACTCATTATATCATGCATTGACTGTGGGGACACAGTCAAAATTAAGTGTGGGGGGAGTCTCATTTTTATTTTATTTTTTAGTTTCATGGCATTTTTGAATTTTTATTTTCTTACTTAAAAAAATCTCAAAATTTATAAATCTCAAAAACATTATTTAGCATTTTGATTTATTTTTGAAGAAACACTATAAGATAAGTATAAGTTTTGGTTAATAAAATTGAAATTTTTGAAAATTTATTTGTCCTAACAAAAATAAAAATGAAGTTTGATTACAAATAACAATGGTTTAACTAGTATATAGGAAGGTTCGTATGTGTTAATTATGAAGTATGTTCTAATTGAAAATCTTTGTTTAAAAAAAAGTGGTAAATTTAAAGTAGACGATATAACATTTTTATCTTCTAAGTTAAATGGTGCTAAGATGATTTTGCAAAACTCTCTCTCTTAAAAAAATATAAAATATAAAAAATAATAATAACATCCAAAGTATTCACTCTCATTTAAAAGTCCTCACGGTTATGCATAGGAGAATTACTTGGAATCTTTGATTATGTGCTTTCATACTCATTTAAAAGTCCTCAAGGTTATGCATGTATGGAACACATGTAAAAAAGACTTAATAAAAACCGCCTACGGTCGATAGGTGTATGCACGAAAGTGTGTGCACTCACCATGCTCTATACTCCCCTTACATAAGCCCGAAAGGCCGTGCATGGGTGGTATATCTGGCCCCAATTTAGTTGAGCTAGGTGTGTAATTTTTCTTGCAAATAATGAGAGAGCAAGCAATTGAAATCCTAGCACTATTTTAACTTGTTTGATTAAACTTGTTATTGAAAAGAAATGAAAATACCACTTTAATAAACTTTGATAATCGACTAAGGATCCATTTCATAATTACATTGTGTTACCAACCGAAACAACTAGCCAAACTATGGTCTATCTGTTATGAAAACTTGATTTTTATTGGAAATTATGACGAGTAAATGACTTAAATTTTCAAGACAATAACCAGAACTTGTATTTAACTTATTTGTGTCTATTTAAAAGTAAACCTTTCATTTGTAAATATTTCTAAAAACTCGCATTCATCTCTTGTAAATAAATCTTCCATTTTGTAAATATTTTCACTTTGCATTGGATTTTATGGGTAGTATCCGCTGAAAATCCTCACGAGACAACACTCGTCCTACTGGAGCCACCCAAAGGTTTAACGGCTTGTTGCATACGCTCAATGCAACCGTGCTCCCTACGAAAACGGATTTATCTTAGTTTTTCTTTATTCGAGGACGAATAAAAAGATAAGTGTGGGGGTATTTGATGTGCACGTAAATATGCATATATTTACATACATATTTTACCTCTTTTTATTTAAATAAACATCATGTTTGGGCATTTTAACATGTTTAAAACTAAAATTCAATTATTTTGAAACCATCATATTTTCATCTTCATTCAGGGGCAAAACAGTCATTTTGTGCATGCGTCAATGTAAGAATTTTTACTTAGACAATTTTTATGATTTTTATCGGATATTTTGATACATATGGAAGAGGGATTCATGAAGATATATACATGCACAAAGAACTACAAAGGAATGAAGAGGAAATAATTCAAGTTCAAGATCATGGAGGACCCCGCCAACTTACCTTGATTTCCAATTAGGAGCTAAGCACATGCTAAAAGGTCATTAAAGCTTCATGTACATTTAAGTGGAGAATTAACTTATGCTAATGATTACTTGGTAGCCACACTACCTCAAGGGCAATTTGGGAAGCTCCTTAAAAATGGAATTAGGGTTTTATGCATGTATAAATAGCCCTCTTATGTACATGAACAAATCATCTTCTACTCTTTCATTTTACTTAGAAAATTAAGAGATCAAAGTGTAAGCTCAATGTTCTATGAAATAAAAATAGCTTCCAAGCCTCTTTCTTCTCTCTTTTCTACATGCTTTTCTTTGTTTTATTGTTAATGTTTATTTCTATGCTCTTTTTCTTCTTATGTTTATAACTTAGATTTACATTTATGCAAGTAGTTAGTAGCTAATCTCTTTTGCTTTCTTTGCTTATTTGCTATTTTCTTTTCTTTTTAATGTTGAAACTTACTTGTGTTGCTTCAATGCCACAAATGAGTAGCTAAACCCCTTCAATTCAGGGGTGATGAAGCTCTCTAACTTTATGTAATTTCAATATTTTTATGATTTATGATCTCTTTGTTTATGCTTCATGAATGTGAATTTTGATGCAAATTTATACAAGTGGGTTTGATAGCTTATATTGCTTATACAAATGAGCTATTCTTATTCAACATAAACACAATTTGCATCATCATTTGCTAATCCAATTTTGATTGTGAAATTTAAGTAAAAATGAAATTTGATGATCTATATTACTAGTTACAATAGTAAATAGGTCATACTTAAAATAGCTTTTGCTTTGTCTTCATCTTCAAGAGAATTATAAATGGTTTATTTGTTGTATTATAGTTTGATGGTTTGAGTTATGTTAATTAATAACATAAACAAACCATACTTATGATAAATACAACAATATTTCACTTAATATCAAAACTAGAGATCATAAATTGTTTGTTTGTTGATTTACAAAAATATGAGAGTGAATTTGCCTCTAAATTGTTCTCTAATTTCATAATTTTTAAAATCATTTTAGTTATAGTTTTGGCGTCATTTTATTTCTAGTTAACAAATCCTCCTCCATTTGGTCTAATTTGATTGAATAGAACTTTAAACTCAACAATTCCTTACGGATCGGCCCATATTTGCCACGTACTACAATAGTACGCCGTGCGCTTGCGGAAAATTTAATTTGAAATTTTTCGACTAATTTCTAACTCGATAGAAATTTAGTTGATAAACAGCTGCTTGTGTCGAAGTCTGCAATCCCAATGACAACTCTATTCTGATGCCATTGACTAAAGGGATCGATCCTGATTCTGAATTTGGTGATTGGTTTGCTGGGAAACCCCTGCTTCGTTGGACCGTTTCTATGCAAAGGCAGCCTAATTTTTGAGTACACAAAACGCTAGATGGTCTAGGAACCAGGACGTCACGAGGCCCAGTAGTGAAGGAATCCAAAGTAATGTAACAATAAAGCAGACCGGGGCCGTTAAAGTACAGTTAAATATTCAAAATAAGCAAAGTCAGTAGAAGGGTGATGGAGGTCAAGGAAAGAAGAGAGACTCTCATTGTAGGAGACCCAGAGCTCCTATATTCAATCAATATATTCCCCTGACCACGTCGCCCGAAAATGGTTATCTTCAGACCTATAATATAGGGCAGTACGAGAAGCTACCTCCGAAACCTTCATCGGAGAAACAAATATAAAGTGGGAATTTTTATCGATTCCGTTATTATTATGACCATAAAACTAGTGAATGCCATCACTTGCAAGATATCATTGAAAGGTCGATCAGAGAAAGAAAGTTAGAGCAGTTTATCCGGGCACCGCAGGATGGTAATGTGGATCTATCTAACCACAATCAGGATCATGACCCGATTAGGCCTTAGGAACCCCCACAATTGATCCATTGGTCACTACCCAGATAGGTCCTGCTTGGATGAAGAGGATCTTGGTTGATAGTGGAAGTTCTGTAAATATATTTTTCAAGCGTACTTATGATTAATTGCTGATGGAAGCGAAAGATCTGAAACTGTGTCAGTCACGTATACATGATTTCAATGGAAGTGCAAACATACTAGTTGGAACGATGGATTTACCTGTTGAGTTAGGCGTTGGAGATTACCGAAGAGTTTAGATGTTACAGTTAGTGGTGTTGGATATACATTACCATATAATGCTTTGCTGGGCTGACCGGCCCTTGCGGAGTTTAGGGCAGCTATTGCCCCATGGTGTTTGACCCTAAAGTTCCCTACTAACAATGCAGTTGAGATTATACATGGTGATCAGGTAGTTGGACGTGCATATTATGTTGCGGAGCTGAGGTATGCGCAGCAAAAAGAGAAAGGTAAGGGCATGGAAGAATCTCTCCGCGTCCTTTTTTTGGAGAATTGACAATTAACGCCTGGGCCTAGGCTCGGGTGCCACGACCAGTTTCTTAAGAATCTTGATCCTAGAGATAATGATGATAATGGGGAATTCAAAGAATACCAGACTTCCTCGGTGGAGTTGACAATTGATGTTTTAATCGATGATGATAATGATTCCAGAGTGGTAAAGGTCGGATCTCAGCTTGGCCCTCGGATGAGATAGGAACCGGTTGATTTTCTCTTGGAAAACCTTGATGTATTTGCCTGGACATATTCAAACATGTGTGGGATCTCATCAAACATCACGAGCCATACATTAAATATCGACCCATGGCACGTCCTGGTGAAACAAAAAAGACACAGTATGGATCTAGAGAGATCTGCCACCCTAAAGGAAGAAGTGGATAAACTCAAGGCTAATAGGTTTATACGCAATTCTTTATACCCTGAATTGGTATTGAATAGAAAATGACGAACATGTGTGGACTACTTAGATCTGAACAAAGCCTGCCCTAAAGACAGTTTCCCACTTCCTAGAATTGATCAACTGGTGGATTCAATAGTTGGACGTGAGCTCTTATCTATCATGGACGCGTACTCCGGCTACAATCAAATCTCGATGCACCTTCCCGACCAAGAGCTTATCACTGATCTGAGACTTTATTGCTACAAGATGATGCCGTTTGGACTCAAAAACGCTGGAGTGACATATCAGAGGCCCGTGAACCAAATGTCTACAAACCAGATTGGGAAGATTATGGAGGTGTATGTGGATGATATGCTCATGAAGTCGCGGCTATCCAATAAACACATTGGTGATTTGGAGACGATGTTCAACATACTCTGACTGTACAGAATGAATCTCAATCCATTAAAGTGTCATTTCGGAGTTGCATTTGGAAAGTTCCTTGGGTTTATTTTCAATTCCAGAGGAACTGAAGCTAATCCCGAAATTATCTAGGTGATTCAAAATCTCGAAACTACGAGAACCATCAAGCCAGTGCAAAGTCTTAACGGGAAAGTGGCATCCTTAAGCAGGTTCATTTCTAGAGCCATGGACAAGTGCATTCCCTTCTTCGATCTGATCAGGAAAGGGAAACAGAATTTAAAGTGAATAGTGGAGTGCTAGGGCGCCTTCCAGGCACTAGCAGAACATTTGGCGACACTCCCATCTGGTCGAAGCCAGTTGATCATGAGAATTTGTATGTCTATTTTGCGGTTTCGGCAAACGCAATCAGTGCTGCATTAGTTTGAGAAGAGGATCCGATCCAACGACCGGTCTATTATATTAGCAAAGGATTGCAGGTGGTGGAAAGAAACTACCCAGATAGAGAAGTTGGCTTATTATCTTGTTGTGGCCTCGAGAAAGCTCCGCCCATATTTCCAGGCTCATCCGATTGCTATCTACACCGACCAGCCATTACGACAGATCCTGACATGACCTGAGACGTCTAGTATGTTGCTCAAGTGGAACGTCAAGCTGAGTCAATTTGATATCACTTATATGCCAAGGCAAGCTATTCAAGGGCAAGTTATGTCAGACTTCATAACTGAATTCACCATATCGGGAACTTGCCCGAAACTAGTGAATCTCCTAACTAAATATGGATTTATACACCGATGGTGCATCCAACGACCGGGGATCAGTCATTGGAGTGGTGCTCGAAACCCCAGAAAGGCAATCCATATGCTATGCTTTGAAATTTGGCTTCCGTGCAACTAACAACGAAGCTGAGTACGAAGCCTTTCTTGCTGGACTAAGGCTTGCCAAGGATTTGGAAGTCATCGTTGTGGATATTTACGGCGATCCACAACTGGTGGTATGCCAGGTTCGAGGGGAGTATCAAGCCAGAGACCAAAGTTTGGCTTCCAAAATTATGCGAGTCCAGGAAGTGTTGAACCGGTTTGACTATTATATTATCCATTGTAAACCCCGAGAGCAAAATCAGGAGGTCGATTCTTTAGCAAAACTAGCCATCACTGGCCAAGCACGGTAGATGGGACTCATCCCCATGGAGACACTTACTGCTCCAAGTATCGATGGGGTGGAGGTAGATTGGGTTCATGAGGCAGCACTTGAGAGGGAGTTGTGGATGACTTCAATCAAAAAATATCTTGAACATGGAACGTTGCCCAAGAGCAGGAGCGAGAAGTGACAGGTCCTCCAAAAGGTGTCGGGGCATGTTATCTAAGATGGAGTCTTGTACGGAATAGGATATTCTATCCTTTTACTCCAGTGCACCGCCCACGAAAAAATCAAGCGAGTGTTGCAGGAAGTGTATGAAGGAGAATGCGGCGACCACATTGCGAGGTAAGCCCTTGCAAAGAAGATACTCAGGTATGGGTATTACTGGCCAACCGTAAACCGAGATGCATGGGGTTTGCTAGGTGATGTGATAGGTGCTAGAAACATGCCAGAATTCCGAGAGTCCCACCAACCGAGATTACTCAAATGGTTAGTGCATGGCTATTTTCAACATTGGGTATTGATATAATAGGTACTTGCCTCTAACTAAAGGTGGTGAAATGTACACCATTGTTGCAGCTGACTACTTTACTAAGTGGGTGGAAGCTGAGCCCTATGCTACTGTCATGACGAAGAAAGTAATCAACTTTGTTGTGCACAACATCATCTGTCACTTTGGCATCCCAAAAACAATTGTACTTGACAACGGGACCCAATTCGAAAGTGTCGATTTTAAGTATTTCTACCAACGCTATCGCATGTAGAAGAAATTCTCGACGGTAGCTCATTATTAAGTGTAGGAAAAGTCTAAGTTGTTAACAAAGTCATCAAGTCCATTTTGAAGAAACGACTAGAGAATGCTGGAGGTAAGTTAGTCGATGAGCTTCTATAGCTTTATGGGCATATTGAACTACCTAAAAATCTGCAACTGGCCAAACTCCCTTGGCACTTTCATTCGGCTCCGAAGCCGTTATTCCAGTTGATCTAGAAGTGTCTTCTCACCGTGTGACTTATTAGGATCCAAGGACGAATGCCATCCTACTTGCAGAATTCCGGATTCATTAAATGAGAAGAGTGAAGATGTTGATTTGAGGGTAGCCACACATCACATCCGAGTCACCCGATTATACAATGCCAAGGTCCGACCTAGAACTTGTAAAGTCGGCGATCTCGTACTTAAGCGGGTCTATTTGGCCCCTTCGCACATGAACCTAATATGGAAGGACCGTATGTCATCGATTGAGGGTTAGAGATTACACAATCAAGACAACGGCCATTGATGGTCTCACTCTACTAAGAGCATGAAACAGCGAAAGTCTCCATCGCTATTACATATAACTGGCTTTCAATCATTTAATTTGCTTTCCTTTTCAATTTTGTTTATGCAATTCGAGAATTGGTACCTGTAATAAGGCAACTGATTTTGTCATTATTTTTTATTATAGCAACAAATCACAGACTTATCAAGCCAGATTAGTGATTCCTAAATGCATCATGCAACCGCCATGATGTACGAAGAGTTGAGTTCCATCTTACAGTGGGACTCGTTCAAATAGAGAGTGATCGTGATCCGACCGCTCACTTGCTAAATGAAAACCCGAGCTCGGGGCACAATGATAATTAATTAAAAGAGAGTTGAAGCATGACAATTCTCCAACAAACTTCAGCTCTTAAAGTGCAAGCTGAAATGAAAACTTCAAAATCAGGACGTGAATCGATCATCAAGATTGAGGAGGATGAACCCATCATCCACGACCTCGCTTCTTTCCAAACTCGAGGAGGATGGATCCATCCATCCACGATCTTGCTTCTTTCCAAGCTCGAAGAGGATGGATCCGTCCATTTATGACTTTGCTTACTAGATTAAAGAGGATGTGATCCGACCATCCACGACCTTAACCAACTTCTTATTCTTAGAGCGTGTATAAGAACTTAATCCTTAAATAAATGTGATCTTTCATCTATCAACTGACTCTATATTCCCGGAGTGTGAAATGGAGTATAAACATTAAACAAGTGCGATCGACCACCTACAAAATAACTTATGCCCCCGGAGTGTGGAAATAATCCTAAACAATAAGCAGGCATGATCCACTGCTAGCTTACAAACCTAATCCCCAGAGTATGGATGCAAATGCTAGCAAATGAGCGGATGTGATCTGACCGCTCAAACCCATGTTACTTTAACTTCGTTCCGACTAAGTTAAATCGAAGTTAGTGAAGGTGGAGGCCAATTGCCAACTAACTACTTCAACTATCCCTAGAACTGGGCATAACTTAAGTACCAACCGTTGGCTGAGACAGTGCAAACGTTGGGACTCAACTCAATGTTTAACTATGACCTAAGTCCATGACCTTATGACTTAAAGACTTATCTCAAGTTCGACTTGGAGACTAAAGCTTCATGAGTACATTGAATGGAAATGTGAATGCTTAAGTACTTAAACAAATAAATGCATAATTATGCCTAAAAAAAGAATTTTATTCATACTATTCTTCAAAAAAGAAGTACAAAATCTGTCCAAACAATTCCAGTAAGTAGGGGGCCAGGCCCGCGTATATACATGGCCCACGAAAAGAAAAAGAAAAGAAGTTTGTTCAACCATCTACAAAAGAGGAAGTCAAAATGCAAATCTATGCCTTAGATTTCATGTCCTTTCTAAATTTCTTTGGTGTAGAATCGCTCGAGCTACTGCCCGGACCTCTTTTGGAACCCTTGCCTCTCCGACTCGCTTCAGTTGGCTTATCTCTAATAGGGGAATCGATGAGTTCTCCCCTTGAGAGCCCATGGGGATTGAAGTATCCCCTTTGTGTGAAGCTGGAGGAATAATGGCACTTTCGATAGTAGAAGAATAAGATACGCTAGTCTCAATCATGGTGCCAATTGGAGAAATCATGAGAATCAGGGTCGGGCTAGGACCTACCATACCTCTGCCGACTCTAAGACACTGCTCCATCTCAGCCTTAATTTTCTCCATTATTTGTTCCTCCTGGTCCTCATGCTCACTCATCAGGATACTGCAAATCAAACCCGAAGAACTCATGATAATAACATTTTCATCCACGTTAAAGGTCATCTTAATGCTTGGGTTGTTTTGGCGGCTGAGAAGTGATTCCATTAATTGGTCATCAAACACATAGCCATTATCATGTATCTCCCCAGCCAAAGTGGTAATCGTCATAGTTGTGGCCTCTATTGTTAATGCCTCCTATTCATGGTGAACTTCCTGAATTACATGAGGATTGGTCGATGCGGAATCTAAGGCTAAATAAAGATAGGAGAATATGTTAGTAATGCCCTCAGATAATGTTCCTGCATTTTGAAGAATAGGATAGGTGTCTAGAATACCTTCCTCGGATTGGCTCGCTGGTTGATCCAACATGCCTTCCAGGCTATACTCGATGACTGGAGAGATGCGGCCTGTCGGGATCTTACTCTGGGATGACTGGGGGTCGACAGAAGATGTGGGTGCAGTTTGAAACACTGGGGGCATTTCGTAAGTAACATCATGGTGTTCACCCTCAGATCCTTCTTTGGCCTCTGAGTACTTGGCAGCCAGGTCTTCTCTCTGGAGCGAGATGGTTGTGTCATGAAGAACTTTGGGCTCGTCTCTGATCAACACTTGATTTTCCAATTCAAGCTCATCTATTGTTGCAACTTTACGGGTAACCTTTTCATCCTCAACCAGGCATTCCCAGGCCTTATACAATTGGAAGGGATAGTCCTTGCCAAGCCAGTTCAAGTTGCGGTTCCTCGGGACGTTCGCATTGTAGATGACCTGGAGGTCCTTAAATTTGCTTTCCCTCTTGGCCTCAACGACTTTTATTTCCCTTTCAATCCTGCAGTCAACTTCTTCGGCCTTTTGATTTGCAATGTCCCTCTCCTCTCTAAGTTTCACCACCTCCTCGCATGCTTCCTAGGCAACCTTATAAGCTTCATCTTTTTCTTTGGTGGCCTCAGTCAGCTTTGGCTTTAATTCAGCAATTTCTTTTAGCACGACATCCCTTTCTTGAATGATTATGGCGTTGCGATGCCCCATCTGTTGCACCAAGTCCATATGAGTTTTTCTCATTTCTTCCATGGACTTCGTAGCTTCCTCGGCTCTATGGTCAGCCACCATCTAATATTTTCTTGAGGACAAGAGTTCATTAGAGAGCTATTGTTTTTCCCTTGTGAGAAAGGTCGTCCTCCAGTATCTCAATCGCCTTGGCTTGTTCGAAGTTACAACCGAGATTCGCTCTACCATTTTAACCCACTCACGGTATTGGCTGAATGCACCGTGCACATAATCTTGCACCAGTTTTTCTATATCATTTCGGATCCTCTTCAAGTTAGGTGGAAAATGGAAACCGTCGAAGCATACTTTTGGGAAATCTTTCTTTAGTTTAGCAATGCGGATGGCTATTTCCCCCATTGGCTCTATAGCAGTTTGTTCTACGACTACAAGATCGTCTGTTTCAATTTTGTGGTGTAGTTCGTCGGTTTTTGGAGCATGAGTCGTGTTTGGTGCAAGGATTCAGAAGAGGGCCTGCTAGGGTTAGAAGGTTTAGAAGGCCCTTTTGGCGGTTGAGATCGTAATCTAGAGCGGCATCTGCTTTGGTGTGATCTCTCTTTTTCTCTATCGTGGTGCTTACGCTTCTAGCTGGAATGGCAGCCACGACCATAATCTCTCTTGCTCTTACGGCGGTATGATTCAGAGTGCGATCCAAACGACTGGCATGTAGAGCAGAGTTTTCCAAGCATAAAACCTTGCTTCATCGTTGTATCTATGGAAAGGAAGATGGAAATCAGTCATTGCCAAATATTGAGAAGCATATGATGGAATGTTGTGCAGTGCTCTGAAGTGCATGTACGTATGTGTAAACCCCCAACCGAACGGTTGTAGTGGCTTTGCTTATTAGAGTCGGCTCACCTATGTCTATTGAGGTTAAGTCTGTGCTGGTTCTTAAAGGGGAGTGGACCCGCTCTAGCCTAAGATTAGGGAACAATGATATGTCCTTAGGAATGGGAATATCTGATAGCCCCTTTAGCGAGCTTTCTGTCTGTAGGGAGGAGGTCTCTAGACCTATAGAAGTAGTAACAAGTTGGTTTGCTTCGGTGGTCTTTTGCCTCTTGATTTGGTGAGCATGAGTTTTTCCATTTCTCTTTAACAACGATGATTGACGGCCCTACGGAGGCACGACCACAAGCTCTTGACTAGCTTCTGTACCCTCATTATCATGAGGTTCGATGATTGTTATGCAGAGTGTGGCCAGAGCTCCCTCAACTTGGGCATCACAGGAGCCCATCTTCTGCCTTGTCTTATTTGGGCCACTCTTGGTACCCTCATGAGCCCTATGCTCTGTCCTTCCTCTAAAAGCACGGTGGCTGTCAAATTGTCATCAACGAGAACTTCGTCTATTTCTCTTCATTCAATAGGCACCGCCTAGAGTGTCCTCACTAGCTCTTTATACTGGGCTCCTTCGGGCCATGGAATAGCAGCAGTAATAGAAATGCAGCAATGAATTCAGAATCATTCTATATTATCCAGTAATGTTTAAGAAGGAAACAAGTAATATAACTTATGTCTGGCCAGCCACTGCCTGGCGAATCCTGGTAGGCACCCCATGTAAAACCACTCCGTTTTGAAGTAGCTCAGCTTGCCTTATGCGCCTGCCAAAACTTGGCAGTTCCTAAAAGCTACCAAGAAAGTGAATGATTGATTATTCACCCAACTCTTAACATTAAATAAATATCTGATCTCATCGACTGTCGGGGGATGAAAGAGATGTTCGATAAATATAATGTACAAGCTATTGAGTAGCGCATATCCATTAGGGTGAAGATGAGAAGGTGTGATCCTTAAATAAAACAACACGTCCCTAATGAACTGTTGAATGAGGGCATTGTTCCAATCCAGCACATGGATCTGTTGCATGTAGTGAACCCTTCCGGGGATTGTGTACTCTATCTCCCAGTCCTGGTAACTGAACTTCTTCTAAAGACAGTCCATGCCTAAAACAAATTCTACCTAGCATTTCTTCTGTAACCTTGGACAGGATGGAATCTTTCGGATACATTGTCACCACTACATTCGGCAGTTCGTCTGGAGAAGGATTCACTATATCTACCAGGACATCCGGCATTTCTATTCTTGAGAACAGAGGACATTGAAATTCTTACTGCTCTAAGCTTCCAGGATCCATAGCTATTGAACTCAATAAATACCATTGTTAGATGGTAAAAAAGACCCATGTCCCCCGGTGCAAATTGAGTGATCGTGTTATGTAGCGAAGTACTGCACAGTACTCTAAATTTCTACAAGGTTCAAAGATGGTAAAGTGACAAGACTTCGAGATTCGACCGGAGCGACCATCATTGCTGACCGTCACAACTGTGCAATCCAACTTTGAAGAATGATCCTTGTTCAAATTTTTTAAGTTTAACAAGTTACAGTTCCATCAACGAGCTTTGAGGGAAAATCATATATGCAATTTTACGGTCGAGTCCAAGTATGCAAGGCTATAGCTCGTTGGAGTCAAGTGTTCGAGTATGAAAAAGTCACAATGTTCGTATCCATCATGATTCATTTCAGATTGTTCCCCTAAACAAGCTTTCGTATCGATTGCATGTCACTTGTTCGTATCGATCAAACCTTTGGGTCGATAACTTGTTCATATCAATCACTTCACCCATAGCCTTCATTCGTATTGATGCTCCCCGTATCCATCATTCCATCACTTCGTATCAACCCGTGAACTTTGATTTTGGATCGATCGAAAGACATCTCACCTATATCGATACGCGTTGCTCTACCTCGGATTGATCAACAAGCTAATTTTTCCACATCATTTCTATATGCTTACTCTTCACCCCAATCATGAAGACTGCTTTCTACCATCTCCAAAACTCTATGTATTCTAATTAATTCCACATCCATCCCCTCTCGTTAATACGAGATCTCACCTGAGTTAGACAGACCTGGAGTCAGCGACTCCATGTCCATCAATCCTCTCTAGCTACCCTCCTTCTTCTCCAAATATCCAAATTTCCATTAGCCACACTCTCAACCTTACCCTAGTCATACTCCGAAGGATCTGGGTTAAAGATTAGCAGTTTCGTATTTGGGGACGAAGGATCTACAGTTCCTTCTTTTTCTCTAATGGATGCAAAATGGCAATATAAGCAAGGTGGAAAAAATATGCTAAGTAGAAAAGTATTTATACTCCTTCGTATCCAACATGAAAGATGATTCGTACCCCATTTTCCTTATTGATTGAATCGTCAATGTGCCCATCGATATGAAGCACATTTTTCATATCCATCGATCTGAAGCACAACGTTTGTATCCATCGATACGAAGCACATCTAAACCCCAACATCTTGTATCCATCATTATGAAGTGTTCCTATGCATTTATGCTTATAAATCTCATATCCATCGATATGAGATCCACTCTAATGCGCCCCATATCGATCTAGGAAAGGATCGATATGAAGGAGGACATCAAAACAACTAACAACCGTTGTTGCAAATTGGATTTCATATCAATCTTGGAGAGGATCAATACAAAACTCGATCTATAAGGAACCATCTATCGATGGCAAGAATTCTTCTCCCTAAAATTGATTTAAAAAGAAGGGAAAAGAAGAAGCAAGAACTTGACAATGACCCACAGACGTGCAACAATGAGTGGGAGTCAGGTTAAAATATATGAATGCATGTTATACTAACGTTTGATTCTCAATGTTACAAGAACCGAATGCTTACTTGGTGACAGCCAAAATAATCAACAACAAATTGTTTGGACTGGACCTTCAACTAGAACAAAAATTGCGTAATCATTGGCAGTCTATAACATAATATTTATACAACTGGAAATCAACCGAGGGTTACATCTCTTGATGAAAGGAAACAACTGTTTAGTAAATCAGATAGAGCCCTTTTAGAATGAAGACTGTAGTTTTTCAAAGCATGTCATGTTCACACAGGACGTACTTTAGAGGGCAAATATTATCCCGCGTTTTGGAAAGGCCGTGATATCAAGGACTTGACTAGAGACAAAAGACAGTCCGCTTTGAAAATCAGTTATCTACAGATTCACTATGGATATAGGTAAACTTAGTCCGAGTTTGGATGGAGCCACGGTTAGCATGTTATGACAAGCAGAGCTATGCAAGGCGACATCCCAAATTTCAGGTCAATCCGAGTGTGCATGCTCGAGTTGTGGAACGATCAAGATCCACGTGAAGCATGCCCATCTCGTATCCATCATTTCTTATCCATCCATCTATATCCATCATTTCGTATCCATCATCATCAATACGAAATGAACGTAACTCCATCACTCCTATCTATTTTTCGTATCTATATGGTTTAAACACATAACAATGGACTTTGGCACTTCTCAAATCGATCGCGCTTCACTAAGCCAGCAATTGCATTTCTCATACCGATCACCCACTTGATCGATACAAATAATAGTGCTTACTTGATCGATACGAATAATAGATCGATCGTGCTTTACTAAGCCAGCAAGTACATTTCTTAACATGCTCTTTCAAGCTGAGCTTATCGGTAGGGTCGGAAGAGCCCACGATTACGACATCCTCATCAAAAGAAATTTCATGGCACTGATCGCCTCCGTTCTTGAACAGTGCCTCCATGAATTGATCATCGATAACGAAGGTTTCTTCTTAAGTACCATGAGCGACGGCTGAAGTTGTAACTGTAATATATTACGTCATGACCGCTTCTTGTAGGATCGATTTCACACTAGAGGGGGGTGAATAGGGTGATGATGATAATTATAAAATTAATTGCGGAAGCTTATAAAATTATATCAACACAGATAAATCAAAAATATAGCAGCATAGATAATAGCAGAATAATAAATGCAGAAATAGAACGACACAGAATTTACCCAGCTTCGGCAAAACCCTGCCTACGTGCTGCCCCCAAGGTTTCTACTAGAAATTAAGTAGTCACACGCTTACACACGTAAACTCGCGACAACCGCTACTGACTAACCTAACTCTACGCTCAAATCCCTGCCACAACTCAGCCACTGAGTTGCGAATTCTCAAACTACGCCACGTAGTTTGTCCCCTAGTCACACGACAAGTAACTACAACGTTTAGAAGAGAAAATACAAATTTTAAAAACAATTTAAAAAACAAAAACCCTAACGCCCTAATCAACTCAATTAAAAATGAACAGAGCCAGCCCAACAAAAAACACGCCCTCCTGTATTTTTATTTTTATGAGCTCGGTCCGTTTCTTCTTTTTTTCTGTATAATGGCGGCTCATCCTTGTTCGTACCTCTTCCTTAAAAATTAGGGCTTTGGAGAAATTTGAGGTTGCCGACTTTAATTAGATCGATTGATTTCGATTTCCTTGCTCTGTTGGTTGATCGTCTCTTGAGATGCTTTCGGCTGCTTGATTGAGTTCTTCTTTGCTTCGAGTATGTAATTTTTCCTTTTGCTTTCTGGTTTCAATGCTCGAACTCGATGATCGATAGCCGATGATGTTACCTATTTATATGTGATTCCAGACCCTTGAATTTTGTTCGTATTCATTTACTTGAATTCGTCACTTGATTTTTCTCGGCCATTCGATTTTGTTTTAATGCTATTGATATGTTCTGACTTGTTCATATCGAATAATTCCATTTACTTCATTAACACGGTTTTGATTTCAAACCGTTCAATCCTTCCTTGGTCGTTACAGTAGTGACATTCCTATTTTACTTTGGCTTTGATTTTTGACCTTTTCAATTGTATCATTTGCTTGATTTCTTACTTGATTCTTTTACTTGGCTATCACGGTTTTGAAAACTTGATTGACTTGCGGCTTTGACTTGAAACTTCATTGACCTTGATCTTGATTTGACACTGCTGTTCCATGACTTCGACCACTTGATTTGTGTAAGGCTGTGAGAAAAAAATTGACTTTGGCCAACGTGTTCATCCTTGTAGCATACTTCACTTGTTCGAAAGGTGTATCTTGATTTTGCTTTGATTTTGCCTCTGTTGCATATATGTACTCCTATGTTCATGCCTGTGACCATTCATGTTGTTTGCATTGGGTTGATATCAAGTTGAACTGTTCGGTTGTGTTCATTTGTCTGCACTTTTATTCATGATTTGGTCCACTTCAGTTTCATTGTGACTTCACTTGATTTGAACTGCAATTTGAAATATGATGAGTTGCTTCGAGTTGTATACATATATGTTACATGTTGGTCTGTAGCCCCATGTTGCATTGAACTCTGTTGACATGTGCATTACACTTGAGTCTTGTTCATTCACAATGCTACTTTATGACTTCGGCCATTTTCATTTGAATTGCAAAGCCTTCCTCCTGACTTTATTCTGTTGACATTGGCATGATTCCTACTTTGAATTTGACTTGTTCGTTGTCACTTGACTGCGACTTTGGTTACTCTGGTGTTTCTGGCTTGATACACCTGTCTTTGTTATAACTGTTGCACTTATATTGCTGCTGCACTATGCAGTAGCCTTGCTTGTGCATTTTGATGTCGTTGAGCCACCGAGTCATTTTCAATGTTTCATTATTGCTGTGTGTTTGTTGTATATATGATGTAGTCTGGTTTTCCTTTCTGGTTTGCATTGTGTTGTTACTTCATTTTGTTTACATGTACACGACTTGCTGGTTCGATGTACTTGAATATGGTCTGCACTATGACTCGAGTCTTCCTTTGATAGTCTGCATTGCACTGGAGATTCATTTGAGACGTGTTGTTGTCTTCATTGTTGACTGCTTGGTTGTATATGCAGTTTTTTGTTGTTGTGCCACTGTTGTGTACTGTGCCTTGGTCTTTGAGCATTGCTGAGTTTGTTTCTTTTTACTGTTGCATTTTTTTTGGTATAACTGCCCTTATGCACTTTGATATATAAGCCGCCTGTCTTGGTTTGTCGAAACCACAGTGGCATTTTCATATGTATTCATCCACTTGTCTTGTTTTAGCTTGCATATGGTTTTGTACATTTGGATTTTTGGTCGAGGCTTGTTTTAGTTGTCTTGACCATTTTCATGAACTTGCACCTGTGTTGAATCCAGCTTGCAGCTCGGGTTTGACCTTGTGCTTGTGTTGTGACTTTATTTGTATCGCACTTGAGTTGAACCCGGCTTCTCATTTGGGTTTGACCTATGCTCACCTGTCCCTGTAGATTTATCAAGTGTATATTGGTGTGCAAGGCCTTGTGGCATGTACAGTGATACACTTTGCATGTCACAAGCTGTTCGTGTATGATGAATTCAAATTTAAATGATGAAGAACAACCCAAGTAACTGAGGCAAATATTATTTTCAAAATTCACATTTTATTTTATACTGCAAAAATATTTCCTTTTCAATTTTACTGCGTTAATATTTATTTATGCAGATTTCTCAGATGCTGGATATATATTGGAATAAAGTTGAAGATAAGTACGAGTGTGAGTGATATGTAGTGAGGTCAACTATAAATGTGAAATTGTGATGTAATCAAAGTTGTACTGTAATTGAATATATATATATATATATATATATATATATATAGTGAGAGCTTGAACTTTGTGCTATTCAAAGATTGTAATAAATATTTGTTTGAATAAAAAATTCTTTTTAAATTCAAATTCTGTGTTATTTATTTTTATTAAGCAAATATTTATTTAATCTATGAAAAATAAAATAGTAGCACATTAACAAATACATTTACACGAATATATATATATATATATATATATATGTTTATTATCATCAAACAAAAATTATATAATCGCATATTCAACAATCTCCCTCTTCTGATGATAACAAACATATATTTTAGATTTTGAATATGTTAAATGTATTTGATCATAGATATACTCTAATTGCTCCCCCTATTTAAATGCTTCCTCTCTACACAAAGCTCCCCCTACATGTATGCATAAAAAATAAAAATATGCAAATGAGCCTAGATGAAAATGGAAAATATTTGACCTTTACTTGATTTTATTTGACAAAATCTTAACTTTGCTCTCCCCCTTTTGTTATCAGCAAAAGAGTAATAGTGTAGAGAAAATAGAGATAAAGTAATCGATATTAATCCAAAAATAAAGCTCAATTGAATATAAATATTAAATTTCAATAAAAAAATCAAACAAAAATCATAACTACCCTTCTTAGGCGCATATTCCACTTTTAGAAATAATGGGAATGATGTCATCATATAAAACCATACAGTTATGTCTATTTGTGGCACATTTATATCAGGAATTTGAATATCTACTAGTCATGCATAACCGTTAGGACTTTTAAATAGATTATTGTTATTCTAATTTAATTTTGAAAATGAATTTAAGTATCTTCTAACCACGCATAACCGTGAGGACTTTTAAATGGGATTAGAATCTACTTGTTTATTTAATAAATCAATTTTGATATGCGTTTCATACATGCATAACCGTGAGGAATTTTAAATGAGCATGGAAGAACATAACAAATTCCAAGTAATTCACCCATGCATAACCATGAGGACTTTTAAATGAGAGTGAATACTTTGGATTTTATTTTATTTTATTTTATATATAAAATGAAAAACGAATGGTTCCTGTTTAAAGTACCACATATCGACAAACTATATTGAATTTTGATGAGCGATGGTCGATAGAAATATGATAGAAATAGAAATGGTCATGGAATCTTTACCCAACAAGAGTTTTTATAACTCTTGTTTTAATTTCTAAAGAGATTTACTAATTATATCGTCTCGAGTCATAGTATATGATAAATATCAACACTCGTCACTTTTTCGATCACTATTTATCTTTTTGATAAGTAGTAGGGTGTCAGATTAGTCAAAGTTATAATTTAAAAATTAAATTCAAAAATAATTAGAAAATCAATTTTTCTAAAAATGACCAATCTGAAAACAAGGTCAAGGATGATTTTCTAAAAGGGTTTTTATGAGAAATTTTTTTGCTATTTGAAAATTATTTGAAATGAAAAATATGCAGATATTTTCTTTGAAAAATAATGCAGTTACTAAATGTCTCACTATAAATCACGTTCCACTATTAATTTTTCTATCAACTAGATTACCAGTGTAATCTGCATCTGAATTTCTCTTTCACTCAAAATTATCTTTAATTGAATTTGATAGACCAGACCATGAAGTATGCAACAAAATATCTCAAAATCAATTTTAACAGCTTTTTAGATGACATTCTCTTGAATTTGAATTGAAGCCGTGTAAATAATCAGAAACCGTGAATATAGAGTTAGCCGTATTATAACTAAATGTATTATCATCCAACAAAACACTTTTATTAATCCAAACTAATATATATGAAGTAATTCAAATGCTCTAGAGATTTTTATAGTGTTTTTGGCATAAGAATATAATTGGCCAACAATTTTAAATAAGTCAGAATCAAAATCATCATTTATTTCATCATCACATTATTGGCTGATTTAACTCAGATTACGATGCAGATTATCACATTTAATATATCGTTCAAATAACTATAGCATTACCTGTTTTACCTTTACGATATTTTTCGTTGTTGTCCATTGTGATTCTGTTACCTTTATACTAGGCTAAGGAACTTTTCTTTGTCGCACGTTGTGTTTCTGGAACAGCCAAAATCCAGAGAACACTGTTGTTGTTCCTTAGCCTGCCACCACACCTACACGATGAAAGATTTTTGTGACCTATTTGTTTTTATAGGTCCATGATTGTTAATGGCAGAATATTTTGAAAAATAATTTTGTGGATACCCAAAACTATTTATATATGTTCCTTTCGGCACCTAGATTTGTTTAATATTTAGGAATTCTATATTTGTGCCCTTTGGAACCCAAATTGGTATAGTTTTCACGTGTTTGGGTCTATACCAACAACTATTTTGAGTGTGTCCAAATTCTCTACAAATTGTGCACATTGAATTGACTTGATTAATTTCATTTCTAGCCTTTTCAGTTTGATTATATCCAAGTCCTTGTCTAACTATATTAACAGTTTGTTTTCCTAATAGCATATTCAACAATTTTTCACTTTTTTAAAATTTATCTAAAGTCATCGACAGTTGTTGGACTTGTGTTTTGAGAAATTCATTTTCGTTTAGAAATTGTGTGCAGTTTTAATAGAATTTTCTCTCCTAGTATTTTCACTCTCTTTCAAAATTAGAATTTCATTTTCAAGTGATTTTATATTAACTTCTGATTTTTTAATTTCTTCTTCGAATGTTGGACACTTATCACACTTATGGATCCTACTTTGATAGGTTTTAACTAATTGGTCAAGTTGTTTATTTAAATCTATCAAAGTATCTTTTTGTGTATCAAGTTTGGCATAGTTCTCCCTAACTCGTTCAAAACAGCCATTCATTTCGTGGAAATTTATAAGTAATTCTGAATGAGTAAGTTTTGATACCTCACTTGGCTCATCATCATCATCACTGTCAGTTATTTCACCATGAAGACACATGTCTGGTTTCTCACTCTCACTATTAGTACTTTGATTATCTTCATCACTAGTATTCCACGTGGCTGTAAAACTTCTCCTTTTTGATTTCTTTTCAAAGTCGCGTCGATTTTGAGGACAATTGGGCTTGATATTTCCGGGTTGGTTGCACTTATGACCGATGATATTCTGTTCTTCTGGATTGTCCAATATTTTATTTATTCTGGTTTTCAATTTTTGATTTAGAGTTGGATTTCCGTATTTGTAATTCCACCATCTGAATTTCTATATTATAAGCTCCAATTCTGCTGCTCCATCATCATCATCACTTTCTGTAGTTCCTTTAAGGGCTATTGATTTCTTTCGAGTATCTCCTCCTTCACGCTCTTCCTTGAATTTCATTTCTAGCTCATAAGTGGTGAGTTTTCCGATGAGTTCTTCGGCTTTCATTTGTTTCAAATCTTTTGATTCTTGAATGGCAGTCACTTTGGCTTCAAAACTTCGTGGAAGGACTCTGAGGATTTTTTGGACTATCTCCAACTCTGTGTATGATTTTCCAAGAGCTTTTGATTTGTATACAATATTGGAAAGTCGTCCATACATCTCTTTGACATTTTCTTCCTTCGCCATTGTGAAATTCTCGTATTCGCTGCTTAGCATTGTAAGGCGAGATTCTTTGACTTGAGATGTTCCTTCGTGAGTCACTTCTAATGTGTGCCATATTTCCTGCACAGTTAGACAATGCAAGACATGATTAAATTCAAATTGATCCAATGAACAGATAATAGAATTCATAGCTTTAGCATTAGCATTTCGTAATTTATTTTCTAACTCTGTCCATTGATCCATCGGTTTATCTATTTCCTGATTATCTACAATTATAGTTGGTGCACTATAACCTATCTCAACAATGTTACCAGCGTCAATGGTTTTCAAAAAAAAAATCATCCTATTTTTCCAGTATGTGTATTCACCATTGAACATTGGTGGTCTAAATATGGACTGACCCTCAGCAAAAGCATTATTAAAAGAAGCCATTTTAAAAATTCAAATTTTTTTAAAACAAAAATTGGTTTTTGAAAAAATCAATTTTTTAAAACCAAAAACCGACTTCTATTCCTAGCTCTGATACCACTTATAGGATCGATTTCACCCTAGAGGGGGGTGAATAGGGTGATGCTGATAATAATAAAATTAATTGCGGAAGCTTATAAAATTATTTGAACACAGACAAATCAGAAATATAGCAGCATAGATAAAAGCAAAATAATAAATGCAGAAATAGAACAACACAGAATTTACCCAGCTTCAGCAAAACCCTGCCTACGTGCTGCCCCCAAGGTTTCTACTAGAAATTAAGTAGTCACACGCTTACACACGTAAACTCGCGACACCCGCTACTGACTAGCCTAACTCTACGCTCAAAACCCTGCCACAACTCAACCACTGAGTTGCGAATTCTCAAACTACGCCACATAGTTTGTCCCCTGGTCACACAACTAGTAACTACAACGTTTAGAAGAGAAAATACAAATTTTAAAAACAATTTAAAAAAAAACCCTAACACCCTAATCAACTCAATTAAAAATGAACAGAGACGGCCCAACAAAAAACATGCCCTCCTGTATTTTTATTTTTATGAGTTCGGCCCGTTTCTTCTTTCTTCTGTATAATGGCAGCTCATCCTTGTTCGTTCCTCTTCCTTAAAGATTAGGGCTTTAGAGAAATTTGAGGTTGTCGACTTTAATTAGATCGATTGATTTCTATTTCCTTGCTCTATTGGTTGATCCTTTCTTGAGATGCTTTCGGCTGCTTGATTGAGTTCTCATTTGCTTCGGGTATGTAATTTTTCCTTTTGCTTTCTGGTTTCAATGCTCGAACTCGATGATCGATACTTGCCAATGATGTTACCTATTTATATGTGATTTGAGACCCTTGAATTTTGTTTGTATTCATTTACTTGAATTCGTCACTTGATTTTCTCGGCCATTCGATTTTGTTTTAATGTTATTGATAAGTTCTGACTTGTTCATATCGAATAATTCCATTTACTTCACTAACACGGTTTTGATTTCAAACCGTTCGATCCTTCCTTGGTCGTTACGGTGGTGACTTTCCTATTTTACTTTGGCTTTGATTTTTGACCTTTTCGATTGTATCATTTGCTTGATTTCTTACTTGATTCGTTTACTTGGCTATCACGGTTTTGAAAACTTGATTGACTTGAGGCTTTGACTTGAAATTTCATTGACCTTGATCCTGATTTGACACTGCTGTTCCATGACTTCGACCACTTGATTTGTGTAAGTCTGTGAGAAAAAAATTGATTTTGGCCAACATGTTCATCCTTGTAGCATACTTGACTTGTTCGGAATGTGTATCTTGATTTTGCTTTGATTTTGCCTCTGCGACATATATGTACTTATGTGTTCATGCCTGTGACCATTCATGTTGTTTTCATTGGGTTGATTTCATGTTGAACTGTTCGGTTGTGTTCATTTATCTGCACTTTTATTCATGATTTGGTCCACTGCAGTTTCATTGTGACATCACTTGATTTGAACTGCAGTTTGAATTATGATGAGTTGCTTCGAGTTGTATACATATATGTTACTTGTTGGTCTGTAGCTCCATGTTGCATTGAACTCTGTTGACATGTGCATTACACTTGAGTCTTGTTCATTCACATTGCTACTTTATGACTTCGGCCATTTTCATTTGAATTGCAAAGCCTTCCTCCTGACTTTATTCTGTTGACATTGGCATGACTCCTACTTTGAATTTGACTTGTTCGTTGTCACTTGACTGCGACTTTGGTTACTCTGTTGTTTCTGGCTTGATACACCTGTCTTTGTTATAACCGTTGCACTTATATTGCTGCTGCACTATGCAGTAACCTTGCTTGTGCATTTTGATGTTGTTGAGCCACCGAGTCATTTTCAATGTTTCATTATTGCTGTGTGTTTGTTGTATATATGATGTAGTCTGGTTTTCCTTTCTGGTTTGCATTGTGTTGTTACTTCGTTTTGTTTACATGTACACAACTTGTTGGTTCGATGTACTTGAATATGGTCTGCACTATGACTCGAGTCTTCCTTTGATAATCTGCATTGCACTGGAGATTCATTTAAGACGTGTTGTTGTCTTCATTGTTGACTACTTGGTTGTATATGCAGTTTTTAGTTGTTGTGCCACTGTTGTGTACTGTGCCTTGGTCTTTGAGCATTGCTGAGTTTGTTTCTTTTTACTGTTGCATTTGTTTTGGTATAACTGCCCTTGTGCACTTTGATATATAAGCCTGTCTTGGTTTGTCGAAACCACAGTGGCATTTGCATATGTATTCATCCACTTGTCTTGTTTTAGTTTGCATATGGTTTTGTACATTTGGATTTTGGGTCGAGGGTTGTTTTAGTTGTCTTGACCATTTTCATGAACTTGCACCTGTGTTGAATCCAGCTTGCAGCTCGGGTTTGACCTTGTGCTTGTGTTGTGACTTTATGTGTATTGCACTTGAGTTGAACACGGCTTCTCATTTGGGTTTGACCTATGCTCACTGTCCCTGTAGATTTATCAAGTGTATATTGGTGTGCACGGCCTTGTGGCATGTATGGTGATACACTTTTCATGTCACAAGCTGTTCGTGTATGATGAATTCAAATTTAAATGATGAAGAACAACCCAAATAACTAAGGCAAATATTATTTTCAAAATTCACATTTTATTTTATACCGCAAAAATATTTCCTTTTTAATTTTACTACGTCAATATTTATTTTTGCAGATTTCTCAGATGCTGGATTCATATTGGAATAAAGTTGAAGATAAGTACGAGTGTGAGTGATATGTAGTGAGGTCAACTGTAAATGTGAAATTGTGATGTAATCAAAGTTGTACTGTAATTGAATATATATATATAGTGAGAGCTTGAACTTTGTACTATTCAAAGATTGTAATAAATATTTGTTTGAATAAAAAATTCTATTTGAATTCAAATTCTGTGTTATTTATTTTTATTCAGCAAATATTTATTTAATCTATGAAAAATAAAATAGTAGCACATTAACAAATACATTTACACGAATATATATATATATATATATACATATATGTATTTTTATTATCATCAAACAAAAATCATATAATCACATATTCAACACTTCTGATCCCAACTGAGGCTCTAGCGAGAGAGGAGGAATGACACCTGACAAATTTAAAGCTAAGGAAAAATAAGCGAAAAGATTAGAAATATCAACTGGCGATACCCTAACCTTTCGAAGGACGGAAGATGTCAACGAAATACCTTCCTCAGTGTGGATCCCAAGTTGAGCCGATACCCTCAGAACTGCATTAAGAAATTAGAGAAAGCTAAGGCTTGTCCGGATCATATTTGGGGTGGTTGAAGAATCGGCCATGAAGCTAGGGATAACCAGGGATGTTAGGGGCAATTTAGTTGTAACACCGAGTTATACTAACCTGAATCCTTCACCCACTTCACGTAAAGAGACAACAACTGATTCTTTCTAAAGTGTAAACTGGATATCGTGCAAGGTTTTAGATTCATCGCATAATAGCATTTAACCTTCAAGCCTGGACATGTCGATTTCCTCAGTATTAAGGAGTCTCTTTTCCTCTGCAACAAGAAATTTCCTCCTTGATTGAGAACGTTGGCGCTATAAAGAATAAGAAGCGGGTCGAGCTCATTGGTCATCTCTTCCCTAGCATTATCCTTGACAGCTTTTATTTCATATTGAACGAGTGCATCAACATCTTTGGCCCTCTCAATGGTCGTATCTCTCTTAAGTCTAACATTCACCAATTCATCACAAGCATCTTGAGTAATTGTCTAATTCTCCTTGTTTGCATACTCAATCTTAGCCTTGAGTTCTGTTATCTCCTTAAAGGCTACAGATTCATTACTTCGAGCTGTATCTCTCCCGAGTGCGATTTCTTGGTTTTAAGGGTGTAACACCTTGACCATATCTTGATGACTGGACTTCATCTCTTCCATAGATTTGACGGTAGCACTAGCTTTACTCTCGGCCTCTACTTGAGAGATCCTAGAAGCCTCTAACTCGTTTGTCAAAGTATCGATAATTCTTTTATTCCGAACCTCCTAGCATTTTCAATTTTTCTACTGCATTCTTGAAAAAAATACTTTCAACATCTTCTCTGTTGCTTTCATCCATTCATGGTACTTCATATGGATTTCAGTGACAAAGTTGATTGTCATTTTTTGGACATGGTCTGGGACCCTCTTGAGGTTAGGAGGGAAAAAGAACTCATTAAAGCATAGGTTTGGAAACTTTTCTCAAAGCTGTGCCATGCGAGCAACTGGATCAATCATAGGATCTTCGGCAGTGATTTCAACGTCGGTGCTTTCCTTGTCGGGACTGTGAGTAGCAACATGTTCGCTATGGTGATGAAAATCCTTAGATTGCTAAGAATGAGAAGAAACTAAAGGCTATGGAGGAACTAAAACAAGATGGGGGGCATGAGAGAAATCGACATGTGGGTCCCGACGATCAGTTGGCTTATCGAAACCCTTTGGAGGAGGGGATCTAGATCTTTATCGATGCTTATCTTGAAATCATTTATCCCTATCACCCCATTCCTGATAATCCCGGTCCCGACCAAACCGATAACTAAAATCGTAATGCTCTCGACCGCCACCTTGATGTTAAGAGCTAAAGCATGGACCAGAGGATTGGTGGTGTATATATCCTAAAGGGAATTGATCATATTCCTTTTCTTCACCATTTTTCCTATAAAGGAAAACAAAAGTTAATCAAATTTAAGCATTAAAGGGGGCAAATTGAGCACAATGCAATGTTGAGGGGCATAGGTGTGTGCAAATGTCCTTGTGTTTCCCTCTGATGGACCAAATGCAGGATCTTTGCTCAACGAAGTAATTTCCCCTTTAGAAGTTGTAATCTCAGTGCCAGTTCTGATAGGAGATTCTGGCCCGTCAACACTCATGGTAATGAAGTGGAAATTGTCAAAGTCATGTGGTATTGGGAAAAAAAACAAAAAATCAAGCGGCAGACTTGAACGCTCCGATAGTTGAGAAGAGGATTCATCTTCAACAACCTTGGGAGTGATCAACAACCTGAGTTGATTAGAAAGATGATTTTTGGAAAATTAATAAACAAGTGTTTTCTCTTTTTCTTCATCGAGAGCCAAAGGTTATGAGGTCTGCGAGGATCTGACCTCGACTTGAAGACTAGATCCGTTATCATTGCAACTAAGCACACCGCCATTACCTCCTTCGACATCATTGTTAGTGAATTCCTGAGCACCCATGGCTAGGGAATGACAGGATCGATTTAATTTACCCTTCGACCAGCTATATCCCGTTTTCTTAACCCAGTAGCTTGATCAACTTTTGTTAGCCTTACGATGAGGCCCTCTTCCATCATACAAAAGTTACAAGGCATTCGTCCGTGAGAAGATATTCGATGTTCCTATCTTTAGATGGTGCATTTTCAAGAGTCGTAAGCACCTCCTCATAAAGATTACCATTGTGCCCTGCAACAATGCTTATAAAAAGAATTACTTAGTTTGAAGTACGGTGTGGATATTGATTTTCCATGTTAATACAAAAATGATGGATAACACTTATGGCTTTCCAGCCATTGTCAAGCAAAATTGGAAGAACATCAAACAAAGAATCACTTGCTTTTAAATGTGGTTAATTTATTCCATGCGCTAGTTAGAATCTAACACTTCTTCGCTGCTTGAAGAAATGTAAATGAAAGACTCTCAGTCCATCGCTTGAAAGAGAATATGAAACGAATGTCTACGACGGTCGAAGGATGATATAGAAACTCCATAAATACCATATAAATACAATTAAGAAGAGCATAACTATTCAGATGAAGTTGCGTTGGAGCTATCCTCAAATAGTGGAGAATTTTCGAATGTATGAGTTAAATGGCAGGATGCATCTAGGCCAGCACATGAATTTGTTGCACGACATATATCCTTCTGGTGGTCTATGAGCCCTATCATCCTGTGACTGAACCAGTTCAACGTCCAAAAGAATTCCATACCATACGAAAATTCAGGGAAGGGCATCTTCCTTAATTTTAGAGGCTATGGAATTAGCAGGATCCGCCAGAATAACTACATCCTCTAGAGTGTTGGGAGCAGGATCAACAATTTTTGACGGAAGAATGGGAGCTACAAAGAAAAAAAATAAAATTATTGTCCTAGGCTCTCTTGTTGTTCTGAATGATGACTATAGGATGGACAATCAGGCTCGGTTGTAGAACTTGATTCCATGCCAGGATTATCCTCCTGGGAAGATGGTCTAGCAGACATAGCCACGAGAAGCTCGGGACGTCTGGGTTCCGTTATAATTAAACTCGGTAGACATCATGATTTGATAAAGTAACCTATACCCTGGATGCACAGTGAGTGCTAGTGTAGTGTGGTATAGTGCTATAAAATACCGTAATAAGTTGCACGGAATTAAAGATGGAAAAGACAACAAGACTTCGAGGTTTGACCAGAGTGACCATCATTCCTAACTGTCTCAACCATTTCTCTATATCATCAGGGAGTAATGCAATTTTATTTTCACGATCAATTGTTAGCAAGTAAAAGTTTGATTCTTATGTTTAAGCCACCGATGAGCTTCAATAGGACAAGCAAAGGTATTGGTTCGTGTCAAAGTTCAAATGTCATATATTACTGAATATGCAGTTCAAGTCCTATATCAGTGATATGCTTTAACTTAAATATGCAAGGCCGAAGCTCATCATTAAACTCAAATTCATTTGTTTAGATTCCATTTTTAGGTTTTGATAGCTGACAACCAATCGTTCAACCTAGTCAAACATGTCAATCGTTCACCTATCCGTTTAATCCGATCGTTTACACTACCTAATAGTCTGATCGTTCGGTCTTGCATTCTCACCAATCATTCATTTAAACCATTCCATCCATTCTAGCCCATTACTACTAGACCATTCATACTATCAACAATTGGCCGATCGTTTGGGTTAAATCGCTGATTTGCGATCGTTTTGCACTCCATATTGCCCTTATACAAACGATCAGATGCAATCGATTTATCCCAAAACAATGCCCATCCTTAACTCTATACAGTCAATCCATATGATCGTTCTATTAATCGATCCATCCACTTCAAAATTCACCAAGTCCAAAGGTTCAACCGCTACACCAACCCCTTCTCCTCCAACTTCTACTTAATCCATGGCTCGATTCGAGCATTATGAGATCGACGAAACCTTAAGTCTCACCATTAAGTGAAACAAATCAAAATTGACTTGCTAAATTAGAATTCGAAGAACTGAGTCGTTTCAGGTTCGAATCTATGCGAGATCTAAAGAAGCAAGTAAAAAAATGGTTAGCATGAAGGAAGATTAATTCTAGTTTTAGAAAATTTGGATCGTTTGTTGGAACAGTGAAGGAGAAGAGAGAGGAAGATTTGTTTTCTTTTATGGTTAAAGCTGGAATGATACGAAAATGAGAAGCGAGAAAGAAAGTTTCTAAGTGAAATGCTTTTATATGAATAGACAGACCAATCCTTTGTGGGCTGAAAAATTGCACCGATCTTTATAAATGATCCGAAACTCTACAAGCCTAGAAATGATTGGACATGATTGTTAAAAATGGAGAGAAAAAAATAACAATAAATAGCAATGATCGTATATGGATGGATATGAAAATCCATTCAATAATAATGATCGATCTTGATCGTTTATATTAAAGATACTTCAAAAATTGACAATGACTCGTGAACGTGCAATCGTGATGGGGAGTCAGGTACAAACACATATACACACTAGGATGCATTTCAAACTTTAATTTTTAAAATCGACAGAAATCGAATACTTGCTTGTAACTAATTGGAGACAAGAAAAGTTATATTGCTGGAGCCTGGTAATCACTGGAAACAAAATCGATGATCATTAACAAGCTATGATCCTGTATTTATACTTCTAAAAATTGACCAATGGTTATGACAAATAGAAGAGATGCGACTATCGGCAAATAAACAACTCAATGAAAAGATAACGACTATTCGACAAACTGGATGGAATCCCTGCTAACGACTGAAGCATACAAATTTTCAAAGCATATCATATTTGAAAAATAAGTACTTTGGGAGGCAAATGTTATCCCATCTTCTGGCAAGGCCATGGTATCATCGATTTGGCTAAAAAAATGATGGTTATCAGCCTTGAGAATTAACTATATATGGTGCTATGGACGATGGTCGGTAGATTGGACCAGATTCCAATCAAGTGCAATAAGTATGAAGTGATAAGAAATGCTTCATGAGGCTATGTTTCAAATTTAAACTCAATCGGAGTTCGAAAGCTCAAATTATGGACAAAACAATAATTCTTATGGGTTGACTAGGAACGATCCATAAAACGACGCAAATCAACGATGATCGATCGATATCTCAAAATCTACAAAGCCAATTCACTTGAGACTTTCAGAGCATCAATATATTGAAGAGTTCAACCCTTAGGAATGATCGCAGGTCAAAACTCTTAGGTTTAAGAAATCATCAATCGTTCTATATTGAACGTTCATAACGATAGGTGTGTCTCAGCAAGCAATCCAAATACAACAAGTATTGATTCATGTCTTATGAACCACAACTCAGAATGACTTAATATTTTAGGGGTAAGGTCTAGAGGCATGTGGGACTCTCCATAAATGATCACATGTCAATCAGATGCAATAAAAATGATAGGTGTAATTCTTACCGATCGTTCCAAAACAATGAGTCATGACCACCGATCGCTATGGTGAGCCCCTATGGAACTGGAGAACCCTCAACCAAAATCTTAGTGAAATATCTCATCAGCTCACCCTACAAATACAGACCTATTAGTTCATTTTCAGGATCTTAGCACTGCTTGTTACTTTAGACTCCATTGTAATCAAGTGCTAGCATTCTTCTACTATTATAATCAAATTCATAAGAGAGTAATAAAGAAAATCTTCAAAGTGATGTATGCACACAACGCCGAACCACTATAAACCTTTGTGTCTTTGATTACTACTAATTCTCTGTTTCTTACTTATTCATTTGCTTAGTTTAATTTTAATTCTCTTCATTTACTTCTCTACAAAAACTATTCTTGTGTGTTTGAGACCATTTTTGGTGCAAACAGTATGGTGCCCGTTTTATGATAGTGACAATATTCTTCTCCTTTATGTTTTTCTTCATTTCTCGTGGTTTTCTTAGAAGACAAATGATATGGTCTTTCCATTATGATAAAATACACTCTTTCTTGAGAAATACAAAATAAAGTAATAATTTTGCTCTTTGGTCCTCCAGTTGCTTGGTTTCTTTACTCGCCTTGGTGCCTTTTTCATGGATTCATAACTTCTTCATGGTTATCATCAAATCTCCTTTTCATTGTTTGAGAATTTTTGCTTTTTCAATAAGGGTTGAATTGATAATGTCTTTCCATTTCTAAGCAAATTTATCGAAGTCATGGTTTATTTTTGTCTCAAAATTTATTGCTCGAGGTTGAAAGTGGATGCTTCTTCTAGCTTTAGCAAATGAGTCATTTTCTAATTTGGTATCACTCATATGTCCTCGGTTTGGTTTCTCTCTACTCAAATTTTTTGCAAAGTAAAAGATCACCTCCTTCCCTACACGAAATGGATTAAAACTCTATCTACTTGGGCTGTGTTTAGTGATCTTGTTCTTTTCATCTAGGGTTCAAAGGCATAAGTTCCTTAGGCTTAACTCTTCGTGCTAAATCGTACGAATATTTCGTGAATGGCCTATGGTATGTAGATAAGGTTCTGAAGACTCATGTTGAGTTTTGACTATCATGGTCAGAGCTTGAAAGAGATAGGTTTCATCCTATTATTTTTCTCCTTGAGTTCAGCTCTCAATGAAAGCATCATTAAATGTTAGGTTAAACAATAGGTCTTGTATGAGGTCAAATGCTTAACTCTTAAGAGAGTCTCATTATTCAAATGTCCAACTATGGAGGCAGATATAATTATCAATATGCAGGTCAAAATAAAAAGTCCTATTCATTCATTAGGCAGTCACAAATTCATATGCAAGGTAAGAGTTCAAACGGAAACAATTAAGCAGATTTTCATTGATTCAGGTAGTTGGTTACGAAATCCTAATTCCAATTTGACATAATGGCAAAGGAAATCCCAATTACAAGCTTTCTTTACATAAAAAATAAAAATAAAAATGAGGTTCACTCAGAATTTGACCTATTTCTAGCAGGGAGCACATGCCTATTTATGGACCATTAGATTCATGATATGTACCATTTGTTAGAAACGAATGTTCATAATTTACTGACATGGCACATGTTCAAAGTGACATATGGCACGGTTTCTTTTTGAGTCATGATGATGTGGTGCTGCTAACCTTTCCGGTGTTTACCATATGGCTAGCTGGATGTTGATTTCATGTAGACTAGTCAACGCGATGTAACACAAAAGCATTAACACTTGTCAACTCGTGTTATCAACATGTGATATTTTAGTAGAGTCAACCTCCGGTAACTCATCAAATCAACACATAAAAGCTAAACAACATCAATTTTTGATAGCTTAACTGATCACCATATGATAGCCTTACAATATCATTGTAGGATCGATTTCAACCTAGAGGGGGGGGGGGGGTGAATAGGGTGATAGTATAAATTATAGAAATTAATTGCGGAAGCTTATAAAATAATTTCAACACAGATCACAGAACAATAGCAGCACAGATAATAGCAGAATAATAAATGCAGAAATAGAACGACACAGAATTTACCCAGCTTCGGCAAAACCCTGCCGACGTGCTGCCCCCAAGGTTTCTACTAGAAATTAGATAGTCCCTCCCTTACACACGTAAACTCGCGACACCCGCTATCGACTAAATCTAACTCTACGCTCAAAACCCTACCACAACTCAGCCACTGAGTTGCGAATTCTCAAGCTATGCCACGTAGTTTGTCCCCTAGTCACACGATTAGAAATTTAAACGGTTTAAAATGAAAATACAATTAAAAAACAATTTAAAAACTAAAATAACCCTATTTAAAAATTTAAAGCCCTTTTAAAAAAATCTCTTTAGAGAAATAGGCCGGCCCCCTTTTGTAATTTGACCCGTCTCTTTTTCTTTGCTCCATTCGTTTGCTTGTATAATGGTGGCCATTCCTCTTACAAATTTAGGGCTTCGTTCCTTTTCCAGATTTAGGGTTTTGTCGAATTGAAGGGCCGCTCGATACTGTTCAATAGTAGACTCCGATGCTCTTTGATTTGCTCATGGCTCTTCAATTTGGATCGAGTTCGCCTCCTTGCTTCGGTATGTAATTTTATGCTTTTGTGCTTTTGTGTATTCGTACTTGAACTCGATGCATTGATTGCCGATGATGATTTGGTTATATATGCATTCGATCTCCTTTATTTTCGTTCGTATAAACTTATTTGAATTTGTCAAATATTCATCTCGGCCACTTGATTTTGTTCTGATGCTGAGATTGATCTCTGACTTTTTCAATTCGTATATACTTGTGTTACTTGGTTGACACGGTGTTGATTCAATTTCGCTATTTTCTCTGGTTGACTTCGACTTGGATTTTGTGATGACCACCGGCTTTGACTTGGTTATATATTTTGATTTATCGTCTCAGTCATTGATACTTTGTAAACTTTGCATTCTTGTTTTGCATGTTTTAACAAATTGCTGTTGTGTTGCTTCGACTCTGTTCATTTTTGTATTCGTCCCCGAGGATATTTGATCTGCAGCTTTGTTGCTTACCTTTTGTTTTAGCAATATTATTCCTTTCTGTAACAACCAAGATAAAATGCTTTTGCTCTTATTCTTTTACATGACTTGCTGTTATGTTGATGCTCGTGATTATTTCTGACTTGTTCGTAATCGTATATTCTTCGATTGCTTGACATTCACGGCATTGATCGACTCCTTGGTCATCACGTTGTTGACTACGGCTTCCACTCCGTTCCTTCTTCTGTTGACTTGTTAAAAACACGGCTTTTATACACGGCTATGTACACGAATTTCGGTATCACTATAACCTTCGTATTTGCAGTTTGGCTCAGTATACATGTATATAGTTGTGTAGCTTTACTTGCATTTGAATTTTGATATGTAAAAAATGGTTGCTCATGTGCATGTCGAATTTACATGTACACTGTGTCATTTATCTTTGCACTTGCATACTTGGTTTCCACCTTGATATTGTGTAGCCTGGTCTTTGTGGGTTTTTGATGACATTTGTTTGCTGTGGCTTCATTTTTATCTGGGTTGACTTTGTTTTTGCTGTAGTCTTCAAGCAATGCCGATTCATTAATTGGCTTGTGGTCTTTGCCGTGTTCCCATGTTTCTGGTGTATGTGCATTTGTGGCTTTTCCACTGTGTACTTGCATGCACGTTGGTTTGGTAGTTGCTTCAGTCACTTTGTTGTACTACAAATTCCAGTGTGCCTCTTTGTGTATGCATTTGCATACTGCTGCTACGCAATTTTGGGTTTCCAGTTGTACTTGGTTCATTGTGATTTTGCTGGAATGATTTCGACATTGATTTTTGTAGTTGGTTCCTTACTTTTCAATGTTGCTTGGATATTGAACTGCTTTATGCTTGAAGTCGTAGCCTGTACACCTGCCCTGTGTTGAATCCAGCTAATAGTTCGGGTTTGACCTTGTGCGTGCGTTGTGATTATATTTATATTTGCACCTGAGTTGAACCCGTCTTTTTATTTGGTTTGGACCTTGTGCGCACCTGTCCCTGTAGCATTATCAAGTGTATATCGGTGTGCACGGCCTTGTGGCATATACAGTGATACACTGTGTATGTCACAAGCTGTTCGTGTGATGAATTCAAATATAAATGATGACGAACAACCCAAATAACTGAGGCAAATATCATTTTCAAAATTCACGTTTTATTTTATATTGCAAAAATATTTCTTTTTCAATTTTACTGCATTAGTGTATATTTTTGCAAATTGCTCAGATGCTGGATTCTAACTGGAATGAAGATGAAGATAAAATATGAGTGAATGAGCGATATGTAGTGAGGACATTTGTAAATGTGAAATTGTGATGTAATTGAATTTGTATCGAAGTTGTATAGTGTATAGTGAGAGCTTGAATTTGTACTATTCAAAATTGTAATAAATATTTGTTTGAATAAAATATTCGTTTGAATTCAAAATCTCTGTTATTTATTTTATTCAGCAAATATTTATTTAACCTGTGAAAAATAAAATAGTACATTAACAAATACATTTAAACGAATGTATATATGTTTGTTATCATCAAACAAAAATCATATAAGCGCATATTCTACAATCTCCCCCTTTTGATGATAACAAACATATATTTAAGATTTTGAATAGGTTAAATGTATTTGATCATTCATATGCTCTAATTGCTCCCCCTATTTAAATGTTTCCTCCCTACACAATGCTCCCCCTACAAATATGCATACAATTAAATAATATACAAATATGCATACAATTAAATGTTTCCTCTCTACACAATGCTCCCCCTACAAATATGCATAAAATTAAATAATATGCAAATAAGCCTAGATGCAAATGGAAAATATTTGACCTTTGCTTGATTTTGACAAAATCTTAACTTTTCTCTCCCTCTTTTGTTATCAGCAAAAGAATAATAGTGTTAGAGAAAATAGAGATAAAGTGATCGATATTAATTCAACATTAAAACTCAATTGAATATAAATATTAAATTTCAATAAAAAATCAAACAAAAATCGTAAATATTTTGTTAGGCGCATATTCCACTTTTAGAATGATGGGAATTATGTCATCATATAAAACCATACAGTTGTGTCTATTTGTGGTATATTTATATCAGAAATTTGAATATCTACAAACCATGCATAACCGTTAGGACTTTTAAATGAGATTAGTAGTATTCCAATTTTATTTTTAAAAAAATGAATTCAAGTATCTTCTAACCACGCATAACTGTGAGGACGTTTAAATGGGATTAGAATCAACTTGTTTATTTTAAAAATCAACTTTGATATGCGTTCCATACATGCATAACCGTGAGGACTTTTAAATGAGCATGGAAGCACATAACAAATTCCAAGTAATTCACCCATGCATAACCGTGAGGACTTTTAAATGAGAGTGAATACTTTGGTATTTATTTATTATTATTATTATTAAAAAAAAATTAAAAAAAATGTGAAAATGAAAAAACGAACGATTCCTGTTTAAAGTACCACATATTGACAAACTATATAGAATTTTGATGAGTGATGGTCGTTAGAAATATGATAGATATAGAGATGGTCATGGAATTTTTTACCAACAAAAAGTTTTATAACTCTTGTTTAAATTTCTAAAGAAATTTACTAATTATACCGTCTCGAGTCACAATATATGATCAATATTAACACTCATCACTTTTTCAATCACTATTTTTCTTTTCGACAAACATTAGGGAGTCAGATTAGTCAAAATAGTCATTTAAAATCAAATTCAAAAATAATTATGAAATTAATTTTTCAAAAATGACTAATCTGAAAATATGGTCAAAAATGATTTTCTCCAGGGGGTTTTAAAAGAAAATTTTCTGCTATTTGAAAATTATTTGAAATGAAGAATATGCAGATATTTTCTTTGAAAAATGATGCAGTTACTAAATGTCTCAAAAATCATGTTCAACTAGTAATTTTTCTATCAACTAGATTACCAGTGTAATCTGCATCTGAATTTTTCTTTCACTCAAAATCATCATTAATTGAATTTGATTGACCAAACCATGGAGTGTGCACCAAAAATTTCAAACTCAATTTTAACAGCAATTTAAATGACATTCTCTTGAATTTGAAATGAAGCCGTGTTAATAATCAAAAACCGTGAATATATGGTTAGCCGAATTATAACCAAATGTACTATTATCCAACAAAACACTATTTTTAATCCAAACTGATGTATAAGAAGTAATTCAAAGAATCTAGAGAATTTAATAGTGTTTTTGGCATAAGAATATAATTTGGCCAACTATGTTGAATAAGTCAGAATCTAAATCATCATCTCATTATTGGCTGATTTAATTTGGAATATGGCGCAGATTATCACATTTAATATATCGTTCAAATAAATATTCCATTACCTGTTTTACCTTTACGATATTTTTCGTCGTTGTCCATTGTGATTCTGTCACCTTTATACTAGGCTAAGAAACTTTGCTTTGTCGTCCGTTGCGTTTCTGGAACAGCCAAAAATCCAAAGAACACTATTGTTGTTCCTTAGCCTGCCACCACACCTACACGATGAAAGATTTATGTGACCTATTTGTTTTTATAGGTCCATGGTTGTTAGTGGCATAAAATTTTGAAAAACAATTTTGTAAAGACCCAAAACTATTTATAATTGTTCCCTTCGGCACCCAAATTTGTTTAACTTTGAGAGATTTTATATTTATGCCTTTTGGAACCCAAATCGGTATAGTTTTCACATGTTTGGGTCTATACCAACAATTATTGTGATTGTGTCCATATTTTCTACAAATTGTGCACATAGAATTAACTTGATTAATATTGCTTTCAACAATTTTCGAATTATTATATCCAAGTCCTTGTCTAACCGTATTGACAGTTTGCTTTCCTAATAGCATATTCAACGATTTTTTACTTTTTGAAAATTTATCTAAAGTCGTTGACAATTGTTGAACTTGTGTTTTGAGAGATTCATTTTCGTTTAACAACTGTGTGCACTTTTTAATAAAATTCTCTCTCCTAGTATTTTCATTCTCTTTCAAAATCAAAATTTCATTTTCAAGTGATTTTATATTGATTTCTGATTTTTTAATTTCTTCTTCGAATGTTGGACACTTATCACACTTAGGGATCCTACTTTGATAGGTTTTAACTAATTGGTCAAGTTGTTTATTTAAATCTATCAAAGTGTCTTTTTGTGATTCAAGTTTAGCGTATTTTTCCCTAAGTCGTTCAAAACAGCCGTTTACTTCATGAAAATATATAAGCAACTCAGAATGGGTAAGTTTTGATACCTCACTTGGCTCGTCATCGTCACTGTCAGTTGTATCACCTCGAAGACACAATTCTACTTTTTCGCTTTCACTGCCAGTGCTTTGATCATCCTCGTCTATTTCATCCCAAGTGGCTGCAAAACTTTTCTTTTTCCGTTTCTTTCCATGGCTGATTTTAATTTGTGGACAATCGGGCTTGATATGACCGGGTTTGTTGCAATTATAACAAATAATCTTTTGTTCTTATGAGTAGTCTAGTGCTTTGGCTATTCTGCTTTTTTCTTTTTGAATTCGAGCTGAATTTCCATATTTGTAATTCCACGTTTTGAATTTCTTTATTAATAGCTCCAATTCTGCTGCTGCTTCATCATCGTCATCGTCATCTCTTTCAGTTGTTCCTTTGAGAGCTATTGATTTCTTTCGAGTATCACTTCCTTCACGCTCTTCCTTGAATTTCATTTCTAGCTCATAAGTGGTGAGATTTCCGATAAGTTCTTCAACTTTCATTTGTTTTAAATCTTTCGATTCTTGAATGGCAGTCACTTTCGCTTCAAATTTTCGTGGAAGGACTCTGAGGATTTTTCGGACTATCTCCAACTCTGTGTATGATTTTCCAAGAGCTTTTGATTTGTAAACGATATTGGAAAGTCATCCATGCATCTCTTTGACATTTTCTTCCTTTGCCATTGTGAAGTTCTCGTATTCACTGCTTAGCATGGCAAGGTGAGATTCTTTGACTTGAGATGTTCCTTCGTGAGTCACTTCTAGTGTGCGCCATATTTCCTGCGCAGTTAGACAATGTGAGACACGATTAAATTCAAATTGATCCAATGAACAGATAATAGAATTCATAGCTTTAGCATTAATATTTTGTAATTTATTTTCTAGTTCTGTCCATTGTTCCTTTGGTTTATCTACTTCTTGATTATCTACAGTTATAGTCGGTGTTCTATAACCTGTCTCAACAATATTCCAAGCGTCAATGGTTTTCAAAAAGATTTCCATCCTATTTTTCCAATAAGCATATTCACCATTGAACATTGGTGGTCTAACTATGGATTGACCCTCAGCAAAAGCAGTATTAAAAGAAGCCATTTTAAAAATTCAAATTTTTAAAACAAAAATTGTTTTTTTTTAAATCAAAATTTTTAAAACAAAAACGGCTTTTGTTCCTAGCTCTGATACCACTTGTAGGATCGATTTCACCCTAGAGGGGGGGTGAATAGGGTGATAGTATAAATTATAGAAATTAATTGCCGAAGCTTATAAAATAATTTCAACACAGATCACAGAACAGTAGCAGCACAGATAATAGCAGAATAATAAATACAGAAATAGAAAGACAGAGAATTTACCCAGCTTCGGCAAAACCCTGCCTACGTGCTGCCCCCAAGGTTTCTACTAGAAATTAGATAGTCCCTAGCTTACACGTAAACTCGCAACACCCGCTATCGACTAAATCTAACTCTACGCTCAAAACCCTGCCACAATACAGCCACTGAGTTGCGAATTCTCAAGCTATGCCACGTAGCTTGTCCCCTAGTCACACGACTAGAAATTTAAACGGTTTAAAATGAAAATACAATTAAAAAACAATTTAAAAACTAAAATAACCCTATTTAAAAATTTAAAGCCCTTTTAAAAAAATCTCTTTAGAGAAATAGGCCGGCCCCCTTTTGTAATTCGACCCGTTTCTTTTTCTTTGCTCCGTTCGTTTGCTTGTATAATGGTGGCCGTTCCTCTTGCAAATTTAGGGCTTCGTTCCTTTTCCCGATTTAGGGTTTTGTCGAATTGAAGGGCCGCTCGATACTGTTCAATAGTAGACTCCGATGCTCTTTGATTTTCTCACGGCTCTTCAATTTGGATCGAGTTCGCCTCCTTGCTTCGGTATGTAATTTTAAGCTTTTGTGCTTTTGTGTTTTCGTACATGAACTCGATGCATTGATTGCCGATGATGATTGGGTTATATATGCGTTCGATCTCCTTTATTTTCGTTCGTATAAACTTATTTGAATTTTTCAAATATTCATCTCGGCCACTTGATTTTGTTTTGATGCTGAGATTGATCTTTGACTTCTTCAATTCGTATATACTTGTGTTACTTGGTTGACACGGTGTTGTTTCAATTTCGTGATTTTCTCTGGTTGACTTCGACTTGGATTTTGTGATGACCACCGGCTTTGACTTGGTTATATATTTTTATTTATCGTCTCAGTCATTGATACTTTGTAAACTTTGCATTCTTGTTTTGCATGTTTTAACAAATTGCTGTTGTGTTGCTTCGACTCTGTTCATTTTTGTATTCGTCCCCGTGGATATTTGATCTGCAGCTTTGTTGCTTTCCTTTTGTTTTAGCAATATTATTCCTTTCTGTAACAACCAAGATAAAATGCTTTTGCTCTTATTCTTTTACAGACTTGCTGTTATGTTGATGCTCGTGATTATTTCTGACTTGTTCGTAATCGTATATTCTTCGATTGCTTGACATTCACGGCATTGATCGACTCCTTGGTCATCACGTTGTTGACTACGGCTTCCACTCCGTTCCTTCTTCTGTTAACTTGTTAAAAACACGGCTTTGATACACGGCTATGTACACGAATTTCGGTATCACTATAACCTTCGTATCTGCAGTTTGGCTCAGTGTACATGTATATAGTTGTGTAGATTCACTTGCATTTGAATTTTGATATGTAAAAAATGGTTTCTCATGTGCTTGTCGAATTTACATGTACACTGTGTCATTTATCTTTGCACTTGCATACTTGGTTTCCACCTTGATATTGTGTAGCCTGGTCTTTGTGGGTTTTTGATGACATTTGTTTGCTGTGGCTTCATTTTTATCTGGGTTGACTTTGTTTTTGCTGTAGTCTTCAAGCAATGACGATTCATTAATTGGCTTGTGGTCTTTGTGTGTTCCCATGTTTCTGGTGTATGTGCATTTGTGGCTTTTCCACTGTGTACTTGCATGCATGTTGGTTTGGTAGTTGCTTCAGTCACTTTCTTGTACTACAAATTCCAGTGTGCTCCTTTGTGTATGCATTTGCATACTGCTGCTATGCAATTTTGGGTTTCCAGTTGTACTTGGTTCATTGTGATTTTGCTGGAATGATTTCGACATTGATTTTTGTAGTTGGTTCCTTACTTTTCAATGTTGCTTGGATATTGAACTGCTTTATGCTTGAAGTCGTAGCCTGTACACCTGCCCTGTGTTGAATCCAGCTAATAGTTCGGGTTTGACCTTGTGCGTGTGTTGTGATTTTATTTATATTTGCACCTGAGTTGAACCCGTCTTTTTATTTGGTTTGACCTTATGCCCACCTGTCCCTGTAGCATTATCAAGTGTATATCGGTGTGCACGGCCTTGTGGCATATACAGTAATACATTGTGTATGTCACAAGCTGTTCGTGTGATGAATTCAAATATAAATGATGACGAACAACCCAAATAATCGAGGCAAATATCATTTTCAAAATTCACGTTTTATTTTATATTGCAAAAATATTTCTTTTTCAATTTCACTGCGTTAGTGTATATTTTTGCAAAATGCTCAGATGCTGGATTCTAACTGGAATGAAGATGAAGATAAAATATGAGTGATTGAGCGATATGTAGTGAGGACATTTGTAAATGTGAAATTGTGATGTAATTGAATTTGTATCAAAGTTGTATAGTGTATAGTGAGAGCTTGAATTTGTACTATTCAAAATTGTAATAAATATTTGTTTGAATAAAATATTCGTTTGAATTCAAAATCTGTGTTATTTATTTTATTCAGCAAATATTTATTTAACCTGTGAAAAATAAAATAGTACATTAACAAATACATTTAAACGAATGTATATATGTTTATTATCATCAAACAAAAATCGTATAAGCGCATATTCTACAATCACCTTTCGATAACTCCTTAGACCATCATGCGATTGCTTTAAGCTGTCATCCTTGGATAGCTTCATTGGCAATCATGTAATAATTTTATCGTATCATTCAATATCTCCATTGACCATCATGCGATAGCTTTAAAGTATCACCTTTTGATAGCTCCATCAACCACCATGCAGTACTTTAAGGTATCATCCTTTGATAGCTTCATTGATCATCATGTGATAGCTTTTTAATCATCAACTTTTGATGGTTTGCCTTGTCAAATTGCGCTAACACGGAGATCACCATCCTTTAATAGTTTGTTTAGTCAACTTGCGATAGCTCTATGATCACCAACCTTTGATAGCTTGTTTAGTTAAGTTGCGATAGCTTTGAGATTACCAAACTTCAATAGCTCTCTTCAACATGCCATAGTTCATCTTTCACTAATTTGCAATAGTTTGTTTGTAGCTCTCTCCTCTCAGTAACTTCTTTTCATATCAATCTACGATGGCCCATTTTTAACCGACGATAGCTAGTACTTTTTGGGTATAGAACAAGAATATTCAGGTAGAAATGGATTTCAAAATAACCAGTTTACCGTAAATAGGTAATTTGGAAGTAGGTTAGAGGAGTGTTTGTTCGTTATTCTGTCATACGTAGGCAATCACTGACTTGTAGAGAACCCATAGGTTGTTAGAAGGCTCCTAAGTGAATTATATTGAGAGGAGTTAAATTTATGGGCTAGTTATATTAGACGTTTCACTTTTAGTTATCCCAACTATTAGGATTTTTGATTTGCTTAAATTCCCACTAGCAGACCGGAAATTAAATAAAACTTGTCATGGAGCCTTGGCAAATCAGGATCTGATTCATGATTTGGTTTAATGAAAATAAATAGGTCATCACAAACATCAAGGTAGATATTCTTGGGTTCCTACACATAGGGTGGACATCCATGTCCCTGTCAATAAATTTTTGTTCATCAAACTAGTTAGACTTTCCATTACTAACAAATAAATAAGATGCAATAGGACCTCCCTGCCTTATGCCATGAGTGCTTGCAAAATAGCATAAAGTCTCACTATTGAAAGCCAAAGAATAACTTGGAATGGAGATGCAAGTGTAAACCCAAGCAAGGAAAGGAGTGCGTAAGTCTGATTCACGCAACATGGCAATAATGCGGCTCCATTGGACTATGTCAAAAACCTTTCGAAGATTAAGCTTATGAAATATATGTAGGAAAACATATTGTATATTGATATGTCATTCCACAAATAGGGTCAATATACACACACGCACATGCGTCTGTGTATATATGTGTATGTGTGTGTATTTATATATACGTATATATATAAGAGATATGTAACATAATAGAAGTGATAAGTAAAATATCTGTTGAAGAGATTTATAAAATATTCCTAAAAGAGATAATATATAGTAATATAATACTCTGGACTAGTGGTTTTTAAAACTATTGAAATAGCAGTTGTAATGTCACATTCCATAAGTGGTGTCTATAAACTATCTCCAGAAGAGATATTATATACTCATATAGAATTATAATTGCGGTGCCCATGAAATATTTTCAAACATAATATTGCACTTTAAAATGGGTAGTGGCTATGAATAACCCATAGAAATTATAAATCAAAATAGAAAAAATAGTGATTGATACAAAATTCAATTTCTTGTTGTTATGAATATGTAGTTCCATTGGACAAATTTAAGAGAGAAATAACTATCTGAGATTTATTACATTTCTAAAACTTTTTATGATTGAATACAATATACATACTGATAATAGCATACTTATAATGATAAAAAAATTAAACTTATCCAGCCAACCAAAATATTGAGCCTATATATTATCATAAACAATAATAGTGATATGATTCTAGAAAAGGTAGCATTATTAAGGACATGATTATGATCGCTAAAACACCCTTGAAGGCCATAATAATAATGATCGAAATAGATCTACCAAAAGTGGATTCAACAATCAAATTCTTTCTTTACACTTATGCAATTATCTCCAATTTATGTTTCTTATAAATTTTTTATTTACTACCTATATAAAATTCAACATATGTTATATTATTTTATGGACTCTAAATTCGTGGCATAAAAATATCACGTTATAACATAAAGTCATGGTTATCAAAAATATTTTGTTAATACCCAAGTTTGAATGTAAAGATGTTGGGTTCTTATAAAGTTATGAACCCAAATCTAGAAGGTTAAGAACTAGAAGATCTTGTAAGCTACAAACTTGAAGTTATGATAATAAAAATAATAACGTCTTACAATGATGTTGTAAAAGGTAATTAAGAATTCATTAATATTTGTATGACCATACCATCAACTAAAATGTTTCATAAGTGTATGTTCCTCATAACCTCAATACTTACTCTATTGATATTAAATTATTTTAATATACAATGATAAGTGGACACATGTATCTATGTGGAGCTTTGAACTCATGACCATAAAATGATTAAATATAAGCTCAATTCCAAAATTATGCAATTTAGTTAACATCAAATGAAGTCAGTAAATTGGTGTGTTATATTCCTATAAAAATCGATTAAAACAAAGTGATGAATACAAAACCATTTTAAATTATTACCTCCATAACTTATTAGTTCATCACTAATGAGAATGGTTGTTATGTGTAGGGCCAGGAGCATGATAACTTGTATAAATCATACAATCTAATAAAATAAATAATCTTCCATATGGATGGTGTCTGGCCAGTAGCTAATATTTCCAACATAGTAAAAGTGTAAGTATAACCACTATAATTAAATACAATGATTGATCAAAGAATATAGAAATATAGTTAAATATGTGAAGTTTATCAAATGTGACAGTATTTTCCAATATTAAGGTGGAGAATAAGCAAGATTAAAATAAATATATTAAAGAATTATAAATCCACAAATTAAAATAATTATGCGAATGATGTCAGAAGCATTGGATAATCAAAGTGAAAATCATGTCTACTATAAATGCTCATATAAAGGTTGATGTTCCTCTTAATTCATCCGTAGCTGAATTCAAAGTCCATTTGCATCACGGTAGTGTGATAAACTAGTTAGGTCTAACCACTATAAGCAGGTAATGAATTATGGAGGCATATCCTCATGAAGAGAATAAATACAAAATTTATAACAAAGCCACAAAGTGGTTCATAGCCATGAAAATCATAATGTTGAGATTTCAATAAATTATTAGTAAAACTAACAACAGTCAATGATAAATTAAAAATAACCATAATGCTAATATAAATGGATGTGGAAGAAGATCTTCTATGACGACCCACATTTCGAAAAGTTTAAATCGACAATAATCCACACATGTCCAACTTAAACAATTCAGAACATAGATAAACAATGGGGTTAATTAAGAAAATAAGAAAAGAAGAAGAAAACAAACACAGAATCTCACAGTGGAATGACAAAATATAACAATCAAATAAACAGTTCTTGAAGCTGTTTATACTATACATTTGATTAAAATCTATACAAAATTTATCAGAGATATATACATAAGGGATAAATAATTAATACAGTAGACAATATGATGCAGGAATACTAATAGTAATAATATACCAAATCTTCGTCTTCATCCTCCAAAATAAATCTTCAACAAGTTGAAAAACTCAGGACTGACTCGAGCGTAATGAAAAGACAAAACACTCAAGTCAGGACTAAAATATCCTTATGTAAGTCAAATTGATAATCAATATAACATGATTGTGATAACGTCAGAGATGTTTACGGGATTTCACATCTCCTGTCTAATGTATAACGTGTGTGTAATAACTCAAGAGATGTTATGGGATTTTCCATCTCTTAAGGATCCATCAAAATATTTATATATAGTAGAATACGCTACATATATAATTTCTAATTGATAAAATAAATATTTTTCTAAGCGTTAAGGATTTACATTAATACCCTTAAATGCGATTTTAAGCATTGTCGTACAGTTTGCATAAAAAACACTGGTGAAACGTCTGTGGATAGGGATGCGCCGTGATACAACAACACTAAACCAAAATCGTAGTGATATCGTTTAGAAAATAAAGTATGACAAGGATGTTAAGCGATGCCAAAGGTAGGATACTACCAGTTTACCCTTCCTGGTTGGTGGTAACGCATCATGGCCATGATCGCCCACTCCGTCCAATACACCCATAAAATCAGAGGGTGTGCACCAATCAATCACAATGTAAATGATTGTTATACGAAGAAGTGCGTCTGCTCGGAGTAGCTAACCCACTTGGCCAGTACGGCTCCTGTTTTAGTCATTTCAAATTGGCACAAGTGCCAAGCTAATCCATCATCGTTCATCATCGTTCTCTTTCTTCAAATCCAACAAACGACATCAAATCCAACCACTTCATCCTGGATCATCACTCTGCACGGTACATAGTTGTTAAAGTGGCTCCGGTATCGACAAAGAGTATTCCCATATCCAGCTTCGGTCTCTTTAACAACCAAACGTCATTTACACACCGGTTGGTATTTTCAAATTTTGAAAACAGTTCACACTTGATATCAGAATGTCATATTCACTTCAAAATCAAATCCATTGCGAGATCACAATATTTACTCGAAGTATACCATTTTATTTCAAAATCATGTGCGCCTTAATATTTCGCTTTCAAAGTTGTTTCCAATTTCAATTTAGGTTATAACATCATTTTAACCCAATTCATATTTAAATCCATGATTTAAAAATAAACATTCCACCCTTGACCAGTTTGAATTTTTGAAAAATAGTATGAATAGTTTAAGTAATTAAAATAGTTAAAAATAGTTTAAATGGTTAAAATAGTAAAAAATAGTTTAAATGGTTAAAATAGTTTAATATAAAATAGTAAGTATTAAAATGGTTTATATAGCAAAATCGTTTGGAAAGTCCAAAATAATTTGAATATTCAAAAGATTAATTTAAATATTTTATATCAAAATAATTTATTTGAAAATAGTTTCAAAGCCAAACTGATTCAATTTCAAATTTCCAATTCGAATCACTTTTAAATTTCCATTTTGACTTAATCGATTCAATTCCGTTTCCGATTTCAAGTCGAATTTTACTTCGATTCCAAACTAATTTCGATACCAATATCAAACTAATTTCAATTCCAAATTCAGATTAATTTCAATTACAATTCTAAAATAATTTCAATTTCGAATTTTGAACCATTTCTATTTATATCAATTTCGAGTTCGATTTTCAAAACATCGATTTTAAAACACCAAATTCACCTTCAATACCCAATTTGAAATCCAAATCCTCAAACATAATTTAATTCCAAGCTCAATTTCGAAATAGTTCAATTTTTGTAAATTCGATTTTCAGTTTTCTTAAAATCAGATCATTTAAATAAATTTTAAGTAAAAAATTTAAAATCATTTAATTTAACCAATCTGGTTTTCCTATATAATTTTCTATCCTATCCCTAAGTGATCAGTTATTTCAATTTAATTTCAGGGATGGACATATATCAATTCAATCCAAATCATAGTGTCAAAGATATATATCGTTCCATCCTATTTCTTAATTTGTTCGAAATAATTCGATTTACAGTTTTGTAAACTATAAATAATTTACCCAGTGATAACATGATATACATATATATACAATAAATAACATCCAATCATCCAAATTTCAATTTGTTGACATCCATCACAATCAATCATCCAAACAATCAAAATAATTCGTAACAATTTTATTATTATTAATATCAGGTATTTACTGGCAATTAAATCCCAATTTCAAATTTAATCGTAAATTTTGTTTTTTAACATTTAATTCGAAAGTTAATTAAATTTATCAAGCAACAATCAATAACTTTTTATCACTTCATAATTTCAAATTTTACTAGCTTAAAAATATTCTTGTACTTATGAGCGTTATAAAACACTCACATTGAGTATTCAATTTTAAATCAAATCAAACGACGTTCGATTTAACCTAATTTTTTACAAGCTCGAATTGACTCCATATCAACTCTACAAAGTAGTACTCATCGCCACGATTCCATCGCCACTTGTTTCGTCCAATTTTGACCTCGTATGCAAAAGATATGTAATTTATAAGATTTCATGAATTTAAACAATATAAATTTACAAATCCTTTTTTATTTATTATTATTTTATATTCCCAGATCTGTCGTTCATCCCTCAGCTCGAAATCTGGCAGCTCCTACTATCTTATATCACGTGCTTCTTCCCAGGTAAGTAAACCCATGGCCGCCTCTATTAGTCGAATTGTCATGCCATCCTCGTCCCACCGTGACTCAATCGAACTCCACTAAACGAAAGCCCCCATCATCATGCACCATCGCCTAAAACCTGGCCAAGCTCGGCTGCCCCATTGCATTGAAAAACATGAATGAACGGAAATGAAACGAGACCCTTTTTCACCTCCAATCGACGCCGATAGACGAAACCTGCCATTGGATATGACGAGCATGAGATGCTCCACGACTTTCTAGTTGGAGTCGTGGCTTAATATTGTGTGGATGAGGAGAGATCGAGGGTGGAAGGGGAGAGCTTCCTGGCTGTTGGTTTATAAGGCGACGGCTGGCCCTAAAATTTTAGGGTTTTGGTGAATGAAGGGCAATGGTCCTCTATTTATACGCAACGTCTGATTTCGAATATTTTTCGAATTCCAACAAAGCGTGTCGCCTAGCATTTATAATGTTTATCCATATTCCGAACACAATGGAACTAGTTTGAAGTCTAATTGATCGTACAGAGAAGATAGCTTTTTAAACCCAATTATTATATTCAATTTTCGATATTAAATCTACGCATTTCTATCCTATATGACCAAAGGATAACTCCAAACGCTATAAAATTTGAAACTCGATAATAATACACTATTACGGATCCAATGGACTGATTTTGTCGAAATCCGAGACTGTGCCCAAAATGGAAATTTTTACTCGTTAATTAGAATATGAAATTTCCAATTTCTAATTATTCACTTTAAATCCAAATTCAAATGTTAACAATCTTCATTGTTGTTCAAAATTTTTTTTAAATCAACTTCCGATATCAATACAATCATATTAAATTCAGAATTCAATTATTCAAATAATTTCCAATATTAAATTTAACAATTTAATTGTCCTATAAATCAATATTAATAAACCATAAAGTTCTAAATAAATATTAGTTACCAACATCATTTTATTTCTATCTAAAAAATTCCCAATTATTATTCAACTTCAGTTATTGATTATAAACCCAATTAATATATAGAATTTCATTTCAATACTCGTCATCGCCAAATCTTCGAAATTAATTTATTTCAAAATTATATTCAAGTTCATATCCAATAACTTACATTCAAATCATTATTTTTTTTTATTTTTAATTATTTTTATTCAATAATTACATTAAATTTAGTAATTTGAAATAGCTAAAAATACGGGTCGTTGCATCTTTTATTTCTATCAGTTGATAAAGATCGACAAGGATACATGTAGAGATCACAAAATAAAGATACAGTAAATTTAATATGAAATACTCAGCAGATAATATTTTAACCACACGATTTGTAGACTACCATTTTAATGAGGCTATTTTCCTACCATCGGGAGAGATAAGAAGCAATAAAATGAATGGTGTGAATTTTCTTCGCTCGCCCTATGTATGTATCATTATTGTAAACCAAATTCCTGATGAAGTCATAGATATGTATCGCTCTTGCAAGAATCAATACTTAGAATATAATAGTTAATGAATATTTCAAATCATACCCAAGTATGGATGACTACTTAATTGAAAAATTGATTTTCTAATAAAAAGAGCGATTCTAAGCAAATAAAATCTACAAAAGAGAAAAATAAGAAATGTGGAACACTAGTCCATAAAGTATAATTGGAAGCATATAAAATAATAAGCACACCCAAATCACTAAATAACACATAACATCAAAAGTATATTAACTATTTGAAGCAGAATAAGTTTAGAAGCACCCAGCGTGTTTGAAAATATTTAAAATACTATAAATATAAATGAACTTTAACTCATGCTAAATGATGTAAGTTTGAAGTTTCCAAAGAATGAAAGTAACTGTCTGAAGAAAATGCGTAGTAAGCAAAGCACAAGAAATGACATAATTAAGTGAATAAACACACAATTTTGTAAAAAGTTAAATTAACTTATGCTCATTGCTACATGAAACAGTAAAAGTGCTCAGGTATATTATTGCATTCCAATTGGTACATTGGTTTGAACAAGATACTTAATGTACATTATGAGAAGTAGATTGCAATATGCGTTTCAGTATTCTAATAACTAAAACTATGATATACATATAATAACCAGTTGAAATATGAAAAACCGCTTTGTAGGCAAAAGAAAGTATTATTATTTTACATAGGCAAGTCGGATTATAGTGGTCGTACCAATTTAGAATAATTATTACAGGTGTGAGGCAAGAAGACCTCAGCTACTACACGTAAAGAAAAACATTGATGTGAGGCATAGATGCCTCAACAATAATAGAAAGGACAAAGAAAAAGAAATATCATATCAGCATTGCCAGACAACCAATTCCTCCTTAGATGGGGACTCATACTCATACTCAGATGAATCGGTCCCAATTACATTAACAAACTCACTTAAAAGCTAAGCACTAGACTCATCAAACATATCACACTTCCTATTTCCCTAATGTCGATAGTGACCCAAAGAGTTGCCTTCGCTTTTGGCGTTCCTTTGTAGATCTATGGATTTCACCAGTAGGTCATCCCTTTACTCGATGGGATATTCAATTAAGAAGAAGGAGCAGTGCCTGTCCTAAGTTTTATCTTTCAAAGTCTCATCGCTTTATTCCCTATATTTTTCATCCATTGATAGAGAAAGCGTATCACGATCGACTTGATTAAAAAAAGATCTATGCTCACCTTCGAAAGCAGAAATGAATTTGAAATATGTGTCAGTAAAAGGAGAATAACAAAACTGCATAACTTCATGAAATATACAAAACTTATTTGAAGGGAAACCATAAACAAATGATGAACATCTGTAGGAGGAGAAGTAAGACTAAAACCATTTTCTTTCAACCTTCTTGACAGGATTGCTTAAGTAATATTAACGAGATACATACTTATGGATCCATGAGTATCCATAACCAATCAGAATTGGGTTCAAAATGTATCCAAATTAAGAAGAAAATGTTAAATCAAGAGAAGCATCTAGAAGTATGCTATAATGCACTTTTTCCCTCATTATTATTCTTTCACATCGCATTTTTATTAGTAAAGTTTGGTGAGGCGTTATCTTGATCTGAAAGTATAAATCTCATAATAACATACAAAATATGCCCTAATGTACTCTTTCCTATTATCAATATTTTAGCCACCACATTTTCTCTTAATAAGGTTTCAATAAAACATTATCATGATCCAGATGTATTAAATTTATTATCAAGAAATAACATCTTCAAAAAATGTTATTTATGCAATGTTATCTAGCGTTTGAACCAAGCAAATTTTAGATGGATCTAAACCTTGAAATGATGAAGAAATGGATCAAGAATCTTAAGAGGTATTTAGAATGATGAAATCATGGAGCATGAGGATTTTGAAGAATTTGGCAAATTAATCATGTCCGCACTAACATGATTGATCTAGGACCGATATATCTAAACGTGAGGAACCACTCTAGAGCTATGGTAATGTAAGGTCCCATTATTTTTAACATCTAAATTCAATTACAAAAAACATCAAAATATTCTTACAATTAAATTCATATATTAAAGACAGTGAACAATGCATATGTAGAATTAAAAAGTTAAAAACTATGATACAAAATGGTAAACCTCACAGCGAATTTAAAAAATAAAATATACAAGTCCCACCATTGTATGCATGTCTCAATGGACCATACAAGACAAAATAAATAGATAAATAAAAACAACTTTGTCTTTGCATACATCAATCCTGTATTAAATTCATAAGCAATACAAAGTAGTACATGGTAATAATTTTAAATCACCAACTTGTAAATGTAGCATACAATTAAAGCTCATTCCCTTTCCTTTAGCTTTCTTTCATAAGCCTACTTTGCAAATAGATATATACAAAAAATAAAAGGTGTCAATTAATTTGGAATTTGCTAAATTTTACACTTTGGCCAAAGGCTCAAGAGCTATTGCATTGGAAAAGATTGCCTATATTCCTCGGGGGTCAAGCCCACGTAATTCTATAATCTGCTCTACTTTGATATTAAAATACTTTTTAGCACATCAAAACTTAGCAATTATACAAACCTTGCAACCAATGAAACTAATGCAACCAACGTAAGTAGAAAATGATACTCCTCGTCAATCACAATAAATCATTATTTAGTGTAACAACATGCATTTCAACAATCGACCATAATTGACTATAATTAAATTCCATAACAAAACAACAGTCAAACATGGATGCATAAATAATAATATCAATAATTAGCATAGGACATCAAAGTAAAGCACGCACACACCAAAAAGGGTAACATCACACTATCATACCAACCAATAACATATGTTTGCTAACCCCTAAACTAACTGCACATCCATCAAACAATCCTCACATTACTTATGCATTGGATATAAGATAACTTATATGACACCACCATAAGCTAGAGACCAATGGAAAAACATTGTTTTTCAATGTTCAAATCCTTGCAACTTCATATGGTCAGAAAATAGAATCATAAGGTCCCAAGTAATCTACCATCATAATATTTGGAAACCATCATAATCCAAGTGGGCATCCCCACATACCTCCTTAGTATGAGCATGCTAGAAACATTTGAGTATCAACAATCTCTTTGCACACGTTCTCATAGTTGAACCCAACATCATTCCATAATATTCCATTTATCTCCATAGCAGAACACATCATCGTTCTACCCACTAGCTTCCCTCATCGAATGCACCCATAGGGACCATCATCACAACCCTTATCGTCGAATAACTATCATTGGAACTCATCCAAAATCCTTCATAAGTCATAGAATCATCTCATTCAAATCTTCAGATCACATCGAAAAATATGACTCCAATATCCTCTTATAGTAAATTCACCATCTGATGACTAGTATGACCCAATCAAAGAGGGATTGGTAGCGAGGAGAGTTCTAATGCATCTTAAAAACAAAATAGTTTTATATTCAGATCAAATCTTCCATCCCCTTTTTCTTCCTAAAATTGCAACCATAATTTAGTAAAATAATTTCTCAAAATAATTTCTACCATTTTAAACCAATTCAAAATAATTTGAGAAAACATCATTTTATATATATAAAATCAAATCATAAAAATTTCTTCAAAGTAGAAACTCTTTATTGGAAGTCCGTAACTGTTTGTATTAAAATAAGTTTTGTATATATTTTGGAACTTTGTATAATGAACCTCCCATCCATTTTCAATCATTATTATTCATTTGCAAGGAACATCTCACCAAAATCCTCCAATCATTATTATTCATTTTCAAGGAACATCTTCACATCGCTTAGTTAATCCTAATATCGAGTCTTTCGCAGCTTAGGAAACTATGTGATCCTACTATGACTAAATCAAAATATGTCCCTTAACATCTTGCTAGTTTCTCAATTGTACATCCTACTAAAAGACAACAATGGATAGCTATCTCATAGTACAATTATAAAGACATAGAAATCAATTCAACTTAGCACTTGGTATAAACAATTACAATATGTTAAACAATAAGAAACAAAGTGCACAATTAAACAACTAAACAAACAACAACTTATCAAACAAACAAGCGGCAAGAAAGCAAACAATTAGTTAAATCAACCATAGTAAAACAAATAATCAGCAAAAAGATATGGGAAAAAGAAATAAATTAAAACAAGCTTGACATGGAATAATAAGTAAGCATATGCTAACAACAATACAATTTTCTTAATTGAAAATAACTTAACCAGCAACAAATCAATACAAAAAATTCAACCAAAGTAAGCAAACAAAAGTAAAAGGTTACCCTCCTGTATATCGAAATAGGTAGTCCCTACATCATATCCCAGATCTCCTTATGGAAGGTAATAACTAGACGTACCAAATCTCATTAGGGAAAATCACACACAATAGTTATAAAGATAACATCGTCATAATGGGTATTGGGCAAATACAAAACAAATCTTACCTCATCATCTTATATCCCATGTTACAAAATATAGTCTTATAGTTCTAAATTTAAATTTAATAAAAAAATCTTTTTAATTTTTTTTAACCTTTTTCAATCATTTACTTCTAATTCAAATCATCCTCATCTTAGTATCATATTTTCTTAAAGTATTGTAAAACTGGATACTTTTTAATACGTTATTTTTCAATAATACATCCCCAAATATAATCTCAATTTTTTTCAATTTAGTTCCTTTTCAACCAAAATTCATTACCCAAAAACGATTATCTTTCCTAAATATCAATTGTCAGAGTACCCTTTAAGGGGAAATCCTTACAACAATATAAATTTTCAAATAAAAAGTTTACTGGGATCGAAGATACTCTTTCGATAAAACATTTCTCTCAAATAAATATTTTTTGCATTCTTTACTAAAAAAGACACTTCTCTGATAAAAATACTTCCATCAAACTATTTTCAAAAGTAACTGTCACTAAAACAATTTCTTAATAAAAATATTTTCACCATATAATTTTTGAAAATTTCTATCATGAAAAACAATTTTTATGAAATAAAATACCTTTTCGTGGAAAATAACCTTTCTATAAAGTATCTTTAAAATAAATCTTCTCCAAATCATAGTATATTTATTATAAACAATGCTCCATCAAAATATTCTTTTAAAAAAATATCCTATGATTCTTATAATACTTATTTTAATATATTCTTCAACAAAAATACCTTTTTTTAAAGATATCTTTCAACAAAATATTTTATAAGGTATCCTAAGTCATATTTTAAAATACCTTTCAATATATATCTTTTTCAAAGGATAATCCCAAATTAAAAACAATTTTGACTAAGAAGATCTTATTAAAATATGTGCATCAAAATAATGTATTTTAAACTAAACATCCTTTTGGAAAAACATTTTCAAATAAAATATTTATCAACAAAAATTTCTCTTTTCTTTGATTAAAATTTTCCACTTTTAACTAAGCAAATCTAAATCATAATACAGTTATAGAAACACATTCCAAATGACATTTTAAAAATAGTCGAAATTTCTCAAAGTAGCCTATTTCTCCATGTACTGAATTCAACTTTCAATATCTAATTAAATCATACTTAAAAACACTTTCGAATAAAATATTATTACTATATTTACTTTTCCTTACGAAAGGACCTTCATAAAAATATTTTATTTCTTGAATTAGATACTTAATTCATACCAAGAATTCTAACAAATCACTTTGTGCCTAATTTTTTTTCCTTTTTAATAAAATACTTTGAATTAAAAAATGTATATTTTATGAATTTTCTAAACAAATATTATTCTCTTAAAAATAAAAGTGCTTCCATTTTGTTAAGGCCAGCTTCAATTAAAATTTATTATCATGTGCTTTCCACTCGGGTTATAACCAAACCTTAACCCCACCTATAAGAGTTCATCTTACCCCCACTCCTACTTTATTTATCTTCCATGCAACGGTCATCATAGATAAACATTATTTTAGGGCGAGGTAATGGTGATTAAAATAAATAAATCATACACATAAAGCATACAATTATCAGTCGAAACTCACTCTCATTCTATACTCTAACCCAACCTAAAGTTCAAATCATCATACCTTAAATGGTCAAACCTACCTAGGGCTCAAGGGATGCTCATCCTAAACTATGATATCAAGTGTTATGATCCACTACTTTTAAAATATAAATTCAATCATAAATAATGTCAAAATACGCTTATAAATAAATTCAGATATTAAAGACATTGGACACTAGTATATAAAATTAAGTCTAAAACAATGAATATAAAAAGGGAACCTCACACTAGATTTTAAAAATAAAATATACATTAGTCCCAATATTCTGATAATAGAGCCACTTACTCAATTGATAAATATATCAAGTGAAACTAAGGATTTCTCTCTGCACTTCAAGTTTAAAGATCTTAAAATAACCTCATTGATGTTTGCTAGTGGTCTCAGCTTACTCATCAAGCCAACTACTGCTTCCTTGCTAAGTATCAACTCAACTTTATAATCTTTATATAATATTACTGGTCCCCAAATTAATTGGATAAGTCTCGAAATTTTAATGCGGGTGTTCCTGAAGTTAGTTGTGGTGCTTTAAGAGCCTTAGTTTCCCTTCCTTCCATGAAGGAATTAATGTGCTACCTTGGGCTGCCTCTTTGTACAAAGAAAATAGGGTACTATGCCTGCCTTCATGCCATTGTTTGAATAGATCACTTTCTCCATGAATGTTTAGATGAACATGATGATTTGTCAAGTTGGTAGGTTAATTGTTATCAACTCTATAATTCACTAAATGTGTATTGGAATAGGGGCTTTATTCTTCCAATGAAGCAGTTGAATCGAATCGGACATGCCATTAATCAATACTTATGGACTAGAAATATGTTCTTTAAAAAACTGGTGCGTCTTGCTTTTAATAAAGTAAAAGATTACAATTTTTTGGTGGCCTACGCATTAAAAACACCATCTTATGGAATAAGGTAGCCTTTTTAAAACACTTTGATAGCTTTATTGATAATAAAATTTAGTTTACGGGCCATGTGGACCAGGAAATTTCAAATTGGCAGTATGAACTTTTGAAGCATGGAGCCCTCACCTCTATATGGTTGGGTTGGAAGGGGCGTACTGAAGCTCAGAGAAGAGTTTCTGCCTTTGCTGCAATTAAGATTTTCTCTTCATGTCCATGTTAAATTCCAGTCGTTCCTTGGGCAATGTAAGGTCTATTACTTTGTAATGCCCCATGTTATGATGAAAAATGTCAAACTGCCATCCCATTTGAAGCTGTTGCTTTTGACTTCATCCTGAATGGAATTACCAATCTTCCTTCCTCAAGCAGTGCAACGGTTATAAATATCTAGAGCAAACGGAATGACACTACTCTACAACTTGGTTGTCATGAATATGTTTTGAATAATTATGCTTAGAGTCGTAGTATCTCCACATTTTATGATGCTTTAATCACCAAGGTGGATGATAGACAGTTTAGTTGGAAAACAGGGTCTGGAATATGATGAGCCCTCAAATACATAACTTTTTAATTTGGAAAGTTCTAAGGAATAGTCTATGTGATGACTTCCCTATACCATCAGCATAAATAATATACAAATAGAGAACTGCTGTCATGCCTGGTCGATATACGACAATCATCGAGATGAATAATAACAAAAACAGCATAAAACCTGTCGTATATCTCACAATGCATAGATAAAATATAATATCACATTTACAATAAAATAGACAGTAATAACAACGTGAATTAATGGTCAGAGTATAATATCCATAGAGCTATACATCAAATGTCATAAAGTATACAACAGGATCAACTCAATAAACTACCTCAATAAATAGAAACAAGCAGGCACTGCCATGGGCTCTATAGTGTTATTCAGTGGAAAAGCGTATAAATCCATATATGTGTATAATACGAGATAGCTTCATCTAACTCGTCCTCTGAACATCTACTACATCACCTAGACCTGTTATCTAGTCCATTTATTTAAGAGTACCCAAAATAATAAGAAATAAAGCATTAAACCTTGGGTCAATCAATAGTCTGGTATGAGTGGTAAATGAATCTCCAAATACTATATATGTAAATATAGGAAGGAACAGAGGTATAAGAATCTTACCCGACATGTCCTTATACCTAAAGAGTTCGCACATAACAATATGATATGCTACTCTATAATATCATAAAGGTACTACATAGCATAGAATGGTAGATATTTAGATATCCCTATCTCCAGTAACTACTTTCAATGATATCCCTAAGTGATAGCCCACTAAAGAAAGCAACCACAACATCCATTAACCAATACTCACTATCACTCATCCTTGTGTTATGAATATATGATAACTCATATGGCCCCCATGCAAGGAACTAATAGAAATCTCGATTTTCATTGTGCATTCATATCATGCAGCCCAAAGCTCGATATATGTCTCGTAGCCCAAAGCTAGACACTAGTCCCAAATCAACCATTCTAGGGTACACAGGTCCCTCTATTGACTTATGGGCATCCCCACTTACAATACCCTTACTTCAAGTATGACAGAAAAACACTCCGTGTACCAGCGATTCCTTATAATAAACATCCGAGCCCTCCTTTTATCTCAATCTAGTTTCCATTATCTAGAAACCCACCACGTTCCACATTCCATGGCTCTCTCCATTATTGAGCCGCTATCTTTGATACCATACTCCCACCATGAGTCACAAACCAAAGATACATAGCTTTTATCATGTTGTTACATGGCCATCCAACCTTGATATGAGCAACCCAACACCTCTAGCACAATCTATAAGACCCCTACTTCATTCCCCAAAAGTCTCACTTTCACTGGCCTTACCAAAATAACTCGATACCAACCTAAATCGGTTGACGATGACTTATTTCCTTAGTCAATTATTGGTTAAGTTTTCTTCCTATCCTTCCTTCCTTCTAGTACTCCATTCATAGATGCTCCTGACCCAAATCCATTCTTCAAAACATGTTGATTCCAATTCATTGCATCTAACTTCAAGTTCTAGAAAAAAGCTAGGCAAAAACTCAAACACTGAGCCAATTTCCTACACCTTGCCATGAACAAGCTCCTCCAGCCAAGCTCTGTCTAACCATGCCAACCACTGACTCATTTGACTAATAAAAATAACTCGGTACCATCCTAAATAAGTCGGTATCAACTTATTTCCTTAGTGAATCTGAACTTGCGATTTGTTCTGTTAGCTCCTCCCTTGCTCTAAACACTCTCCTCCGAGTTTCATCTGATTTTAATCATCTTTGCCTCCGATTTTCCATATTCTCTAACCTATCTTCCTAAACATCCAAAACACTAACAAACCATATCAAGGCACAATATGCAATCATAGAACAAAACACAATTATTTCCGTTCAAATAAGTAATTCATAGAATTATAGTAATCAAACAAATTTAAATCCAAATTTAACAATCAATGAACATATGAATATGAACTAGGTGGATTTCAAAGCCATTTCTACAAATCGTATCAGAATTATTCAATTTAGATCATAAGCATACATCAACATATGATTAAAGTTAGAAAAGGATTTTTATAGTCAAAAATCATATTAAAACCTATAATTCTACTATATAAACATGCATTGGATAATAAGAAGGCATAAACCACTAACCAGTTACCAAATTCAACCAATTTAGGTATAGATCCAATATAGACAATGATCAAAAGTAATGTAAATCAACCAAATCAATGATCTCTATCTTCTAATCAATGATCTATTAGCTAATTTTCAATCCGGTTTGATTTAGAGAGTAATTTGATAGATTTTGGATGAATCTAGGGTTAATATGGGTTTAGATTTGATTTGGGAGGAAGGAAAAACATTTTAATTTGGCTTATATAGCTCCTATTTATAGTAATATCTAGCTAGACAAATGGGACTAATCATAGACTTAATTAATAACACACTAAACCTAGCCAACAGGTGTCTAAACTATAAATAGGCATAAATTCCTAACCGTAAGTGCTTATTCCTATTATGACCACTCTACGAAATGAGAAATCATCATCCTGAAGCAACTGAATTGGATTAAGACCCTAATTTAACATCTACCAAAAGTAATAGCCTAAACAAGATTTTTAGGGTTAAAATGGTCACATAGAAATTGTAAAAAAAAAATCATAGGTGTGTCAAATGCCCTAAAATTCAAATCCCAAAATTATAGAATCATACGACCTCGTATGAATAAAATATAAATATTTTACAATCCTTCGATACGTAAAATATGAGTCGTTACATTCTTCCCATTTAGGAATTTAGTCCGAGAAATCCTTAACAGGCCAAAATATAAACAACTTTAGTAATTCAGCATGCTTATCAACCGTATGCAACCATCAACCATATGAAACAAGCAATTATGCAATCAATAGAATAGGTGATCCTATGTAGTAGTGGAAAACTGTCGTGACCCGAAATCCAATTTTCGAAAATTGACATCAAATATCTCACTTGTATTCGACTGCTAAAGATTCAAACATCGAACTCCAGTCGGATGGAGCTTATAACAACATTAGATGAATATAAACAGCGGAAACAAAAGGAATATCATATGTCAACACAGATACAACATGATACAATATCCAATACAACATCGACGCCAAATATCAGAGTGATACAAATATGATACAACAATAATACGACAACAGAACTTCAACAAGTTTCCAACATACTTCAACTTCGACAAGGTGTTCAAAAACTCCAGCACTTCAAAAGATTTCCAAATCCAAAGCTTCCAGAATCCGAAAGCTTCCAAAAGACTTCAAAATCCAAGCAAGCTTCAAAACATGGATAACCTGCTTCTACGCTGCCCGTATGGAAAATTATGGGCACCTAGAGTTTAGGAAAGGAACAATAAACTTCAGGTCAGTCGTGGGACTGGTATGAGTAAACAAAAACAGTTGTTCGAAATAAAACAGTTCATTTTTATCAAAAGAAAAACAAAAGAATTTGAAAGAAATCCGCAATGCTTTTTGAAAATGAAACTGCCATAAGGCCTCCCGCCACACACCTAATGCAAGCGCAAACTTGGAGGAGATTTCTCCTTATGACAGTCAAAAATGCTTGATGTGAGAAAACTCTTTTAAATATTATTATTAGTGCATAGTGTGAAAACATTTTCGAAAGTATAACATTAATCTTAGCCAGCATAGACATTCCGTACTATGCCTACTATAGCTACCATCTAAACAGTGATGACCACCATAAGTAAATGGCAGGTTATACAACTAAAACCGTACTGGGTTCGTATTGTTTTATTTGGATTTCTAACAAATGGTCAGGCAAAGAAACTTCCCACACAAAATGGAATGCCTCTGGAGGATCATCCACGAGAACCTAACCGGATCTCTGCTGCACAAGGCCGGGTTACCACTGTGACTAGGTAACAACTGACACGAGTATGCCACCTCCCGGTAGTTACCAACCTTTATCCGAAGCGCTTCTCATCTGACAACCACAAAGCAATAAGTTTGCAGCAACCACAAAGTAAGTATCTGGGCTCCATACCATGATACCACCTATAATCCAGAAGGAAATGGACATACCCTCAGAGGATGCTACCCCTAAATAACCTTGCTGCCATGATTCCTATTTTGACCATAACCGGGTTGTGAGGTTCGACGAAGTCTCGTCCATAAAGCTATGCTTTTTCACAAAGCCATGCTTCGATCAACAAACGATCAGCAGCACTTAGCATGCCACACTACCAAATTGAGAGTATATCACTAATAACCTTCAACTACATAACCTCTGAGCTCGTACGTCTCACAGAAGGGTGTTAAGCTAAGAGAATAAATTCTTCGCCACCAACAGAAATGTATTTGAAAGAAATCGGCTTTATATCTCAAATTGTAATGTCTGACATACAACCATACAAGTCTGCTCCGGGTTCGAATAGAACCGAAGGCACTTACGAAGAAGTCCTTGCAATCCGGGCATCCACAATCCCGATCGGACTCCCCATTACATATGGAGATCTCTATACCGGCGCAACTCAGTGCAGATTCATTCGATAGGTTATCCTATCGTTCTCGAAGACGACCGGTCTTCACCACTGTCTTCAATTGCCATCCATTTCGTCGTATCACATATTCAGAATGGGTTATATGACACAAAGATCCTCCCAGCTAAACCGAATAGTGAGCGCTCAATTTAAAAATACGTGGATGTATCCATCACAAAGATTCATGTTCAGGGTTCGACGTGGGTTTCGGATAACCAACTGGAATCCGACTCACTGTCGCATCGAAATTCAAATGTCGTTTTACGGCCCAAAAGGGTGTTCACATTCACACAGTAGTATATTCATCATAGATATCACAGCTCAGCATAAAGCATTTCATATTACAAAGAATCACATTGCATATCAGAAATATAAATCCAACACAAAGCATTCAAGAATAATCAAACATCTTTAATTAAGATGAATAAACTGTTGTGGTTTTAAATTTATTAACCACATAATTACTTTCATTAGTAATCTTTAATCGATGATTAATTTCATTAATTACAATTGATTAAGTCTTAATCACCTTCATTAATTAATCATTCCTTAATTAATTATCTTAATTTAATTAACACTTAATTATTAATTAATTAAATCTTAATTACTTTTATTAATTAATTACTTCTTAATTAATTAATAATTAATTACAAATTAACTAATCTTATTTATTTATTAAATTAATCTTAATATTAAGTAATTAATTAAGTGATTACTTTTAAAAATAATTATATTAACAAATAATTAATTACTTAATAAATTAAAAGATAAATCTTTTTATCATTATTAATCACTTTGGCTATCTTTTGGAATTTGTTTAATAAACCATCTTCATTACCATTTTAAATTACATTATTTACTTAATACAAATAACTTTATAAAATAATGTATCCAAATTAAATAAATTAAAATTTAATTACTTTGAAAATATATTGCTTATATCCTTAAGTAATCCAATCTTAACTCGAAATCATCAATTTGAAAACATGTTTTGAAAATGTTTTAAAAGTTTGATAAATTTTAAAATAAAAACTGTCTTATATATCAGGCTCGAGACCTGCTTTGAGTCACGCGCGAGAAAAATTCTCGTTTGCTTCGGGTTTTATCAAAATCAACCCGTGTACTTTTCTTTTTTTCCAAACTTCAAATTTTCTTAAGTATTTACCTGGCATATCACATATCTTACTCGAGTTAAGACTCGAGCTATCACGCAAATCTCTTGAAGTTTGCTTCGAGTCCATATCCTTCTCCTTCAAACCAGACTACTGATACAACCTTGGCGACTTGCACATGCACGGTCGGAATCGCCATCGTTGGTCGAAGCTCCAGCCTCCATCGAGTCGATGACAACCCCACCTAACATCCACACCACCCAGAAACCCATAATGTCAGCGAACTTGCAAAAGAGTCAACAGACTCAAAATTGGGTCGAAGCTCGATCTACCAATCCACCTCGCTCTGACGCCAAAGATCACCAGATGTCGACCACGCCCCTCTACCAAACGGTCTCGTCTAGTCCGATGCAGCCTAGACAACGAATTTGGTCAATTTCTGATCAATGCAGAAGCATGGGCTAAAACCCTTTGATATCATCTCAACTCCGCGATGATTAGAAAAATTTCTGAGCATTTTTCTCAAGCTACCCAACCCCCCAGCAAGCTTCACCCAAGATCGCGAGATGAACTGTGTTGCCGATCACCAGAAATTGCTAAAAAAACTCGAATCTATTCATCTTTGCATTACTCAATGAATGCTTGCTTAAAAAATTTGATTTAACTTTCAAAAATCATTATTTGTGATAATAATTCAGATAGTACTCTTGAAACTAGGATTTATAATATTTGAATTTCTACATGGTTTGAATTGTGACTGTATTTTAATTCATTTTGCTTGAATTCATTTTTACAACTTAAGAAATGTCAAAACAAACAACCTTTGTTCAAATTCTGAGATCAAACAAGGATCAGGGATAGGGGAGTTGGATTTTGTACAGGATTATAAATCTCTGTTACCTGGAACAGAGGTGATTCAAATTTGAATTGACATGCACACGCAAAAATATGCACATATTCATAGATTTTGTGCATGCAAATAAATGTTCGAACTTGTTTAAATCCTACATTCGAACAACACATCAGACATCAGAGCTTAGAAATGTTTACTCACTTGAAATATATTTGGAACAGAGAACAACTTTTGTGTTGAAGGCGGTAGTTTGGTTTTCCTATAAATCCTTTCTTTTTTATCTTGAATGATGTTTGAGTTTGTAAGATAATAATGTTTGTTTTTCTTTTCTTTCAGGCTTGCTAAGTTTTGTTTGAACGAACAAGAACTAATTGGATGTATATATAAAGAAAATAGGTTTTACAGTAGGTGTCTTCTAGTATAAGCTTCTCTCTGTTTCCCAATCTTTGGTCAAAGATTGTTTTTCTAAAAACTGAAATGATATCTAAATATGTGAAATGACTTTATTTTGGCTGAGGTGATAGTATTAAATGCATATGCTTCCTATTTTGTTTACGTATTTATCTCCTATGATTTTTTTGTATATAGATATTTTTGTTTCTTTTGCATTGCATATATGAAATTCACAGCAAACATACTTGTTTGGTTTTTTTGCTTTGCCTTTGTGCTTAATATAAAAATTATTATAGTTATTGTTATGTGTTTATCTTACGTTGCTTACACACAAACCCACTTATATACTTATTTTTAACATAGTCCTTATTATTTTTATTTCTATTTTAAGTTTATTATCAAACACTTAATTTATATTCATATATTTTTATAATTATATTTTATTTGTTTTGAAACCATTCAAATTAAATTTCAAAAGTTCAAATATGTTACCACATTTAAATTAATAAATTTTGGGATGTTACAGATATCCCCCCTTAAGAAAATTTCGTCCTCGAAATTTGAAAGAGAGAAAAACAAACAAAGAATATACGAATTCAGAAAAGGATAGAGAAATGGCTTACCAGTTTAAGCCGAGATATCCACTTTGCAATTGGGATATGATTTCTGCATGCTATCTTCAGTTTCCCAAGTGCAGTCCTTTGAATTGCCACTCCACTGTACTTTAACCGGTTTTAAAATTTTGTTTCTCAATTGCTTTTCATCACGATCTACAATCTTTATTGGTTTTCTTTTAACTGTTAAATTGGGAGTGATCTCAAGATCCTGCTGAGCTGCCTCCTCAATAATACTATCTGGGCCGTGCACAAATTTTCGGAGGTTAGAAATATGAAACACATTATGCACGCCAGATAACCAGCTAGGCAACTGTACTCGATAGGCTAAAGAACCGATCCTCTCCAGAATAGGAAAAGGAGCAATATATCGTGGTGCTAGCTTTCCAGTTTTCCCATACCTCAATGCACCCTGCATTGAAGACACTTTCAGAAATATAGAATCTCCAACTTGAAATTCCAAATCTCTTCTTAGGCGGTCATAATAGCTCTTCTGATGACTTTGAGCAGTTATTAATTTATTTCGAATAAAATCTACCTTCTTCGTGGCTTCTTTAATCATATCTGGTCTAAGGACGAGTCTATCACCTGATTTGATCCAGCATGCAGGTGATCGAAACGGATGACCATATAAAGCCTCATAAGGAGTCATCTCTATACTGGCCTGATAGCTGTTGTTATAAGAGAACTTGACCGGATGCCAATGGTCCTCCGAAGAACCACCAAAGTTGAGAATACAAGCTCATAAAAGGTCTTCTAGAATTTGATTTATCCTCTCAGTCTGCCCATCAGACTGTGGATGATAAGCAGTACTTCATCTTTGTTCCCAATGCGGCTTGGAATGCCTTACAAAATCTACTAGTGAAGATCGGATCATGATCACTCACAATGCTGCTAGGAATACCATAGAGACGGACAATCTCTTTTATATATAGCTCAGCTAAGCTTGCTACAGTCTGAGTGGATTTAACTGGAATGAGGTGAGCAATTTTGGTCAGACGGTCCACTATAACCCAAATTGCTTCATTTCCTTTCTTAGTTCGTGGCAATCTGTCGATGAAATCCATCGATACCTGATCCTATTTCCACTTTAGTACTTCCAAAGGCTGAAGTAAACCCGCCACTTTCTTTTGATCGCTTTTAATTTGTTGACACGTAGTACATCGACTCACATATATAGATATGTCCCTTCTCATCGTTTTCCACCAAAACGTTCTTTTAATATCACGATACATTTTATTGACTCCTCGATGCATGCAAAGTTTGGACTTGTGGTATTCGCCTAAAACTTTACGTTTCAGCACCGGAATGTTTGGGACACAAAATTTTCCTTTCAATCTTATAACTCCTCTACTATCCATCTCAAAATTAGTGTCTTCTCCTTGGCATATCCTTTTATAAATTCCCCGAAGAAACTCGTCTTCATACTGCTTACTCACGATCCTCTTAAGAAGAGTAGGAGCGATAACAAGATGAGCAAGAATAGCATGCTTTCTACTCAAGGCGTCAGCAACTACATTGGCCTTTCCGGGCATATATAGAATGTCTAGGCCATAAGATGCCAGAAATTCCAACCAACGTTGTTGTCGCAAATTCAAATTTTTCTGGGTGAAGAGATACTTTAAAGATTTGTGGTCGGTGAATAATTCAAAATTTTCACCCAGAAGATAACATCGCCATATTTTTAAGGCGAAAATAACAGCCAAAAGCTCCAAATCATGTGTTGGGCAGTTTCTCTCATGCGGACGTAATTGTCTACTCGCGTAGGCAATTACCTTCCATTCTACATTAATACTACACCTACCCCATCACCACAAGCGTCAGTATAGACAAATAAGCCTTGGTTCCCATTAATGATAGCGAGAACAGGAGCGGTACTCAATCTCTTTTTCAATTCCTAAAAAGCTTCATCACATTTTGGAGTCCAATTGAACTTGGCATTCTTCATTGTTAGCTTAGTCAATGGACTAGCAATCTTAGAAAAGTCCCGAACAAACTTTCGGTAATAGCCCGCTAAACCTAGAAAACTTCGAACTTCTTTCAGAGTCGTGGGTCGCTTCCAGTCAAGAATAGATGAAATTTTGCTCGTATCAACAGAAATCCCTTCTTCATTAACAATATGGCCAAGAAATCTGACTTCTTTGACCCAAAAGTGGCATTTAGAAAATTTGGCGAATAAGATGCTTCTTTTCAAAATCTCCAAAATAATTCTGAGATGTTCAGCATGCTCCTCTTCGGTTTTGGAGTAGATTAGTATATCATCGATAAATACAAGAACAAATTTATTCAGCACCTCCTGAAACACACGGGCCATCAAATCTATGAAGTACGCGGGGGCGTTGGTTTGTCCGAAAGGCATGACTAACCACTCGTAGAACTCGTCCGGACTCCTAATAGCAGTTAGGTGAACACAATCTTCGACAATTCGCAACTGATGGAATCCCTGGGCTAGATCCGTCTTACAAAAGGATCATGCACCATGAAGTTGATCGAATAAGCCGTCGATCCAGGGTAAAGGAAACTTGTTCTTGAGAGTTTTCTTATTGAGATCGCGATAGTCGACACATAATCTCAAAGACCCATCAGATTTAGCCATAAACACTACCGCTGAACCCCATTCAGAAACACTAGGATGAATCAATCCCTTTTTTTAGCAAATCACCGGTTTGCTCGACTAGTTCAAATCTTTCCCGCGGTGCCATCCTACGACTAGCGTGAACGACAGGATGAGCATTTCGAATTAAATCAATTCTGAATTCAATCTCTCTATGTGGGGGTAAAGATTTCACTTCTTCGAATACATCGGGAAAATGCTGGACAATAGGAATGGACTCTAGACTAGGTTCTGGATATCCCAACATATACATCAGTTTAACCCTTTTTGGACTAGGGTTTTCACAAGAAATTTCAATGAAATCTCCAAGTTTTGTTTTGACCAGAATCGTTCGATTGTTGCAATCTAATCTGGCTTCATATTTCGATAACCAATTCATCCCGAGTAGGATTTCAAATTCATTGAAGTCGAGAACATAAAGGTTAATAGGAAATTGATGGCCAGAATAAGAGATAGGCACACTCCCACAATATAGACACCCACTGAATTCTTCACACAAATAGGTTCATCGACAAACTTGAGTTTAAGTTTTAATTCATCCACGATCTGTTGGGAGATAAAGCTATGTGAAGCTCCCGTGTCGAATAAAACTCTAACAACTCTTTCACCAACAATAAGGTTACCCTCCAAAACTCCCTTTCCTTCATTCGCCTTTGAAGTTGAGGGGTTATCTTTTATTGCGCACACTTTCGCTATTTGTGCTTGTTTCTTTTTCGGACAATTCTTAACTCCATGACCTGGCTGGTGACAACAATAGCATTCCTTGGATCTTCGACTTGTCTTTACAAGTTGATCTTTCTTAATTTGTTTCTTTGGCTTCTTACAATCATTTGCTAAATGGCCTTTCTCCTGACAATTATAACAAGTAACATTTCTAGCTGAATTCTCTTGATTACTCCTCTTCTTCTCCTTGCCTTGAACCGGCCTCTTTCCTTCAAATTTTCTTTTCTTCCAATTCGAATTACTTGAACTCCCCTTCTCTTTTGGAATTTTCTGCATATCTAGAGTAGCATATCGATAACCCATATCGATCAGGTCCGAACAAGATTCTTTAATGTGGGCTATCATTCTCACATGATACTCCTTATTCATTCCCCGAATGAATCTTTCATTTTTCTTCAAGGGTGTATTCACTAGCTCCGGACCAAAACGAGACAATTCATTGAATTTATTCAAGTACTCCTCAAATGATAGACTTCCTTGCTTCAAATCTAGGAACACCTGGTACATTCGAGAGATACCAGCAGATGGAAAGTATCGCTTCTCAAACACTTCTTTAAACCATCTCCAAGTAAACTTATCTTCTGACTCATCCACAGTAACTATCTCCCACAAGCTAATGCTTCCTCTTGGAGTTGCCAAGAAGCTATTAGTCGCTTTTGATCGTCTTCCAACTTCAATCCCCTGAAAATTCTTTCACAGGATCGGATCCATGATTGGGCTTCTACAATAGATTCCTTGCCAGTAAACGGCTTTCCACCAAGTCTCGAGAAACTCTTATGCATATCAGCCAAATTTGGCTGAGGTTGAGTAGGCACAGTTGTAGTTGCAGGGACTTGACCAGTTGCGATGGTATTTCCCCCATCCCCTACCTTGTCCTTTTCTTCCGCTCATACTTACTATCTGTAAATAGCAAGAAAACTTGATTTAGGCATACAGACAAGATATCTTAGGAAATATCAACAGTTTAAAAGGAATAGACCAAGAAATTTTAGAGTTTCGGTCTTTCGGTTTATACTCATTCTAGGGTATACTTCACCCAATCTCTAATGAGCCATCTAATGTGTTATACTCCGTAGCTAAAGTTCTAACTCAACCTTTAGCTCTGATACCACAAGTCTTGACCCGAAATCCAAAGTTCGAAAATTGACATCAAATACATCACTTGTATTTGACTTCTAAAGATTCAAACATCGAACTCCAGTTGGATGGAGATTATAACAACATTAGATGAATATAAACAGTGGAAACGAAATGAATATCATATATCAACACAGATACAACAAGATACAATATCTAATACAACATCGATCCCAAATATCAAAGTGATACAAATATGATACAACAATAATACGACAATAGAACTTCAACAAGTTTCCAACATACTTCAACTTCGACAAGGTCTTCAAAAACTCCAACACTTCAAAAGATTTCCAAATCCGAAGCTTCCAGAATTCGAAAGCTTCCAAAAGACTTCAAAATCCAAGCTAGCTTCAAAACACGGATAATCTGCTTCTAGGCTGCCCGTGTGGAAAATTATGGGCACCCAAAGTTTAGGAATGGAACAATAAACGCCAGGTCAGTCATAGGACTGGTATGAGTAAACAAAAACAGTTGTTTGAAATAAAACAGTTCATTTTTAGCAAAAGCAAAACAAAAGAATTTAAAGAAATCTGCAATAATTTTTGAAAATGAAACTGCCATAAGGCCTCCCGCCACACACCCAATGCAAGCGCAAACTTGGAGGAGATTTCTCCTTATGACAGTCAAAAATGCTTGATATGAGAAAACTCTTTTAAATATTATTATTAGTGCATAGTGTGAAAACATTTTCGAAAGTATAATATTAATCTTAGCCAGCATGGACATTCCGTACTATGCCTACTATAGCTACCTTCTAAATAGTGGTGACCAACATAAGTAAATGGTAGGTTATACAACTAAAACCGTACTGGGTTCGTATTGTTTTATTTGGATTTCCAACAAATGGTCAGGAAAGGAACTTCCCATACAAAATGGAACGCCTCTGGAGGGACATCCCCGAGAACCTAACCGGATCTCTACTACATAAGGCCGGGTTACCTCTGTGACTAGGTAACAACTGACACGAGTAAGCCACCTCCCGGTCGTTACCAACCTTTATCTGAAGCGCTTCTCAACCGACAACCACAAAGCAAAAAGTTTGCAGCAACCACAAAGTAAGTATCTTGGCTCCATACCATGATACCACTTATAATCCAGAAGGAAATGGGCATACCCTCATAGGGTGCTACCCCCAAGTAACCTTGCTGCCACGATTCATGTTTTGACGATAACCGGGTTGTGAGGTTCGACGAAGTCTCGTCCACAAAGCTACGCTTTTTCACAATCCCATGCTTCGATCAACAAATGTCAGCAGCACTCAGCATGCCACACTACAAAATTGGGAGTATATCACTAATAACCTTCAACTACATAACCTCTGAGCTCGTACGTCTCAGAGAAGGGTGTTGAGCTAAGAGTTCTCGGCCACCAACAGAAATGTATTTGATAGAAATCAGCTTTATATCTCAAATTGTAATGTCAGACATACAACCATACAAGTCTATTCCGGGTTCGAACAGAATCGAAGGCACTTTCGAAGAAGTCCTTGCAATCCGGGCATCCACAATCCCGATCGGACTTACCGTCACATATGGAGATCTCTATACCGGAGCAACTTAGTGCAGAGTCATTCGACAGGTTATCCTATCGTTCTCGAAGACGCTCGTTCTTCACCACCATCTTCAATTGCCATCCATTTCGTCGTATCACATATTCGGAATGGGTTATATGACACAAAGGTCCTCTCTCGGCTAAATCGAATAGTGAGCGCTCAATTTAAAAATACGTGGATGTATCCATCATAAAGATTCATATTCAGGGTTCGATATGGGTTTTGGATAACCAACTGGAATCCGACTCTCTGTCGCATCGAAATTCAAATGCCTTTTTACGGCCCAAAAGGGTGTTCATATTCACACAGTAGTATATTCATCACAGATATCACAGCTCGGCATAAAGCATTTCATATTACAAAGAATCACATTACATATCAGAAATATAAATCCAACACAGAGCATTCAAGAATAATCAAACATCTTTAATTAAGATGAATAAACTGTTGTGGTTTTAAATTTATTAACCACAAAATTACTTTCATTAGTAATCTTTAATCAATGATTAATTTCATTAATTACAATTGATTAAGTCTTAATCACCTTCATTAATTAATCATTCCTTAATTAATTATCATAATTTAATTAACCCTTAATTATTAATTAATTAAATCTTAATTACTTTTATTAATTAATTACTTCTTAATTAATTAATAATTAATTACAAATTAACTAATCTTATTTATTTATTAAATTAATCTTAATATTAAGTAATTAATTAAGTAATTACTTTTAAAAATAATTATATTAACAAATCATTAATTACTTAATAAATTAAAAGATAAATCTTTTTATCTTTATTAATCACTTTGGCTATCTTTTGGAATTTGTTTAATAAACCATCTTCATTACCCTTTTAAATTACATTATTTACTTAATACAAATAACTTTATAAAATAATATATCCAAATTAAATAAATCAAAATTTAATTACTTTGAAAATATATAACTTATATCCTTAAGTAATCCAATCTTAACTCGAAATCATCAATTTGAAAACATGTTTTTAAAATGTTTTAAAAGTTTGATAAATTTTAAAATAAAAATTGTTTTATATATCAGGCTTGAGACCTGCTTTGAGTCACGCGCGAGAAAAATTCTCGTTTGCTTCGGGTTTTATCAAAATCAACCCGTGTACTTTTCTATTTTTCCAAACTTCAAATTTTCTTAAGTATTTACCCGGCATATCACATATCTTACTCGAGTTAATACTCGAGCTATCACGCAAATCTCTAGAAGCTTGTTTCAAGTCCATATCCTTCTCCCTCAAACCAGACTACAGATAGAACCTTGGCGACGTGCACATGCACGGTCGGAAACGCCATCGTTGGTCGAAGCTCTAGCCTCCGTCGAGTCGACAACAACCCCACCTAACATCCACACCACCCAGAAACCCATAATGTTAGCGAACTTGCAAAAGAGTCAACTGACTCAAAACTGGGTCGAAGCTCGACCTACCAATCCACATCGCTCTGACGCCAAAGATCACCAGAGGCAATGCGCCTCCGTCACGAGCTTCCCATGTCGACCACGCCCCTCCACCAAACGGTCTCATCTAGTCTGATGCAGCTTAGACAACGAAGTTGGTCAATTTCTGATCAATGCAGAAGCATGGGCTAAAACCCTTTGATCTCGTCTCAACTCCACTATGATTAGAAAATTTTTTGAGCATTTTTCTCAAGCTACCATACCCCCCCCCCCCCCCCCCCCGCTAGCTTAACCTAAGATTGCAAGATGAACTGTGTTGCCGATCACCAGAAATTGCTAAAAAGAACTCGAATATGTTCATCTTTGCATTACTCAATGAATACTTGCTTAAAAATTTTGATTTAACTTTCAAAAAGCATTATTGATGATAACAATTCAGATAGTATTCTTGAAACTAGAATTTATAATATTTGAATTTCTACATGTTTTGAATTGTGGCTGTATTTTCAAATTTTCCCGAGAAGCTTTAATTCATTTTGCTTGAATTAATTTTTACAACTTAAGACATGTCAAAACAAACAACTTTTGTTCGAATTCTGATATCAAACAAGGATCAGGGATATGGGAGTTGGATTTTGTACAGGATTATAAATCTTTGTAACCAGGAACAGAGGTGATTCAAATTTGAAATGATATGCATAGGCAAAAATATGCACATATTCATAGATTTTGTGCATGCAAACAAATGTTCAAACTTGTTTAAATCCTACATTCAAACGACACATCGAACATCAGAGCTTAGAAATGTTTACTCACTTGAAATATATTTAAAACAGAGAACAACTTTTGTGTTGAAGGTTGCAGTTTGATTTTCCCGTAAATCCTTTCTGTTTTGATCCTGAATGATGTTTGAGTTTGTAAGATAATAATGTTTATTTTTATTTTCTTTCAGGCTTGCTAGGTTTTGTTTGAACGAACAAGAACTAATATGGATGTATATATAAAGAAAATAGGTTTTGCAGTAGGTGTCTTCTAGAATAAGCTTCTCTCTGTTTCCTAATATTTGGTCAAAGATTGTTTTTTTAAAAACTGAATGATATCTAAATATGTGAAATGACTTTATTTTGGCTGAGGTGATAGTATTAAATGCATATGCTTCCCATTTTGTTTACATATTTATCCCCTTTGAATTTTTTGTATATAGATATTTTTGTTTCTTTTGCATTGCATATATAATATTCACAGCAAACATACTTGTTTGGTTTTTTTTCTTTGCCTTTGTGCTTAATAAAAAAATTATTATAGTTATTATTATGAGTTTATCTTACGTTGCTTACACACAAACCCACTTATATACTTATTTTTAACATAGTCCTTATTATTTTTATTTCTATTTTAAGCTTATTATCAAACACTTAATTTATATTCGTATATTTTTATAATTATATTTTATTTGTTTTTGAAACCTTTTAAATTAAATTTCAAAAGTTCAAATAAGTTACCATATTTAAATTAATAAATTTTAGGATGTTACAAAAACTGGCCTACCAAATATAATATACAATGGTGAAAGTAAATATGATAAATGGTGAATCTTACCATTCAAAGAGCTCCAGACACGTAGTCCTCATGTTCTCCTCAGCTTCCTACGTACAATCATCGCCACTTTTTCTCTATTGTACCTTATCTAGCTTCACCGATTTCTCCTAATCTGTTTCGTATCATACCCAATAATACGAAGTCACCTACGAGATCTAGAAATTTTGATTCTACCTTAATATCTTCTAGCTGATCCAATGTAATCATCACCCTTAAGTCATACACAAACTTACATAGATAAGAGATATGAAAAACCTTGCGCACACCCACCATCAGCTGAGGTTTGTTGACCATATATGCTAGCTTCCCAATCCTCTCATCTATTGGAAAAGGACCTACGAATTTTGGCGCCAACTTCCTCTTTTTTAACAAATCGAACTACATTCTTCAAAGGCGAAACCTTCAAGAATATGGTATCTCTGATAGAAATCTCTATATCTCTCTGTCTTCTATCAGCATAGTTTTTTTGTCAATCCTGAGCAGCATTCATTCGTTGTCGAATAATCTCAATATTTTATGACATATCTCTAATCATATTTGGCCCAAGTATCATTTTCTCACCCACTTTCCACCAACATAAAGGAGCATTACATGGTTGGCCGGACAATGCTTCATAATGAGCCATACAAATACTCGACCGATAACTATTATTGTATGCAAACTCCACCAAATGTAGATGGCCATCCCATGATCCTCCAAAATCTGTAATGCATGTTTGCAAGGGGTGTTCCAATATTTGATTTACTCTTTCGGTTTGCCTATCCGTTTGCGGGTGATAAGTTGTACTAAGTTACAGCTCGGTCCCTAATGCCTCTTGTATGTCTTTCAAAACCCACTAACATACAATGGGTATCTATCGCTCATAATCCTCTTTGGCATACTGCGAAATCGCACCATCCACTTTGTATACAATTCTGCCAGCCTGGATGCAGTTCTACTTGACTTGATAAGTATAAACCTTGCACTCTTGGTCAATCGATATATTATGACCCAAATTTCATTATACCATGCTCGAGTCCTTGGCATCCGATCAATAAAATCCATCGATATTTGCTCCCATTTCCACTGAGGAATATCTAGCGGTTGCAATAATACACTAAGATTCTTCTGCTCTACCATTACCAACTAACAGTTCATACACTACGAGATGAGTGCCCCAAATATCGCACTTCATTCCTTCTCAATAATAAGTTTGCTTCATATCTTAGTACAGCTTGTTACCGCCAGGATGAATGGTCAACCTGGAATGGTGGTACTGTCATAACATTTCATTTCTTAATCCATCAATATCGGGAACAAACAATCTCCCATCCTTACGAAGCCTTTCGGTCGAGTTCGTATTGCTTCATGTACCTAGATTCTGCTCATTCTTTTATCCTTTCGATGATCTCTACTAGCCAAGCATCCCACTTTTGAATAGTACATATTGTTTCAATTAGAGTAGGTTTGATTGGCAAAATTGCCAACATTTTTGGTTCCAGCTCGCACTACGGCCTGAAATCATATCCAACATTATACTCAATCAGCTTTCATTCCAAGAATATTAATCCCAAACTAGCATGACTTCTACTCAATTCATTGGCCACTGCATTCCCTTTTCCTAGTGCATATGAAATACAATAATCATAAGAGGCCAATAACTCCAACCACCATTGCTAGATCCTTCTGAGAGAAAAGGCACTTCAAGGATTTGTGGCCATGAACAGCTCAGACCTCTTTCCCAATAAATAATGCTTCCACATCTACAAAGAAATTTCTATCGTCGACAATTCAAAATTATGAGTCAGATAATTCCTTTCATGAGGTTTTAACAGTCGACTAGCATAGGCAACAACTTTTCCCTTCTACGTCAATACCGCACCCAATCCAGTACCATAGGAATCTTTGTATACTGTCAACTCTTCATTTCCACATGAAATGGTCAACACCGGTGCACTCATTAACCTCTCATTCAAAATCACAAATGCGTATCCAAATTTTGCATCCAAATAAACACTTGATTCTACTTTATCAAATTGGTCAAAGGTGCTATTACCTTCGAGAAGTTCTTGATGATGCATCTGTAGAATCCTGCTAGTCCTAGGAAGCTTCTCACATCCGTAGCATTCTTGGGCCAGTTCCAATCTTGGACACCTGCCACCTTTGTAGGATCTACTGCTATACCCTATCCCAAAACGACATGGCCCAAGAATCTCATTCTTCTCTCTAGAAGTGACACTTAGAGAACCTTGATATTAACTCGTGCTTTCATAATAACTCTAACACAATCCTCAAGTGTGTCTTGTGTTACTCTTAGTTCTAGAATAAATTAGAATATCATTCATGAACACAAGCATAAACTGATTCAGCTGGTCTCTGAAAACCTGATTCATGAGATCCACAAAGAATGCCAGAGCATTGGTCAATCAAAATGGCATCATCAACCACTCATAAAAAACCAATAGCTTATGAAATGCAGTAATAGGCACACAATCCTTTGCCACTCTCAACTGGTGAAATCCCATTGCCAAATCCGTTTGAGAGAACACTTTCTCACTATGAAGCTGATCAAACAAGTCATCGATGCATTGGAATAGAGACTTGTTCTTCTTCGTCAGTTTATTCATGTCTCGATAATCCATATACAACCTCAAAGAGCCATCATCCTTACTTATTAATACCACATATGCACCCTACTCGGATATACTTCTTCAAATGAACCCTCTCCTTAACAGGTCATTCACTTACACCTTTAATTCCTTCTATTCTCTGGGTGCCATACGCTTTAAAGGAAAAACTATAGGTCGGGCTTCCATTGCTAAGCCTATTAGAGACTCAATCTTTCTATGCTATGACAATCTGGTCGCTTCCTCAAATACATCTCGATACTCTTTAGCGATCGGCATAGATGACAACTCCTTCTGTGGAACCCTTAGCGAACATGGAAAGATAATAATTACCCCATCCTCTGGGACCCAGCTAGCCACTACTGTTCGCCCTTCCATATCCTCATTTTCCACCAATAGCTTCTCGCAATCCACTATCGCTGCATACCACTTAAGCCAATCCATTCCTAAGACAATACCGAACCCAAAATAATTCAGGACAAAGCAATTACAAACAAAAGAGTATCCATGACTCGATAACACTAGGCCACGACAAACCATGCAAAGGCTAATAGAGCCTTCAATAGGGTACGTCACAATAAGGTATCGATCTACTATCTCAGGTCATAATCCTAATATGTCTACTAGGTCACTACATATAAATGAACGTGAAGCCTAGGTATCAAACAAACCTCAAATAGGAACATCACTAATAGAAAATATACCTTGAATAATGACTCCCTTTCCGTTCTTCGTTGAGGGAACAATTGACGAAGTCAGGACTTCATCCAAAACATATGCTTTTACGACCTACTTATCCTTTACCTATTCCGGGCAATCCTTCTTCAAATGCCAAGCTTGTCAGAATTATAGTACTTTCCCTTATCGCTCACTTTGCAATATTTGATCAGGTAACCCTTCCCCATGCACCCATAGCAAGTAGGTTCCCATTTACACTTTTTTCGACCATTCTTTCCTTGAGACCGCTTCCTCTTTCCATTCTACCTCTTCTTGCCTCCACTGTTTTGCTGCAGTTTTGGCTCTTCCTTCTCTATGGAAACAATCATAGCGGTCCTAGCCTTAGGACATAGATTCTCATGATGAAATGCTTTCTCCATGAGCTTCTTAAATGGTCATCAATGTGGTCTACTAATTTCTCTCTAAAATAGTCATCTAGACCGATAAACTTTTCATTCTTCCTCAAGAGGTGTCGATGAATGATATTCCATACTTTGGCAAAGCAATGAATTCACTGACATACTCAAAAACTAACATCTATCCTTGCTTAAGATAAGCAAACTTTTTGAACATCACTAATTTCTAGGCAATTGGAATAAAATACTCCCTGAACCTTGTCATAAAATAACCCCAACTGAACTGATCTTCTGGCGTAGTGATAGTCAAAACTTTCCACCAATTCATGGCTCGTCCCTGGAGCTATCTAGAAGCCAAATTTCTCTTCATAACACCATCCACTTCCATATCACTAAAGATGCTCTCACAAGTACCAATCTAGTCTAACACTTTTAATTGTTGACCTCGTTCCATGAAATGCCTTCCCTCTGAAAGTAGAGTAATGTTTGCTAAACTTTAAGAAATCACCTTAGGCGCTTGCATAAGGGAACCTCTGCCAACAACCACACCAAGAGCATTCCTCATCATATTCACCATCATAGCATTGAGCATAGCTTGAAAATCAGGCATAGCAACTCCTGATCCTGCCCCATTTTCAACTCTTGAAGCAAAATTCCTCACAGTATTCCTTGTATGCCTGCTCATTCTTATTTGTAACAAGAGTGATCAGGCCATCATAAAGAGAACCATGTCTGTGGTGCATGAGTGCACGCACTTATGCTATATAATATAATACTGTATAGCTTAGCAAACTAAACATATGAAAGCACAACATACAATCATAAAATAACATGCAATTACATACATTCAAATAGCAATTCTTAGAAATACACCAGTCAAACCAATTCTAATCCAAATTTAAAATATTAATGAACATATGAATATGAACCAGGTGGATTTCAAAGCCATTTTTATAAATCATTTTAGAATTTCTCAATTTACGTCATAAACATATGTCAACATGTGAATAAAGTAAGAAAAGGTTTTTTATAGCAAGAAATCATGTTAAAACATATAATTCTATATATAAACATGCATAAGATAGTGAGAAGGCACAAATCACTCATAAATTACCAAAATAAACCAATTTGAGTGTAGATCCAGTATTGATAGCTAACAAAACAAATGCAAATCAACCAAATCGATGATCCTGTCTTCTAATCAGTGATCTGTTCATTAATCTTCAATTTGGTTTGATTTAGAGAGTAATTTTGGTGATTTTTGATGAATCTAGGGTTAATGGGAGTTTAGATCTGATTTGGAAGAGAGGGAAAAAAATTTCATTTGACTCCTGTAGCTCTTATTTATAGTAATCTCTAATTAGATTAATGGACTAAATCATGGGCTTAAATAATTACACTAATTCTGGCCAACCGCTGTCTATTAAAACAAACATAACTTCCTAACTGTAAGTCTGTATTTTTATTGTGGCAACTCTACGAAATAGGAAACCTCATCCTGAAGCAATGGAACTAGTTTGAGACCATAAGTCAACTCCTATCAAAATTACAGCACAAATAAGATTTTTAGAGTCAAAATTGTCACGTAGAAATTCAGGAAAAATCATATCTATGTACAATGTCCCTAAGAGTCATATCCCAAAATTATAGAATCATACGACCTCATATAAATAAAATATAAATACTTTACTATTCTATGATACATAAAATATAGGTTGTTACAAGCCAAAATATAAGAAACCATAGTTATTCCGCTTGCCTATCAACCATATGCAACCATTAGCCATATCAAACAAGTAATCATGCAACTAATAGAACAGGTGATCCTACCCTAGCAGCGAAGTACTGACCTATCAAATATAATATACGATAGCGGATGAAGATGTGATAAACGATAGATCTTACCATTCAAAGAACTTCTTACACACAGTCCCCATGCACTCCTCAATCTCCCATATACAATCATCATCACCTTTGCTCCATTGTATCTTCACTAGCTTCATCGATTTGCTCCTAAGATATCTCGTATCATACCCAACAATACGAAGTGGCCTATGAGATATAGAAGCATCTGGTTCTATCTCAACATCTTCTAGCTGATCCGATGTAATCATCATGCCTGAGTCGTGCACAAACATCTATAGATAAGAGACAATGAAAACGTTGTGCATACCTGCCATCTTCTAAGGTAAGTCGACCATATATGATAGATGTCCAATCCTCTCAACTACTGGAAAGTGCTATGAATTTCAGTGCCAATTTCCCCTTTTTACCAAACCGAACTACATTCTTCAAAGGAGAAACCTTCACGAATATCATATCTCCAATAGAAACTCTTCATTTCTTATGAAAGTAGCTTTTCTGTCCATCATAGGCAACTTTCATTCGTTATTGAATGATTTAATCTTTTGTGACATCTATCTATTCATATCTAGCTCAAATATCAGTTTCTCACCCACTTACCACCAACACGAAGGAGCATTACATGGTTTGCCAAACAATACTTCATAAGGAGCCATATCAATAGTCAACTGATAACTATTGTTGTGTGAAAACTTCACTAAATGTAGATGGTCATCCCATGGTCCTCCAAAATTAATAATGCATGCTCGTAGGAGATCTTCCAATATATGATTTACTCTTTCGGTCTGCCTTTCCATTTGCAGGTAATAAGATGTACTATGGTGCATCTCGGTCCCTAATGCCTCTTTTAATCTCTTCCAAAACCCACTGGTAAACAAAGGGTCTCGGTCAGTCACAATGCTCTTTGGCACACCGTGAAACCGTACTATCCATTTTACATACAACTCTGTCAGCTTGGATGCAGTTCTACTTGAATTGATAAATATGAATCTTGCACTCTTAGTCAACCGATCTATTATGACCTAACTGCCATCGTAACCTTCTTGAGTCCTTAAATACCCATCAATAAAATCCATTGATACTTGCTCATTTCCACTCAGAAATATTTAGCGGTTGCAACAATCCACTACTCTTCTTCTGCTATGCCTTTACCAACTGACAGTTCATACACTTCGAGATAAATGCCACAATATCCCTCTTCATACCTTCCCAATAATAATTTCGCTTCATATCCCTATACATCTTGTTACTGTTGGAATAAATGGTCAGGTGACACACTCGTAATCATCTCTTAATCCATCAACATGGAATAAACAATCTCCCATTCTTACGAAGCCAACCTTCTCGGTCGAGTTCATATTGCTTTATATCCTCAGATTCTACTCCTTCTTCTATCCTTTCTATGATCTTTGCTAGTCTAACATCTAGCTTCTGACTAGTATCGGTTCTTTCAGTTAGAGTATGTTTGATCGACAAACTTGCTAACATTTTTGGTTCTAGCTCACAACAAGGCATGCAATAATATACAACAATATACTCAATCTGCTTCCCTTCCAAGAACATTGCTCCCAATCTAACATGTCCTGCATCCCCATTTCCTGGTGTGTAGGAAATACCAAAATCATAAGAGGCCAAGAATTCCAACTACTGCTGTAGACGAAGGTTGAGATTCTTCATTTCAAGGATTTATGGTCCTTGAACAGCTCAAACCTCTCTCCCAACAAATAATGCCTCTATGTCGTTAAAGAAAAACTATTACCGCTAATTCTAAATCATGAGTCAGATAATTCTTTCCGTGCGATTTTAGCTATCGACTAGTAAGCAACAACTTTTCCCTTCTGCATCAACATCGCACCCAGTCCAATACCATATGTATCTGTGTATATTGTTAACTCTTCATTTCCACTTGGAATGGTCAACACTTGTGCACTCGTCAACCTCTTCTTCATAATCACAAATGCATGTTCACATTATGCATACCAAACAAAGGCCTGATTCTTCTTTGTCAAATTGGTCAATGGTGTTGCTATCTTCAAGAAGTCCTTAACGAAGCATCTACAGTATCTCACCAGTCCTAGGAAACTTGGATAGGTGCCACCTTTGCAGGATATATTGTTATACCCTATCCCGGAATGAAATGACTAAAGAATATCACTTCTTCTCTCCAGAAGTGACATATAGAGAACTTCGCTCTTTACTTGTGCTTTCTTAATATATTTACCACGATCCTCAAGTATGTCTTGTATTCCTCCCCAATTTTGGAATAAATCAAAATATCATCCACGAACACAAGCACGAACTTGTTCAGTTGGTCTTTGAAAACCCGATTCATGAGATCCATAAAGTATGCCAGAGCATTGGTCAATCCAAATGACATTATCAACCACTCATAGAATCCCGATGGTGTACGAAACGCATTAATTAGCACACTCTCCTTTGCTACTCTCAACTGGTGAAATCCCATTGCCAAACCCATTTAAGAGAACATCTCTGCACCATGAAGTTGATAAAAAAGACATCAATGCATGGGAGTGGATACTTGTTCTTCTTCTCACTTTATTCAGCTTAAGATAATCCATACACAAGCTCAAAGAGCCATCCATCTTTGTTGTGAATACTACAGGTGCACCAACTTGGATATACTCCTTTGAATGAACTCTTTCCTTAATAGGTCATTCACTTGCACCTATAATTCCCTCTACTTTGTAGGTGCCATTTACTTGCACCTATAAACAACAACTTCCTTTCCCTTCTCCTTCGCGAGGAAGCACCCGACGAAGTCCAAACTACGTCCAAAGCGTACGCTTTCACAACCTACTTATCCTTCATCGGCTCCATGCAATCCTTCTTCAAATGCCCATGCTTGTCACAATTGTAGCACTTTCTCTTTTCCCTTAATTTGCAGTCTTTAATCAGGTGACCCTTCTCCTTGCAGCCATAGCAAGTAGGTTCTCATTTACCCTTTTTCTGACCATTTGTTCCTTGAGACTACTTGCTCTTTCCATTCCATTTCTTCTTTCCTCCACTTTTTTGCTGTGGTTTTGGCTCTTCCTTCTCAGTGGAAACAATCATAGCTGTCCAAGCCTTAGGATAAAGATTATCATGATGAAGTGCTTTCTCCACGAACTTCTCAAACGGCTCATCAATGTGGTCTACCAATTTCTTTCCAAGATAGTTATCCAAAGCAATGATGAACTTTTCATTATTTCTTAAGGGAGTTTCGATGAATGACGTCCCATATTTCGAAAAAGCATCAAATTCAGTTACATATTCAAAAACTGACATCTCTCCTTGCTTAATATTGGCAAACTTTCCGAGTAGCACCAATTTTTGGATAGCTGGAATTAACTTCTCCTCGAACCTTGTCTTAAAATGTTCCCAACTAGATTGAACTTCTGGCATACTAATAGTCACAATGTTTCGCCAATTCATGGCCTACCCTTTGACCTTTTTGGAAGCCAACTTTCTCTTCATAATGTCATCCACTTTTAAATCACTAAAGAAGCACTTATAAGTATCAATCCAACCTTGCACTTCTATAGCCGATTCCATTCCATGGAATGCCTTCCCTTCCAAAGTAGAGTAATATTTGCTCAACTTTAACAAATAACCTTAGGCGCTTGCATGGAGGCATCTTTGCTAATAACCACACTAAAAGCATTCCTCATCATATTCACCATCATAACATTGACATAGCTTGAAAGTCCAATGTAGCAGCTCCTGATCGTGCCCTTTCTTCATCTCCTGTAGTAGAATTCCTCGTAGTTCTCCTTGTATGCCGGCTCATTCTTAGCTGTATGAAGAATGACCGGGCTATCATATGGGGAACTATGTCTGTGATGTATGTGTGCATACGTGTGTGCATGCGCTCTCTTGTAGATATACACTCTGGATCCAGTCTAAGGCAATAACACCTTCCCTATCCCTACTGGATCCTGGTATCAACTCCGACTAGTCGTGTAACGAAAGCTTCGATACTAAATATGACGATCGCCCTATACCACCAGCACAAATAGTATAAAAATAGCATGCCGCCGCCGTGCTCAAACGATATAGATTGATCATCAAAATGAATATTAATAAAAATAGCATATAACCTATCGTATATCTCATAGTGCATGGGTAAAATATATCATCGTAGGTACAATAAAAGAGACAGTAATACCAATGTTATCTAATCATCAAAGTATAATATCCATAGAGTTATACATCAAATGTCATAGAGAACAAAACAGGATCAACTTAATAAACAACTCAACAAATCAAAATAAGCAAGCACTGCTATGGGCTCCTCTCAGTGGAATAACATAGAAATCCATATATGTATATAACATGAGATACGTCCATCTCGTCCTCCGAACATCTACTACGATACCTAGGCCTACTATATAGTTTACTCATTTAAGAGTACCCAAGATAATAAGAAGCAAAGCAAAAAACCTTGGGTCAGACAACAATCTGGTGTGAGCAGTAAATGAATCTCAAAATACTATATAATAAGGAAAAAAGGTACATGAATCATACCTGACCTATCCCTGCAACCAAAGAGTTAGCACATAGCGATATTATATGCTACTCTACAATATTATGATGGTACTATAAAGCATAGAATGGTAGATTTCCAGATATCCCTATCTCTAGTACCTATTCCCAATGATATCCCTAAGTGATAGCCTACTAAAGAAAGCAACTAAAGCAACCATAACATCCATTAAGCAATACTCACCATCGCTCATCCCTATCCTATAAATATATGATGACTCACATGGCCACATGCTAGGAACTAATGGAAATATCAGTTTTCGTTGTACTCTCATATCACGCAACCTAAAGCTCAATACGTGTCTTACAGCCTAAAGCCACTATACCTAAAGCAACTGGTCTAAGGGAATAAAAATCCCTCTATTGACCCATGGGCATCCTCACTTACAATACCCTTGCTTTGAGTACAATAGAAACATTTTGAGTATCAATGATTCCTTAGCGCAAGCATCCGAGCCTTCCTTTCTGCTCAATTCAGTTTCCATTATCTAAGAACCTGCCAAATTTCCCATTCTATAGCTCTTACCTTTATCGAGCCGCAATCTTCAATACCTACTACCATCACGAGACATAAACCAAAGATACATAGCTTTTATCATGTTGTTAGATCGCCATTCGATCCCGATGTGAACGAGCCAAAACCACCCACATGGTCTACAAGATGCCTACTTCATTCCCTAGAAGTTTCGCTATCACTAGACCTACAAAAACATGTCATTGACTTATTTCCTTAACCAATTGTTGGCTAAGTTTTCTTCCTCTTCTTTCTTGCTTCTCAAACTCCATTCCTAGATGCTCCTGAACCCAATCCATTCATCAAAATAGGTCGGTTCCAACTCATAGCATGTAACTTCAAGTTCTAGAAAAATAACTCGGCATAAACTCATATATTCAGCCAATTTCCTACACCATGCCATGAACAAGTTCCTCTAGCCAAGCTCTATCCACCCGTGCCAACCACCGACTCGTTTGACCAATAAAAGTAACTTGATACCGACCTAAATAAGTCGGTACCAACTTATTTCCTCGGTGAATTAGAACTTGAAAATTATTCTGTGAGCATGCCCTTGCTCCAAAGCCTCTCCTCTAGGTTTCGTCCAATTCTGGTCATCTTTGGCCCCGATTTGCCAAATTCTCCAACCTATCTTCCTCAAAATCCAAAAAACTAATAAACCATACCAAAGCATAACATACAATCATAGAATAACATGCAATTACATCCATTCAGTTAAGTAATTCATAGAATTATACCAATAAAACAAATTCTAATCCAAACCTAAATAATCAATTAGCATATGAATATGAACTAGGTGGATTTTGAATCCATTTCTACAAATCATATTAGAATTTCTCAACTTAGGTCATAAACATATGTCAACATGTGATTAAAATTAGAAAAGGATTTTTATTGTTAAAATCTATTATTCTACTATATAAACATGCATATAATAGTGAGGAGGCATAAACCACCCACCAATTACCAAATTCGACCAATTTGACGATAGATCCAATTTCGACAGCGATCAAAAGCAACGGAATCAACCGGAAACTTGATTTCTATCTTCTAATCAATGATCTATTCCCTAAACTTCAATTTGGTTTGATTTGGACTGTAATTTTGGTCATTTGGTTGAATCTAGGGTTACTGGGGGGTTTGGATCTGATTTGGGAGAGATCGAAAAGCTTTTAATCCAACTGATATGTAACATCCCCTATCTAAAGGCTTAAAACTAAGTGCTACAGATGATGTAGTCATTTATAGTATTAGCTTTCAATGACTAAATACGGTCATGTTAATGGTATTCACAATATCAAAAGCACTTGAATATGAAACAAAACACAGATTTCAAAACAACTTTTGCTTCATTACATATAAAACAGATATTCCATGTTCAATTTACATAATCCCAATATGTTCCTAGGCACCTATCAAATATACTTATTACAAAATATTCCAAGAGTGCTATATGAAGATACCCCTTTAGATGATCAAAGTTATATAGTCATAATAGACTTAATACAAACACAGTGGAAATACATCAAAACATAAAACTACAATTCCTAAATAGCTATCTGTTTGCCCCCTGCATGCCTTCGGTAGCCTTATACGTCATCCTACTAAACCTGGAAGGACCTTACCCCTCAGCCCACTCAAATAAATTTTGAGCACCCGAGAGTTTAAAGGGAAAACATAAACTTTGAGTCATACATAAAGCCTTGTGTGAATAATACTATACATCCCGGTTTAATATGTTAAGTGAGACCATGCTGCTTGCGGAACGGGTTTCCCCTCACAACATCCTTTTAAAACATATCTTTGCAAAATCTTTTCCTGCAACCAAAACCGGTTAAATACTATAAAGCATTATTATGCAAAAATACATAAATATCAGGTAACAAATGAACTATCTATTCAAACACATAAGTTTTGTTTGGCTAACTTTTAACCCTTAGCTGACTCGGGCCTACCAGAAAATATAAACAAAATCTATCTAACACCTGTTAGACACTCCTCTTCTGGACTGTCCTTAACTATCTGTTAAATAATTTGCTTTTGGATGGTCTGTCCCTAGCTTAATCATCTCCTGGGTCTTCCTGATCCTAGTTGTTTTTGGGCTCACCAATTACCTATCTATGTACAGACATATATTCCTTTCGGCGTGTAGTCATAATTTTAGTCTACCTGTAACCAAGCCCTACACACTAGAATTTTTGAAAACAATTAGCAAGGACTAATAGCTAATGTATAGAGGGTTACCCTATACACGTCCTATCTAGTATTCTAATATCTAAGTCATTTTCATTTAGGGACCCCTCCCATAACTTTCCTTAAAAACATTTTCAAAATGTTTTAAAACCTTTAAATCAAACTTACACAAGAAGATTATATATATTCTTTATGCTTTACTCAAAACATTGCCATGTTATATATATATATATATATATTCTACTCAAACTTTAGTTGATAAAAACATTTAACCATTTGAAAGTACCTCTTTCTAATCTTTTGAAAGCATTTCTTTCGAAAAGAAGTAAAACCCTTTAATTTTCTAGGCCAAGAGGCCAAAATCTTACCTTTCGACAATTGAACTCAAACCTTTTGAAACCGTTGAACTCAAACCTTTCAGATGTAAAGAAAATTTAGACATCCTACTTTAAAAACACTTTAAAATATTACCTTAGAAAACCTTTGGAAAACCATCCATTTTAAAACCTTCCGAAACCATTCAGAAATATAAACTTTCGACCTTTTAGGAAGGTACCTTTCGATCCCTTTGAAAGCTACCTTTCAACTCCATTGAAACCATTCAGTAATTAAAAAATTTTGAAAGCATTCAACTCTTAAAACATAAAACTTTCAAAAACTTACTGTATTCGGTTTAAAACATGTGGAAAATCTTCTTTTAAAACCTTTCGACTTCATTGGAAGCAACCTTTCGACTTTGTCGAAAGCTCTTCCTCGAAAGCTTTAAAACGTATCATTTAAAACAATAGGCCTCTTCCTTTAAACCAACTTATTCGAAAGCTTGGGTTATACTTCCATTAGATAAATAAGGCAAAACATCTAAGTCGAAAGCTTTGATACCTTTCGAAAGCGTTAAGAAGAGGCTAGTTTTAGAAACAGGTAAACCTTTCGACACTGTCGGAAGGTTCAAACAAAACAATGATAAAGTGGTAGTAACCTTTCAACTTTGTCGAAAGGTTTAAAACCTTTATTTAAATAATTGACCTGGTTGAAAGCAACCAAGTCGAAAGCTCCTTTTCGAAAACAAGCAGGTGTAAGTTTTTGTTTATAAAACAAACATACCCCAACCTCTTCGGCAACCAACCTTACGACTAAGTATCCTTCGATCTTGTTCAGTTCATTACGTACCAAGCGACTTGATACCATATGCATTGAATTTTGACCTTGTTGAAAGCTATAACCTTTCAACTTTGTCAAAAGGTCTGGGTTGGAAGGTTTGATGCCTAAAATGGTTGAAACATGCTAAAAGTATGATTTTCGTGTTTTTAACTTTAAAAAGATAACTTTTCAACTTATCTGCCTTTGTTTGTCAAATTCTCATTGGTTAATGAATACTCTTCAGAAAAGTGTTGCCAGTAATTTCAGAACTAAATAATAATTTTATTTTATAAAATGCCCCACCTCTTTAATTAAATATATAAAACATTTAAGTCTCATACCTTAAATAATTTTATATATATTCATCCAATCACTTAGGAAAAATTTAAAAAAAATCCGGGATATATTTTAATATGTTTTCCAACATATAAAAATTTCAAACCAAGATAACAATTATTTTAGCCGTAAATAATTTATAACCCAATAAATAATTTTCTTCACTAGAAAATTTGTATAAAATCCACATTAATTCAAAAAATTATGAAAATTGGAATCCATCTCTAAAATATCATTTCTGGCCTATATTTAATTTTTCAAGGCATTTGGATGTCATTTAATAGGGTTTTCATGTCAAACATATCATAAAAACTAACATGAACATATATAGTTCATCAACAAGCATATATATAACTTTAATCATAAAAAACATGGCATAAACTTGCAAAATCATTTCGGATCTAATCTTAAAACCAAAAACCATAAGAAAATGGGATGAAGTAATTATTCACCTTAGCTTTGCGATTAAAGAGATGTGAGGTTTGATGTTGAATTAGTTGATTAACTTCCTTCTCTTGAATCCTAGATTTATCTTCTCTTGAGAATAATAATGGTGGCCCGCTTTAGATGTTTTAGTTTGAATAAAATGAAATGAATGCGAGTTTCATTTCCTAAGGGTTAGGGAATAAGCCTATCCTATTTTCCATAGCCCTTACTCGTTTCCTAACATATTAGTTTATGTTACCATTTGATTTATATTTAACATGGCACCCCTACCCTTAGCTTAATCAAATCTCAACCCATCAATCTTCAAATTATTTCATTTAATTTAACTAATCAAATATCCTAAATAATGTAATGAAAATATGGGATGTTACATCATATAACTCAAATTTGTAGTAATCTCTAATTAGACTAATGGGCCTAATCATGGGCTTGACTAATTACACACTAGTTCTGGCTACTTTTTACAGAATGGTATGCCATCCTCCTTAAGCCATGGAACTGGTTTGGCATCATAATTCAACATCTATCGAAATTGTAGCCCAAATAGATTTTTAGGGTCAAAATGGTCACATAGAAATTCGAAAAAAAATAATAAGTGTGTAAAATATCCCTAAGAGTTATATCCCAAAATTATAGAATCATATGACCTCATATGAATGAAATATAAATATTTTACGATCCTTCGATATGTGAAATATGGGTCGTTACAGTTTGCATACATTGTCAAACTTGCAAAGACATGGTGTTCAAGTAGTTGACCAGTGTGTATTCTGCAGCAGTCATAAAGAGGACATACTACATCATTTTCCCATTGCCTTTTTATTTATGATTTATGGTACCATGTTTTGTTAAAGGGTGGCATGCACAAGCCTAGTGCTACTAGTCAGGTTGAACGGTTATCTGTTTAATGCTACCAGGCTTAGGAGTAAATATTCCCATTTGATATTGATTATTATGAAAACATTCATGTATGTGATCTGGTCAGAAAGGAATGCTAGGGTTTTTGAGAACCTTAGTAAATCTAAATCTGTCTTATTTCAATTTATTTGGTATCAAGTTAGGGTTTGCTTATCCTACTATAACTTAAGGTTATAATAGGATGAACTTGATGTTTGGATTTAGCTTCTTATGTATTTGGTTTGCTCTCTTGTAATTTTTCTTCTTTCAATGGGTATAAGCCTGTTTATACCTATTTTTATTTTTTAGTAAATCCGACAAGGGATTAGTCAACCCTGCTACCTTTGCTAAAAAAATTATATACCTATCCTAATAGACCATTCATGACTAAATAAACAAATAAATAAAATAATTGTCTTTCTACACATCAATCCTCCTTTTAATACATTAAGCAATACAATAGTAATGGATGAAAACAACTTTAAATAATCAACCTATAAATGTAGCATACAATTAATGCTCCTTCCTTTTCCTTTTTCTTTCTTTAACTTGCAAACTTTGCAAATAGATATATACAAAAGGGAAAAGGTGTCAACTATGTTTGGGATGCGCCTAAACTTATACACTTCGGCCAAAGGCTCAGAGCTATTGCATAAGAAAAGACTACCTATGTACTCTTTTGCGGATCAAGAATACATATTTTTGTTTCCTGCTGTTGGGTGCGTTTCCACACCTAGCCGAACCAGTTCACCCCTTGCCGAACCACAGGACATCTCTCTGCCGAAACCAAGGCTCCAACCCCGTTCCTACGCACAACCGAACCAACAACCTCTCCCGAGAGTGCCGAACCAGAGACACCCCATGCCACTACCGAACCAAACCTCGCATCTACAAATACCGAACCAAGCACACCCCTTCGGCACCGGACCAACACGAAGCGGTTGCCACCGAATCAACCTCCAACCACTACCACCGAACCAACCCCCCTGCCGGACCAAGGCCTCTCCTCCATCACCGGACCACTCCACCTACTACCGGTCAAAACGACACAACATCTCCTGCCGAACTAACCACTCCAAAGCTCCGCCGAACCAGATGTGCCGGGCTAGATTGCTTCAGCCCAGGTCCACCAGCAGCTATATACATCCAAGACCCCTACCCCCAGCCTCACTCTATAAATAGAGGGGCAGGGGTACAACAATGGCAGACAAGTTTGAGAGCTCAAGCATGGAAGGAACTCTCAAACAACTTTCATATACTTGTATGCAAAGCTTTGTACTTTTAATCTGAAAGAAAAAGGATAATAACATATAAAGTGGATGTAGGCACGTTCTGGCCGAACCACTATAAATCTGTGTGTCTTTTGCAGTTTAGTCCCTGCTTTTTTACATATTTGTATAAGTCACCCAAATCATTGAAAACCATATAAAATCGACTAAATAATATGACTTGGAGGTGTTTGCCCATTTTTTGTGCAAACATTTTTGGTGCTTTCACTGAGAGCTTGGAACTCGAAGCTTCAGCTTCCCTCATTCAACCTTCTTTTCCAATAGCACCCTTCATTGCCTAGGAAACATGACTTCCAGGCCGAGAAAAGACGCCAACAAGGGAAAGAACGTTGCAACCAGCAGCGCTCCAGATCCAGTGGATCCAGATCAAGAGAACCATCCCACTACGACAGCAGTGCCAAATGTAGATCAGGCAATTCCGACAGCCCCTACCGCGGAACAACCGACAGCAATCACTAGGGCAGACCTAGACAGAGTTGTGGTTGAAGTGAGTAACCGCTTCGCATCCCAACAAGAAGCTTTGGTGAACCAACTCATGTCACGCTTGAGGGATGCCGAAGAATCCAACCGCAATACTGAATCATGGGGTGAGTCTCAATCTGGAGGATCTCGGAGACAACAAAGGTCTTCCCTCTTCGAAGAAGCTATCAACAGGAACAACAATGATAGGGGCCGCGCCCGGACTCAGCCCGAACTCCGACTCGAGGAAGCGCTTGGAACCGAACCCAATGGGGGAGGCACCAGGCGAGGGTCGGATGTAGCTGAGCCAGTCATGCCGCCTAATCATAGAAACCCTGCTGAACGGAGCCGAGCTAGAACCCAACCTGAAGTTGACCCCATGGAAATGCTCGAAACAGAACCCCGCAGGGGAAGATCAAGACAGGGGCCAACTGTAGCTGGTCGTAGCATGCATCCGAGCAGCCAAAGACAGCCACTGGATAACGTCAGAAGTGATAGGCTATACCATCCCTACAGGTCATCTGGACGAGACCGATCTCGCAGGGAAGAACCAAGCTCATTTTTGTCCGCTCCAAATACTGATGAAAGAATGGCACGATTATTCAGAGAATGCATCCGACGGGAGCAAAGGGATCGAGAGATAGGCGCTAGGGTAACCAGCCCTTTCACCCGCGACATCGAAACCGCCATCACCCCTTAAGAATGGAAAATGCCGACGATGGAACCGTACAAGGGAACTTCCGACCCCGTTGTACACTTGCAGAGATACACACAGCATATGCTCATGAGCGGAGCAACGAAAGGAGTGTTGTGTAAATGCTTTCTGCTATTCCTAGCAGACCTAGCTACCTCCTGGTTCTGCCATCTACCCCAAGGATCTCTCAGCTCATGGGAGATGTTGAAAGAAAAGCTCATTAGCCAGTTCCGCATTCGTGTGGAACAACCCAAGGATGCTTATTCTCTATCTACTGTCAAACAGAAATCCGGAGAGACACTGCAACAATATCTAACCCGGTTCAACGCCGCAGCGGCCGTAGTCCAAGATGCCGATGAGAAACTCACCCTAATGGCCCTCTGTAGTGGTGTGCACCCAGATACCAAGTTTGCTAGAAGACTAACTAAAGAAAAACCAGCTACCTTGTCCGATTTCTTCCATGAAGTTGGGAAGTACATGAGACTCGAAGAGGCTGCCACTGAAAGGCAGACAGGACCACAAGCTAAGACGGCTCATGGAAACGCCCCCGCCGCAGCGAAGGACATTCGAAGAAACGACTCCAGAGACAATGCAGGGGGCAAGAAGGGAGAAAAGCGCTTGTACCAACCAGGACCGAGATTTGACGCTTACACTCCCTTGAATGAAACTGTCGAGAACATCTTCCTGGCCACCCAGGACGAACTTACATACAAGCGCCTCCCGTACAAGAAAGAGTCAGATCGCGCAATCCAGTCCGGAAAATTCTGCCGTTTCCACGAGTCTCATGGGCACGATACCAATGAATGCCGCCATCTCCGAGACCTAATTGAAGAACACATCAGGAGAAAGAGGCTGGAACACTATGCAAAGGGACAGGACAAGACTCCAGCTCTCGCCAAGGAAAACCCAGGCCAGCTCCACCCAGAGACAGGCGGAGGAAATCGCAACACCAGCGGTTCCAGCTAAGAGAAGATAGTGGTCCATACAATATCAGGAGGGCCACACATCGCCGACAAGAGCTGGGCAGAAATGGAAAGATACGGAAACTCACTCAGAAGCGAGGGAGACTGCGTCAATTCTGTTATGGAAGAACGCCACCCTAAGCGGAAGGAAAATAATGACATCACATTCAGTGGGCGCGACCTAGAAGGAAGGCAATAACCTCATATGGATCCTATGGTCATCTCTGCCTGGTTCGGCGCAGCTGAAGTTTTTGGAATCCTAGTAGACACTAGAAGCTCAGTGAATATTCTGTTCAAGCATGCTTTCGACAAAATGAAGCTGTCAATGAAGGACGTGTCTCCCTGCAACAAACCGCTACACGGTTTCACTGGAGACGCAAAGATGCCCCTCGGACAATTGGATCTCTTTGTTGAATTGGGAAGTCATCCCCGCTCCGCCGTTCGGAAACAAACATTCGTGCTAATAGACAACCACTCGGCCTACAATGCCTTTTTAGGAAGACCAGCCTTGTCCGACTTCCAAATTGTCCTTGCCCCATGGTGCCTGAAGATGAAGTTCCCAACGGATAATGGAGTGGGAGAAGTAGAAGTGGATCAAGACGCCGCTCGGGACTACTATGTAACCGAACTTCGCAATAATCGCAGGAGAGATAAAGGGAAGAATGCAGAAACTGCCCTCTGCAAGAAAAACTTGGAAGCATAACAACTAAAGAAGGCCCCTCCTCTTCGATATACCAGTGATCCCTTTAATGAATTAGACCCTAGGGACAGAGAGGAGGAGGCCACCGCCGAGCCCGCAGAGGTTATGGAGTTTGTATCTGCAGACAAATGTGACTCGAGTAGACTACTGAGAATCGGGTCTCAGTTAAAAACAGAATTGAAAGACCAACTCATTGATTTCCTTCGCCACAACTTGGATGTGTTTGCATGGACACACGCTGATATGACTGGAATCTCCCCAGACATAGCATGCCACGCACTAAACATCGATCCTACCAAGGTACCGGTAAAGCAAAAGAAGAGAAGTATGGGGGCAGAACGATCGGCAGCCCTCGAAGAAGAAGTAAAGAACCTGCTTGCCAATGACTTCATACGTGAAGCCATCTACCCAGAATGGATCGCCAACCCGGTACTGGTAAAGAAAGCTAATGGGAAGTGGCGAACATGCATCGATTTCTCCAACTTAAATGACGCTTGCCCGAAAGGCTGCTTCCCACTCCCCCGAATCGACCAACTCGTGGACAGCACTGCCGGACACGAACTCTTATCCTTTATGGATGCATACTCAGGATATAACCAGATCCCTATGCACGCCCCCGATCAAGACCACACTAGCTTCATCGCTGACCGAGGATTGTACTGCTACAAGGTAATGCCATTTGGACTTAAAAACGCCGGAGCTACTTATCAGCGCCTCGTCAACAAGATGTTTGCAGAACTGATAGGACGAACTATGGAAGTTTATGTGGATGACATGATGGTAAAATCGAGGAAAGCCTACGACCATATAAACCACCTGGACGAGATGTTTCAAGTACTTCGCCAATATGGAATGAAGCTGAACCCTCTAAAGTGCTCCTTCAGAGTATCATCGGGAAAGTTCTTGGGATTCATCGTTCATGCCGAGGGATTGAAGCAAACCCCGAACAAGTCTTAGCTTTACAAGATATCAAGATACCATTCACTCAAAAAGAGATGCAAAGCCTAAACGGGAAGGTGGCCGCCCTAAGCCGGTTCATCTCTAAAGCAACTGACAAATGCATTCCATTCTTCGAAGCCCTGAAGAAAGACAAAGGAAAATTCGAATGGACCGATGAGTGTTCAACAACTTTCCTTAACCTAATCGAACACCTCCAGCGGCCACCAGTACTCTCAACTCCTAATGAAGGCGAAGAACTATACCTATACCTTGCTGTGTCACCACATGCCCTAAGCGCCGCGTTGGTGAGAGAAGACAACCGCACGCAACGGCCCGTATACTTCGTAAGTAAGAGGTTTACGGGGGCAGAAGCCAGATATCCTAAACTTGAGAAGCTAGCGTACTGCTTACTAATCACGTCACGGAAACTGCGACACTACTTCCAGTCTCATTCCATCCGAGTTCTAACCGATCAACCACTAAGGCAAGTACTTCATCGTCCTGATAGTTCTGGGCGGTTACTTAAATGGTGCATTGAATTGAGTCAATATGATATCACCTACCATCCCCGCACCGCCATCAAGGGACAAGCTACGGCCGATTTCATTGCCGAATTCACCACCGGTGAAGGTAGGGAGCAATCCGAGGTGTCAGAAGACGTCAAATGGAATCTCTTTGTAGATGGAGCATCAGACGAACAAGGCTCGGGGGCAAGCATCGTGATAGTCACCCCCAGGGGAAGGAAGCTGCACTATGCCCTGAGGTTGGAAATTGCCGCCACCAATAATGATGCAGAATATGAAGCAGTAATCGCCGGATTAGAACTTGCCTTGGAAATCGGAGTCCATTCTTTATATCTTTATAGTGATTCTCAACTCATTGTAAATCAAATATTAGGAGAGTTCCAGACTCGAGGAGAACGACTCACAGCATACCTAAAGAAGACCAAGCTGCTACTTAACCAACTGGATCACTATTTGATCAGACACATTCCTCGAGAGCAGAATCAAGAGGCTGACGAACTGGCAAAGCAAGCCAGCATGAAGAACAACTCCTTTTCGGGAGCAATAGCCGTCTCAAAACAACTAGCCCCGAGCTTCGAACGGGAGGATCTGATAGCTGCAATTGAAGAAGAAACTTGGATGGCTCCTATCCGGAAATACTTACAAGATGGCGCATTGCCCAGCGAGCGTAGCGAAGTCAGGAAAATCTTAAGGAAAGCCTCCTGCTACACACTGCAAGAAGGAATCCCCTACCGACGCGGTTTCTCTAACCCCTTATTACGATGTGTCACTGGAAGGGAAGCCAAGAAAATCTTGTGCAACATCCACCAGGGAAGCTGCGGAGATCACACTGGAGGGTAGACTCTGGCAAAGAAGATACTCCGATATGGATATTTCTGGCCCACTTTAAACAAAGATGCCTTAGACTTCGTTAGAAGATGCGACAGATGTCAGAAATTTGCTAAGATTCCTCGACTACCAACCAATGAAATTACTCAGATGACCAGCCCTTGGCCCTTCGCAATATGGGGAATTAACTTAATTGGCGAACTGCCGATGGGCCGAGGCGGGGCCAAATATGCTATAGTAGCAGTCGACTATTTCACCAAATGGGTGGAAGCAGAACCTCTGAATAAAATATCTTCGACAAAAATCATTAACTTCTTGATCAAAAATGTTCTGTGCAGGTACGGAGTACCACTCAAAATCATATCAGACAATGGACTTCAGTTTGACAGCAAGGAATTCACCAACTGGTGCCAAGAGCACGGGATTCACAAAAGCTTCTCATTCATGGCTTATCCCCAGGCAAACGGCCAAGTCGAAGCTGTCAACAAAATTCTCAAAACACTGATCAAGAAGAAACTCGAAAAGCCAAAGGACGCTTGGGTGGATCAGCTTCCTACGGCACTTTGGGCCTACCGCACATCTTTCAGAACATCAACATGGCATACTCCTTTCTCTTTGGCATACGGATCGGAGGCAATGCTCCCAGTTGAGACTATTGTGCCTTCCCACCGTAGGATCCACTACAACCCAGAAGAAAACGAAGAACTCCACATTTCTTTGGATCTAATTGAGGAGAGAAGAAATGATGCAGCACTCAAAGCAGCAGCTCACAGACAAAAAGTGGCAGCACTATACAACTCCAAAGTCAAGCATCGCAGCTTACAAGAAGGAGACCTTGTCCTCAAGCGAATCTTTCCACGCCCCGGGGCACTGGACCCCATCTGGGACGGACCATATGTAATTCATAAAGATCTCCACAACGGAGCTTATATTTTGTCAACAGTGGACGGAGAGGTGTTCCAGAGGGCATGGAACATCCGACACCTCCGTCGATACTTTTCTTAAATTGTACTGCCCATATGAAGTGAATTAACAAATAGAATCAGTGGACGTAGGCATTTTCGTGCCGAACCACTTTAAAAAACTTGGCTCTTGTTAGCTTGTTCCTTTATATCTTGGCTACTTGTTAAGCTTTATCCTTTGCTGTTGAACAAAATCCTTTGCAGATGACATTTCAATTCAGAGCTTCACAACACAACTCCACCTGGACAAAATCTAACAGGTACGCTACAATCCTATGCCCTCGCCAATGAGACACTTTGCTCCGGTATCCCTCTACCGCGAGTTAACTCATTGTTTGCCTCGGCCCTTAAAGCCGACTGCAATAAGCCGAGTATAAGCCACCGAGAAGGCCGATTATGCCATGGCGGCTCATTACAGCGATTCGGCTCGCCGGCAACTGTGAACCGACCATAAGCCCCAACATAAGGTGTGGCCAGCCAGGGGCAGTTCATAGTTGACGATCGGCCCCCACGCTAGCCGGCCACAGTAAATCTGTAACGACCCTGAATTTTTAATAATTTAAATTGAAATATTTAATTAATTTTAAATATTTGAATATTGGTTTGAATTGAATTTTCAATTTTTCTTTGAAATTGGCGATTAAATATTAGAATTTAATCTGTTTAAAGTTGAATAAAAATTTGAATTTGACTTTGGGGTTGAATTTGAATATTGAATTCGTATTTAAAATTTGAACAAATGACTAGGAATAATAATTTTTATTTGAGAATTATTATTTATGTAAATTTATAAATTTGAGGTTAGTTTAAATAACATTCTTTAACTTAAATAAAATAAGAAATATATGTATAATAATATAACATAAAATAAAATAATAATAATAATAATAATAATAATAAGTGAAAAGAATATAAAAAGAAGTATACTACCTTACTCCTTTCAGCTACAAACACGCCATAACTCACGCATCATTCACGATCTCCTTCCCTTTTAAAAAACACCGAAGCCTTACCTCATTAAAAAAAAAAAATTCAAAATCACGCAGATAAAAAATGGAGGCCGATCAATTAAGAAAAAATGGGGAGAGGCGATTCGAATCAAAGGGGAGTCGCGACCAAATCGCGAGCACGCGGCGGCGCGTGGGGGAGGCGTCAATGGTGCGACGGCGACTCGCGATTCAATTTTTTGGGGGCGCGCGATTGGAGGTGGTTGCGCGTGAATGGGGTATCGGCGACGAAGGCGAGTGACGCGCGATTCGTGAGATGCAGGAGCACTCGTGCGAGAAGAAGCGGCGATGACGTGGATGAGGGCTATCGCGATTTCTGCGGCGGCGCGAGATTTGGAAGCAGTGACTGCATTGGAGGCGAGCGCGTACGCGCGCGCGGCGATGCTAGGGTTTTGGTGATGTGGCGATTTTGGGTAGGCGGCGACAATTGGGCAACGGCAAAGGGCAGCGGCGTACGAAGGTGAGTCGCGTGAATGAAGTGGCGTATGCGAGGCGGTTCGAGGTAGAGGAGAGGCAACAGCAGTAAGGTAAATTGATTTTTTTATCTTTATTTTTTTTTTAATTTAAATAAGCATTATGCTGTAGGAAAAAAAATAATATAAATAACAGTTAAAAAAAAAAGAAAAAGAAAAAAAAAAGAAATATTTACAGTAAATGTTTATATATGATTTGGGAATTTAGTTTTAAATTTAAATCTTTAGTTAAACAATTTATTAAGAGAAAATTTGATTTAAAGAAATTTATTTAAAGTAAAATTTTAGTTAAAATAAATTTATTAAACAAAAGAAATATAATTTAATTTAAAGAAAAATTTGTTGATTTGAATTTATAAAAAAGGGAAATTAGTTCAAATTGAATTATTAGTTGAAATTAATTTATCTAAAGAAATTTTTATTTTCGAGAGGATTTATATAAGTAGAATTTTTGGAAACCTATTTTTAACTGTATAGGTATTTAAAAAAAAAAAAAAAAAATCATTAACTTGAGATTGAGATAATTAGTTGGATAAATTCAATTTAAGGATAAGTTAATAAAATCTATTTAAGAAAGAAAATTAAATAATTAGTTAAATAAATTTGTTTAAACGAGAAATTGGTTTAAAAATAAAACTATCAGTTAATTTAAACTATTAAAGGAGAAAACTGATGAATTAAAATTTGTTAAATGAAAATTTAATTTATTCGATTGATTCGAATATTAATAAATTGTGTAAATATTTATACAAGGTATAAATGAAGAAAACGAGTTGAATTGGAAGTGGATGGCAAACGGGAATAAAGGTGAGAACTTCTCACTCAAAAGGAATTTCTATTGTTTATTAAAAATTTAAATAGTTGGATTTAAAATTTACTTGACTGTGTTGATTTATTGATTGAATAATGATTGTTATATATATATTGGATGTGAATAGACCCTATACGCCGTTAGTAAGCGGAGGTTATTTATTACACACATATACCGCGATATTCCACCTCGAAGTGGAATTGGTATTATATTATATATATAGCAATATATATATATTGGCATATGTATATATTGCAGTTGATTGATTTCCCGCATTTTCTTTTAGCGGATGAGACCCTATACGCCGTTAGTAAGCGGATATATATTTATAAAATCCCATATACCGCGATATTCCGTCTTGAAACGGAATGGTATTGTGCTAATGTCTGTGGATGCAGGGAAACAGGTTGGAGGGATCCAACTGGATTCCTCACAATATTTATTTGATTTCATATATTGTGATATTTGATTGTTTATCATGGATGATATATGATGTTTGAAAGTCGTGATTGACTATTTGCAGTGTTACATCATCGGATCCAATTTTGAAAGTTTAAAAATAACGATTTTTATTTATAAAGGATTCTAAAGTGATTTTGAAAGTATACGTTTATAAAATATTTTTGGAATTAATTTATTACAAATAAATAAACGTTATAATTTTTATGTTATAAAAATTATGATTTTTGAGGAATGTAGTTAAAAGTAATTTTTGAGAATATGAGATTAATGATTTGATAAAATAATTTAAACTGGGATTTTTGAATCTATTATAAAAAGTTTAAAAATAGGATTTATGAAATTGGATTATTTTATAAATCAAAGTGATGAAATTATGAAAGACTTTGAAGATGTTTCAAAAGAATAATATAAATTGTTTTATATTAAAAGATTTATAAATCGATATTTATAAATTAAAAACATTAGAATTTGTAAAACGAACTTTTCTAAGTGTTAAAATAAATTGAAAATGAATTTCATAAATAGAAATGGAATTTTAGAATTATAACGGTGAAGTTATAAAGAGAATTTTATAAGCAGTAGGTTTAAAAAAAATTTATAAAGTTATTAAAGGAATGATTTTGGATAAATAAATGAATCTTATAAGTTATAAGATTATAAAATTTATAAAGTTTAAAGGAAGGATTTGTAAATAAATAGATAATAAATTATTTGACTTATAAGTATGAATTTTTAATATATCATTGTGATATGAATTGAGATAGGTTAATAAAGGAATTTATAAAAGGAATGGATATAAAATAAATAGAAATAGGATTTATAAACGTTGTTCATAAATCCGCAAAGACTTATCTTGATAAGTAAATTGTTGAAATTGTTAATGGAGTTATATTCATGTTTTAGACAGTGAATAATTCCTTAAAATAAAATGAATAGAAATGATGAGATTAGTTAACAAGTATTTTCACGTTTTTGAATAGTGAATAATATGTTAAAGAAATTATTTTGAACATGATGTTTTTAATAGAATTAAAACGATCTAAAGATGTTTAAAATATATTGAGATTCGAAATCATAGATTTCAACATTTATTGTTGAAATAGATGTTTTCGAGAAATAAAAGGGAATAATAGATTATAACACTGTTGTTATAATAGATAATTTCCGAAAGGAAATGTTTTGTATAGTATTGGGATTTATATATCTATTTTTAATTTCGAATCCCTATACTAGTGATTGTGGGTTGTCGTAACGATGTTTTACGCAACATTCGTTTTGGCTCAAATAAATATGGTTAAGTGAATGGTTTCCTTAAAGAATGAAATATATGCTTAATTTCGATTAGGTATATTAAATATTTTCTAAGTATAGAAAATAAAAAGATCTGTGAATCACTTATTTTTAATAAGTATAGAAATGTTTTCCAATGGTAAGTGAATATTTGGAATTTATCTTTTTGAAGATAAATTGAAAATGAATATTAAAAATTAAATGGAAATCGAATATTCATAAATATTTTGGGAATGTAAATTCCTTATGGAATTTATAAATGAAAAGGAGATTTGTTTGAAAATAAATGTTGATTTATTTTTGAAGTGTGAAAACTATATATCTTATAAAGATATTTTTGTGAAATAAATAATTTGGAAAATTATTTGGAATCTGGTGATGTTGGCATATCTATTGATAGTTTAATGACCGACTATCAATATTTACCTTTAAATAGGTATTTGTTGTGAATTGTTTGAAATTGAATGCCACACTTTTTTTTTTTAAAATAAGCGCTCACTATTCGGGTTAACCGGGAAAGGACCATGGGGTCGTATAACCCATTCCGAATATGTGATACGTCGTGATAAATTGCATTCGAAGATCGGTGTTGAAGACCGGATATTTTCGAAAGCGAAAGGATTTCTTGTTGATTGTCTCTGCACTGGCTGATCCCTGGTATTGAGATCTCCATAAGTGATGGGAAATCCGAACGTAATTAGAAATTATTCGGATTGCAAGGACTTCTTTGTAAGTGCCTTCGGTTCTGTTCGATCCCGGAACAGACTTGTATGGATTGTATGTCTGACATTACAAGTTGAGAAATAAAGCCGATTTCTTTCAAATATATTTCTGTGGTGGCGGAGAATTTATTCTTTTAGCTTAACACCCTTCTCTGAGACGTACGAGCTCAGAGGTTATATAGTTGAAGTTATCAGCGATATATTCCCAGTTTGGTAATGTGACATGCTGAGTGATGCTGAAATGATCATTGTGTTGATTATTGTGATAGGGTCATTTATTTGATCGTCTATCTTAGTGATCATTGTGTTGATCATTTGTTGACCCAAAGCACGGCTTTTTGTACAAAGTGTGTTTTTGTGGACGTGAATTCGTCGAGCCTCACATCCCGGAAATGGTCAAAACAGGAAAGATGCGGCAAGGTTATTAGGGGTTGCTGTAGCTCCCCTTAGGGTATGTACATTTCCTTCTGGATAGAGGTGGTATCATGGTATGGAGCCCGGATATTTAACCTATGTGGTTACTACGAATTTATTACTTTGTGGTTGTTGGTTATCGGGATCCCGTGAAAAAGGTCGTTTACGATCGGGGAATGGCGTGCTCGTGTCAGTAGTTACCCAGTTAGGGGTAACCCGGCCTTGTGTTGGCAGAGTTCCGGTTTGGTTCTCGGGGGTGTCTTTCCAGAGGCATTCTCATGTGGCAATGGGAAGTTCCTTGGCCTGACCATTTGTTGGAAATCCAAAGAAACAATACGATCTTGTACGGTTTTAGTTGTAGAACCTGCTTCCTCAGGAGGTAGCTATAGCAGGCATAATATAATGGTACCTATGCTGGCTAAGATTTATATCTTTATTTTCGAAATAAATTTTCTACACTATGCACTAATAATAATATCAAAATTGATTTGATTTTTGCGTAGAAGCATCTTCGACTAACATAAGAAGAAATCTCCTCCAAGTCTGCGTTTGCATTGTGTGTGTGGTGGGAGGTCTTATGGTAGTTACATTTTTAAAAGCATTGCGAATTGATTTTTAAAAATATCCCTCTATTGTGATTTTAAAGAAAATAAACTGTTTTGAGTTCTCACACCAGTCACATGACTGACTCGGAGTTTATTGTTTTCCTTCCTAAACTCTGGGTGCCCACTAATTTCCACACGGGCAGTCAAGAGTTAGGTTTATCAGGAAATTCTGGATATTCAGGAGTTGCTGGAGGCAAGCTGGATGGCATGGCATATTACTAGTTTATATAGTATTTCTTTTTCCGCTGCACTGTTGATGTTGTATGATGTTGTACACTCTGATGATATGATGTAATGTAATAACTGATATAGTTCTTTGTTTAAAGATTATTCATTTATTATTATATGTTGTTCCGCTGCGAATTGTGAGATTCTGATGTTGTTCTTTCTGTTCTGTTGTTCCTTTCTGTCAGTTCTATTTTAAAAAATTTCTATTCTCTTTTTTTCTATTTTCAAATTCTCTATTTTCTATCTTCTTATCTGCTCTTCTCTCTTTTTCTTTTCTTAAAATTCTTTTAAAACCCCTAATGGTTCGGTTTTTCGGCAACGAAAATTCGCTTCCGTTACAGTTGGTATCAGAGCTGTTGGTTAAGCGACAACCATGGTTCTGATGGGTATTACTCGTTAGAGATAGAGTCAGCAGTACTCTAGAATGAGTTTGAGTGTAATAATAGATATGAGCGCGTATTTGTTAGTGAATATAAAATTGATTTATATTATAAAATAAATTTTTCCCAAAACTATTTTTGGTATAGAAAAAAAGAAATGATTTTCTATGAATTATTATAGTATATGGTTGCATGATTGTTAGAAGTGATAATATCGAATTATTATCATTAATAATGGAAAGAAATAGATGGATTGAATTAAAGTAAATTAACTTGATAATTTATTCATTTGTGAAATAATTTCAAATGGAATTGAATAAATAAAATAGAATTGGATTTCTAAGTGAAAATGAGATGAATTGAATATTGAAATGAAACTAATTCAGTGTAGTAATGTGAATGTACAAATTGAATTAAATTAGTTAATCAATAGAATTCAATATTTAGAATTTAGAAGTTAATTCGAATAGAATTTAAATTGGGAATTGAATTCGAATGAATTTGAAGTCGTGAATTGAATTGAAACGTGAAATTGAATGAAAATTAATATGTAACTTCAATACTGAAGTAAAAACATATAAAGAAGCATATATTAGAAATTTTGCAATAGAATTGGCAAAATGGTTTGAATGTTGGATTTGGATGCTACTACTAGCAGGTTATACAGGTTATACAGGTGTATAAAGAATTGAGATTTTGATTTCAAAAGATAAAAATTGAATTGCTCGACAAAAAGGTACGTATTTCAATTTTAATATGAGATTTGATGACTTTCTTCTCTAGCCACTTGGCTTTTCTCTTTTCTTTTTGATTCTGAGGGGCCGTGGTGCCATTTTGTAGTTGTACCGATCGAGCCGCGCAAAGGAAACGCTGGCGAAATTTTTCGAAAATTTAGGGTGTTAGAAAATTTTTGAGAAAAAATTTGAAAGTTTGAATTTGAATTTGAATTTAAACTTGAATGGTTAGTAAAACAATGTTGTTTGAAACCTATAAATGAAGTTGAAAAGATAATTGAAATGATAGTAAATCTCTAGTAAAAAGATTTAGGCTAGTGAGTTGATAAAACTATTTGGATTGTGAAAAATGATAAACGGGATAAGGGCATTCTTCTTAACTTGTAATTTCGGGACGAAATTCTTTTAAGGGGGAAAGATTGTAACGACCCTGAATTTTTAATAATTTAAATTGAAATATTTAATTAATTTTAAATATTTGAATATTGGTTTGAATTGAATTTTCAATTTTTCTTTGAAATTGGCGATTAAATATTAGAATTTAATCTGTTTAAAGTTGAATAAAAATTTGAATTTGACTTTGGGGTTGAATTTGAATATTGAATTCGTATTTAAAATTTGAACAAATGACTAGGAATAATAATTTTTATTTGAGAATTATTATTTATGTAAATTTATAAATTTGAGGTTAGTTTAAATAACATTCTTTAACTTAAATAAAATAAGAAATATATGTATAATAATATAACATAAAATAAAATAATAATAATAATAATAATAATAATAATAAGTGAAAAGAATATAAAAAGAAGTATACTACCTTACTCCTTTCAGCTACAAACACGCCATAACTCACGCATCATTCACGATCTCCTTCCCTTTTAAAAAACACCGAAGCCTTACCTCATTAAAAAAAAAAAAATTCAAAATCACGCAGATAAAAAATGGAGGCCGATCAATTAAGAAAAAATGGGGAGGGGCGATTCGAATCAAAGGGGAGTCGCGACCAAATCGCGAGCACGCGGCGGCGCGTGGGGGAGGCGTCAATGGTGCGACGACGACTCGCGATTCAATTTTTTGGGGGCGCGCGATTGGAGGTGGTTGCGCGTGAATGGGGTATCGGCGACGAAGGCGAGTGACGCGCGATTCGTGAGATGCAGGAGCACTCGTGCGAGAAGAAGCGGCGATGACGTGGATGAGGGCTATCGCGATTTCTGCGGCGGCGCGAGATTTGGAAGCAGTGACTGCATTGGAGGCGAGCGCGTACGCGCGCGCGGCGATGCTAGGGTTTTGGTGATGTGGCGATTTTGGGTAGGCGGCGACAATTGGGCAACGGCAAAGGGCAGCGGCGTACGAAGGTGAGTCGCGTGAATGAAGTGGCGTATGCGAGGCGGTTCGAGGTAGAGGAGAGGCAACAGCAGTAAGGTAAATTGATTTTTTTATCTTTATTTTTTTTTTTAATTTAAATAAGCATTATGCTGTAGGAAAAAAATATATATAAATAACAGTTAAAAAGAAAAAGAAAAAGAAAAAAAAAAAAGAAATATTTACAGTAAATGTTTATATATGATTTGGGAATTTAGTTTTAAATTTAAATCTTTAGTTAAACAATTTATTAAGAGAAAATTTGATTTAAAGAAATTTATTTAAAGTAAAATTTTAGTTAAAATAAATTTATTAAACAAAAGAAATATAATTTAATTTAAAGAAAAATTTGTTGATTTGAATTTATAAAAAAGGGAAATTAGTTCAAATTGAATTATTAGTTGAAATTAATTTATCTAAAGAAATTTTTATTTTCGAGAGGATTTATATAAGTAGAATTTTTGGAAACCTATTTTTAACTGTATAGGTATTTAAAAAAAAAAAAAAAAAAATCATTAACTTGAGATTGAGATAATTAGTTGGATAAATTCAATTTAAGGATAAGTTAATAAAATCTATTTAAGAAAGAAAATTAAATAATTAGTTAAATAAATTTGTTTAAACGAGAAATTGGTTTAAAAATAAAACTATCAGTTAATTTAAACTATTAAAGGAGAAAACTGATGAATTAAAATTTGTTAAATGAAAATTTAATTTATTCGATTGATTCGAATATTAATAAATTGTGTAAATATTTATACAAGGTATAAATGAAGAAAACGAGTTGAATTGGAAGTGGATGGCAAACGGGAATAAAGGTGAGAACTTCTCACTCAAAAGGAATTTCTATTGTTTATTAAAAATTTAAATAGTTGGATTTAAAATTTACTTGACTGTGTTGATTTATTGATTGAATAATGATTGTTATATATATATTGGATGTGAATAGACCCTATACGCCGTTAGTAAGCGGAGGTTATTTATTACACACATATACCGCGATATTCCACCTCGAAGTGGAATTGGTATTATATTATATATATAGCAATATATATATATTGGCATATGTATATATTGCAGTTGATTGATTTCCCGCATTTTCTTTTAGCGGATGAGACCCTATACGCCGTTAGTAAGCGGATATATATTTATAAAATCCCATATACCGCGATATTCCGTCTTGAAACGGAATGGTATTGTGCTAATGTCTGTGGATGCAGGGAAACAGGTTGGAGGGATCCAACTGGATTCCTCACAATATTTATTTGATTTCATATATTGTGATATTTGATTGTTTATCATGGATGATATATGATGTTTGAAAGTCGTGATTGACTATTTGCTGTGTTACATCATCGGATCCAATTTTGAAAGTTTAAAAATAACGATTTTTATTTATAAAGGATTCTAAAGTGATTTTGAAAGTATACGTTTATAAAATATTTTTGGAATTAATTTATTACAAATAAATAAACGTTATAATTTTTATGTTATAAAAATTATGATTTTTGAGGAATGTAGTTAAAAGTAATTTTTGAGAATATGAGATTAATGATTTGATAAAATAATTTAAACTGGGATTTTTGAATCTATTATAAAAAGTTTAAAAATAGGATTTATGAAATTGGATTATTTTATAAATCAAAGTGATGAAATTATGAAAGACTTTGAAGATGTTTCAAAAGAATAATATAAATTGTTTTATATTAAAAGATTTATAAATCGATATTTATAAATTAAAAACATTAGAATTTGTAAAACGAACTTTTCTAAGTGTTAAAATAAATTGAAAATGAATTTCATAAATAGAAATGGAATTTTAGAATTATAACGGTGAAGTTATAAAGAGAATTTTATAAGCAGTAGGTTTAAAAAAAATTTATAAAGTTATTAAAGGAATGATTTTGGATAAATAAATGAATCTTATAAGTTATAAGATTATAAAATTTATAAAGTTTAAAGGAAGGATTTGTAAATAAATAGATAATAAATTATTTGACTTATAAGTATGAATTTTTAATATATCATTGTGATATGAATTGAGATAGGTTAATAAAGGAATTTATAAAAGGAATGGATATAAAATAAATAGAAATAGGATTTATAAACGTTGTTCATAAATCCGCAAAGACTTATCTTGATAAGTAAATTGTTGAAATTGTTAATGGAGTTATATTCATGTTTTAGACAGTGAATAATTCCTTAAAATAAAATGAATAGAAATGATGAGATTAGTTAACAAGTATTTTCACGTTTTTGAATAGTGAATAATATGTTAAAGAAATTATTTTGAACATGATGTTTTTAATAGAATTAAAACGATCTAAAGATGTTTAAAATATATTGAGATTCGAAATCATAGATTTCAACATTTATTGTTGAAATAGATGTTTTCGAGAAATAAAAGGGAATAATAGATTATAACACTGTTGTTATAATAGATAATTTCCGAAAGGAAATGTTTTGTATAGTATTGGGATTTATATATCTATTTTTAATTTCGAATCCCTATACTAGTGATTGTGGGTTGTCGTAACGATGTTTTACGCAACATTCGTTTTGGCTCAAATAAATATGGTTAAGTGAATGGTTTCCTTAAAGAATGAAATATATGCTTAATTTCGATTAGGTATATTAAATATTTTCTAAGTATAGAAAATAAAAAGATCTGTGAATCACTTATTTTTAATAAGTATAGAAATGTTTTCCAATGGTAAGTGAATATTTGGAATTTATCTTTTTGAAGATAAATTGAAAATGAATATTAAAAATTAAATGGAAATCGAATATTCATAAATATTTTGGGAATGTAAATTCCTTATGGAATTTATAAATGAAAAGGAGATTTGTTTGAAAATAAATGTTGATTTATTTTTGAAGTGTGAAAACTATATATCTTATAAAGATATTTTTGTGAAATAAATAATTTGGAAAATTATTTGGAATCTGGTGATGTTGGCATATCTATTGATAGTTTAATGACCGACTATCAATATTTACCTTTAAATAGGTATTTGTTGTGAATTGTTTGAAATTGAATGCCACACTTTTTTTTTTTAAAATAAGCGCTCACTATTCGGGTTAACCGGGAAAGGACCATGGGGTCGTATAACCCATTCCGAATATGTGATACGTCGTGATAAATTACATTCGAAGATCGGTGTTGAAGACCGGATATTTTCGAAAGCGAAAGGATTTCTTGTTGATTGTCTCTGCACTGGCTGATCCCTGGTATTGAGATCTCCATAAGTGATGGGAAATCCGAACGTAATTAGAAATTATTCGGATTGCAAGGACTTCTTTGTAAGTGCCTTCGGTTCTGTTCGATCCCGGAACAGACTTGTATGGATTGTATGTCTGACATTACAAGTTGAGAAATAAAGCCGATTTCTTTCAAATATATTTCTGTGGTGGCGGAGAATTTATTCTTTTAGCTTAACACCCTTCTCTGAGACGTACGAGCTCAGAGGTTATATAGTTGAAGTTATCAGCGATATATTCCCAGTTTGGTAATGTGACATGCTGAGTGATGCTGAAATGATCATTGTGTTGATTATTGTGATAGGGTCATTTATTTGATCGTCTATCTTAGTGATCATTGTGTTGATCATTTGTTGACCCAAAGCACGGCTTTTTGTACAAAGTGTGTTTTTGTGGACGTGAATTCGTCGAGCCTCACATCCCGGAAATGGTCAAAACAGGAAAGATGCGGCAAGGTTATTAGGGGTTGCTGTAGCTCCCCTTAGGTTATGTACATTTCCTTCTGGATAGAGGTGGTATCATGGTATGGAGCCCAGATATTTAACCTATGTGGTTACTACGAATTTATTACTTTGTGGTTGTTGGTTATCGGGATCCCGTGAAAAAGGTCGTTTACGATCGGGGAATGGCGTGCTCGTGTCAGTAGTTACCCAGTTAGGGGTAACCCGGCCTTGTGTTGGCAGAGTTCCGGTTTGGTTCTCGGGGGTGTCTTTCCAAAGGCATTCTCATGTGGCAATGGGAAGTTCCTTGGCCTGACCATTTGTTGGAAATCCAAAGAAACAATACGATCTTGTACGGTTTTAGTTGTAGAACCTGCTTCCTCAGGAGGTAGCTATAGCAGGCATAATATAATGGTACCTATGCTGGCTAAGATTTATATCTTTATTTTCGAAATAAATTTTCTACACTATGCACTAATAATAATATCAAAATTGATTTGATTTTTGCGTAGAAGCATCTTTGACTAACATAAGAAGAAATCTCCTCCAAGTCTGCGTTTGCATTGTGTGTGTGGTGGGAGGTCTTATGGTAGTTACATTTTTAAAAGCATTGCGAATTGATTTTTAAAAATATCCCTCTATTGTGATTTTAAAGAAAATAAACTGTTTTGAGTTCTCACACCAGTCACATGACTGACTCGGAGTTTATTGTTTTCCTTCCTAAACTCTGGGTGCCCACTAATTTCCACACGGGCAGTCAAGAGTTAGGTTTATCAGGAAATTCTGGATATTCAGGAGTTGCTGGAGGCAAGCTGGATGGCATGGCATATTACTAGTTTATATAGTATTTCTTTTTCCGCTGCACTGTTGATGTTGTATGATGTTGTACACTCTGATGATATGATGTAATGTAATAACTGATATAGTTCTTTGTTTAAAGATTATTCATTTATTATTATATGTTGTTCCGCTGCGAATTGTGAGATTCTGATGTTGTTCTTTCTGTTCTGTTGTTCCTTTCTGTCAGTTCTATTTTAAAAATTTTCTATTCTCTTTTTTTCTATTTTCAAATTCTCTATTTTCTATCTTCTTATCTGCTCTTCTCTCTTTTTCTTTTCTTAAAATTCTTTTAAAACCCCTAATGGTTCGGTTTTTCGGCAACGAAAATTCGCTTCCGTTACAAAATCGAATAATACCCGCGATTACGGGCCATAATGGCCCGGGTAGTTACTGTGCGCGATCGGCTCCGATGTATCTTAAGTGCGGCTGTGGTAAAAATGAAAACTCCCCGCAGAGGCGTAAGATGGGTGACAAATGTCTCCAAGACCCACAGCTAGGGAAAGTGACTACAAAACTCGTTTGCCACGAACTTAAGCACATCGACGGCCTTCCGTGACTGGAAGTTTTACTTTTCCTATATTTCCATTTCATTTAAAACTTTTCTCCTATTCTCCGTAACGGTGCTTGAAAGTACAGGACATGAAATAGGGAACGCTCGATAATGGGAACAGAAACTTACGATCGGATGACGAGACACTCAACAGCATTCCGTGCTTAGTCTTACAGGGCACACGAAGTTGCCGTCCACAACCGAAACATGAAGGGCGGTACCTTCTACTTTTATACATTAATGCATAGTTGCAGTTCATATTCACACATCACATTTACGTTGCAAAATGAGAAAATTATACTTTAAGCAAAAAACTTGGCATCAGGCACAGTCAAGCCACTAGTAACATGCATAGTTACATCACTTACACAGCACAACAAAATAGCGATAACATTCCAACATAAAGGGATCAGCTTATGTTATGAAATTACATAAAGTCATTCATCATAAACAATATTATTACAGTCACATCAATGTTTTGGACTAACATAAACAGCGATAAAAGGAAATCAAAGGGTGACCGAATCCGGACAAGGAACCAGCTGCGTCCGCACCTCACCCTCATCCTACCAGCTCTCCAAGCCTACTTAGCCACAGGGTCGGAGCTCCCAGCATGCTTATCAGAAGTCCCACCTGTCCAATTCAGAAGAGGAATCCATTAAACCAACAACGGACGATCAAGTCATGAAAAACTAAAATAGGGAGAACTCACCAGCACCCGCTTCTTGGTCCTCATCCCCCAACTACACACCGGCTTCCTCCGTAGCAAGTAGCCGCATCCCCTCCTTCACCGCTACCTTCTCCTCCTTTGAGAACTGGGCGGTTACCATGTCCATCCTGAATGCCGCTCCACCTTCCTTATCCGCATCGGCCTTGGCCTCCTCCAAAGCCCGGAGATATATCCTAGCCATGACCCGGGGATAATCATCCATCCAGGATAGATTACCCTGCTTCCAGGTACGGAAGTACATATCCTGCAACATCTCATCCATCATCCCCTCATTCTCCTCAAACTCCCTCACCCGGGCCTCGGAGGACAACAATTTGGCGACGGCAACATCCCTCTCCGATCGATATCTCAAGCGGTCAGCCTGGAGAGACCTCCTCATTTCCTCCATCTCTTCCTTTAGCCTGGCCTGAGCAAGCTCTGCGGCCTCAAGCCTCCCAGATAACTCCTCTACTTGCTCGAGATCCGCCCTCCGAACCTCGTCCACCGTAGCAATGGCTATGTCAATCCGCTCCTTGCAGGCGGCCTCCACCTTTCGCAACTCAGCCTTGCTAGCCTCCTCCATGATTTTCTTTAGTCGTCGGGTGGCCGCCTCATGCTGGGATATCTGGATAGCCTGATCGGCAAGCTGCTTGGCCTGATCAGAAACCTGTAGCCGCAATCGGATGTTAGCACTTCCGATTTCCTCCCCAGCCCTGGCCAGTCGAGCATGATGCTCCATTAACCTCTTGGTTTCCTCAGCCACCCGATCGATACTTGCCTTGGCCTCATTCCCCATGGTCATAATCCGAGTAGTAAGCAAATCGAGGTCTAACGACTTAGCCTCATCAAGCACCCGTACCATGGGATTGTGGGGAAGAAGATGCTCACCCGTGACCTCGTTAAAAGAGATATCCTGAAAACTCGGGTCCAGATCCGGGTGGCCGGCAAAGGGGTTGCGATCCAAACCAGGACGGTCTACCGGAGTGACGGTTGGATTTTCGGACGGATGGGGGGAAGGCATAAACTCAGTATCCCCTTCAGTAATATCATGGATGGGCTGGACTGGAGGCTGGGGGCCAGGAGAAGGTTCAAACGAAGATCGGCCCCTCTTCCTCTTTTGCATATCTTCCTCAATGACTCCAAGAAGAGGGCGATATCTAACTACATCCCCAGAACGGCTTGTTGGCGGCTTTGGTTTGGCAGAAGCTTTGAGTAGCTTATACTGTTCGAGACGGTGCCGAATATCTGATGACTTGGTCGCCTTACCTGCTCCTGGAATAAAAGCCAAGTGTTACGAACATACAATGGTCCATAATTCGAGAAATATGTTAAGTTAAAAAGAGTGAGAAGACACATCTATTATACAAACCCTGCGGAGGAGTAGGATACTGCAATAAGTCCTGAATCTCATTCCAGGACGGAAGCGAACCATAAAATATTCCTAAGTCCCTATCGTAAATGGAGTCTGCAGAAGTCAAAAGTTCACCTTGAATCACTGGAGTCGCCGTAGCTGAAGAACTCTTAGAGAATGAATCGGCGCCAGCCCCAGCCTTGTCAACCTCCTTTGCCTTCTCAACCAAAGCCGATCCTTCCTACGACTCCCCAAAAGCCTGACGGAAAGCATCATCCGTCCACTCATGAATCTCTCCCGCTTGCCCAGAGGTTAAGGCATCGACGCCACCACCACTCTGTCCATCTCCTCCTTCGCCCTCACCTCTATCTTCCTCCACATCTTCCTCTCCCGGGGCAATTAGGCAAGTGCTAGGAGAGGGACCATCAGACTTCTTAAGCTTCTTACCTCCGACAACGGAAGGCGTTGTAAAAGGTTCCCTCTTGCCACTCTTCACCGTGGCCTCTCCCTTGGCTTTGGCAGCCTTCTCCTCAGCTGTATCTCTCTGCTTAACCACGGGCTGGCGTGGGAGGATCAAGTTGTGCTCCAGGAGAGTAGCGTTCCTGATCAAGTAAGAAGCCGACCGATCCCGTCCCGGAATGGCTCTTATTTCCGCAGCCATCTGAACCAAGGAATCATTCTCCACGACCGCAAAGCCACCTGTCGCTAGCAAGAAATGAAAGCATATAAGAAGAAGCGTTGCAGCCGAAACAAGGAAACTATAAGTGAAGTTCAACTCACAGCCAGAGGTGAAAAGGCGGAAGGAAATGGAGTCATCCCTGATGAAAAACAATTCTTTCTTAAACATACTAAGCTTCGAAAATAGGTCCAGGACTGGTATGAAAGGAACAGCCGCTTCCAAGCTAACGTATGGAGATCCCTTCTTGTAACCCCTCAAGTTATATAGATACCGGATCTCCCGGTTGGAAGGGGGAGCCCGTACCTTCTCTGGAAAATAATGTATAAGCACACAAAGATGGCGTAGGAATTGGGCTGAAGCTGGAAAGGAGCCACCTTCAGATAAGTAATGAAGCTGACTATCCAGGTATTAATGGGAGGAATGGCCCCACACATGCAGTGGTACCTACTATATGCAAAATATCCTTCAGGGGGATTGTACGGCATCACTCCGTCCCCCGGCAACCGCATAAGCGCTCTATCTATCCCGAAGGAACGAGATATAACATCAAGTTTCTCCTCCTTTAGGGAGCTAGGAAAGCAATCGGGAGGGGAGACCAGAAGTTCCTGGGGACCATACCCATCCACTAACGACCTCAGGGCAGGTCCATGTTGCACCGGTCCTGGTTGGGCTGGGGGCACGGTAGAAGTCTCTTCTCTGTCCTTGGACTTCTTTCTATCTGATCGAGTTTCTACTTTGCGAGACATTTATCTGCGGCACAAGAAAAACATGATATTAGAACAAGAAGTGCAGAAATATAAACAAACAAGCGTATACAAGTCGAAAATTTCACTCATAACCCATGCGTAAAAGTCCATTCGGTATTAAAAATGTTTTCATTCGGCAATATGAAGCAAAGCCTCATTCGGCATTCAAAACACACAGGTTCATCCGGCACTCCCAAATACAAGTGTTCATTCGGCATCCTCAGAATAAGGCCCATTCGGTAGTAAATTTTTAAGCTCATTCGGTAAAACGAAGTAGGTACATTCGACGGAGAAAGAATGTCACCTGATTCGGTAAAAGCAGGATCCTGGTTCGGCTAATGCATTTGGTTCGGCAGAGTTGATTCGGCAAAGTCAATTTTTTGGAAAACCGAGTACTCTAGGCCCATATTTATAGGCAAAATGCATCGGCCGGACCAGCTGGTTCGGCACACCGGACCAGATGCGAACCCTCGAGCCAAAACAAAGCGCGACATATGCCGGCATATGCCCCACTTTGGGGGGCAGATGTTGGGTGCGTTTCCACACCTAGCCAAACCAGTTCACCCCTTGCCGAACCACAGGAACCACCGAGCCATCTCTCTGCTGAAACCAAGGCTCCAACCCCGTTCCTACGCACAACCGAACCAACAACCTCTCCCGAGAGTGCCGAACCGGAGACACCCCATACCACTACCGAACCAAACCTCGCATCTACAAATACCGAACCAAGCACACCCCTTCGGCACCAGACCAACACGAAGCGGTTGCCACCGAATCAACCTCCAACCTCTACCACCGAACCAACCCCCCTGTCGGACCAAGGCCTCTCCTCCATCACCGGACCACTCCACCTACTACCGGTCCAAACGACACAACATCTCCTGCCGAACCAACCACTCCAAAGCTCCGCCGAACCAGATGTGCCGGGCTAGATTGCTTCAGCCCAGGCCCACCTGCAGCTATATACATCCAAGACCCCTACCCCCAGCCTCACTCTATAAATAGAGGGGCAGGGGTACAACAATGGCAGACAAGTTTGAGAGCTCAAGCATGGAAGGAACTCTCAAACAACTTTCATATACTTGTATGCAAAGCTTTGTACTTGTAATCTGAAAGAAAAAGGATAATAACATATAAAGTGGATGTAGGCACGTTCTGGCCGAACCACTATAAATCTGTGTGTCTTTTGCAGTTTAGTCCCTGCTTTTTTACATATTTGCATAAGTCACCCAAATCATTGAAAACCATATAAAATCGACTAAATAATACGACTTGGAGGTGTTTGCCCATTTTTTGTGCAAACACCTGCTCTTCTCCTGTATCTAAAAACTTATTAGCATATAACAAATATAACATCTATACAACCATTGCAACCATTGTAACTAATGCAACCAATTGAAAGTAGAAAATAGTACTCCTACTCATCCATCATAATAAATCATCATTTGGGGTCAATAATAACATGCAATTATCCAACATCAATGAGATTCAATACCAATCCTAATCATAAAATAAGCAAATAACAACATGCTATACATACATACTAACCATCGATTATAGTAATACATCATCGGCGTAAGTATAACTCATCGAATGCATGTATTAATCACTCCACAATAGTAATACAACATCAATACCATTAAATGTGTGCTACCCAAACAAAATTGATAACACAACATCAATTATCAAAAAACCATAGTCAACTACCCATTGCCTAGTTGTAAAAATGGTAGAGTATCACACACTCTTCAAACTGCGATACTATCGTTAAACATCAAATATACATGATAATTACATTTAACAAGTAGTATTTTTGTGACCATTATTCATAAATAGTTTTTATTATTCATTATTGAATCAATCTCAAACAATAATTATCTTGTCAAAATTATAACATACTTCAAAAACCCTTTATTACCCTCCCTTTTCTTTAAATATCTTGAAACATATTTTAGTCACAATTTTTAATTTACATCAAATTACTTTCAAAATAATAGTATTATTATTTTACATCAAATTAATAATATATTATAACCATTTGAATATTTTCTAAAATTAGTTTATTACCACTTACTCAAAAACAACAACATCTTATATTCTTTTCAAAACTTCCTTTATTATTATTTACCTTAAAATAGAAATGTTGTATAAAAAATGGACAAACACCTCCAATCGAATTAACAATAGAATATTCAGTATTAAGTAAATGCAAAGAGAGTAAAAGATATCAAGATTTATAGTGGTTCAACTGTAACGAGCCTACGCCCACTATTCATATTTATTCTTTTCTTATAATTTAGCTTTTATAAGAGTTTTGGAGAAGAAATACAACGAATTTTCACCAAAAATTGATCAATGAAGCTCTTTTTGGTTTTTTTTTGTAGCATGGAGCCTCCAAGCTTAAAAAATTATTCTCATGAATGCCAATGCCTGGATATTTATAGGACTGAAGAGGTAGTGGATTAATTCAAAATATACGTAGATTTCATTCCATATGTGCATTTTCTGGATCAACTGAGAGCTCTATCTGGTGTAGGTCGGCCTAGAGGTATGCATGTGGTCACTTTGATGGCTAATTTCATGCTCTTCTTTCCTTGGTCTGGTAGGTTTCTAAAAACATTATTTGACTGTATTGTTCGGTGGTTTCCTTGGAGCAAGGTTTTATGGTCTGACACTTAACATGTCGAATAGAATATCATGTCTGGTATCTTGGGGTGCCGAATAGGATATCCTATTCGATACCTTAGGGGTACTGAAAAGGAATTGTTGTTCGGTAACGAAGGGTACTGAACAGGAGTTTCTATCCGATCTTAGTTCTTGCTTCTAGCATTATAACCTATACTACCAAGGTGCTTCTCTTCATCAAATCTATCTTAACTCTTGCTCGACTACACTTGGGTCCTAATCTTATGGGCAAAACAGCCCATAACACTGCGCTCCAAAGCTCATCACATAAATTACGAGGTAGGATTTATTGAACTCTTGAATGAATGCTTTGGTGGGCACATGTCACCACCTTTCCTCCTCCTTTTTGGGTTAGTATGACTACTTTCCCGGTGGTCAAGGTTAGGTAGTGAAACGTTGGTCCAACACCGTTTCTTCTTGGCATGAAATTGGTTCGATGCCGATCACCCCATGCCCCTAGATAAATTGCTACACCTCTTCCCACCGAACATGCCTAATTATTTCTCTAAGCCCATCATTTTATGAGACTATTCATCTCCCCTCGGCTGCCATTCCAACCTTCATTCCCGCAGCCTCTAATTCCACTCAAACCTCATATTAGGTCACTGGTAAGCGTCTCTACTTGGTTTTGCATCCCGATAGCTAATTTACATGTTATTCCATATAGCTTGGCCGTCAGTTGGTAGCTGGATTAGGGTTTAGGGCTGTTTGGTTATTAGCCGAACATAAGTATTAGAGTTTTTTTGGTTTTTATTTTATTTTTGTATTTTTTCATCCATACTAACACGTTGTGAGTTATGATTAGTGTCTTATCCGATTGTAGGTGGTGACTTTGGGTTTTAGGGTTTGATGGCTGGTCAATTAGATTTGTGTGTGTCTTCCCTGATTACTTGAATGCTCGACCAACGGTCATAAAGTGAATTAGCTGCATGCTAACCAATTGTAAACTTGTTACCCTAGTTTTAGCCATTGAACTGAACTTTGAATATCCGTTTCTAGGCAGAGGTATTGGCATATTTTTTCTAACAACAACCCTTTGCAATAATTCATTGCTTTGGCTAACATAGTTTTGGTTCTTTTTCAATGTATATGCACATACTCACACATACACATACATGAACAAGTCCTGTAACGACCCGCCTTTTTGGATAGTTTAAACCGACGATCAAATACACATGCCGATTCCAAACCATTCAAAAGGGCAGATGGTTATTGGGGCAAATAAGAAAAGAAAAGAAAGAGAAATAAAGGAAAAGAAACAACACAAAATCTCGCAGCGGAACGATAAAATATAATAGTCAAATAAACAGTTCATGAAGATGTTTACTATACTTTGACAATTATTTATACAACATTTATCAGAGTTATACATATACAACAGAACAATTAAAATAATGCAGCAAATAGCATGATGCAAGGGTAATAATAGTAATAGTATACCAAATCTTCGTCGTCATCCTCCAGAATAGATCTTCAAAAATCTGAAAAACTCAGGGCTGACCCGAGCGTAATGAAAAGACAAAACACTCGAGTCAGGACTAAAATATCCTTATGAAAGTTAAATCAATCGTAAATAAATATGAGTGTAACGGCGTCAGAGATGTTTACGGGGTTTGACATCTCATATCCAGTGTCAACGTGTGTGCAACAACTTAAGAGATGTTACGGGATTTTCCATCTCTTAAGGATCCATTAAACTATCTACTATGTAGTAATGTACGCTAAGTAGATAATGCCTATGAGTAATATAAAGTATCAAAATAGCATTAAGGCGTTACCATAATCCCCCTTAACACATTTTATAATGCCATAGTCTATACAGCACCGTAAGCCCCACCGTAAACTAGTGGTTATCAGAGGGTACCCCATAGGTATAACACAAAACAAAACGTAGTGGTCGCGAATAGGATAATCAGTATGACAAGGTACATGAGGCGATACAACTAGGATACTAGTAGTTGCGTGATCCAGACTGATGTTGAGCATAGCCAGCAGCTACCCCAACACCGCGAAACAACATTCCCAAATCAAGGGGTGCACCCAAATCGAATCACAAATGTATAGATATCGTATCGAAGAAGTGTTTCCGCTAGAGATGGAGAACCTCAATGGCCCGGCCGGCTCCTGTTTTAGTCATGTCAAGGGTCATCCAATATCGTTCTCTTTCTTCAGTCAACGCGTTCACCAAACCATCCACTTCATTCTGGATCAACACTCCGCGTATAATAGTTATTAAAGTGGTTTTCGGTATCGACAGAGAGTATGTCCATATCTGATCCCGGTCTCTTTAATAACTACGTATTATTACATCGGTGGCTCTTTTACATTTCAAATCGATTCATAATTGATATCAAAACATCATATTCGCTTCAAAAACAAGTCCATTTCAAATATCATCATAGCTCTTCAAAACGTAAGATTCCATTTCAAAAATCATTTTTCACCTTAATATCACATTTCGATTTCAAGATCATTTCGAATTTCAATTTAGGTTGCAACTTCATTTAACCCAATTCGTATTTAAATTCAAGATTTAAACATAACATTTCACCTTATTAACCAGCTTGGAATTTTAGAAAATATTTTTAAGTAGTTTAAAAGTAGTTTAAATAATTAAAGTAGTTAAAAATACTTAAAATCTTTAAATGGATTTCAAATAGATAAATTAGTTTAAAATAATTTAAATTGGGTTAATTAGATTAAAAATAGATTAAAATAGTTTAAGTATTCAAAAGTGGTTTATATAACTGAGTAATTTGGAAAACGAAATAAAACAGCTTCAAAACCAAACCATTTCAATTATAACTTCCCAATTCAAATCAATTTCAATTTCCATTCTACCGATTCAATTTCGATTTCAATTCAAATCAATGTCAACTTTGACTTCAAATTAATTCAATTTTACATTCACCTTTAATTTATTCAATTTCAATTTATATCGATTTTTAGCTTGATTTTTCAAAATATCAATTTTTAACACTTAACAAAATTATCCTTCAATATTCAAATTTAAATCCCAATTACAAATATGATTCAATTTCAAGCTCAATTTCAAAATATCATTTTATATCGCTTTTACTTAGTAATATTCAAAGCTCGAATTTAAGGTCAAATCTTTAAACAAATCAATTTTCGAAATTCAATCATGTCCCTTTTTTAAATTCCAAAGTCTCCACTTTAATTATTTAACAATTTCTTTTAACCAAAATTTATTTCAACATTCCAAACTCAATTTTCGATAAATTTGATTTCTATAAATTGATTTCTATTTAGAACTTTGAAATCAAAACATTTAAATAAATTTCAAATCGATGATTTTAAAAATTATAAATTTAGCCAATTCGGTGTCCATATATAATTTTCTATCCTATGGCCAAGTGATTATTTATTTCAATTAAATGTCAGGGATGGATATATATCACTTAAACGAAATCACAGTGTCATATGCATGCATAACAGGATACATATAAGCAAATAAACATCCAAACATTTAAATATCAACCAATAGCATCCATCGAAATACATCATCCAATAGACAATACAATTCACGGCAATTTCATAGTTATCAATATCAGGCACTTTAATCACAATTCAATTTTAATTTCAATTTTTGACTGTCAATTTAATTTTCAATGGTAAATTCAAATGACAATCTATATGAAAATTAAATTTTATCAAACAACGACAAATAAAATTCATATCACTTCATAGTATCAAATTTAACCATCATAAAGATATTCAGTACGTTGTGAGCGTTAGAAAACACTCACTTTGATTTCAATGTAGTTCCAGCGTTTTATTTCGAATAAAATTAAATGAGCGTTTAATTTTACTCGAAATTTTCACTAGCTCCAAACGATTCCAATCCAGCTCCATTGCGTAGTGCTCGACAAAATGAACCCGTCGCAATTCGTTTCGTCCAAAACGGACCTCGTATCAAAAAGTTATACACGTTTAAAGTTTGAACAATTATAATATAATTTAATTACAACTTTTATTTTCAATTCTAAACCTTAGATTCAATCACGGCCATCCATTCCCTTTCCCACACATCTGTGCCGCACCCTTATTCTTCCTCATGCACGTATGCTCCAGTAAACGAACGCGCAAACGAACCCAATGCCGCCTATATGCCCTAATACACGCAGCCATCACCTCGACTTCCAGGACGATCAGGATACACCATTCCAAAGCTTGTCTCGTGCTCGACTCCTGGCTCGAATTTGGTGGAGCTCGGCTGCTTAATGGCCTCGAACGATGTGAACAAACGGCACGACTTTGAGGAGCAATTTTCGTTGATTCGGGCATCGAAACCCGATCATAACCGTTGGATAGAGAGATATTGATGCCCTCTACAACTTTCATGTTGAAGGTTTCGCGCGAATGTCGACGGATTGGGAGATCGGAGGCGATGAATTGGGTTCGTTTCTGGCCGTGGGTTATAATAGTGGCGGCTAGGGCATTATAGGTTAGGGTTTGAGAAATGAATGGTGAAGGGTTCCTTTTATAGAATTTCAACGTAAAACACTATTCACTCCTGATTTCTGAACTCCGATTTACGCGCGGTGACCGGCGTTTTTAGGGTTTATCCCATGTTCCGGACACAATGGAACAGGTTTTGGAAGCTAATTTGATCGTATGTGAGAGTTATGGAAATAAACGATCGATTTTAAATTAAATCGATTAAACAAATTTCTATGCGTTTTGGCTTGCCCCGGACAAACGATAAATCCGATTGACTTGAAATTTGAAATCTTACAATAATATCACGTTACGGATCCGATGAAACTGGTTTCGTCGAAATCCGAGACTTTTTGAAAAATGGCTATTTTAACTCGTCAATTAAATATTAAAATATTCAATTTTCACAAATTTACTTTTAATTCGATTTTAACAGTTCTATAACCTCATTATAACTTTAATATGATAAAATAAAATTTTACAAATCATTTTTAATCATATTAAACTCGTTATTCAATTATCCAATAATTTCCAATTTTAAAATCATATTAACTATATTATAATCCCAATATAACTTATATTCACTTTGGAAACCAATTTGAATCATATTAAATCAAATTTCAATTATTCACTCTATTTTCATATATTAAATTTCAATATCAAATTAATCATATCAAATTTGGAATTTAATTATTCAAACATTCGTAATATTAAATTTAAACAAATTTTATTATTCTTAAATCACTATCTTTTGAGATATTCAAAACGAACTTAAAAATTTAACTTTTGAAACGAATTAAAATTATAGAACAACCATTTCCATTATACAGTTATTCAATTCCCATTGTTAAATTATTCAATAAATTCCAAATATTAAATTTAAACAATTTCGATTATCCAATAATTCATTATCTTTTGAAATATTGAAATTGAACTTATAAGATTCAACTTTTAAAACCAATTCACAATTTAGAACACTATTTTCATTTTACAGTTATTCAATTATTCAATTAGTTTAAATATTTAATTTAAATAATTTACCTATTCAATATTCGATATTTGATTTGAATAGATTTTGCTTATCAATCAATTACTCTATTATACCCAATGAATTCAACATTTATTATTATTCCAAACGACTTACAATTTTTTTTCTAACACTAAATCACGAAATCTTATTAAATTAGCTATTTTAATTATCGAAAATTTACGGGTCGTTACACTCTCCCCCACTCAAAACTTTTCGTCCCCGGAAAGGAAAAAAGAAGGGAAAAGGAACTAAGTATAGAATTCAATATTAGATATATTTTTGTTCAAAGTTACCAACTTATAAACAATGAAATTCCATTTATAAAGTCATAACTACGCTTCCACTAAGTTACTCCGAACGGCTTTCTAACTTTTAAAAGTTAGTTATCAAAATAAGTTAAAAAAAAATTTAAAACTTGAAAAATTTTCTAACACCCGGATTTACGGAAAATTTCGGCAGATTCTCCTTTGCGCGGCTCGATCGGAAAAAAAAATGACAGTATATATATCACAAATATACATCTCATCAAGTGATGAGGCATCCCGCAGGGAAAAAAAGTGTAAAAATACGGTATGTAATCCGAGATATGTACCTTATATATTATTAGCGAGCATATACGGCTAATATAGCGCGAAAGCGAGCTCCAAATGCGAAGCAAGCGCAATCCGCACCTACTAAACACTCAACAAACCATGAGAAACATGCATATTATGAAAATAATATCAATATACATCATATAGCAACATAACAACTACATGTGCCAACATAGCAAATGCAACAAAACAACAAATGCATCCACCAAATCAACTATCATCCAACAAATCCATAATCAATCAATATAAATTTACTTCTCATTAATATTTATTCACTTGGTTTTCAATTTTAATCACAGTTGATTCATTAACGTTGGATTTTACTAACATTCATTCTCAATTCAATTAGTTAACATTCACTAATTTATATTTACATTAGTTTACTTCCAATTTGAATCAAATTAAATTCTATTTAAATTCATTTACTTCCAATTTGATTTCAATGATTTATAGCTTTCAATTTCATTAACACTAAATGAATTATATACAATCAACTAACAATCATATAACAACCAAATCATACCCAACATAACCAAATTATTAATTTTACATTCAATTTGGTTTATCTCTTTTATATATATATCCTGTTATATAATTTTAAAAGAATCATTTTATATTTGGCATCTTAAATTTCCGATATTAACTTTAATTAAGTCCGTAAGTCGTACATATATCATCCGTGAGAAATACCAATCTAATCGCTTATTCGATCACACAATTTCACTTCCAACTAGTATCGTTCACCCGACTCTCTAGTGCGGACTCAGATTTGGTTCCTTGATTGGAAACTGTTACTCTCCTTGCATAACCATATACTATGATAGAGAATTCCAGAATCAAACCAAAAATCCATATCCAGGGTTTGCCGTCGTGAATCGAGTGGAAAATCCTAACTTGGATCGATATAAATCATCTCGAAATTTTGTGCTCGAATTTGGATCAAATCGTTATGCGAACAAATAATATACGTACAACTCACGTATTACCTTCCAATGGATTTCTATCCAATTTATCTATACTAAATTATTTTATTGGCTTTCATTTTTTTTATTTACAATTAATTATTCACAATCCATTATTCAGTTAATATATTCATTTCTTTACATAGCATGTTCTTTAACATTATCTTTTCTTAAACATCATATCATTGAATTTGCTTACTCAAGTTCATTTTAAACATTCTATATAATTTAATTAAATTCAATTTCATTTTCCAATTGATTCTTAGCTATAAGAAATTCCTTTGTTTACATTTATTGCATTTTCATAATTTCAGTTAATAACGAATTCATTTGTGGAACATTTTATTAACCGGCACTTTAGTTTATTAATCATCCTATAAAAGTCTAATCTCTCATAAATGACTTTTCTTAGTTTACAGTTATCTTAAAGGTTACAAATTCAGAAAAATTTTACAACCCCTTTGCAATTTATATTTGTTTTCTATAACCAATTTACAAAGATATAATATGATTCATTTATTTTCTTTCTAAGTTCACTCACTTGTTCCATTTATACATTCATCCTTTAATGCTATATTTAAGTATATAACATTTTTATCACAACCAAAATTTTCATTTATATACATTTTAATTCCTTTTGAGTTTTCCTTACTTGTATACTTCAATTATTTTCAGGTTCTGTTTATCTGTACAACATCTCATTACATATCCAAAACATCATTTCAACTTCTTAATATTTGGTAAGTCATATTATATGTTATTAGAATGCAAATTTGGTATTATACAAATTTATAGAATTTCATTTTACTTAATTAGAATGTTCACAAATTTGATTTATTTAAATCCTCTTTACCTTTCAACTTTAAAGGTACACTACAACTCTAAAGTTTTCCCAAAACATAAGCTTAGATATCTTAATCCTCCTATTTTATAAATTATGGCTATTCACATTTCATTCAAATAATTTGAAAATTACTAATTAACATAACTTAGAAATTTAAATGCCCGGTTCTTTTCAAATCGTTTGAAATAAACATATACACTTATATCTTTAATATATATCAAATCATACCTTTGGAGTTTAAACCAAAACCCATTTATCCAAAATAATTTCGAAGAAAAGCAAAGCTTCTTAGAAGTCTCCCCTACTTTGAGACTCGAAAATGAACGTCGATGATGCTGCGAAGTCATCACCGAAATTATTTTCCAGCGACATAAGAGAGGAGTACTGAATTCATTCCTTCCTTTAAAAATCCTTTCAAAATATTTCCATAAACAATTTCCAACTAATATTACTATATATTTCTTCAAAACTTTGAGAACCATTTTTCAAAATCTCCGGGTCTTAAATCCAATATTTTCCAATTTAAATCTATTTTAATTCATAAGTCACCTATATAAAATATTCTTATAGGATTTTTTTTCTCCAAACAATCCACAAGTGTTTTATCATTGTTCATTTTGTAATTCACCTTGTTTATTAAATTACAATATCCAATTAATGATAATAACCAATATATCATTTCTAACAACCAAATAAGCTAGATAGATCACAATAATTTTTGAAAACAAATTTTTTATATACAAAATATAATTAGGGCAAAATTATTTCATTTACCCAATCTCAAAACAATACTATGTCAAATTGTTCTGTTTAAGTGTTTAGAGATCCCTATCAATGATATTAATTACTCGTATTGACCAGAATCCATAAGCCACTCAACAAATCAACCGACACAATATAAAACATTTTATATCACTAACAAATACACTCTCTCATATGTATACACTCAACGACTCATCATTGGGTATAACTACCCTATTTATAAAGAGTCAGACCCCACAAAGCTAAGGTTATCGCTAAACCAAAGCTCTGATACCAACTGTAACGACCCGCCTTTTTGGACAGTTTAAACCGACGATCAAATACACATGCCGATTCCAAACCATTCAAAAGGGCAGATGGTTATTGGGGTAAATAAGAAAAGAAAAGAAAGAGAAATAAAGGAAAAGAAACAACACAGAATCTCGCAGCGGAACGATAAAATATAATAGTCAAATAAACAGTTCATGAAGCTGTTTACTATACTTTGACAATTATTTATACAACATTTATCAGAGTTATACATATACAACAGAACAATTAAAATAATGCAGCAGATAGCATGATGCAAGGGTAATAATAGTAATAGCAACCAGATCTTCGTCTTCATCCTCTAGAATAGATCTTCAAAAATCTAAAAAACTCAGGACTGACCCGAGCGTAATGAAAAGACAAAACACTCGAGTCAGGACTAAAATATCCTTATGAAAGTTAAATCAATCGTAAATAAATATGAGTGTAATGGCGTCAGAGATGTTTACGGGGTTTGACATCTCATATCCAGTGTCAACGTGCATGCAATAACTAAAGAGATGTTACGGGATTTTCCACCTCTTAAGGATCCGTTAAACTATCTACTATGTAGTGATGTACGCTAAGTAGATAATGCCTATCAGTAATATAAAGTATCAAAATAGCGTTAAGGCGTTACCATAATCCCCCTTAACACATTTTATAATGCCATAGTCTATACAGCACCGTAAGCCCCACCGTAAACTAGTGGTTATCAGAGGGTACCCCATAGGTATAACACAAAATAAAACGTAGTGGTCGCGAATATGATAATCAGTATGACAAGGTACATGAGGCGATACCAACTAGGATACTAGTAGTTGCGTGATCCGGATTGATGTTGACCATATCCAGCAGCTACCCCAACACCACGAAACAACACTCCCAAATCAAGGGGTGCACCCAAATCGAATCACAAATGTAATAGATATAGTATCCAAGAAGTGTGTCCGCTAGAGATGGCGAATCTCAATGGCCCGGCGCGGCTCCTGTTTTAGTCATGTCAAGGGTCATCCAATATCGTTCTCTTTCTTCAGTCAACGCGTACACCAAACCACCCACTTCATTCTGGATCAACACTCCACGTATAATAGTTATTAAAGTGGTTTTCGGTATCGACAGAGAGTATGTCCATATCCGATCCCGATCTCTTTAATAACTACATATTATTACACCGGTGGCTCTTTTACATTTAAAATATTCATAATTGATATCAAAACATCAAATTCGCTTCAAAAACAAGTCCATTTCAAATATCATCATAGCTCTTCAAAACGTAAGATTCCATTACAAAAATCATTTTTCGCCTTAATATCTCGTTTCGATTTCAAGATCATTTCGAATTTCAATTTAGGTTGCAACTTCATTTAACCCAATTCGTATTTAAATTCAAGATTTAAACATAACATTTCACCTTATTAACCAGCTTGGAATTTTAGAAAATATTTTTAAGTAGTTTAAAAGTAGTTTAAATAATTAAAGTAGTTAAAAATACTTAAAATCTTTAAATGGATTTCAAATAGATAAATTAGTTTAAAATAATTTAAATTGGGTTAAGTAGATTAAAAATAGATTAAAATAGTTTAAGTATTCAAAAGTGGTTTATATAACTGAGCAATTTGGAAAACGAAATAAATCAGCTCCAAAACCAAACCATTTCAATTATAACTTCCCAATTCAAATCAATTTCAATTTCCATTCTACCGATTCAATTTCGATTTCAATTCAAATCAATGTCAACTTTGACTTCAAATTAATTCAATTTTACATTCACCTTTAATTTATTCAATTTCAATTTATATCGATTTTTAGCTTGATTTTTCAAAATATCAATTTTCAACACTTAACAAAATTATCCTTCAATATTCAAATTTAAATCCCAATTACAAATATGATTCAATTTCAAGCTCAATTTCAAAATATCATTTTATATCGCTTTTACTTAGCAATATTCAAAGCTCGAATTTAAGGTTAAATCTTTAAACAAATCAATTTTCGAAATTCAATCATATCCCGATTTTTAAATTCCAAAGTCTCCACTTTAATTATTTAACAATTTCTTTTAACCAAAATTTATTTCAACATTCCAAACTCAATTTTCGATAAATTCGATTTCTATAAATTTATTTCTATTTATAACTTTTAAATCAAAACATTTAAATAAATTTCAAATCGACGATTTTAAAAATTATAAATTTAGCCAATTCGGTGTCCGTATATAATTTTCTATCCTATGGCCAAGTGATTATTTATTTCAATTAAATGTCAGGGATGGATATATATCACTTAAACCAAATCACAGTGTCATATGCATGCATAACGGGATATATATAAGCAAATAAACATCCAAACATTTAAATATCAACCAATAGCATCCATCGAAATACATCATCCAATAGACAATACAATTCACGGAAATTTCATAGTTATCAATATCAGGTACTTTAATCGCAATTCAATTTCAATTTCAATTTTTGGCTGTCAATTTAATTTTCAATGGTAAATTCAAATGACAATCTATATGACAATTAAATTTTATCAAACAACGACAAATAAAATTCATATCACTTCATAGTATCAAATTTAACCATCATAAAGATATTCAGTACGTTGTGAGCGTTAGAAAACACTCACTTTGATTTCAATGTAGTTCCAGCGTTTTATTTCAAATAAAACTAAATGAGCGTTTAATTTTACCCGAAATTTTCACTAGCTCCAAACGATTCCAATTCAGCTCCATTGCGTAGTGCTCGACAAAACGAACCCGTCGCAATTCGTTTCGTCCAAAACGGACCTCGTATCAAAAGGTTATACACGTTTAAAGTTCGAACAATTATAATATAATTTTATTACAACTTTTATTTTCAATTCTAAACCTTAGATTCAATCAGGGCCATCCATTCCCTTACCCACACATCTGAACCGCACCCTTATTCTTCCTCACGCACGTATGCTCCAGTAAACGAACGCGCACACGAACCCAATGCCGCCTATATGCCCTAATACACGCAACCATCACCTCGACTTCCAGGATGATCAGGATACACCATTCCAAAGCTTGTCTCGTGCTCGACTCTCGGCTTGAATTTGGTGGAGCTCGGCTGCTTAATGGCCTTGAACGACGTGAATGAACGGCACGACTTTGAGGAGAAATTGCCATTTATTCGAGCATCGAAACCCGATCATAATCGTTGGATAGAGAGATATTGATGCCCTCTACAACTTTCATGTTGAAGGTTTCGCGCGAATTTCGACGGATTGGAAGATCGGAGGGGATGAATTGGGTGCGTTTCTGGCCGTGGGTTATAATAGTGGTGGCTTGGGCATTATAGGTTAGGGTTTGAGAAATGAATGGTGAAGGGTTCCTTTTATAGAATTTTAATGAAAAACACTATTCACTCCAGATTTCCGAACTTCGATTTACGCACGGTGACCGGCGTTTCTAGGGTTTATCCCACGTTCCAGACACAATGGAACAGGTTTCGGAAGCTAATTCGATCGTATGTGAGAGTTATGGAAATAAACGATCGATTTAAATTAAACCGATTAAACAAATTTCTATGCGTTTTGGCTTGCCCCGGACAAACGCTAAATCTGATTGACTTGAAATTTGAAATCTTACAATAATATCACGTTACAGATCCGATGAAACTGGTTTCGTCGAAATCCGAGAATGTTTAAAAAATGGCTATTTTAACTCGTCAATTAAATATTAAAATATTCAATTTACACAAATTTACTTTTAGTTCGATTTTAACAGTTCTATGACCTCATTCTAACTTTAATATGATAAAATAAAATTTTACAAATCATTTTAATCATATTAAACCCGTTATTCAATTATCCAATAGTTTCCAATTTTAAAATCTTATTAACTCTATTATAATCCCAATATAACTTACATTCACTTTGGAAACCAATTTGAATCATATTAAATCAAATTTCAATTATTCACTCTATTTTCATATATTAAATTTCAATATCAAATTAATCATATCAAATTCGAAATTTAATTATTCAAACATTCGTAATATTAAATTTAAACAAATTTTATTATTCTTGAATCACTATCTTTTGAGATATTCAAAACGAACTTAAAAGTTTAACTTTTGAAACGAATTAAAATTATAGAACAACCATTTCCATTATACGGTTATTCAATTCCCATTATTAAATTATTCAATAAATTCCAAATATTAAATTTAAACAATTTCGATTATCCAATAATTCATTATCTTTTGAAATATTGAAATTGAACTTATAAGATTCAACTTTTAAAACCAATTCACAATTTAGAACACTATTTTCATTTTACAGTTTTTCAATTATTCGATAAGTTTAAATATTTAATTTAAACAATTTACCTGTTCAATATTCGATATTTGATTTGAATAGATTTTACTTATCAATCAATTACTCTATTATACCTAATGAATTCAACATTTATTATTATTCCAAACGACTTACAATTTTTTTCTAACACTAAATCACAAAATCTTATTAAATTAGCTATTTTAATTATCGAAAATTTACGGGTCGTTACAAGTCCACTCTTTGCGCTATTTCATAAGATAAATTACTATATATCATATAGATATGTCGGGCTACTGAAAGATTCATTCAAAAACTATTTCTAGAGATCAGGATTCTTCTTCTTCGGCCCCTTCGAATATTGCACCGTCGGGTCGTCACTCCAATCAGCCCATTTTCACTCACTCTTTAGTTACGTGCATGGCACATATAAGCTTTTAATAAATCCTATCGACTCTTTGGCCTCCACTGTAATATCTCACAGCAGGATTGACTAAAATATAATAGTAAGTAAATACTCACCCAAATGATAACACTTTCTATGTAAGTGTCATAAAGTTGAGAAGTCTCCATCATCTATCTTACATATAGGATGTTATGAGGAGGGGGTCAGAACAAAAGTTCTGATGAATGAATAAATTATGTACTTCTAGCTTAATTCTACATATATCATTTTATTTCCATTTATTATTATATTAGGTTCGTTTGTTTACAAAACTCTCGTCTCTGTTCGTGAACCGTGCCCATCTACTCCATAGTAAATTAAAACCTAATAACTAACATATACATATATGTAGCTATAATCCCAATGGCTATATTGGTCCTAGGTACCACCCATGGTACCTTTCTTATCCTCCTCGAAAAGGGATCCATCGTCTTGCTTCGAGAGCATTCTGTAACTACATTTGTAAAGGAATGCTTCATAAGGCCTACAATATCGATGCTCCATTGTCTTGCTCCATAGCTATATCTATAAAGGACTGCTTTGTAAGGCCTACAATACAGATACTCCACTACTTACTATGAAAATGTAAATTGTGTCCACACTAGCCTATGCCAGTGCTCGGACATCCATAATGTACCACCCATGGAAATGTAATAATTATATTAATTACTGTCCATTTGCTTCTTTTAATAATTTTTAAAAGAAGTATGTAATTTTTAATTATGGTTTATTGAAATAAAAGGTTGAAATTGGGTTAAAAATAAGTTTTGTATACAAAAAATGTTTTGAAATATTTTTCTAAGTGATAAAATAATTTTTTTGGAATTTTTGGAGTTAAAAACATGGTTATATTCATTTATTTGAGTAAATAGTGCATTTTTGTTAAATAAAGGAATTTAATAATAAAAATGTTTTAAAAACATTGAGGACTATGTAATCGTTCTGTCTACTATCTGAATCCCGCTAACAAGGTCTACCTTGTACGGAATTTAGTCGGGGATTTTCCATATCTGTAAAGGACTGCTTCGTTAGGCCTGCAATACAGATATTCAAGTTAGTCTTTCTCATTTTCATCGTGGCTATGGCCCCACGCTGCCACCCCTTAACTAACCGAAAGATTTCTAAAGAGTTAAGTGGCTATGCCCTACTACAAACAATCTAACATCCAAATGGCGGTGCCCCTCATCTAATGTCTCGTTAGTGAAAGAATCATTTGCCTGATGGTTTAACTCTAGTCTTTCTCAAAATCGCTCTTGGCCTTGATGTTGGACTATATCCGCACGCGACTATCCTTAAACTTACTTGTAAGTACTGGACATAAGAATACCCTACTCAAAACTCCAAGCCCTTCTGACTGTCTATAAAGGTCTGCTTTGTTAGGCCTACAATGCAAATGCAGCCAAGGCATAATCTCTTGATGGAACATCTACAGACCTGCCTCTAGGGGTGTTACACACTCCCCCCTCAGGAAATTTCATCCCCAAAATTTGATAAAGGTTCAATTATGTAATTTTCCGTATTAATCACATTCATTTTATGTACATCCAATTTTGCAATAATCCACACATAGTCCAAAGTGCAATACATCATAGAAAATACACATGTACAAGAATTTCTATGTGGTACCTCCTATATGAATGCTTTTTCTTTTGGAAATTCCTTTTAAAACATGATGCACACATCCTAAATATACTTGCAATTTCTATATGAATGCAATCTTTTGAAAACTCAAAACATTTTTGATTCAATTTTTCCGACACTCCTACTAAATAGGAGCATAGTTCAAAAAAAAAATTACATCAAAACCTACCACACAACTTTTGATTTTCGAATTTTAGAAAATTTTAATTTTCCAAATTCGATTTTTTATGTTGTAAAAAAGGTGGAAAATGGAAAAACTTCATATTTCTTCGATTTTCTTTTGCACACACCTTCCTCCTTACTTGGGATTTAGGCTGCTGTTCTAAAAAAAATTATTTACTTCCCCAAGCATAGTATACATAAGAAAATATCTTTTTTTTTTAATTTTCTGTTGACGTTTATGTCGCTCTCTTTAATTTGTTATTTTCTTTTTTTATACAGCAACTAAATAAGGCTATCATCTAGGGCAAGGAGGTCTAGGACCATGTCCACTTTGACATAGAAAGGTCCTACTCTAGGAATCCAAGTAACTCATATGCTCCTCCTGCTGTCTATTACTTGTTACCAAGTTACGATGTATTATTCATGACGAATAAGATCCATCATCTCTTCTATTCCATACTCAAAAAGGAATAACTGTCTCATTTACTGCAACGGATAAGGGTTTCAATCTATGCAGTCTCTATCTAAACTGACAACTAAACTTAGGGAAATTTTCTATTTACCTTTCATTTTTCCCCAACTAAGGTTTACCTGTCCCAACCACGTGCATCATATCATTTTACTAATGTCATTTCACCATTCTTCTATAGTCTGCACACATGAAGCAACATTTTTAGGTTTTCGCTAGTGTCCTATACACCTTACGAGAATTTTTATTATTACTAAGAGTAATTGCTCCTATAGCCTCATACTTTTCCCATTACAACTAGGAAATGATTTATATCTACTCCATATTTAAAATTATGATTTGGTTTGGTATTTATCAATTTTTCTTCAAAAATTAAAACTTTTAAATTTTATCTTTTCAACAACTTATTTACTTTTCCACTAAACCATCTTATTTTTAAACATGTCTTGCTTATTCTTAAAACTTTTTTTCTTGACTTTAAAAAATATGTCCTCACATGTTTTCAAAATATCTTTTTTTTTTATAGATTTACAAATTTACTAAAACTAGAGTAAATAAGAACAATTATTTTATCAAAAATCTCTTAGCTTTCCTACTCTTTCAATTACCTAACCTTGAAGGAGCTACTGACTTACTACACTTAATGGTTTTATACCTTAATGTATTGGAATTACTTTCTCTTATGAGAAACCATTAATGCTAAAACCTACTATGAATCCTCTAAAGGAGGATTTCATGTTTATGTAAAATTATAAGAAATTTATTTTACATTTTATCGAAATAGTCTATACAAAATATGGTGCCTTTCATACCTGGTACAGCTTTTTCACGTATTCCTTATTCTAGCATAAAACATCTTTATTTGTGATTCATAGAAAATTTTATCATCACTCATTTCATTCCAATAGATTAAGGTATGCTTACTCTATAGTTACTTGCACACGATATTTCCCACTAAATTCATTAATTTATCATACATTATTTTGCTAAAGAACTAACTTTTAAAACTTCTTTATAACTAGAAAATATTTTCATGTGCTTATTGTGTACATACAAACAACTTTAGAAATTATCTCCGAAAACTCATTTGGGTCAAAACAGGTCTTGTGTAAAACATGGTTATTGCAACCCAAAAATACTAATATATGGATTAATTAAAATGAATATTAACAAATCCCGTATGCTATGTAAAAACATTTACATTGGGAGTCGCCTACTATAACAATAGTGTCATAATCTATGTTTCCTTCATTTTTACTGAAAACATTTATTACAAGAATAAACGTTGTAACCTACATTTTCGATACTTAAACACTCTAGGTTTTTATATTTAAAATCATTGTTTACCTACAAAGAAACTAGCGAGCTATACATGTTGTATTAAAAAGAATTTCAAAATTTACATCATATAAAAACGAATTTAAATTTCAAATCACTTATTTTTTTCAAAAACCCAATATTTGCTTCCTCAAATACATTAAGAATTATATTTTTCAACTTTTTTAATTCAAATGTTTCATCTTTATTGGGTTAGACATAAAGTGGATTTTCTTTATACTAAAAACCTCTTATTCTTCTTGAAATAAAAACACTCTCCCTGCTATCCCTAAGGAACTTCCCTACTTCCTAAAACATATGGATACAAATTCTCTCTCAAAGCATACCTTATTTGTATGTTATAAATTGATAATAACATAGGGCTCTACATACTTAGGTCACCCCAAATCCAACTAGCAAACTATGCACAAATATACTTCTAAAAACTTTCCATATGTTAAAATCTATGGTTAGGGACTATTTGAATTTTAGTACATAATATATTTATATTTATTCGAAAATACAAATACGTTCACTCACTATCTACCTAGGAATCCTAAATGTAGGCTTTGATACCAAATGTAACAAACTGAATTCCAGTGGTCCGGATTTTTCACAAAAATTCGAAAAAAACAAGCCCACTAGAGCCCGAGTTCGGTATTTGTTATCCTGCAAATAGACAAAAATATATATCAAAGCTCAACAATTTATCTCGCAGTGGGATTGACTAAAATATAATAGTAAGTAAATACTCACCTAAATGATAATACTTTATAAACAAGTGTCATAAAGCTAAGAAGTCTCATTCATCTACCTAACTTGTAGGATGTTATGAGGAGGGGGTCAGAACAAAAGTTCGGGTGAATGAATAAATTATATACTTCTAGATTAATTCTACATATATCATCTTATTTCCTTTTATTCTCGTATTAGGTTCATTAGGTTACAATACTCTTGCCTCTGTTCGCGAACCATGCCTATCTACTCCATAGTAGATTAAAACTTAATAACTAATATATATATATATATATATATATATATGTAGCTATATGCCCAATGACCATATTGGTCCTAGGCGCCACCCATGGTACCTTCCGTATCCTCCTCGAAAAGGGTTCCATCATCTTGCTTCGAGAGCGTTCTGTAACTACATCTGCAAAGGACTGCTTCGTAAGGCCTACAACACAAATGCTCCATCGTCTTGCTCCATAGCTATATCTGTAAAGGACTGCTTTGTAAGGCCTACAATACAGACACTCCACTACTTATTATGAAAACGTAAATCGCGTCCACACTAGTCTATGTCAGTGCTCGGACATTCTCAACGTACCACCCAATGCGTACATTGAGGACTATGTAATCATTCTGTCAACTATCTGAATTCCACAAACAAGGTCTACCTTGTGCGAAATTCAGTGGAGATTTTCTATACCTATAAAGGACCGCTTTGTTAGGCCTACACTGTGGATATTCTAATTGGTTTGCCCCTATTTCATCATGGCTATGGCCCCACGCAGCCACCCCTCAACTAACCACAAGACTTCTAAAGATTTAAGTGGTCGTGCCCTACTGCAAACAAACTAACATCCAAATGGCAGTACCCCTCATCCAGTGTCTTGATAGTGAAAGAGTCATTGACCTGATGGTTTAACTCTAGTCTTTCACGAAATTGCTCTTGGTCTTGATGCCGGCGATATCCGCATTCGACTATCCTTATACTTACTTGAAAGTACTAGACATACGAATAACCTACTCCGAACACCAAGCCCTTCTGACTGCCTACAAAGGTCTGCTTCGTTAGGCCTATAATGCAAATGCAGTAAAGGCATGCTCTCTTGATGGAACACCTACAAACCTGCCTCTGGGGGTGTAGCTTCATTAGGCCTACCCAAAGGGTCATCCTAGAGTATCCTCATGTCCCGTTGAATTCTTGTACTCTCTTGAAGCCCCAAAATGCTAAGTTGGACATGCTTCTTCATTTTTGAAATCCGTGATGAACTGCTTCGTTACACGCTTCATCCTTTGGGCTGCTCCAAACGCATTCCAATTCTTTTATTAGACCCTAAGTCTAATCTTTAATTTGCGTTTAGTTCACTTTCTTATTCTGTTGGCTACTCATTTACCCTAATTAGCATACTCTTTCCCTCGTCTCGCCTCTACTTATTGTGAGATTTTCATTTATTTAATAGGGAATGTTGTTGGTATGAGCCACATTCATTATCTTCTTATTTTACTTAATATAAATCTTAAGTTCATTAAAATAAACCTCTTTTATCATTGCTTTATTTGCTTATTGATTTAATATGAATTATTTAAATAAGCTTATACCATTATAATTGCTCATTAATTTATTCAAAGTCTCAAAATAAGCTTTTCTGTTCTTATTACTAGATTATAACATATGTTATAATTCTGCTTGTAATTGTCATTTTATCTTCTTTTATAGTCCGTACATAATTCCAGCATTTCTTTTATGTTCTAATCTGTCATCTTTTATTATGATATAGAATATTCTTTTATTTTCTTATATTATATAATTCACTTATCATAATAACTATCTTTTGAAATAGTCTGCGCAGTGAATGCAGACCTAGGTTCATTATCATTTACAGCTTCAAGTTCTTATCCAATAATTTACTTGATTCATGTCATACTTTGCTTTATTATCTTCTATTCTATGAAGTAATTCTATTTTATTTGGTGGGTTATGAAAACTATATTGAAAAATCCTTTTCCATATTTTAATGTTAAAATAATACTATAAACAATAATTCGTAACTGCTAGATATTTCTTTTACTATTTTGGAATAGTGTAAAATATGGTGGTTTCTCTATTTTACATTAGTTCTCTTTTTCATTATTTTATTCTAGCAATTACGTTCATTGTTATCTTTTAAATATTAAATTATAGAAATGTATCCTATTTTCTAAACCAACAAATTAACCTTTTAGTTGCTCCCAAGTCCAGTTATTAGATTAATTAACTTTTCTAATTTTAACGTAAATTATTACAATAATTCCATTCCTCAAACTTTTATTACTTTACATCTTATTTCCTTCATTTCAGCATTCTTAATTATTTAATCCATATTCATGTTTAATTTATTCTAGTCCATACGCGAAGAAAGAGGAGAAAGTAGAAGAAGAATGACGCTTGCATAGGAATCCAAAACGTAGAAATAGATGTAAATAAATACTAATACTGTAAATTCCATATAGTTCAGCATAACGTAATTAGTAGGATTAATTATTGAATAAAATTATCTAAACGGGAATTTAACAATAATATATCTTAAACTTAAAAGATATATAAATAAATCCACTCATATTGCTAGCTTTCCAAATCTTTTTTTTCAGATCTGTCCCTAACATCTATATTCACCTCTATTGTAACCCCTATTTGGAATTGCAAATGATATATTTACATATCTATAATATTTGAAAGAGAAAAGGAAGAGATTTGGATTAGAAATAGCAAATAAAACTCAGCTCAAGGGTTTTACTTTTGACATAGCCTTCTGATTTGAACAAATTCCTAATTCCGTAATTAATTATATTCTCTTTCTATACACATCTAAATTCGTGTGAATTGGATCTAAAATATTGTTCTTAGAAAAGTGTAGAAGTGATAGAAATATGATAGAGCTTCTTTGGGCAAGAGAAAAATAATGAGAATAAAAATGAGGCTCTGCACCTATATTTATAGTGGTTCAAATCAGTGCTAGCCATTATATATAAAACCCTAAAATCTAAAGCATACACTCGGTCTATGGACATTAAATTAATATGTTTTCTTCTACGTTTGTTTTCATTTCAAACTGATTCTCTAGTAATCTTTTTATTAATCACTTTCCCCTTCTCTCTTTCAATATATGGAAACATATATTTTTAAATGTGATGTTTCGTTTAAATAAGATTTCCTTATTAATCCTAATTAATAGATTTCACATATACTTAGAATTAATTAACTATCCAATTAATCCCTGTCTTTACTGTGATTTCATACCAAATTAATATGCTAATAAACAACATATTAATTTTTCACATATATGCATATTAATTTATTTTATTTCCATAATTATTGCATGCATATATTCTACAATTGAATTTTGAATCACAATCTTAATTATATATATTACCATAAGTCTACAATGTTTATTGATTAACAATTGATTACTTGCATAAATTACTCTTCCTCCATTTTATTGCGCTAATATATATGTTTCTAATCATATCAATTAGTTGCTACTATATGTGTTTGAAAGTAACTACTATGGCTAGTTATTACTTAGGATCGTGTAATATGGAATATAGTTAAATCTAAATGCGGAAACAGATGATAATAGCAAAGTAAATAAAAATAAAACAAGCACAACATGAATTTTTATACTTGTTCGAACTTCCCGTTCTACATCCAGACCCAAACTCCTTCTGGAATTTCAACTACAACAACCCTCACTTAACCCAGAGGAATAGGTTTACACCAACCGAACAGGACTTCACCCGCCTAAGCAACCGAATAGGACTTCAATACAAAAGATATCTGACTGTAGTGTGTTCTTAAATAACACTGATAAGTCAATTGAGTACAATCTTCCTATAATCTTCGCCTTTATGATATATAGTGTGATATGCTTTGAGAATTGTGGAAGATAAAGTGATCAATGATCAAAGTATGTAAGAATTTGAGCGCAGTTTGAAAGCTTTGAGAATAGATAAGAATTCAAGAACGCTAAAAGTAAATTCGGTAATTTGTTTGTTGAATTCTATAATCTATATATATTATATAAAGAGTTGCATGTTTAAATGAAAAGTAATATTGAAAAGAACGGATGCAATTGTTGATTTAAAAGGATGTTTCTCTTGGTGAAGAGAAGTGACTTTTCAAGAAAATAGCAGTTGGGGATATTCAGACGTCTGAATAAAAAAATTCAGACTTCTGAATTAGATTGAAAACGTAAACAGCAAAGAAATAGTTCTTTTTTGACCTCATTCAGACGTCTGAATATTTTAGTTCAGACGTCGAAATATTATGAAAACAATATTCTTATTTCAGTACTCAGACGTCTGAATGAATGGATTCAGACGTCTGATTTTGCTTTTTTGTGCATGTATGAGCATGTGTGTGCATGTGTGTGTATATATTTATATATATATATATATATCATTTAAGGAGAGATTTTAACAAATTTTCTAAGTAATACACAGACTCTAGACACATAATATACAGCTAAAAACATCTGTAGATGAATCTGCTGTAAATCTCATGCAAAGATGGTTTAATATACACATAACATTTTATATAGGTTGTTATAATCAAAATCGAGAGTCTAACATTCTCCCCCTTTTTGATGATGACAACTATATAAAATTAATAGACTAGATACTCCCCCTGTCAATATGCACAATTTAAATTTCTCCCCCTTTGTCATCGACAAAAAGAAAGATCAGTAATGATAATAGATAATCCATTTCATTAAGGCAAATAAAGAAATAGTATATAAAAAAATAATGTTATAGGTAGTTCTCATACAACTAAGATAAAGAAATAAAAGCGACAAGTAAACATAAAAAATAAACCAAGATAATTTAAAATTGACTTGAAAGAGATGGATCGTTGTGATTAGAGCTTGAGCTTGAGGAAGAGCATTCAAAAGGAGATGGATTGTAAGCTTGAGTAGACGTAGAGCCGGAATAAGAAATTCGATCCCATATCTTATTGAGAAAGACTTTGATAGAATTGAATTTTCTTTCCGTCTTTTTCTCAAGTGCTTTTATGTCCCGATGAATCTTTGATTGATTTCGAGAGAGAGTGATGATGACTTGTCTTAAAGAAGTATCCAGGCCAATTTCTTGGATGTTGTCAACATCCTCCTCTTCTTCTTCATGATGGGTACGGGAAGAAGAAGCAATACTAGTGTCTCGAGGTTGAGGAACACCTTCTTGAATATTTTGTGACCATTGTTGGAAGTAAATGATTTGTTGAGAAGGAGGCCGTATAGGAAGACCCAACAACCCTAAAGTTTTAGCGCCTAACTCACTAATACTTGTAAAATCGGAATCAAGCATTGGTACTCCGATATTTAGGAGAGTGCGCATAATATAGGCACCATAATGAATAGTTCTATACTTCCTTCGGATTGTGATATCTTGCAATTCATCCAAAATAATCTTCCCCCAATTTACTTGTTGATTAGAATAGATAGAATAAAGTGCTTGAAAGTTTTCTTTATACACTTTTTCATAGCTACCTGTTCTTGGTTGGAGAGATCGAATAAGAGCACGACGAATTAGCCTAGCTTGTGGCCTTAAGTGGGTAGATTTTAAATTTCCCATATTTATAAGTTCATCAGATAAAAATTGATGTGACACTTCATCACGATGTTCCATATCAACTTCAATTTCATTAATATCAATTCCTTGATAAGGGCAATTTAAGATATGACCTAGTCTTTGTAAAGGTAAGAAAATTCTTACGCCACAAACTAACGACCAAACACAATCTTAACGGTTTTGAGGATTTTGATGATCCAAATTTAAGTTTGCAAGAAAAAGTTTAATCATAAGATGATTAATCTTAACATTATTAGGAGTATACCCAATCAAGCTGTCGAAGTGAAATTCCTCTGCTAATTCTCTAATACGATATGCTACGAAGTCCGGGAATTTCATGAATGCTCCTTCAAAGATGTTGGAGTTCTTCATGGAATTGAACCGAGAAACAGCAACATCGTTCCATAGCCATTACCGGATTCGGTCTTCGGATGGTCCGGAAGTTGATTCTCTTGTTCTCTTTGATCTTGGTGCCATTGGTAAGTTAGAGGAAGAGTAAAAGCTTTGAGTGAGATGAAAATGGGGGCTAGGGTTCTGAAGTAAGAGGTAAAGAAGTGAAAAAGTTATTATATAGATGATGAAAAGGTAGGGGTAAAAAGGTAATAAATATAGAATAAGAGAGTTAGACAAAAATCCTCAGAAGGGATGCAGGCGTCTGAATAATTCAATTCAGATGTCTGAATTGGGTTGGTTTGCAACCTGCAAAGATTTATTTCAAAATTGGGTTAATTCAGAAGTCTGTTTTTCTTGATTCGGACGTCTGAATCTGGGGTAAAAAGTTTTTTAAATGAATATTCAGACGTCTGTTTAAACCTATTCAGACATCTGAATTGTGCACAGAAGCATATATTTGGCAATGGTGAGAATAAAAAATGTATATTATTGAATAATTTTCAATATTACAATTAGAATAAGCAGAATAAAATGACAAAATAACAAATTATATTAAAAAACAAGAAACGATTAAATAGATTTTGAAGAAGATTATGGAGTATGATAAGTTCTTCTTCAACTTTGGTACTCTCCACATATGGTCGAAGAGGAGACCATCTATTACCACGTTCCCAAGAATTTGGAGTTGTTGGTGGACGTTGTGGTGATGGTTCCCAAGGATTATGACGACTTGGAGAACGAGCTGTAGATGGTTGATGAACAGAATCCTTTGATGAAGAACCACAGAACTTTAACGCTACTTGTTCCAAAAAGCTAAGCCGTTTGGCATTAACTTTTTGCTCATAGTATAATTCACGTTGTAAGTCTAATGTTTCTTTTTGATAATGATGAATATCATCAATTTTCTCTTTTGTGGACGGTGATCCCAAAAAGAGAGACCATCTTGTTTTTTTGCTGGTGGAGTATATCCAGTATGAGTAGAGGGTGGAACGACCGGAACCGGTTCATATATAGGAGTAGGAGTTGGTAGATTCTCCGATTCCGACGAAGGAGAGGTGTAAGATAGCTTAGATGACATGGAGTTATTTTGAGATGACATGATTGAATAGAATTTTTAAAAGAGAATCAAATGAATTATTGATGAAAAGAATTGTAAGAATGCAACAATATATAGGAAGAAGCTTGTTTCAAAATGGAGGACAATGTATGGTTTGAATGTTAGAAAAATAGTATCCATAGGAAAAGAAAGAGAGAACGGAAGGTATGTATATGAAGTTAATGACAACCTCATATTTCAGAAAACGATAGAGAGTGAAGTGGTAGTGTAAAAGACTACCGAGTATGAGGTCTTAAGTTCGAGTGCTAGAAGACACTTTTTATTTCTTTTGATAGAAACTACGAACTATATTTTTTTAAATATATATATATATATTATTAAAAAAATTGAACTTAAAAATCTTTAAGAGAGACGATACCAAGTTCTCATCTTAAATTAATGAAAGTATTTTCATTTATCGATTTTCTTGAAGATATCTGCCAATTGTTTGTCAAAGGATACATACTCTAGATTTATTAAATCTTTTTCAATATTATCACGAAGAAAATGATGACGAATGTCAATATGTTTTGTTCGTGAATGATTTACAGGATTTTTAGATAAGTTTATAGCACTAGAATTATCACAATAAATGGTTGGTTTACATAAATTAAAACCAAAATCTTGTAGTGTTTGTTGCATATAGATAGCTTGAGCACATGCCAGAGGTGCAGAAATATATTCTGCTTCACATGTCGACAATGAAACACAGTTTTGTTTTTTTACTGAACCAAGATACAAGAGACCGTCCAATGAAGTGAGAAGTCCCACTTGTAGTTTTTCTATATGTCCGTCTACCTCCAAAATCAACGTCACTATAGGACATTAATTCAAAAGGACATTCATTTAGATAGAATAGTCCAAAGTCCTTGGTTTTATTAAGATATCGTAGTAGGCGTTTCACTGCTTGTAAATGTGATTCTTTAGGATCTGCTTGAAATCGTGCACACAAACAAATACTCATCATTATGTCAAGTCTACTAGCTGTTAAATACAGTAACGATCCAATCATACTTCGATATAATTTTTGATTAATACTTTTACCATTTTCATCTTTATCAAGATGTATGGTTGTACTCATAGGAGTTGGTTTGGGAGAAGTATTTTCCATACCAAAGCGTTTAATTAGATTGTTACAATATTTTCTTGATTAATAAAAATACCATTTTCTAGCTGTTTTATTTGTAAGCCAAGAAAATAATTTTACTCACCCATATGTGACATTTCGAATTCTTTAGTCACTATTTTAGAAAAATCTTGACAAAGTCTTTCATTTGTGGATCCAAAAATAATATCATCAACATATATTTGAACAATTAAAATATCCTGTTTATTTTTTTTAATAAAAAGAGTTTGATCAACCTTTCCAATTTCAAAACCAAAATCCATCAAATATCTTTTAAGACGATCGTACCAAGCACGGGGTGCCTGTTTCAAACCATATAAAGCCTTTTTAAGCTTATAGACATGGTTAGGAAGTTGTTCATGTATGAATAATGGAGGTTGTTCAACATATACATTTTCTTTTATGAAACCATTTAAAAAAGCACTTTTGACATCCATTTGATATAATTTAAAATTATGAAAACATGCATATGTTAGTAAGATTCGTATTGCTTCTAGTCTAGCGACTGGAGCAAACGTTTCTTCATAGTCAATTCCTTCTTCCTGGTTATATCCTTGAGAAACTAATCTAGCTTTTTTTCTACTAATATTTCCTTGTTCATCTGCTTTATTTTTAAAAACCCATTTTGTACCAATAACTGATTGATCACTAGGTCGTGGAACTAAATCCCAAATGTCATTTCTTTCGAATTGTTTTAGTTCTTCTTGCATAGCGATTAACCAATTTTCATCGGTAGATGCTTCTTTAATATTTTTAGGTTCAATATTAGATAGAAAAGCTACATGACCCATTTGATTTAATTGACTTCTTGTTCTAACATATGAGTTGAGTTCTCCAATAACATTATCATAAGGATGATCTCTTAATATCCTAGGTGGAGATCTTAATTCATTGTTATTGTGATTAATGTTTTCATTATTTTCAATATTTGAAATTTCTGTTTTTGTGATATTATCAGGAAATTCTTCATCGTCTCTTATACTTGGCATTTGTTTAAAATTTTCATTGAAAGATACATGAATTGTTTCTTCGATGATATTTGTTCCTTTATTATAAATTCGATAAGCTTTGCTTCGATCCGAATATCCTAAAATGATTCCTTCATCGGATTTTGGATCGAATTTACCAAGCTGATCTTTTGTGTTTAAAACAAAACATTTTGAACCGAAAACTTTAAAATAAGAAATATTTGATTTTCGTCCATTAAGAAGTTCATAAGGAGTATTCTTAGTTAGAGGTCGAATAGAAACACGATTCGAACAATAACATGCTGTTGCAACTGCTTCAGCCCAGAAATGTTTTGGTAACGTACTTCCATTTAACAAAGTTCTTGCACATTCTTGTAAGGTTCTATTTTTACGTTCTACAACTCCATTTTGTTGTGGAGTTCTAGGAAACGAAAAATTATGGAATATTCCTTTTTTCTTACAAAAATGTTCAAAGGCTTTGTTTTCGAATTCACCTGCATGATCACTTCTTATGTTTTTGATTTTCAAACCTTTAAAATTTTGAATTCTTTTAACAAAAGTTTGAAGTTATCAAATGTATCACATTTATTTTTCATAAAAATAGTACAAATATATCTAGAAAAATCATCAACAATAACAAACACATATCTACTATTATTGATGGATTTTACTTGTGTTGGTCCAAATAAATCCATATGTAGTAATTCAAGTGGCGGTAAAGTTGAAATGACCTTTTTAGATTTAAAAGATGACTTAGTTAACTTTCCTAACTGACATGCATCACAAATATGATCAAATTTAAAATTCATTTTTGGTAGACCTTTCACTAAATCATTTTTAGAGAGTATGTTTAGAGTTTTGAAGTTAATATGACAGAATCGTTTGTGCCATAACGAAGGATCATTTTCTTTGGCTATTAAACACAAATCTGAATTATGTTTTATTTTCATATTTAGAACATAAATGTTTCTGTCTCTATTACCTTCAAAGATAAGATTTTGATTTTGATCAAAAATATTACATCTGTTTTCAGAAAAAGTGATTTTGAATCCTTTGTCACACAATTGGCTGATATTAAGTAAATTATGTTTTAAATTTTTGACAAGTAAAACATTCGAAATAAGAGGTAAATTTGAAATACCGTTATTGCTCACATCACCTTTGCCGATGATATAACCTTTGGAGTTGTCTCCAAATGTGACTGATCCTCCATCTGAGTAAGTAATATTTGATAGGATATCTTTGTCTCCTGTCATATGTTTTGAGCAACCACTGTCGAGTATCCATTTTCCTCATTTCTTGAGTGGGACCTACAAAAAATAAGAGATAATATTGGTACACACTTTTTCAATAGGGTCCTAAGAGTTAAATCTAAGAAACACAAACCCAAGAGGGCTCAGTATCCCATTTAAAAATGTAATCTTTATTTTTATGAACAGTTTCAAAAAAGGTGTTTATATTTCTTCCTAATCAAACTGTTGTATGATTTAGGAACCCAGATTTTTATACTTTTTGGGTTAGAATTCCTTTTTGTCCGTTCAATAGTAGAATTAATATTTTTCTTAATTTTCTTTTTAGGTGAAATTGTTGTTTTCTTAACATATCCTAATCCTTTTCTACTTGAAACAGATTGAGAGCTATTAATAATTTTAGATAAAGTTTCTCTTCCTTTATTATAATTTGAAACATTTTTGGTAATGCTTTCTAATTTAGCTTTGAGACTACTATTATCCAACTCTATCAATTTTACCTTAGTTTTTAGTTCATGATTTTCAGAAACAAGAGCATCATTCTTTTCTTTTTGAGTTTCAATTTCATGACTTAAAAGAGTAAGTTGAGCATTTATATTAGAGAATGATTCTTGTAATTTTTCAAGTTCTTCCTATAGTCTTTTCTTCTCATCTTTAAGCATGTCTCTTTCGAATTCTGCTTTGTTCTGATGTTCACGAGTCTCCTTATATATTTTTTGATATTTTTCAGTATCAACTAGTTCTGAATTTATCTCAATCATGTCATCAAAAGTAAAATTACTAACCTCGTTTTCAGTAGCCATAAAGCAGACATTTGCTTGCTCGTTTTCACTTTCACTACTGTTATCTGATGAAGAATTATCTGAATCATCCCATGTTACGGAGAATGCTTTCTTTTTCTTATATTTTCTCCTCTTGTTGAAGTATTTTTTCTTTAATTCTGGACATTCTTTCTGGATATGACCTTTCTTATGGCAATTAAAGCATTCTAGAATTGAAGATGATGGTTTGTTTGGGAATCCATTATTTCTGCTGTTTTTCCTGAATTTCAAGAATTTTTTGGCAATAAATGCTAGATCTTCTTCATCTGAATCTTCATCTTTTTCTTCTTCGGCATGGAAAGCTATATTCTTTTTGTCTTGTGTTTGTACTCGTTTTGCCTGTAAATTCACTTCATAGGACATTAGATTTCCTATTAACTCTTCCGGTTTTATGGTAAAAAGGTCATTAGCTTCTTCAATAGCCACGACTTTTCTTTCCCATTCATATGTTAAAGAGTTTAGGATTTTTGATACAATATCAAAATCAGTTACTTTTCTCCTAATCCTAATAGTGAATGATAGATATCGTGAAATCTAGAGTACATATCATTTATGGATTCATCTTGTTTCATTCTAAAGTTTTGAAACTGATATTTGAGCATGGAGATTTTGCTTTGTTTATATTTGTTGGTTCCTTCATGAGTGATTTTAAGTGTTCTCTAGATTTCATAAGCAGTTTGACACATGCTAACACGATTAAATTCATTTCTAACTAGTGCGCAGAATAACATGTTCATAGCCTTAGCATTGGCAGTAGCATCTAATTTTTGTGTTTTTGACCAAGTGGAATACTCTCCAGTAGGAAGAGTGTATTCATTTTGTGTGATATTCCATGATTCAAAACTATTAGATTGCATATAAATTCTCATACGAGTAGACCAATAACTATAATTTAAACCATTGAAAAATGGAGGTCGTGCAATGGATTGACCTTTAATAAAACTACTGTTAGTGACAGTATTGGTAATGCTGGTGTTGTTTTCCATATTAGAAAAATATCAGATAACTGTGTAACGGTTATAAGATGCCTTGCTCTGATACCAATTGAAAGTAACTACTATGGCTAGCCATTACTTAGGATCGTGTAATATGGAATATAATTAAATCTAAATGCGTAAATAGATGATAATAGCAAAGTAAATAAAAATAAAACAAGCACACCAGGAATTTTTAAACAGGTTCGAACTTTCCGTTCTACGTCCAGTCCCATGCACCTTCTTGAATTTCAACTACAACAATCCGCACTTAACCCGGAGGAATAGGTTTACACTGCCTGAGCAACCGAACAGGACTTCACCCGCCTAAGCAACCGAATAGGACTTCAATACAAAAGATATCTGATTGTAATGTGTTCTTAAATAACACCGATAAGTCAATTGAGTACAATCTTCCTATAATCTTCTCCTTTTTGATATATAGTGTGATATGCTTTGACAATTGTGGAAGAAAAAGTTGATCAATGATCAAACTATGTAAGAATTTGAGTGCAGTTTGAACACTTTGAGAATAGATAAGAATTCAAGAATGCTAAAAGTAAATTCTGTAATTTGTTTGTTGAATTCTATAATCTATATATAGTATATAAAGAGTTGCATCTTTAAATGAAAAGTTATATTGAAAAGAACGGATGCAACTGTTGATTTAAAAGGATGTTTCTCTTGTTGAAGAGAAGTGACTTTTCAAGAAAATAGCAGTTGGGGATATTCAGACATCTGAATAAAAAAATTCAGACTTCTGAATTAGATTGAAAACGTAAACAGCAAAGAAATAGTTCATTTTTGACCTCATTCAGACGTCTGAATATTGTGAAAACAATATTCTTATTTCAGTACTCAGACGTCTGAATGAGTGGATTCAGACGTCTGATTTTACTGTTTTGTGCATGTATGAGCATGTGTGTGCATGTGTGTGTGTATATATATATCATTTAAGGAGAGATTTTAACAGATTTTCTAAGTAATATACAGACTCTAGACACATAATATACAGCTATAAACATCTGTAGATGAATCTGCAATAAATCTCCTGCAAAGATGGTTTAATATACACATAACATTTTATATAGGTTGTTATAATCAAAATCGAGAGTCTAACAGTGTTCCCGTTCTTGTCTGTTCTTGTCAGTTAATCACCTCTACTAATTAATTGAATATTAATTTCAATTTTGAACAAATACCATCAATTAATCTTCCCAATTATTTGATTTTATATAATTCCTTTCTCTAATTTATTTGTTATACAAATATGTATGTATTCCAAATAATATTAATTAGTTGTCCCATTTATAAACATTTCTTTGTTTTGAAATTTCAAAAAGTACATAACTTAATTAAATTATTTGTGTATATAATTATAATTTAACGTGGGGTGTTACATTCACTTTGACTGCCAAGCAACTACATTTGATCACTGCCATACATGGTATTCCCAATGGGAATCTCCTTTGGCCCAATCTCGAGAAATGGGCACATGCTCTATCGAAAGGGAACATGGCATATTTTCATTATCATTGCACAACCAGAGCCCCTTCTTCTTCCTTAATAGATCGTTGGATTCCCTATTTACCTAAAGATTGCCCTATTATAGTTGCAACCCAACAGATATGTATCTTTACTGGCTTGTATGTCATTTTCATTTGGGGGTTCCTAGTGCCCCTAATCACATCCAGATCAGGTTCTTTATGCAATAAAAAGCAAGATGGAAGGTTCTTCTTTTATCTGTCTTTAGGTGGGAGCAAGTTTAAGCCAGTTGAGAAATTGTGCACAAAGTACAACATGTTCAAGCATGAATACTTCTTCATTCGAGATAGCTCCTTATGCTTTCATCAATGGCATTCTAGATGCGAGTTTCTCTCTTTCTCATATTCTTCCTTCCGTATTTTTTGTGAAACGTAGCATATATACTAACCTTTCCCTCTTCAGACTTTCTTCTAGGTATAGTGAGAGCGGCAGTGGGAGAAGACCTAGAAGATATGTTGCACTGACTCTAGCAAATACCGAAGGAACTTCGAGAGACTCCTTATCTAGTTACTAATGAAAATCCGAGGCAGCTTAGGCTGTTGGAAGCTGATCATCCAATCAGAAGAGATAGGCAATCTTCTACTCCTAAGCCTGCCAAGTTGAAGGAAGTAAAATACTCAGCTGCTAGTGAAACAAGTGATGAGAATTCCTCTCAGCCTTCTGTCTCTAGTGCCCTCTTGACTAAAGATCCACATATTATTGCTCTTACGACCCTTATGGTTTTAGAGGAGCCAAAGTTAGATTCCTTCAAGGTTGAACCTCGTAAAAGTGGTTGGCTTAAGAATTTAAAGGAGTAGGAAGACAATATTGTTTGTACATGGATGATAGAAGAGGCAGGCTTCGACTACCATGATAGCAAACGTACTGCCTCGAATCACGACAAAGCGCCTTCTTTCGAGCCTATTGGTTTAGATAGCTCACTAAACTTAGAGTAATGGAAGCCTTGCATCGTGTTTTTGGGTCTAAGGAGGAGAAGAAGGATGAAGATTGAACTTTCATCCTAGAGATGTTTCCATTTCTAGTTATACTCGTGTTCTAGAGATCGGGATCGACTATGGGGCTTCTGAGTCAATAACAGAAATCTAGCGTTGGTTGGAGACCCATTAGGACCCAAAGGGTTTGTGCAGTCGCAACACATTCTTACACAAATGTTTGCATAATAATACGTTCACGTTATAGTTATGCACCTTCCAAGTGTCTGTTCTGATTCTAATCTATCCGGTTTTACCATTGTAGATAGCATAATCTCAAGAAGGGAAAAACCACTTTCTAATGTGAAGTAGCGGGGTCGAAAGCGCCTCTCGAGGATGTCAAACAGGCGGTGTCTTCATTTGGCCTGAGTGAAAATGTTAGGCAACCAATTACACAGCTGATGATTAGGGAAACTATCCACTACCTCCCGGCTGGGGATAAAGGTGACCAGGACCCCAAGGCTATTTCAAGGAAAAGATCACTCTCTCGGTAATAAATTGAGATCCCGTACTCCAGTCCGTCCCTCCAAGTCTCCTCATCATTCATCTTTTCCTTTATACAACTCGGAGTCTCCAAATATTAGGGCAAGACGAAAAAGAGAGGACCCGTAGTCCGTACTTTTGGTAGGAAACACAAGGAGAAGGAGATAGAAGGATCAGTTGTCACACCTGAACCCAATGACCCAAACTTTGATAAATTCCAACAGCCTTATCGGCTATGAGACCCCTTAGCCCACTTGATGTTGAGGCACCCCCTCTTTCCTTCAACGAGGCAATTAATTATCTTGGGAACTAGCTGGGTAGTGTTAAGGCCTTGTCTGAGTATCATGCTAAAGGCATCAAGGACTGGGAGGAGATTAGCAAAAAATGTAGACAAGGACTTAAAGATTTTTTTATCTAAGGAAGCAGCTACTTGAGAGGGACTCAGATAATAAGAGAATGGTGGATGTACAGGAGAAATATCATGCCAAAGAGATGAAGAAGCAAGCCGAAGAGATCAAGAGGCTTAAGCCTGTTCACACTAAAGATTTAGAGCAGCTAAGACGAGACCACTCCGCCAACATTAAAGTTGCCAAGAAGAATTATGATGACAGGGCCGCGTAGATTTTCGATGACTACAAGAATGTCAAGACCAAATTTACTAAGAGAGTGAATGAGCTCTAGGAGATAGTTGAATGAGTCTGGCATCATTGATGGAAAGCTGAGAGGGTCTCTCTCTAAGCAGATGTCAATGCTCTATCTGCTTGAAAAGGCCACCGAGACCTCTAGAGCCGAGAAGCTACAAGCATAATGAGATGAGGAAAATAGCCACATGGAACAAATGGAGTATCATTTAGATGAAATTTGTTATAGAATGTTCCTGGAGAAGAGTATAGCATGGATGGACGATTATCAAGAGGGTCATGGCATCAATTCATAAGCAATTCATCAACGAGAAAAAGGACATGACTGAGCGAGGTTGTCTACCCTTTAGTCTTGAAGCCATAGATGCTTGCTTTTTAGTAGCGGAGAAACTATCTTTCAACATGGTTACCTCAATTGGTTGACGTTAAAAGGGCTTGAAAAGAGGAGGAAGAGTAGAAGGGAAAGGTGGCTCGATCTTCGGGGCGACAATGCAAGATCAGATTTCATAAATTAATTATTTATTGCCCCATGCATGTTTTCCCTCAAAACATTTTCCATGTTTCTTCAAATCCATCCATTTTAAGCCTACCTCAAGACGTGCCTCCTCCTTCGAATCAAGCTAAGATTTTTGGTGATATCATAATTTCTCCTAATGGAGGTTGGATTCTTTATTTTAGTCTATGATCCACTTCCCAATATATTCAAAGCAAAGTTGGGAAAATCTGTTTCTGATAGTCCTCCTCATTTTCATGCAGGTGACACGTTTATGAACGTACCAGCTATTGTTATCACTACTAACATCCCGTCATTGGGTATTATGCCCCTAGGCCCTTCCGAGCTGCTAGCTAATGCATCAGAGGATGAAATAATTGCTACCTCCAAGGATGATGCTGATCTTTAGATATTGGGTGCCACGAAGTTCACTGAGGACTTTGATAGGGACGAGTCATTGAAATAGAAAGTCTTCTTGGAATTCCTTCTAGATGGCCAGAGTTAAGCTTGAGGCTATATAGGTACTAGGGCTCATGAAGAAGAAACATGTGGAAGTTGATGTAGCTGCCACCGCCGCTAAGTAAGACCAGGAAAAGAAAAGAGGTGAGAAGAAGGAGCTTAAACATCATGGCAAGCAAACCATCACCAAATCCAAGCCTAAGGATAAATAAAAGTCACACCCGAGCTCCATCCATGTTTTTCTTTTGTTAGTGATATTCTTGTTGTCCCTTATCTGCATTAAATATTGATATTTGTGCTCGATCGGTTTTGATACATTGGTGAGGTTGAGCGTATGTTACTCCCTGAAACTTATGATTTTTGACCTGTAAACATCTGGTGTTTGACTATTGTGATCTATATATGTGATTTGTATGTCCATTACCGTTGCATGCCTTATTTTTGCTTTTTTGTTCGTTATTTACTATGTAATTCTAGTGTTCCTTAAGTAAGCTTGAATTGATGGTCACTTCCTATCATTATTAGGCCTGGTTATCCATCGTTTGTCGAGTCCTAGCTTGACAATTAGGGCAGAAACAACCTAAAGGCTGTCTTGTCCTGATTGCCGATGAGTTGGCTTCTTTACGACCTCATCCAAATTTTCGAAGCTATTGACGTTAGCGGTCTTCCAGGTAGGATCGTCTCGACTTGCTACGACTAATGGGAAACTGTATGTCGATCGTCAATGATGAAAACCCGATTATTAGGTCATTCTGGTCCACCACTGCTAGTGAGTAATTTTAGACGATCGTCAATGATGGACACCCGGCTAAGAGATCACTCTGGTCCATTACCATCGGTGAGAAGTTTGATTCGATCGTCAATGATGGATACCTAGGTAAGGGATCACTCTATTTCATTACTACAGGTGAGAAATTTTAGCCAATCATCAATGATGGACATTTGATCATGGGATTACTCTGGTCCACCACTGCTGGCAAGAAGTTTGAGCTGGTCATCTATGATGGACATGCGGTCAAGGGATCACTCTGTTCCACCACTACTAACAAGAAGTTTGAGCCCATCGACAACAATGGATACCGGGTTAACATATGGTTTGGCCCACCATTGCTGGCGAGAAATTTGAGTCGATCGTCAATGATGGACATTTGGTTAAGGGATCACTCTGGTCTAACGCTACCGATGAGAAGTTCATGCCTATCGTCAATGATGGGAACCTTGTCAAGGGATCACTCGCCACTACTGGTGAGAAGTTTGAGCCAATCACCAATGACTAACACCTAGTTAATGAATCACTCTAGTCCACCACTACCGACAAGACATTTGAGCCGATCGTCAATGATGGACACCAGTTCAATGGAACACTCTAGTCCACCATAGTCGATGAGAAATTTAAGCCGATCGTTAATGATGAACACCCGATTAAGGGATCACTCTGGTCCACCATCGTCTGTAAGAAGTTAAAGTAAGAAGACTGCATATCGATACTTGACTGATAAGTACACAATACCGATATTAATTACTTAGGTCCTAAGACTATAGAGAGTAAATGATAAGGAAAAATGGATGTTGAAGGAGGAATAAAACAGAACAAAAAATGAATCTTGGGGTGAAGATGCTTCTCAACAAGGATGTTAACTTTCCATAGCCAAGCACCTCGAGATAAGAAGACTGCAGAACTCTTAATTTAAAGAAAATGTTTACGGAATTTTTCTGACACTTTAATTCTTTTATTTCCAAAAGAAGAGAGAAGACTTAATAGCCAAAGTAATAGATGTGGATGATTATTTCTTTGATGATGAATAAAGATACCATGTCGAGTTCAGTCGATTGATGACATCATCATTCCTCTTCATCGCTGCTATGACTTTGATGACAACCAATAGCAATGCACATGATATAAACCCATCATTAACTTTCATAAACTCTAAAGCCTCTCCGGTCTTGGCTGCGACCCTCTCTCCTCCATCTCATGGGTCATGCTCGGTAAGGGGGTTACTTGTAAACCTGAGAAGGGGTCTTACTTTAATTGCTATGCAAGGGAGTTCTTGACAGAGAAAGCAATTTCTATGCCCTTTCCCTTCTCTCTTCGTTTGTTCTCCCGAAGCTTTACAACATAACATTATCTAACTAAGTCTTATTTTCCTTCCACCACTCCTATCCCATTGGCTGTTGAGAACTTCATTGTCAAGCACCACAAGGTCATTACTTCGTCAAAATAAGATAAGGCTGGACGTCCCAAGAAGGCATTATAAGTTGAAACTCATCCACCAGTACAAAAGTTTGCTTTCGTATGACTAATCTGGGACGGGTTCGTATCTCAACGCACTATAAGAAAAACAGTCATTTACAGCGGCATGTAGTCGCTATTAAACATAATTATAGCGGTTTGATAATCTATGTATATCAACATTTCAGAAAATGAATTGCACATTTATAACACAAAAAAACCGCTATAAAAGAGCTTGATTTCATAGCATAAAGTAGCCGCTATAAAATAGTTATTCTATTACATCTATTTCATGCTATATATCAACATGCTTATAGTATATTCTACATCCATTTACAACATATATATACCGCTATAAAATGTATAGATACAATAACGCATATTTTCTGCTATCCTTTAACAGTAACCTCGTACATTGCATTATCTTTTTATAACACTTATGTCATATAGTTATAACACTTTTTAGGAGCTATGCTTTATTTTACTATATATTTAAAGCACCCCACTATTACATTTTAAAAATAACAATCAACATGAATCTTCTTTAAATCGATAACAATTTAAACAATGCATGAACGAGAAAAATATAATAATCAGCAAACGTAATGTATATTCATGATAACAAAATAAAGTATCAACTTATAAAAAATAATTCAATACATGAGTTACAATATTCAATACATATTCATGACAACTAAAGACAACATAGTTAAAGTTAACGTCTACAAGTACCAAATGCATCACTAAGAACTTGAACTGCTCAAAGCCTTTCTTCATGCATGTCTTCGATCTTTGGTAGCTCTCTTGAAAATTCAGAACAATTTGAAAAAAATTATATAAAATCATGATGAAATTACAGGTTATTGGTAGTACCTTCTATTATTAGATGGATGAAGATCTACATAACTTTTTTAAACATCAAAATTTTCTTAGATGGACGAAGATAATGTCTTGCTGCATGTTGCATTACAACAACCTGCGTTTGCATTTTCTTAATAACATAAGTGCACATACACACATGTACTAAACTGCACACACACCCAAACTTGTACAAGCACACACAACATCGCACTTGTACAAACATTCCCATCGCAGTTAAGACATTGGGAGTGGGTATCAAAAAAATCAAATAATAAAACATTTACACCAATACAAAAAATTTGGCAGTGAATACCCATAATAACATCAAACTAAGGTTCAAGAATTATAAAGATTTGCACAATATGTGCATGGATAAATAAAGAAGATTCGTTACTGAGATGAACTCTCTAATTTTCATGTTGAGTGTATTAAGAAAAATCTTTGCACGACGATGCTTTTTTAGTGAATCTCTCCCTTTGATATCCTAATCTGGGTTTATAAAATCGAGAAGATCTAACATAGTGATAAACAATAAATTACCAATGTCAAGATATTTTTTACAAAGAAAAAAGGAAAAAAATCATGTCATTTTCTAGTACATAATGAATGTGGGAACCATTATTTCATCAGTGGTGACTTTTCTTGCAATAATGGCATCAAGTTTTGGGATACCTCTACAAGCAGCTTCTTGCTGCTTAAGAGCTTTTGACTCAAAATAATCAAGCCATGCAGTATCATCCTACATGTAAAAGTTAAGAACAAAGAGTTAAGAGAAACCTATGATCACTAATAGCTTGAATAAAATTCATGATCATGTTCTTTGGTCCCCTGGCCACAGATATACTATATATTACAGCTAAAAGCATGCAAGATTGAAATCTCATAAGCAACCATATTTCATTATTTATAAGGTTATTTTACCAAATGCTACCTAATTGAAGTCAACGGTATGGTATAAAACTATTATATGAAGACTGTAAGCATTAGAGGACATTCAATGACACAGACCACAAACTGCTATCATCTTTGATAATGCCTGTAGAACAATAATTCAAAAAAAATTGTCAATCTCATGAATTATGTTAAAACTACTAACACACAAGGTATAGTATTTCTTTTATACCCGATTAATTACAAAAATGCACCAAGAAAATTAGTTCTAATTTTACCTCTGTACATATACGACTACATCTTCCAACTTCCCTTTATCTAATGCTATTTTCGATGACTCCAATAAATTCCGACCATCTGCCAATGAGTAGACCACATGTTGCTTTGGAAGAACATTACGTCTTATCAAAACATGTTGATTTATTTACTGGCCGTTTGGGTATGTCAAGTTAGATCATATAAATAAAATTTTCTTATACAATCTCATTTATTTATTTCCCTTTTTATGTCAGGTCATTAGATTCATTAAGTTATATCGGTTGGTCATTGATATAGTTATATAGTATCCTTTATCGATGACAAGGGTAAAATGGACAATTTTCCTTAAATGCCAAAAATGCCAACTTTACAATGAGCAAGCACCACATTTTCAATACCTTCTTTCAACCATGAGTAGGATCTTTGAAAAAATAGTGTTATAAGTCAAATTGTAGGACAATTATGATCATCAATTGGGAAACTTACAACCAGACCAAATGAGTATAAGATGTGAGAATCAATAAATAACACACTTGTAAAATAAGTTATTATTCACTACAACTATTGAATTATGACATTGGTACATGCGGATCAACTATATTTATCAAAGTTTTAAATCTCCCTATTCTCTCTCAAGATTTCCCTCAATGTGCCTTTTTGTACTTAGATAAAATGGCATGTTATTTTTAACTTGTTTAATGCTCATCTCAAAGAGATGTTAAGATTTCAGCTTAAGATATAGATCGAGATGTTAGTTTGAGATTTTTGACTTCTCTGTACTTTACCTAATTGAACATACTAGAGTAGCAGTAATTCACATTATCTCATTATATAGTCTAAAGCAGACTGACTTATTTTTAAACATCTTGTAAAATAAAATTCATCATCAAGAATTGATAATGAAGGTCATTGGGTTCAACATGCGGTTTTAAACTTTAAGGCACTCTAAATTTGTTTAGCGAAGAGGTATCTCGTGAACAAATGTAATTACTCATATATTAAAAGCTTATTTATCAATATTTTTCATCAATAATCATTGTTATCAGAAAAATTATACAATTCATGCCTACATGCTTAAAAAGAAAAAAGAGTAAATTTGTTAAACCATGAGAGAGGTGATAATCTAAGTGACTGAATCATAAAATTAAAGCACCGTGATATTTTAGAATGGCGATGACGGTGTATAGTGCCCAAAAGTTTATGACCATGCAAATGAGTGAGCGACATTCTCCTTTCTAAATTTTACAATCTACACTCCGGCCTTTTTGAAAATATATTTAAAAATTAAAAGTTTGATGGTATATTGGAATAGGAATGTTGTTATCACTCTCGTTGATCAAAGACTACCATGGTCCATTTCCGTGAGGTGAAATTTTAATGATGAACCGGATTTAATTATAACGGTACAAATTCACCTCTAAAAAATATGCACGTTATGTTTGGTATATAGTGAAATCAAATGCATTGAAGAATGTAATATGACTATGTGAATAAAAATAGCGTATTGATGAGCACAATCAAGACCATGTACAGGTAATCACAAGCGAATAGTTAGACCTTGTATTTATAATTATAATAATAAATAATAATTATTATTATTACTACTACTATTATTACAAATATGGTTTAACTTATGGTTAATTTACTATTGTTATTTATTGCTTTTGTTGATATTATTATTTTTAGTGTTATTATTATGAAATTAGTTAATTTTCATAAACATTAATTGTTATATTATTATCATTATTATTATTATATAAATTTTGTTAATTTAAAAAATTAGTTAATTTGGTTAATATTTTATAATTTATTATAAATATTAGTATTATTATTATTTTAAACTTAGTTAATTTTTATAAAAATTAGTTTGTTTATTGTTATTATTACTATTATTGTTATTATTTTAAAACTAGTTAATTATTGTTAATTTTTATAAATATTTTAGTTAATTTATTATTGTTGTTGTTGTTATTTATGATTAGTTCTATTTATTATTATTAACAGTATTACTATAAAATTAGTTAATTTTCGTAAACAGTAGTTGTTGTTGTTTTGTTGTTGTTATTGTTGTTGTTATTCTAATGCAAAAAACTAGCTACTTGTTTGATTTTGCAGATTTATTATTATTATAAACTAGTTAATTTACGTAAAACTTATAATAAATTTACTATTTATTATTGTTGTTTTTATTATTATTCTAAACCTTCAAACTCGGCGATCTCATCCTCAAAAGAATCTACCCGGTTCCTTCACACATGAAACCAACATGGGAAGGGTCGTACGTCATCGAACAAAAGCTCGAAGATGGCACATTCAAATTATCGACCATTGATGGTCTTACTCTGCCGAGAGCCTGGAACAACAAATGCCTTCGTCACAACTACACCCGACAGGCTTTAATTATTCCGTTTACTTTTAATTTGTAATTTGTTTATGCATTTCGAAATTTGAATTTGTAATAAGGCCACCGATAGTGCCGTATTTTCTTATTTCAGCAATAAAATTCAATCTCCTCGAGCCAGAGCTATGATTTTTTGAAATGCGTCATACAACTATCACTATGCATGGAGAGCTAAATTCCTCCCGACGGTGGGGTTTATTCAAATAGGGAATAATTGAGATACAATCGGTTAATCACTAAGTGAAACCCAAGCTCGGGGGCAAGTCATCACATAGAAGCCAAAAAAGGATTGATACACGACAATCCTCTAACTAACTCCAGATTATCAAAGTGCAAACTGGAGTATAAACTTACAAATACGGCTTCAAGAGGGTGGATCCATCCACCTAACGACTTCACCCGTATTCAAACCAAGTTCGAGGAGGATGTACCCATCCATTTAACTACCTCGCTTGTTAACTCAAGGTGGATGTGAGTCGACCATCCATGATCCTGATAAATCCATCGTTCTCGAAGTGCGAACAAAATCCTAAAGCCTAAATAGATGTGACTGACCATCTGTCGGCCAACTCCAGATTCCCAGAGTGTGAACTGGAGTATAAACATCAGCTAACTTCGGATTCCCATAGTGCGAACAGGAGTATAACATCAACCAACTCCAGATTCCCGTAGCGCAGAGTGGAGTACAAGCGTCAACCAATTCTGGATTCCCAGAGTGCGAACCAGAGTATTGACAACAATTATCTCTAAGTCCCCGGAGCGTGGATTGGAGTATAAACATCGACTAACTCTAAATCCCTAGAGAGTGGATTAGAGTTTAAACACAAACCGGATACGAATCGATTATCCGTAAGACAAATCTAAGTCCCCGGAGTGCAGTTAGAGTATAAACATAAATCAGATGAGACTGACCACCCACGAGTCAATCTGAAGTCCCTAGAGTGTGGACGCAGTTATAAATATTAAACGGGCATGACTGACTACCCGTGAGAATAACTTAAGTCCTCAGAGCATGGACATATCACAAACTTAAGTGGGCATAATCGACCGTCGACGAACAAGCGCAATCCCCAAAGTGTGGATACGATCACCAATTAGTGAGCCAGTGTGGTTCAACTACCCAAATTCGCCATATTTCAGCATCATTTCATAAAGATTATTGTTAATGTGTTAAAGGTAAATAGCGATTCTTGACCAATCTTTCCAATGTATCCCCGAATCTAGGGGCAGAATTTAAGTATCAGCCACTAATTGAGACAGTGCAGTATCAAAATTCGACTTAACACTCGATCAGGACTCGAAGCAGTGGCCCAGGAACTTAGTGACAAAACCTAGGTGGGATTCGAAGACTAAAATTTCATAAGGACGATAAATTGAAGTTCAAATCCTAGAGCACATAAGCAAATAAACATAAGTTGTATAGAAGACAAATGAGAGTTTGTTTCAACTATTCTTTTGAAGAAAAGGATAAGTACAAAGTTGTACAGAAAACACAAGTTCTACAGATGACTCCAATAAATTTCGACCATCTGCCAATGAGTAGATCACATGTTGCATTGGAAGAACATTGGCGCTTATCAAAATATGTTGATTTATTTACTGGCCGTTTGGGTATGTCAAGTTAGATCATGTAAATAATATTGCATATATAATCTCATTTATTTATTTCCCTTTCTACGTCAGGTCATTGGATTCATTAAGTTATATCGAGTAGTCATTGATATAGTTATATAGTATCCTTTATCACTGACAAGGGTAAAATGATCAATTTTCCTTAAGTTGCTGCACTTGGATGGTCTTTCTAATATAGTATGGCATTTATTTTAAATATATGCACACTTTTGAGGGTACTATAATAGAGTTAAACAATAAACGTCAATATCCATATAAGCTAGATGTATAAAAAAATGTAATTGAAGATCATACGAGCATACATGAACTAGGTTAATAATATCAGATTTGTCACGTCGATTTTGGCTATCCTTGTTCTAATATCTAGGAACTATCTTCAGCCCAACCTGAAATTTAGAAATTCATTATATGAACAACTTGGTCAAATGAAAATCCAAAGATATTATAAATTTGCAACATACTCGGTATATGTAAGCAAAATAATGTTCATATCCCAAGGATACTTATAATGAAGTCATCAATGTGCTGTATGTACAGTACATGTTAATGAATAATGGCCATTAAAGAGGAATTGTTTGTACCACTGGTGGAACTTACTTTTATTTATTTATGAACATATCCTTCCACCAAACTTATTCTTCAAATCTTATATAATAAGATTGTTGCACTATATTAGTCTTATTCTTTAAACCTTTTATTATAAGATTGTTGCACTATACCTTCAGGTACAAAAGAAGGCTAGAAATCATCAAACCTGTCCTCTCCATGCCAACTTTACAATGAGTAAGCACCACATTTTCAATACCTTCTTTCAACCATGAGTAGGAACTTTGACAAAATAGTGTTATAGGTCAAATTGGAGGACAATTATGGTCATCAAATGTGAAACTAACAACCTGACCAAATGGGTATAAGATGTGTGAATTAATAAATAACACACTTGTAAAATAAGTTAGTATTCACTACAAATATTGAATTAAGACATTTGTACATGCGGATCTACTATATCTATCGAAGTTTTAAATCTCCTTGTTCTCACTCAAGATTTCCCTCAATATGCCCTTTTGCACTTGGATAAAATGGCATGTTATTTTTAAATCGTTTAACACACATCTCAACGAGATGTTAAGCTTTCAAAATAAGATATAGATCGAGATGTTAGTTTGAGATTTTTGATTGCTCTGTACATTACCTAATTGAACATACTAAAGTAGCAGTAATTTTTCACATTATCTCGTTATATAGACTAAAGCAGACTGACTTATTTTTAAACATCTTGTAAAATAAAATTCCTCATCAAGAACTGCTAATGAAGATCCCTGTAGGGGTGGGCGCGAGTTGGTTTGGTGCGGTTTGGAGTCCAAACCGCTTCCGCACCGCATCAAATGGTTAATCAAAAATACAAACCATTATACCAATCCTTTAAACGGTTCGGTTTCGGTCCGGTTTGAATGTAATACGGTTCGGTTTCGGTCTGGTCCGGTTTGAACCCATATTAAATATAAAATAAAAGAATTACTTCCATCAACAATCAATTTATAAAGGCAACCATGTGAAACTTTTACATTTAAAGGTTAAAACACACAATGTTATACTGAAATGAAAGATTAGTTCTTAATTGTATGAATATTTCAATTTGACATTTACCTACGAGTGAGATTTTTTTGTTAGATTAACCAAACATCAACATTGATCAATGCATAATCATTAAGGAAAATGACTAGAATAAGATTATAATTAGTATTAATTCACAGAAAAAATGAGATGAAAAATATTATACCAAAACTATAACTTCTTCCTTTATGTCAGCGATTGTTATTAATATAACAACAACATACGCTAAAAGTAGAATGTACATCGTTAGAATCTAAAATAAGATAGGAGTTGCTTATATTTTTATCATAAGATTACTAATACAAATTTTCGGTTCAGTCCGGTTTAATATGGTTGGCTCAATCGTCCAAACCGCAACCAAACCGTATCGATGCGGGTCGGTTCGGTTTGGGGTATCAGCTTTGGTTAGAAGATTCAGTGCGGGTTTCCGCACCACTTTTGCGGTCCGATGCGGGCGGTTTCCATATAGCGGTGTGGTTTATGCCCACCCCTAGGTCGCTGGGTTCAACATGCAGTTTTAAACTTTAAGGCACTCTAAATTTGTTTAGCGAAGAGGTATCTCATGAACACATGTAATTTCTCATATATTAAAAGATTATTTATCAATATTGTTCATCAATTATCATTGTTATCGTAAAAATTGTACAAGTCATGCCTACATGTTTAAAAAGAAAAAAAGAGTAAATTTGTTAAATCATGGGAGAGGTGATTATTTGAGTGACTGAATCATAAAATTAAAGCACCGTGATATTTCTAGAATAGCGATGATGGTGTTTTTCATAGTGCCCAAAAGTTTATGACCATGCAAATGAGTGAGCGACATTCTCCTTTCTAAATTTTACATTCTACACTCCGGTTTTTTTTGCAAATATATTTAAAAATTAAAAGTTTGATGGTATATTGGAATGGGAATGCTGTTATCACTCCCCTTCATCAAAGACTACCACAGTCCAATTCCGTGAGGTGAACTTTTAATGATGAACAAAATTTAATTATAATGGTACAAATTCACCTTTAAAAAATATGTATGTTATGCTTGATATGTAGTGAAATCAAATGCATTGAAGAATGTAATATGACTATGTGAATAAAAATAGCATACTGACGGGCACAATCCAGACCATGTACAAGCAATTACAAGCGAATAGTTAGGCCTTGTATTTTTGATAATAATAATTATTATAATTATTATTATAAATATAGTTTAACTTATGGTTAATTTACTATTGTTATTTATTGTTGTTGTTGATATTATTATTTTTAGTGTTATTATTATAAAATTAGTTAATTTTCATAAACATTAATTGTTATATTATTATCATTATTATTATATAAATGTAGTTAATTTTTAAAAAAAAAATAGTTAATTTGGTTAATATTTTATAATTTATTATAAATATTAGTATTATTAGTATTTTAAACTTAGTTAATCTTTATAAAACTTAGTTTGTTTATTGTTATTATTGCTATTATTGTTATTATTATTTTAAAACTAGTTAATTATTGTTAATTTTTTATAAATCTTTTGCTTAATTTATTATTATTGTTGTTGTTATTTATGATTGTTGCTTTTTATTATTATTAATAGTATTATTATAAAATCAATTAATTTTCGTAAACAGTGGTTGTTGTTGTTTCGTTATTGTTCTTGTTGTTGTTATTCTAATGCAAAAATCTATCTACTTATTTAATTTTGCAGATTCATTATTATTATAAACTAGTTAATTTATATAAAACTTATAATAAATTTACTATTTATTATTGTTGTTGTTTTTATTATTACTCTAAACCTTCGAACTCGACGATCTCGTCCTTAAAAGAATCACGCGGTTCCTTTGCACATGAAACCAACTTGGGAAGGGTCATATGTCATCGAACAAAAGCTAGGAGACGGCACATTCAAATTATCGACCGTTGATGGTCTTGCTCTACCGAGAGCCTAGAACAGCAAATGCCTTCATCATTACTACACCTGATAGGCTTTAATTATTCAGTTTACTTTTCATTTGCAATTTGTTTCTGCATTTCGAAATTTGAATTTGTAAAAAGGCCACTGACTGTGCCGTAGTCTCTTACTTCAGCAATAAAATGGAATCTCTTTGAGCCAGAGCTATGATTTTTTGAAATGCGTCATACAACTATCACTATACACGGGGAGATAAATTCCACCCGATGATGGGGTTTACTCAAATAGGGAATAACTGAGATACGACCGGTTACTCGCTAAGTGAAACCCAAGCTCAGTGGCAAGTCATCACACTGCAGCCAACAAAGGATTGATACAGACAATCCTCTAACTAACTCTAGATTCTCAGAGTGCAAACTGGAGTATAAACTAACAAATACGTTCTTGAAGAGGGTGGATCCATCCACCTGACAACTTCGCCCGTATTCAAACCAAGTTCGAGGAGGATGGACCCATCCATCTAACGACCTCGCTTGTTAACTTAGGGTGGATGTGAGTCGACCATCCATGATCCTGATAAATCCGTTGTTCTTGAAGTGCGAACAAAATCCTAAAGCCTAAACAGATGCGACCGACCATCCATCGGCCAACTTCAGATTCCCAGAGTGCAAACTGAAGTATAAACATCAGCTAACTTCGGATTCCGAAAGTGCAAACCGGAGCATCAACATCAACCAACTCTAGATTCCCGGAGTGTAGACTAAAGTACAAGCGTCAACAAACTCCGGATTCCCAGAGTGCGAACCAGAGTATCTACAGCAATTAACTCCAAATCCCCGAAGAGTGGATTGGAGTATAAAAATCGACTAACTCTAAATCCCCAGAGAGTGGATTAGAGTTTAAACAAAAATCAGATACGAATCGATTATCCCTAAGACAACTTTGAGTCCTCGGAGTGCAGTCAGAGTATAAACATAAATCGGGTGTGACTGACCACCCATGAGTCAATCTAAAGTCCCTAGAGTGTGGACGCAGTTATAAATATTAAACGAGCGTGACTGACTGCCCGTGAGAACAACCTAAGTCCCTCGAGCGTGGATGTATCACTAAAACCTAAGCGGGTATAATCGCCCACTGACGAACAAGCACGATCCCTAGAGTGTGGAAACAATCACAAATTAGTGAGCCAGTTTGGTTCGACTACCCGAATTCACCATGTTTCAGCTTCGATTCATGACGACTATGGTCGATGTGTTAAAGGCAAATAGCGATTGCTGATCAACTTTCCATCATATCCTCGAATGTAGGGCCAGAATTTAAGTATCAGCCACTGACTGAGATAGTGCAGTATCGGAATTTGACTTAACACTCGATTGTGACGCGAAGCAGTAGCCTGAGAACATAGTGACAAAACTTGGGCTGGATTCAGAGACTACAATTTCATAAGTACAATGAATTGAAGTTCAAACGCTAGAGCATTTAAACAAATAAACACAAGTTGTACAGAATACAAAATGAGAGTTTATTTCAACTATTCTTTAGAAGAAAAGGATAAGTACTAAGTTGTACAGCAAAAACAAGTTGTACAGATGACTGCAATAAATTCTGACCATCTGCCAATGAATAGATCACATGTTGCATTGGAAGAACATTAGGTCTTATCAAAATATGTTGATTTATTTACTAGCCATTTGGATATGTCAAGTTAGATCATATAAATAATATTTTCTTATATAATCTCATTTACTTATTTCCCTTTTTATGTCAGGTTATTGGATTCATTAAGTTATATCGGGTGGTCATTGATATAGTTATATAGTATCCTTTATCACTGACAAGGGTAAAAAGGTCAATTTTCCTAAAGTTTCTGCACTTGGATGGTCTCTCTAATATAGTATGGCATTTAATTTAAATATATGAACGCTTTTGAGGATGCTATAATAGAACTAAACAATAAACATCAATATCCATATAAGCTAGATGTATAAAAAATGTAATTGAATATCATACTTTATGTATAGGAACTAGGCTAATAATATCAGATTTATCAAGTCGGTTTGGGCTATCCTTATTCTAACCTCTCGTATTTATGTTCAGCCCAACCTGAATTTAGAAATTCATCATATGCACAAATTGATCAAATAAAAATCCAAAGATATTATAAATTTGCAGAATACTCGGTATATGTAAGCAAAATAATGTTCATATCCCAAGGATACTTATAATGAAGTCATCAATGTGCTGTGTGTATGGTACATGTTAATGAACAATGGCCATTAAAGAGGAATTGTTTGTACTACCGGTAGAATTTCTTTTATTTGTTTATGAACATATCCTTCCACCAAACTTATTCTTCAAATCTTATATAATAAGATTGTTGCACTATATTAGTCTTATTCTTTGAACCTTTTATAATAAGATTGTTGCACTATACCTTCAGGTATAAAAGAAGGCTAGAAATCATCAAACCTGCCCTCGCCATGCTAACTTTACAATGAGCAAGCACCACATTTTCAATACCTTCTTTCAACCATGAGTAGGAACTTTGACAAAATAGTGTTATAGGTCAAATTGGAGGACAATTACGGTCATTAAATGGGAAACTAACAACCTGACCAAATGAGTATAAGATGTGCGACAACACACTTGTAAAATAAGTTATTATTCACTACAACTATTGAATTAAGACATTTGTACATGTGGATCTACTATATCAATCAAAGTTTTAAGTCTCCTTCTTCTCGCTCAAGATTTCCCTCAATGTGCCCTTTTTGCACTTGGATAAAATGGCATGTTATTTTTAACTTGTTTGACGCTCATCTCAACGAGATATTAAGATTTCAATATAAGATATAGATCGAGATGTTCATTTGAGATTTTTGACTTCTCTGTACTTTATCTATTTGAACATAATAGAGTAGCAGTAATTTGTCACATTATCTCATTATGTAGACTAAAGCAGACTGACTTATTTTTAAACATCTTGTAAAATAAAATCCCTCATCAAGAACTGTTAATGAAGGTCGCTGGGTTCTACATGCAGTTTTAAACTTTAAGGCACTCTAAATTTGTTTAACGAAGAGGTATCTCGTTAACACATGTAATTCTCATATATTAAAAGTTTATTTATCGATATTGTTCATCAATAATAATTGTTATCAGAAAAATTATACAAGTCATGCCTACATGCTTAAAAGGTAAAAAGAGTAAATTCGTCAAACCATGAGAGAGATGATTATTTGAGTGACTGGATCATAAAATTAAAGCACCGTGATATTTCTAGAATAGCGATGGTGGTGTTTTTTATAGTGCCCAAAAGTCTATGACCATGCAAATCGGTGAGCGGCATTCTCCTTTCTAAATTTTACAATCTACACTCTGTCTTTTTTGCAAATACATTTAAAAATTAAACGTTTGATGGTATATTGGAACGGGAATGTTGTTATCACTCCCATTGATCAAAGAGTACCATTGTCCGATTCCATGAGGTGAACTTTTAATGATGAACCAAATTTAATTATAACGGTAAAAATTCACCTCTAAAAAATATGCATGTTATACTTGATATATAGTGAAATCAAATGCATTGAAGAATGTAATATGACCATGTGAATAAAATTAGCATACTGAAGGGCATAATCAAGACCTTATATAGGTAATCACAAGAGAATAGTTAGACCATATATTTACAATAATAATTATTATTATTGTTATTACAAATATAGTTAATTTTTATAAAACTTATTTATTGTTGTTGTTGATATTATTATTTTTAGTGTTATTATTATAAAATTAATTAACTTTCAGAAACATTAATTGTTATATTATCATTATCATTATCATTATTATTATATATATTTAGTTAATTTAAAAAAAATTGTTAATATGGTTAATATTTTATAATTTATTATAAATATTAGTATTAATATTGTTTTAAACTTAGTTAATTTTTATAAAAACTTAGTTTGTTTATTGTTATTATTGCTATTATTTTTATTATTATTTTAAAACTAGTTAATTATTGTTGTTTTTATTTATGATTGTTGTTTATTATTATTATTAATACTATTATTATAAAATTAGTTAATTTTCATAAACAGTGTTTGTTGTTGTTTTGTTATTGTTGTTGTTATTCTAATGTAAAAAACTAACTATTATTTAATTTTTTAGATTTATTATTACTGTAAACTAGTTAATTTATATAAAACTTATAGTAAATTTACCATTTATTATTGTTTTTGTTGTTATTATTATTCTAAATCTAGTTAATTATTATAAAACTTGGTTAATACTTACAAATTTAGTTTGTTTATTGTTATTATTACTACCGTAACTCTTGTTGTTGTATTGTTCGTATTATTAATTCTAAACTTAGTAAATGCATTATATGTATAATTAGTTAAACTTAGTAAACTTGATTTACTTTATCACATGTATTATAAACGTAATTAATTTATTACTATTACTATAAATTCTGTTAACTTTTATGAAACTTAGTAAACGAAGTTAAATTTTATTAATTTAATTAGTTTATTATATATATCATATAAACTTAGTTGCTTTTTACCAAATTTAGATAACTTGGTTGATATTTTATAATTTATAGCTAATATTATATAAATTTAGTTACATTTTATAAACCTTAGATAACTTGGTTAATTTTTTTAATTTACTATCGTTAGTAGTGTTATTATTAATAAAACGTTATTTAATTTTAATGGAACCAATAATTAATTTTTATTTATTATTATTACACACTTTGATAATTTATATAAAAATTATAGATATTATTATTATAAACTTAGTTAATTTTTATAAAACTAAGTTAACTTGTTTAATATTTTATAACTTATTACTAATATTATTCTAAACTTACTCAATTATTATGAAACTTAGTTAATTTTTAAACTTAGTTAATTTGTTGTTGTTATTATATAAACTTAGCTATTATTATTATAAAAAAATTAGTTGTAACGACCCGCCTTTTAGGAGGTTTAAATCGACGATAAACCACTCAAGTCAGACTCAAATCATTCAAAGAGGAGGATTGTTATGGGGTAAATAAGAAAATGTAGAGAAAGAAAGAAAAACAAACATAGAATCTCACAATGGAATGACAAAATATAACAATCAAATAAATAGTCCATGAAGTTATTTTACAAATATCATTTGATTAAACCTTTACGATACAGAATCAGAGTTACATACAACAGAAATAAATAACAATGCAGCGGAACAACCTGATGTGGTGGGATAAATAAAATAAATTATAATAGTATACAATCTTCGTCTTCATCCTCCATAAATAAGGTCTTCCATACACTGAAAATCTCAGACTGGCCTGAGCATAATGAAAAGACAAAACACTCGAGTCAGAACCAAAAGATCTTATGTAAGTTAAATAAATGGTAAATAAATATGAGTGTAACAGCAAAAGAGATGTTTATGGGTTTTGAAATATCCTATTCAATATATAAGATGAGTGCAATAACTCAAGAGATGTTCGAGATTCCATCTCCAAAGGATCCGTTAAACTATCTACATACATAGTACAATGCGCTATTAATATAGTGTCCACAGTAAAGTAAAGTATTAAAATAGCGTTAAGGCATTACCCATATTCCCATTAACACATTTTTTATATTCCCACAGTCTACAGTACCGTAATTCCTCCGTAAACTAGAGGGCTATCTAAGGGCACGCCATAGGTATGATACAAACCAAACTCGTAGAAGGCACGATAGGGCATGTGAACACGGCACTCGAGGCAATACCAGTGTAGGACTCTACCATTTGCACTCCCGGATTGGTGGTAAAGCATAGCAGATACTACCGCCCACCTCGGAACACACTTCCATAATCAAATCAAGGGTTGGCCACCAAATCAATCACAAGGTCAAAATATGGTATAGAAGGAATGTGCCCGATAGGAGGAACGATCTCACTTGGCCTACTATAGCTCCTGTTTTAGTCACATCTAAGCTGACCCACGGGGGTCAGGGCAATGTAAATACCACATACAGAATCGTTCACTAAACCATCCTACTTCATTCTGGAATCTCCACCACGTACATGGTTGTTAAAGTGGTTTTTGATAATGGCAGAGAATATGACATCCAATCCCGGTCTCTTTAACAACCATATGCTTATTTCACACCGAGTGGTTCTTTTACATTTCCAAAACCAATTCATAATTGATATCAAAATATCGTATTCTCAAAACCATACCACTTTCAAAATCAGGTTTAATTTCGAAACCATATTCATTTTCGAAATCATATCACCATTGAAATCATATTTTCAAATCATTATATTTACTTAAATATGTCATTTAAATCCAACCTTTATTATAATATCACCTAACCTATTCATTTAATATAAATCATCCCATTTTACCCAGTTTCAATTTTAAATAGGCTAAAATAGATTAAAATTAATATAACAGTTTAGAAATAGATTAAAATAATTGAAATGGATTTAAGATAGATTTAAAATAGATTTAAAATAAATTAAAGAGAATTAAAATAGATTATATAGATTAATATACTCTAAATAGATTTAAAATAGATTAAAATAGGTTAAGAAATTTTAAGTAGATTTAAAATAGATTAAAACAGATAAAAATAATATAACTAGATTTAAAATAGATTAAAATAGATCAAAATGCTTTAAATAGATTTAAAATAGATTAAAATTGATTAAAATACTTTAATAGATTTAAAATAGATTAAATTAAGTTAAAATACTTTACAAGATTTAAAATAGATTAATAATTTAATATAAAATAGTTTGGTTATTGGAAATGGTTTATATACTAAATATTTTAAAAAATCCAAATAAATCTAAATTTTAAAAAAAATATTTTTAAACGGTTTACATTAAAATAACTAATTTGAAATTAATATCAAACTAGACTATGGCTTTCATTTCAACACATCTAGACCACGTCCAGCTTTCAAGTTTCAATTTAAATCCTTTAAACAATTCATTTAAACCAATTCCAATTTCAACATTTAAAGCTTGGATTTTTGAAAATAATTCATTTTATATAAATCAAATTTTTGTTTCAAAAATCATTTAACGAAACTCAAATTTAAAGGATTTAAAAATGATTTAATTTAACCAATCCAGTGTCCGTATATAATTTTCTGCCGTATGGTCAAGTGATACGGACATCCATCATTTCAATCCGCAATAATTTAAGGTTACGGGTATATATCATTTCAACTCGCAATCCTGAATTTAATTATAAATCCATGAAATCGCTTGAGTCTATCATTTCAACCCATAACGATTTCTCCCCAATCTATCAGGTCATTCGGGTATGTATCATTTCAAATCATAGAGAATTTTCTAACAATAAACTAAGGGAACTCGTAGAGAAATATCAATATATATAAAATAACATAACATCCAGCCATTTAAATATCAACAATTAAACATGCAACGAAATCATCACTCAAATCAACTAATAACTAACAATAATTTACTGATTATCATTAATAGGTATTTAACTGGAAATTAAATTTTCAATATTAAATTAAATGGAAATTAAAGTCAATAAAAATCAGATCTAACTGAAATGATAATTTAAATATGCCAAACAGCAACCAATCAATTTCTAATCATATTATAAATTTAATTTAACTAACATAAGATAGTTCAGTAGTTGTGAGTGGGTTAAAATACTCACCTTTAATTTCAAATCGATTTAAAATCCAAAAATAGCCCCAAAATTTAACAGTCTCAAAATCCAACTAAACTAGTTCCATAATGTCCAGAATTTCGATACGATTGCAATGAACCTCGTATGCAAAAGTTATGATATTTAGAAGTTTGAAATTCTAATTTAAATTAAACTAAAACATAGGTAAATCGGTTACCACGTCAGTATCTCCTTAATCGCGAAACCCTAGCAAACCCACGAAAACTAGCATCAGCCGCCACCTACTTTGACCTACCATTGCCTATCCATGCACCATCACCTTGATCAGACGTCGCCTCCACGATGCTCGCCCTAAGCCGCACCCCCCGCGGCCAACTCCGACCCCCTCGCTAATCAACGCTGCCATCCTTCTTCAACAGCCAGTTCTGGTGATTTCGTCGACTTCTAGCAAGAACAAACACCTTTCTATGGACCTCCTTGACTCCCTATTCCCAATGCCACTTTCCGATCATCGATAGGATGAAGATCCACCGTTGGATCGCAAAAACATAATTTCGACGGCCGAGATTCATCCTTAATTACTGGTCAAATGATGCACCCCAATGAAAAACAAACAGCAGCAGTTAATTAAGCACGTCGTGACCTTCGAATCGGTATAAAATATGATAGGGTATTGAGAAGTTTGAGTTTGGATTTGAATTTGATTTGCAATGGAATTTAGGAAATAGGATTTCTATAGAAGAAGGAACAGACAGATGAAATTGTACGTACTATAATGATAAATAAAAAGACTGCTAGGGTTAGATCGAAACTATTTATACGAACAAATCTCGATAAGAAAGAATAACATCTGAATAGATTTGAATTGACAATAACAATCCGAAAAGCCCGTTCTGCCTCCGAAACGAAAGTGGATCATCCCATATATCAAAATAGGTGTTTTCAATATTTTTAAACTCAATAGAACAATTTTCAAGTCCTAATTATATCGTATGAAGAAGTTAGCTTTAAAATCGGCTTATGTCAAATTGATTTCAATTACATTGATTTCTACGCGTTTCGAGTCCGTACGATCAGACGACAAGTCTATTGCAGCAAAACTTGAAATCTTACAATAATTCACCGTTACAGATCCGATGAAACTGGTTTAGTCAAAATCTAAGTCAGTGGCCAAAATGACTATTTCACTTTAATTAAATAAATTAATATTAAATTAATTAAATCACTTTTTAATTTCAAGTTTAATAACTTACCAATTTTATCATTTTTGATTTCTTAGACATTTACAAAAATTTAATACAAATTTACATATCAATCCAGTGTTGAATATTACACTAATTACAGTGGTCCTTTTCAATTGTAATATATTCATTAAGTATTATTTAAATTCAATTAAATCCATTTATTTCGATTTCAATCTTTTCATTCAATCAATCTTGACTCTATGGACATAGTTAACATTGGTTTAAATCTTATTACATTAATATTTTCCAATTTCATCTTAATTTCTATTAACGTAATATTTAATTACATTTATTGCAATTTATTCCAAATTTAATTCACATATTAAATAAATAGGTAACATATCACAATTGTCCCATTTACTTAATTTAATCACATCTGTGGTTTTACTATTTACGAACAAATGCTACAACAACTTACACAATATTAATTTTATCCAATTACAATTAATTACACATTATTGCATCAATTAATATAACGTTTAAATTATCAGTTACTCTTTTAGTCCAATTATCAATTAATACACGCCTTATTATCATTAACTTACAATCTATAACCAATTATAACTTAAAATTATTACAATTACTTGAGATTACATTCAAATAGCCATTAATTTACATTATTAAACTTCATTCTAGTTTGTTTCTCATTCCTACATCATAAAATTGATTTCCTTCCAACATTAAATTACAAAATCTTATTTAATTCAATATTTTAATTATCGAAGAAATGCAGGCCATTACACTCTCCCCCACTCGAAACTTTTCGTCCTTGAAAAACAAAAGAAGGAATTAAGGAATTAATATATTTTATTCAAAGTATTCAATTTATAAAAATTAAGTTACACAATTAAATAATTTAAAAAAATTATATCAATTTATAAAACAATTAAATCCATTTATATTTAAGTTAATAAAAGTTTGAAAATATCTTTACTTTCATAAAAAAAATTCTAAGTCTAAAATTCAAGGAAAATTTTGGCAGAGTCTCCTTTGTACGGAGAGGTCTGCGAGAAATAATAATATTAATAATAACAATATATATCATGTAACAACCCGCATATTTTACGATTGTATATTTAAATATTTTATTTAAATATAACATCGTTAGTCGGATTAAAGTCCGAAAGGCTACTTTTTGAAAACAACCGAATTAGGACTAGAAACCACTTCCATTGAGTTCAAAATGTCATTTGCAACCTTTTTGAGTATAAACATCGATATGTTTGGAGTTGAGTAAAATTATGATGTTTTCATTTACGGCTTTGGGTATGGGTTTCACTCCACTAGCCCAACTCATCTTATATCCTAACTCCACTAGTATCAGTCGACTGACCACCCTGGGTCAGTCGACTGAGCCTGAAAACCGAAAGCTTCCAAGCATGATTCAATCGAGTGCCACCTTGGTTCAGTTGACTGAACCTGGAAACAGAAAGTTTCCAGGAATTGTGTCAGTCGACTGACCACCCTGGTCTAGTCGACTGAATTTGCTGTCTCAGCCCAATTTGCCTATTTTACTTGGATTTCCAATTTTAATCGATTCATGTTGATCCAATTTGTTGTTATCACCTTTATTGACTTTGATAACTTCTTTTTTGGGATTTTTAGGGATAACCGTTTCGATGGATTTGGTATCGATTTCTTTGGATTTGATTCACGTCTTCGGATGTGAATTTTTGGTGATTGATTGTTTCTACAATCATTTCTGTGACTTGTCACTTTGAAATACAAAGGTTTCTATACTAGTAATAAATATCAAAACCCATTGCTCAAAACGATTTTAACGCTATTTTAATACAAAGCTCATTTATAAAACCGTTTTCCAATCTATTAGTATATACAAACCTTTACCTCATTCGTTTGAGAAATCTTATTAAACGGCTTAGTAAAACTAGTGGTATGAAACGCATGCGTTTCCTTCGTCAGTTAATTTTTGGACTTGTTCGATTGAAACTATTGTGACAATTTTCGAGTGGAGATCTACAATTTGTTCCTAAATATTTAAGTTAAGCCTGTGATTATGGGATATGAAGCTAAACTCATTTATTTACCCGCTTAGTGTAATTCACACTTCTTATTGATCAATGATGATCATTTTGTGATTTAGACTAGCGATATGCTATGTCTCTTTGCCCACATGGGGGACTGTACCTCGTTTTAATGAGTTTCATCTCATTTCTTTTATAGGCTAACGACCTATTGGATCTTTGGATTTTCGACTCATTTTTGTGGGATTGCGACCCATGTTCTTTTATGGAGTTCGGTTCATCGGACGTACCGTTGTACTACGTCGTTGTATAGGCTTACCAAGTTCATCGGGCGTACCATTGTACTACGTCGTTGTTTCGGACTATTTGAGTTTCACCTTTCTCTAGCGTACCGATATTGTACTACGTCATTGCACCGGCTCTATGGTTAGCGATCGTGGGTTAGCGACTCATTTGTGATACACGTGTTGGTGAGTTTTCATGCTCCCATTTTGTGATAGGCTCCCCTTTTGTGATTTCTGGATTTCTAGAATTTGTGTTTCACTTCTTTTTGTGATCGGCAATGTTATGTTCGCCGATATTTGGGGTTTGGTGAATAAAAAAAAGAATATGACATTCCTTTTAGTGCTTTGAGATTTCTTGAGATATTATATGTGTGACGACCCAACTTTCCACTCCCAGAAAATCGCATCATCAATTAAGAAAGAAAGGGATAGAAGAAGAAAAGAAAGAAGAGAAAGAAGAAACATCACAAGAATCTCAACAGCGGAACGAATAAATTATATTAATAACATAAGTATTTACATAATATACAATACCAATCAGAGATACACAGCATACACATCACATATACTAGACAGTTATAAACACCTATCTAGTATTTACAGCCTAATACAACACAGAGAATACACAGCGGAAATTATATATCTACAACGCAGAAGCCTCCTGCTCCATTCTCCTCCATTATTCGTCAAAGCAAACCTGAATCTCTTGACTACTCGTAAAAATTTGAGTACCCAAGAGTTTAAGAAAACAAAAGATAAACTCCGGGTCAGACATGGGTCTGGTGTGAGTAACAGGTTAAGGTTGCTTAACTTTTAAAAACCTTTAAAAAGAAAGGTATCACGTAAGACTTCCCACACATAAACATGGAAAAGTTTTTACCTTACGCTAACCAAAACATTTGATAGGAAATCCGACGATATTATACTAGTGTCTAGGGTTTTCAAGTAAATAAGAAATAGCCGAAATTGTTACATGATTAAATTCCAGCTACTAGCCACAAAAGTGGGTAATACAATCAAAACCGTTGGCACTTATTGGATTGTGGATTCCATACAATGGCAGGGCTACTGGGGTACCGCCCGTCACAGTACGTGGCCTAGATCACCGTACCGAGGAGTACTCCCACTCCCCTGCAACCACAAGGCCGGAACCATTCCTTACTGAACAGTTCCAAACAAGACAACCCCGCAGTTGTTTGCAACCAACTGCCCACACAGCCGAATATAAAGGGACTTCTAGACAGGGATCAATCTCGCTCTCCAGTGGGAGCTACCCACGAAGCCTTGCTGCACCTCCCCTGTTTTGGCCATTCCCGGTTGATGAGGCTTGAGGCTACGATTACCTTTAGAGAACACATCTCTTAGAATGCTCATCGTCCACATGAAAATGTTCTGAAAACATTCAATCCATACAAGTTCGTTCCGGGTTCGAACGAAACCGAAGGCATTATCTCGTTACACTCATTTTGGAATCACCCTCAGATTTAACGACGATAACCCTTGCACTCTAAATCACCATCTCGAATCTATAAGCACTATTCCGTCAACTCATTACGGAATCACCCACAGAGTTATACTGACGTATAGTCCTTACACCTCGAGTCTTCACAAAGCTCCATTTGGATTCACGACCTAACGTTATTTGGAATCGATGTGGTTTTCGGATATCCAAATATGGAAACCCGATCCCGGTCTCATCAAAATCCAAAGCGTGTCTTTTAGGTCCAAGTTGTTTTAAAGTTTTAAAACAATTCAATACAATATTATCTATATACACACAGATAGATAATTCTTAACATCATAATAGATAATCAATATTATCATCACAATAGATAATTTATATTATCAATTCAAACAGATAAATCATATTATCAACTCAATGCAACCATAACATCCAAATCACACAACAACATTTATCTCATAGCTGAGATCTCAACCATTCAGAGTAATAAATATCAATCATCATTCATAAGCAATTACTTATCAATCCAATCTATAATTAATTTAAAATGAATTAAATTAATTACATCTTCTTTAAATTAATTTAAAATGAATTAAATTAATTACCCATCCATGTAAATCTTGCTTACATATTCCTTAATTAATTATAAATCAATCAATTAATTATTCTTAATTAAATTACCTTAAGTAATCATCTTGACTAATTATCCTTTAATTACATTCAAGTAATTAAGCTCTAATTAATTTCACAAATTAATTAATCCAAACCAAATTCAGAAATTAACCTGTAATTACTTTATTAATTAATTAATCATAATTAATTACATTAAACTTTAATTAATTACATTAATTAATACCTTCATTGATTAATTGTTCTTAATTAATCAAATCCTTAATTATATCATTAATTATTTAAATTAACGATCCCAAATTATTTTATAACTACTCTATTAAATTAATTATCAATTATCACTGTTGATTAATCATTCTTGATTAATCACATTAAGTAATTACATTAAATTAATTACATCTCTTAATCATTCTCAAATAACTTAATTATCAAAACCTAAATTAATTACACTAAGTAATTAATCATTAATTGCTTACTTAAGGAATTATACAACATATAAATTACATATTAATTACACAAAGTAATTAATTTCCAAAACTCCTCCATTAACTTACATCCAGTAATTTATTTTCTTAATTACTTCACTAAGTAATTATTCATTCTTAATTACATTTGTAATTACCTTTCAAATCAATCAGTGATTAATTTAAATTAATTAAACTTAATTAATTAACTTAATTAACCAACAACTTAATTAATTACAATCAGTAATTAATTTCCCTAATTACTTTCATTAAGTAATTATACTTAAATAATTTCTCAAATGATTATTTTTAAATTAATTAATACAATTAATTATTAAGATTAATTACATTAATTAATTATAAAATAATACTAAGTTAATGACCTTCATTAACCAATAACAAAACTTTAATTACTTTTCCAAAATAATTAACTGAATTAATCAATATTAATTCTTTATTTATAAAACTCATTAATTATACTAATTATTAAATTAATCAAGTGATAAATAAAACTTAACTAATTATTAATTACTTGATTAATTAATTCAATTCATTAATTAAATAAATCAAATCTTATTTAATTAATTTCTAAATCATACTTTAATCAAATTTAATTAACTTGCTTAATCTTTTAATTAATTAAATAAAACCTTTAATTATTTAATTAATTAACCTAATTATTAATTAATTAATTAATTACAAAACTAAATTACCTAGATTAATTAATAAATCCTTAAGTTCAAATCAACTCAATGACAATCATTAATTTCATTAATGCTTCAATTATCTTATCAAAGTAATTTAAAAGTAATTGCTTTTAAATTTTCTAAATTTCATTTTAAATTAAAATTAAAATGAAATTAAACTTAAACAAGGTTTTAAGTATTTTAAAAACTCTTTTAGTTTTCATATTAAAGAATCACTTACTTCTTAAAGAAATTTTAGAAGAATAGTTTAACTTTGCCTATATTCAATTTAAATAAGATTTAAAATCCCTTAATATTTCAAGTGACATTGAAACATAAAAATTTCAAATCTTATTACAACCAAAATTTAAATCATACTTCAGATTCAAATTCAAAGATTAAAATTTAAAACTCTGTTTTAAATTTTCATTTCATATGTTATAAAGTTCTAAAAATATCCAACTTGAATATAACATTGAATTTATAACTTATTTTAATTTGAAACTTCAGATTCAACCCCTAATTTGAATTCAGGGTTTTAATCTTGCTTCAGTTTAAATTTAAACCTACTTATCTTCTGCTTCTTTTTTTATATTTAGTTTTAAAAATTGAAAACCTGAAAATAGTTCAGGTTTCAGGAACAACCTGAAAACAAAATCTACCCGAGTGAAATCAATTTTACTTCGAGTAAGACTCCCCTCAACTTCGAGCAAAAACAAAGATGACCTGAGCATTTACTCGAGTACAACACCCCACTCATCAAAACCTTCACCAGTCAAAAGAAATGCACGGTGCACGTGCACCGTGACGTCGATCATCTCCGGCCTCTCACCATGGCCTCAACTCATCGGCAACCACCCATGCTCCAACCCACGACCACCAGAACTCATCACTCACCTGAAATCAAAATAAACGGTCCCAAACCAAAACCTGGAACCCAGACTCCACTCGAAACCCATACCTGAAACATCACCTCGTTCTCCCATTGCCGATCACCAGAACGGCAACGTCTTCGGCCATGTCCTCTTCCATAATCTCTCATCCAATTCTCAAACTCTGGTGGAACTCGATCCACCAGAGACGATTAACGGCCCCTTTAAAACCCAACCCAAAAACTAGGGCTACAAACTTCATCGACCAAATATTTTCGCCACCGTGCCTGGAGCATCAATCCAGAATTTTTCCACGATTCTCCGATCATTTCTCCTCCATCAGGAAAGACCCCAATCATTCTTATCCAAAAGATCATCAGAAGCAACTTAAAATATCCAAACTGATCAACCAAGAATTTCTCCTTCATTCCCTAACTAAAAATTAAAATTTTACGCTTAAAAATCATGTTCCAGTATAAGAATTTGGATTATGTTCCTGGATACATGAATCAGGGAGGTTGAATTTTTTCCTTATCTTTGGCTTATTCTGTAAATTTTGATTTCCTGTAATATTTCAAATTTGATTTATCTATAAACAAAATTAAAACCTTCTCTATGACAAAGCAAACAGGTTTTATTTAAAACTCAAATCCAAACAAAGATTGGATTAAGAGGAAATGATTCTTGAATTAGTCTGTAGCTTGTAATACTAAACAGAGAAACACTGAAACATGCACACTCCTATATACATCCATATATACACACACACACACACACACACACACACACACAGAATCATCTACAAATATTCAAACAAGACACAAATTCCACATAATTTAACATGCAACCATAATTTCTTAAGTTATTTTATCAAAAAAATGTTACTCGCCTTTCTGCAGAAGAACAGAGCACTTGATTTTTGAAAACAGTTCTTGAACTTTTGAAAATATGAATGCCTTTGAATTCTGACCAAAAATCATATGCATGCAGGACTCCAGGTTGCTTGCATTTGAACTCTGACCAAAACTTTATGCATGCAAGATCCCAGGTTTTAAAAAGAAACGCAGAGTTGATCTTCAGTATGTTGAAATGCAGACTTGATAATGTTTTTTTGATTTACAGATTAAAGAAACCTGCAGATATTTTTTTTCTCTTTCCAGATTTGTAATTTTTGTTTGGGGAGTGAATTTCAGATTTTATGTTTGAGGGATTTTGAGTTTTCAGGTTTTTGATTTCTTTTGATTCATTTATCTTTTGTTTTTGAAAAGAGGATGAGGGAAGAAATGAGAATGTTTTAAAAGACCGAAAATATTTTAATAAAAATAAAGAAAAGATCAAATGACACTTGTCATTTTGTTTGATTTACAACTAACACATGTAGCTTAGACTTGTTAATTAGATTACACTTGTTTTAAATTAAATTTAGTTACATTTTTAAATGTTTAAAAAAGAGTTTCCTTTAATTTATGTTATGTTTGTATGATTTTCTTATTTTAGAAAATGTAAATGAAACAATTTATAAATTAAAACTTACACAAATATTTTAAAGAATCTATTTATTTGAATTTTAAAATAAAATTTCAAATCAAATTAAACTTTTGAAATCAAAATTATAATCAATTTATTCAAATTAAAAATGAAGATTCTTATTTCCTTATTTTAATTCTTTTATATTTATTAAAACTAGTATATTCATTAATATGGCTTAAAATAACAATCTAACAAATTTTATATGATTTATAAAGAAATTATAAATCACTTTTTATTATTAAATGAATTTAAATCATATGCTATTTTATATTTAGACTTATATAAAATATTTCTAAATCATATTTATATCAAGTAATATTTAAAAAGAAATAAAAATCAACTTTTATTTAAATTTAAAACAAAAGTTAAGTTAAGATATAATTTTGAACAATATAACATTTATTATTAATATTACAAACCATATAATCACTAATTTAAATAAATTTTAAAAGCTTAATATTAATTTAAAACACAATTTCCTAATTACTCAATATTTTATTAGAATTTAAAAACAAAACTTTATTTATTTATTAAATTCCAAAACAAAGATAAACTATAATATATATATATATATATATATATATATATATGAATATATATATACATTATAATTTAAACATTTATTTTAGCATTTTAAAAAGACAAATCACAAATTAAATATTTATTAAATCTGATTATTAAACCAAAACATATTTTATTAATCAATATTATCAATATCAATTTAATTTTATATAAAGATTATTAAATTGATATTGTCTAAAATTCCGGGATATCACAATATGATTTTTGTGTTGTCTAATGTATACTTTTCATAGTATGGCATTATTGTTATCATACGTTTTTATCATATTTCTTGTTCTATCTCATTTTATCTGATATTTATAGCTAGACTGATCTGTTTATTATTTTCTTATTAAATAATACTTGGGTCAGATCGAGATGTTACAGGTGCTTCTACTTAACTCCTCTTCTGGGTACATCATCTGATTTTTTACTAACTACTCTAGTTTAGTAGTTTTTTTTTGTTATACATACGAGACACAGACTCTTTGGTGTATCCTAACTCTTTTGTCTAGCACTTGTATTTATTCTTTTGTTATATTGTGGATCTTATTTGACCATTACTCTGACGCATACTTCTATGTGTTATATTCATATCTGTTTCAGCCTTTGTGATAAGGATATCTGTGACTGATTTGTGTTATGCTTATTTCTGTATTTGTTTCCGAAGATTATATATAGCCACTGTGTAGTAGCTTTGAGTTTGTATCGGTATGTCGGATTTCCTCTTGAATTGAAATGCATGTTATACAATTTGACATATCGGTACTCGCAAAAAGCAATTACACGGATGGTCGCTCCTCAACACCCTTATTCTTCGTGCTAGTTGACGGCATTACCTCATAGTGTCCTTGGCTAGCATGAGTATAGAGGTGGGGAATCACATCTTTGTATCAGAACCAAACTTCGGAACAATGTAGAATAATCTAGCAAGGATCACTATCCTAAGTCCTTCTTAGGAATCGTTTTGACATTTATTTTGTGAATAACCTTTTTCTTCTTCTTTCTTTCTTTCTTAAAGAAGAGAAATTGTTAGACCAGCCCGTCCCAGCGCCGGTCAATCCAGTGCTACTCCTTAGGATGGAGTATTTATGTCTGCCCAACAGCTTCTAGATCTTGTCAAGAATGCTCAAGCTGTTGGACCCATTGCAGAGCCTACTTACCCTAAATCTGGGTTTGCACGCTTATGCAGTGATTATAGCAATTTGGGTGGAAAGCCATTCAAGGGTTCCGAAAGCGTTATAGAAGTCTAGGCTTGGATTAGAACATGAGATCGCATCTTTTCTCGCATGAATCTTATCGATTTGCATCGTGTCCAAGTGGCTTCTAGTATGCTCCAAGAAAGAGCTTAGTTTGGTATGAGCTTCTGATTTCTGAAATTATTGAAGCAAATCTTACTTGGAAGCAATTTTGGGAAAGATTTGAATTGAAGTTTGTGACGGAAGCTGAAAAAGTAACTTTAACTCGGAGCTTTCTTGACCTTATTCAAGGTGAATCGTCTGTGACGGATTACGTCGCATCTTTTGAATCCCTCTCTAAATATGGGGTCGAGTACATTAATACCCCATTGAAGAAAAACCATAGGTTTGTCTATGGCTTAAATAAGAATCTCAAAAGCCTTTACTTCTGAAATTGGAAGTTTTTTTCGACCAACTTGTTGATATCGCTCTTTGACTCGAAGAGGCCGATAAAGAAGATGATGTTGAGGTTGTGGGTGCCAAACCAAACTTCAATAACAACAAGAAGAGGCCTATAAAGTTCCTTGTCCCAACAATAAAGGGAAGCAAGCAACTCAGATAGCAAAGACTACTACTTCTAGTCATGGGAAATGCTACAATTGTGGTTCTAAGGACCATTTTGCTAATAGATGCCCGAAACCTCTCTTTTGTCATTATTGCAAAAGTTCGGGGCATCTTTTATCTTCTTGTCCCAAATTTCAAAGCAAGAACGAGGGAAAGCTAAATGTTGTGCAAGACCCTAGTAACACTTCTCGTGGTCAAGGTATTTCTCATTCTATCCTTGATGGCATTATTATGTTTCGTGATCATCCTATTCGAGTTCTTTTTTATACGGGTGCATACCATTCTTTTATATCAAAAGAACTTGTTGATACTTTTCTTTAAGTGTTATGGCTTTGATTACTTCTTTGAGAATTGCGAATCCGGTTGGTGGATCCGCAACACTCAGTTTGTTTTATAAAGATGTCAAGATTATTTTATGTGATTATGCTTTCCAAGCCGGTTTGCATGTTATGCGCTACTTGGGCTTCAGAATGATTTTGGGAATGAATTGGCTTAAACGTTATGAAGCCTATATCCTATGTCCTGAGCGGACTATTCATCTTCGACATCCTCATTCTGTTAAGCAGATTTCTATTGTTCTCAAGGATTCGGATTCTAAATTGGTAGCATCCATGTATCCCCTAAACCCTCATGATGACGATAATGATGATGAGGAAGATGTCATTTCTCTCATTCACGTTGTTCATGAATTTTCTGATATATTTGAGCATGTTTTAGGATTATCACCTAAGCAAGCAATTGAGTTCAGAATTAATCTAATCCCTGGAGCTCTACCTATCACTCGTCCTCCTTATCGTATGTCTAATAAGGAAAATGATGATATGTGTAAACAATAATCGAATTGGAGATGAAGCAATTTATTCGTTCTAGTTCCTCTCCTTGGGGAGCTTCAGATATTTTTGTGAAGAAATCCGATGGTACACTTAGGCTTTACGTAGAATACCGCAAGCTTAATGATCTTACCATTAAGAATAAATAACCTTTACCTCGGATTGATGATCTGTTCGATCAACTTAGTGGTGCTAGAGTCTTTACACAGTTAGACTTAGCAACCGGTTTTCATCAGCTTCGTATTGCAGAGGATAGCATTCCTTTGACATCATTCTGTACACATTATGGATCTTATGAATGGCTTGTTATGCCATTTGGTTTAAAGAATGCTTCAGCTTATTTTGTTGACCTTATGAATCGGGTTTTCAAAGACTTCCTCGATCGATTGGTTCTCTTCTTTATAGATGATATTCTTGTTTATTCTAAAACCGAGGAAGAGCATGAACAGCATCTTCGGATTATGTAGGAAACTCTTAGGAGCAACCAATTGAAAGCAAAATTTTCTAAATGTCACTTTTGGCAATCTCGTGTGAAATTTCTCGGTCAGATTATTTTCGAATCTGAAATTTCCGTGGATCCTTTAAAGATCGCAACGATTCAAAATTGGAAGAGACCGAAGAGTGTGACAGAAATCCATAGTTTTCTTGGATTGGCAGGATATTACCTTGTTTCATAAAAGACTTTTCTAAAATTTCTGTGCCTCTTAGGTAGTTTGACAAAGAAGGGAGTTAAGTATATTCGGTCCGAGAAATGTGAAGCTTCTTTTCAAAGATTAAAAGAACTCCTTTCTAATGCTCCTATTCTTATGATTCTCGAAGGGAACTAAGACTTTATTGTTTATACTGATGCTAGTCGTGTTGGTTTGGGAGCCGCACTCAAGCAAAGGGAACATGTTATTGCTTATAATTCTAGGCAATTAAAGGCTGCCGAGACTCGATATGCCACTCATGATTTAGAGCTCGCGGCTATTGTTTTCGCCCTCAGAATTTGGCATCATTATCTTTTGGGAGAGAAATTTGTTCTCTATACCGATCATAAATCTTTAAAGTATTTGTTTTCTCAAAAGGAACATAATTTGCGTCAACAACGTACGCTTGAGTTCCTTGCGTCTTATGATCTTGATATTTTTTATACACTCGAAAAGGGAAATTGTGTTGCCGATGCCCTTAGTCGTAAGCAACAAGCGGTTGTTTCTATGGTGATATTCAAATTAATGATCTCGAGACTTTGTCCACTTGTGAGATTCAAGATCGTGAATCTGATTCATGTCCATCTCTTGTTTTATGTAGCCTTTGAGGCTCATCCTTCTCTTTTAGACCGCATTCTTGATGCTCAAAAGCTAGATCTCGAATTGGCTCTTTTTAACCAAAATTGTAGGGGTAAAATTGATATTGAAGGTTTGAAAGATTTTGATAATGATGCTCGTAGCGGTATTTGAAAATTTGGTAGACTTATCGTGCCAAATATTAGTGATATTCATAAAGACATTTTAGAAGATTCTCATCGTTCTAAATTTACCATTCATCCCGGTAGTAGTAAGACGTACGCGGATATGAAGCGACTTTATTATTGGGATGGAATGAAATTTGATATTGCTAACTTCATTAAGCGTTGCATGACTTGCCAACTTGTTAAGGCCGAGCACCAAAGGCCAGGTGGTTTATTGCAACCTTTGGACATTCCAATTTGGAAGTGGGATCAAGTCTCTATGGATTTTATTGATGGACTTCCCCGTTCTCGTTCGGGCCATGACAATTTATGGGTGATTGTGGATAGGCTTACAAAATCCACCCATTTTATTCCCGTTCGGTCTAATCGGACCGTACCCCTTTTGGCCAAACTTTATGTTAGAGAAATTATTAAATTGCATGGAGTTCCTACTTCTATTGTTAGTGATCGTGATCCATTGTTTACTAGTGGATTTTGGAAGAGTCTTCAAAAAGCTTTGGGAAGGAAGCTTAATTTTAGCACCGCTTATCATCCTCTGTCTGATGGACAAACCGAGCGTGTGAATCAGACTCTTGAAGATCTTCTTTGTGCATCTGTTCTGGATTTTGGTGGAAGTTAGGAAGATCATATTCCTCTTGTTGAGTTTTCCTATAATAATAGCTTCCAATCTAGCATTGGTATGGCATCTTTTGAGGCACTCTATGGGAGGCCATGCCGATCTCCTACTTGTTGGCTGGAGGCCGGTGAGAGACTTCTTTTAGGCCCAGATTTTATTCGTGATTCCATAGAAAAGATTGACCTTATTCGCCTTAGGATGAAAGAAGCTCAAAATAGACAAAAATCCTATGCCGCTAACCGAAGAAGGAAATTATAACTTTCTATGGGAGATTTGGTGTTTATTCGTGTTTCACCAATGAAGGGTGTTGTGCGATCGGGAAAATTAGCGCCTCGATATATTGGTCTGTTTCCCATCACTGAACGCATTGGTTCCGTGGCTTATCGCCTTTTATTACCGGCTCAATTTTCCGCGATACATAATGTATTTCACGTTTCTCAACTACGAAAATGCCTTCGAGATTCCGACTCTATTCTTAAGCCTGGTGTTGTGGAAGAAATTGAAGTTTCTCCTAATTCGACTTACGAGCAACATCCTCTTCGTGTCAATGCTACGGTGGTTAAACGCCTTCGAAATAAAGATGTCTCGCTTGTGAAGGTTCAATGGTCCTCAAATCCTAAGAATTGTTCTTCGGAATCTAGAGAATTCATCAAGCGAACACATCCGGACTTACTCTCTTATGCTCTTTGAGGTGAACTTCTTATTTCATGTTTCTTTTGTGTTGATATGCTTTTATGGTTGTTACTTTTTATTTTCTTCTTAAGTATTGCGAGGACGCAATTTCTTTCAGGAGGGGAGTCTGTAACAACCCGTATATTTTACGATTGTATATTTAAATATTTTATTCAAATATAACATCGTTAGTCAGATTAAAGTCAGAAGAGCTACTTTTTGCAAATAGCCGAATTAGGACTCGAGACCACTTCCATTGAGTTCAAAATGTCGTTTGCAACCTTTTTGAGTATAAACATCGATATATTTAGAGTTGAATAAAATTACGATGTTTTCATTTTGGGCTTTGGGTTTGGGTTTCAGCCACTAGCCCAACTCATCTTATATCCTAACTCCACCCCTCTCCTCTTCATTCATTCTATTATTCTCCTAACACTTCAAGAATTAGCAAAAATGAGGGAAGAGATTGGAAATTAAAAATCCTAAGCCCTATTTTTTTTTTGCAAATTCAAGTTCTAGCTCCAAAATCAAAGAGAAGCTTAGGTAAGCATCCTCTTCTTCTTCTCCATCTCAATCTCTCTCTAATTTCAGAAATTTTCTATAAACCAACTTAGGAAATATTTGCTTATGATCTTAGCTGGTGCTTTTAGAGTTGAGATTGAAGAGTGGTTGATCTTCCTTTGTTTTCAAGCTTTTCCTTTCTTGTTTTTGAGTAAAAAGTGAGTTTTTGAACTCACATCTATGTCTACATCTTTGATAGTTGTTAGGTAGTGATTCTTATCATATATTCGTTGTATGTTTGCTTTGGATTGAATTGGTTTTATGAATATTCCAATTCTTGGTGTTTTGACGTCAAATCTTTAAAAATCCTAGCTTTGATGTTTGAACATGTTTTTGGTGGTGTATCAAAGAGCCTATAGGGCTGGGTTGCCGATTGGCATAAGCCCCTAGCGCCGATCATTCGTCCGATCGCAATTTGTTGGATTTTTGCCTCACTTGGAGTCTAGGCTGAAAATACTGGAAATTCCAGTTCAATCGACTGAACCAGGAGCTCGGTCGGCTGAATCGAACCCAAGAAATTTCCTAGGCCTGTATCAGTCGACTGACCACCCTGGGTCAGTCACTGAGCCTGGAAACCGAAAGTTTCCAAGCATGATTCAGTCGACTGACCATCTTGGTTCAGTCGACTGAACCTGGAAACCGAAAGTTTCCAGGAATTGTGTCAGTCGAATAACCACCTTGGTCCAGTCGACTGAATCTGCCGTCTCAGCCTAATTTGCATATTTTGCTTGGTTTCCAGTTTTAATCGATTCCTATTGATCCAATTTGTTGTTATCACCATTATTGACTTTCATAACTTTTTTTTAGGGATTTTTGGGGATATCCATTTCGTTGGATTTGGTATCGATTTCTTTGGATTTGATTCATGTCTTCGAATGTGAATTTTTGGTGATTGATTGTTTCTACAATCATTTCTGTGACTTGTCACTTTGAAATACAAAGGTTTCTACACTAGCAGTAAATATCAAAACCCTTTCCTCAAAACGATTTTAACACTATTTTAATACAAAGCTTATTTATAAAACCGTTTTCCAATCTATTAGTATTTAAAAACCTTTACCTCATTCATTTGAGAAATCTAATTAAACGGCATAGTAAAACTAGTGGTATGAAACGCTTGCGTTTACTTCGTCGGTTAATTTTTGGACTTGTTCGATTGAAACTCTTGTGATAATCTTCGAGTGGAGATCTACAATTTGTTCTTAAATATTTAAGTTAAGCCAGTGGTTATGGGACATGAAGCTAAACTCATTTACTTACCCACTTAGTGTAATTCACACTTCTTATTTATCAATGGTGATCATTTTGTGATTTAGACTAGCGATATGCTATGTCTCTTTGCTCACGTGGGGGATTATACCTCGTTTTATTAAGTTTCGTCTCATTTCTTTTATAGGCTAATGACTTATTGGTTCTTTGGAGTTTCGACTCATTTTTGTGGGCTAGCGACCCATGTTCTTCTATGAAGTTTGGTTCATTGGACGTACTGTTGTACTACGTCGTTGTGCCGGCTTACCAGGTTCATCTGGCGTACCGTTGTACTACGTCGTTGTTCTACATTATTTGAGTTTCAGGTTCCTCGGGCATACCGATATTGTATTACGTCGTTGCACTAGCTCTATGGTTAGCGACCAGGGGTTAGCGACCCGTTTGTGATACACGTGTTGGTGAGTTTTCATGCTCCCGATTTGTGATAAGCCTCCCCCTTTGGTGATTTCTGGATTTCTAGTTTATGATTTCTAGAATTTGTGTTTCACCTCTTTTTGTGATTGGAAATGTTATGCTTGCCGATATTTGGGGTATAGTGAATAAAATAAAGAATATGACATTCTTTTTAGTGCTTTGAGATTTCTTGAGATATTTTATGATTTTTGTGTTGTCTAATGTATACTTTTCATAGTATGGCATTATTGTTGTCATACATTTTTATCATATCTCTTATTCTATCTCATTTTATTTGATATTTATACATAGACTGATTCGTTTATTATTTTCTTATTAAATAATACTCAGGTCAGACCGAGATGTTACAGGTGCTTCTACTTGACTCCTCTTTTGGGAACATTATCTGATTTTTGACTAACTACTCTAGTTTAGTTGTTTTTGTTGTTATACATACGAGATAGAGACTCTTTGGTGTATCCTTATTCTTTTGCCTATGTATATATAGCAATATATATATATATATATATATATATATATATATTGGCATATGTATATATTGGAATCGATTTCCCGCATTGTATAACGGATGAGACCCTATTGCGCCGCATATTAAGCGGATAATATTTTATAAATCCCATATACCGCGATATCCCGTCTTGAAACGGGGTTGGTATTGTGCTAATGTCTGTGGATGCAGGGAAACAGGTTGGAGGGATCCAACTGGATTCCTCACAAATATTTATTTGATTTCAGATATTGTGATATTTGATTGATTATCATATTGATATATGATGTTTTGCAAGTCGCGATTGACTATGTGGTGCGTTGCATCATTGGATCCATTTTTGAAATCTAAAAATAATGATTTTGATTTTAAGGGATTTTGAAATTATATGTTTGTTAAATTTTCGAATTGATTCATTTTAAATAATTAAAACATTATAAATTTTTATGTTACAAAAATTAGGATTTTTGTGAAATATAACCAAAGCATGATTTTTGAAATAAATAGTTGATTAAATTTATAAAATGGTTTAAATTGGGATTTTTGAATTATTATAAACAATTTATATAAAAGATTTATAAAATTGATATTTTATAAGTTAAAGATATTGGAATTATAAAACGAGCTTTTATAAGTGTTAAAATAAAGTTGTACTTAGTTTTATAAGTAAATAAGAATTTTAGAATTATAAACAAATGATGATATAAAAGAATGGATTTGTGAATAAATGGATTATAAGTAATTTACTTATAAGTTAGATTCAGCATATAAACGAAATATAAATTGGATTAATAAAGAAGATTTATAAATCGAAGCTTATAAATAGAAGTGGAATTTATAGACATTGTTTATAAATTCGAAATCAACGAAATTTGATAAATTGAAAGTTGAAATTGGTTAAGGAAGTATATTCATGATTTTGGACAGTGAATATATTATCAAATAAAATGGATATGCTTGGGAAAATGAATATTATAAAATGAAGTTTATCGTTTTAACGATGTTTTAAAATCTTTTGTAAAATGAATACATAGATTTTAACATTCATTATTGAAATAGACGTTTTCGAGAAATAGAAGGAAATGGTGCTCTATAACACTGTTGTTATAGTAAATGGTTTCCGAAAGGAAATATTTTATATAGTATTGGGGTTTATATATCTATCTAAATTTCGAATCCCTATACTAGTGATTTTGGGTTGTCGTAACGATGTTTTACGCAACATTCGTTTTGGCCCATACAAATGTGTTTAAGAGAATGATTTCTTAAAGAATGGAGTATATACTTATTTTCGATTTAAGTATATTGAATATTTTCCAAGTGTTGAAAGTAAATGAATTTGTGAATTACTTATTATTAAATAAGTATGGAAATGTTTTCCCAATATGAAGTGAATATTTTGATACTTTATGTTTTAGAAATAAATTAAAAATGAATATTAGAAATCGATTTGGACAATCGTATATTCATAGATATTTTGGAATTGTAAATTCACTATGGAATTTATAAAAGAAAGGGAAATTTGTTTAAAAATAAACGTTGATTTATTTTTGAAGTGTGGGAGTAAATTTACGGATTTGGAACGTAAATATAAAGTAAATCGTTAAGGATTTATTTAATTGGTTTAAATGAACCATGTTGAAATGAAAGAAATTCCGCGTAAAGAAAATGTTTGAAATTTGTTTTCAAAAGTGGTAAATGTGAAAAGTGACTTGAATTTTTTTTTTCAAATGTTGAAGTGTGGAAAATATAAATATCTTGTAAAGATATTTTGGAAAGTAAATAATATGGGAAATTATTTGGATTTGGTGATGTTGAACACGCCTATTGATAGTTAAATAACCGACTATCAATATTTACCTTTAAATAGGTATTTGTTGTGATTGTTTGAATTTGAATGCCACACTTATTTTTGAATAAGCGCTCACTATTCGGGTTAGCCGGGAAAGGACCTTGGGGTCGTATAACCCATTCCGAATATGTGATACGTCGTAATGGATTGCATTTGATGACTGGTGTTGAAGACCGGATATTTTTGAAAATGGAAGGATTACCGTTGAGTTACTCTGCATCGGCTGATCTCCGATATAGAGGTTTTATCACCCTTAGTGACGGGAAGTCCGGACGTGATTAGAAATTATCCGGAATGCAAGGACTTCTTTGTAAGTGCCTTCGGTTCTGTTCGAGCCCGGAACAGACTTGTATGGATTGTATGTCTGACATTACAAGTTGAGATATAAAGCTGATTTCTTTCAAATATATTTCTGTTGGTGGCGGAGAATTTATTCTCTTAGCTTAACACCCTTCTCTGAGACGTACGAGCTCAGAGGTTATGTAGTTGAAGGTTATTAGTGATATACTCCCAAATTGGTAATGTGACATGCTGAGTGTTGCTGTGAAATGATCATTGTTTGATCATTTGTGATATGATCATTTGTTTGATCATTTATCTTGGTGGTCATTACTTTGATCATTTGTTGACCCAAAGCACAGCTTTTGTATAAAGCGTGGCTTTGTGGACGAGACTTCGTCGGACCTCACACCTCGGAAATGGTCAAAACAGGAAGGATGCGGCAAGGTTATTAGGGGGTAGCACCCTTTTAGTGTATGTCATTCCTTCTGGATAGAGGTGGTATCATGGTATGGAGCCCAGATATTTAACCTATGTTGTTGCTGCAAATTTTGTGGTTGGTGGAAATCGTGGATCCTCGGATAGATCGGTTACGATCGGGGGATGACATATTCGTGTCAGTAGTTACCTAGTTTGAAAGGTAACCCGGCCTTGTGTTGGCAGAGATCCGGTTAGGTTCTCGGGACGTCATTCCAGAGGCGTTTCCATGTGGCAATGGGAAGTTCCTTGGCCTGACCATTTGTTGGAAATCCAAAGAAACAATACGATCTTGTACGGTTTTAGTTGTAGAACCTATCATTCACTTATGGTGGCGCCCCACTGTTTGGATGGTAGCTATAGTAGGCATAAGTGCGGAATGCTTATGCTGGCTAAGATTTATATCTTTACTTTCGAAATATTTCCTACACTATGCACTAGTAATAATATCAAATGTTTCTTTTTAATGCGTATTAAGCATCTTTGACTATCATAAGGAGAAATCTCCTCCGATTCTGCGTTTGCATTGTGTGTGTGTGTGGGAGGCGTTATGGTAGTCTCATTTTCTAAAAAAACATTGCGAAATCTATTTTAAAATTATCCTGTTCTTTGTTTTAAAAATAAACTGTTTTAGTTCTCACACCAGTCACATGACTGACTCAGAGTTTATTGTTTTCCTCCCTAAACTCTGGGTGCCCACCAATTTCCACACGGGCAGTCAAGAGTTAAGGTTTACCAGGATATTCTGGAATTCAGGAGTTGCTGGATGGCATGGCGTATTACTAGTATATAGTATTTCTTTTCCGCTGTTTGATGTTGTTTGTTGTTGTACACTCTGATGTAATGAAATGAAATGTGATGTAATGTAATGTAATAACTGATATAGTTCTTTGTTTAAAGATTATTCATTTATTTATTATATGTTGTTCCGCTGCGATTGTGAGGTTCTGTTATTGTTCTGTTGTTTTCTTTCTGTTCCGTTCTATCTCTTTCTTCTTCTTAAACCCTAACAATTCGGTTTTCGAGCAACGAAAAATCGAAACGTTACATTTGGTACTAGAGCATATGGTTAAGCAACAATCATGGCTCTGTTAGGTATTACTCATTAGAGATAGAGTCAGTAGTACTCTAGAATGAGTTTGAGTGTAATAATAGATACGAGTGCGTATTTGTTAGTGAATATAAATTGTTTTATATTGTGCTAATTGGTTTGTTGAGTGGTATATGGATTTTGGTCAACATGAGTAATTAACGTTGTTGATAGGGATCTCCAAACACTTGAATAGAACAATTCGACACGATATTGTTTTAAATTAGGTAAATGAAATAATTTTACGTTGATTATATTTTATATATAAAGGAATAATTTTTCAGAATTATTAAAGTGTATATGAATTGATTGTTTGGTTGTTGAAAATATAAGATATATGCAAGTTAATAAAAGTTGTTTGAATAAGTTGAATAAAAACAACAATTTTTAAAAGAATAATTGTATAAGCAAATGAATTATAAGTATGAATTATAATTAAAATGATTTACAATTGTGAAATAATCTTATATATAAGAAGTGAAATTATATAAGTAAAAGATTTATAAATGTGATTTATAATCTGAAATTAAAATTCAAGAGAAGTGTTTTGAAAGGATTTGATATTTTGGAAAATTGTTTTGGAGAAATTAAAGCTCTAAACTCTTTTTGGTCGCTGGAAAATAATTCCGATGATGATCATGACATCATCGGTGTTCATTTTCGGGTTTCCAAAAGAGGGATTGCTGCCAAATTGTTTAAAAGAAAGTTGTTTGGAAAATTTGGGTTTGGTTTTAAAATTCAAAAAGGGAAATTGAATTGATTTCAAAAATGGTTTTGAAAGGTTGAAAAGACTCTGGAATCCTATTTAAAATATTTATGGGAATGATAAATGAGTTGATAACTTATACAATTTGAGTTTTAATAGAATAAATTTAACTTAAAGGATGGAGTTAAATTAAAGGAAGTATAAGTAAATCAATAAAATCCAAGTTGAAATAAATTTGAGTTGTCATCAAAGACATGTGATTTGAAATTTAACAAAAGGAAAGTTAAATAAATTGATTTGGATTTGATAAGATGTTTGGAATGGAATATAACTTAAGTGATGTTGAATGAAGTTGATTTTTGGTGTCAAAGTAAATTAATAAGTGAATTAATGAAATGAAGTCATTAAGAATGTGAACTTGAGTTATATAAATGAAATTCAACTTTATATTGTTAAAGGAATTAACAATTGAATTGATGAATGGATGAAATATTAATCAATTGAATGTAAAATAAATTGATATGGGATAATGGATGAAAGTGTAAATTCATTAAAAGTTAATGTTATTGGAAATTTAATAATTGAATGAAAGTCAATTAAATATCAACCAATTGGAATTAAAAGTGTTGGACCAAATAGAATGTAAATTAAATAATTTGGTTATGTTGAACATACATTGGTTGTCATGTGAATATTAGTTGATTTTATATAATTCATTAAGTGTTAATGAAATTGAATTAGCGAAATTAAAAGCTAAAGAAAATGAATTTGAATAGAATTGAATTTAATTTGAATTGAAAGCGAACTAATGTGAATGTAAATTAGTGAATGTAAACTAATTGGAAACGAATGAATGAATGATAGTAAAAATTTAATGTTAACAAATCAAACATGGATAAATGGGAAACCAATTTGAATTGTGCAAAATGATTTTTGAATATTGTAATTGGATATTATGACTAGTAGGATATACAGGTGTATTAAAGGAAATGGGAATTGGAAATTTTGATTTCGAAGATAAAATTGAATTGCTCGACAAAAAGGTACGTATTTCAATTTCAGTATGAGATTTGATGATTTTCTTCTCCAGCCACTTGGCTTTCTCTTTTCTTTTAGATTCTGAGGGGCCGTAGTGCCATTTTGTAGTTGTACCGATCGAGCCGCACAAAGGAGACGCTGGCGAAATTTTTCGAAAATTTAGGGTGTTAGAAAATTTTGAGAAAATTTGAAAGTTTAAAATTTGAATTTAAATTTAAAATTGAATTTTGAAGTAATCAATGTTGTTTTGAACCTATAAGTGAAGTAGAAAAGCTAGTTGAAATTAATAATGAATCTTTAATAAAAAGATTTAGGTTAGTAAGTTGATAAAACTATTGGATTCTGAAAAAATAGTAGACGAGTTAAGGACCATTTCTTCCTAACTTGTAATTTCGGGACGAAATTCTTTTAAGGGGGGAAGATTGTAACGACCCGAAATTTTTAACAATTTAAATTGAAAATATTTAATTATTTTTAAATATTTGAATGATGGTTTGAATTGAATTTCAAATTATCAGAATGAATTTGGCGATTTAATTATAGAATTTAATCTATTGAAAGTTGAATAAAAATTTGAATCTTCAATTTTAGGCTGATTAAAAATATTTCAAAGGTTTGTAAAATCCATATTGATAATACTGAAGATAATAGAAGCTTCGGAATTGGATTTGAAAGTGAATTGTTCAGTTTTGAAATTTTATCGTTTGAATCAATGTTTAAAAATAGCCGTCCGAGGCACAGTCTCGGAATTCGACGAAAATAGTTCCATTGGATCCAGAATATTGTATTGTGGTCGGGTTTCAAATTTCGTAGCATTTGGAGTTGTTATGCGAGCGTACGACATATAAACGCATTGAAATTAAATCGAATTCAATTTGAAATTTAAATATAATTAGTCAAATATCAACATGTTATCTCCCTAACATCATGCATAAAAACACGCCTAGTATCACGCAAAGATCAAAAATCGTGTAAGCAGACCTATTCTCTGAAACATCACGTACCCCTGTCTCCCTCCATCCCATTTTAAATATTCTTCTTCAGTTTTAAAAATCTCAAACAAAATCAATGGCCGAGCATCAATTCTCGTCTTCCTCCTTTTATCATCCATTTCGAAATTAATGGCCAAAATCACGTTCCGCTTCCCTTCGTTTCCAAATCTAATTAGAAAAAAAAAGAGAAAAAAAAAGAGGGGCGGATCTCGATCCAAATTCAAATCACGAGGGGTCGCGATTGGGTTCGCGCGGGTCAAGCAGCCGCGTGTGGGGTTTCGCAAGGGCGACGACGAGTTGAAAGGTGGAGTTCGTTCGAACTAGGGTATCGCGAGCGTCGAGGCCGAGATGTTAGCTGCGATGGGGATGCATGCTGTTTGGGAATTCTAGGAACCCTAATTCGAGCGGCGCGATGACAGACGAGGCGAACTCGAGCGCGACAGTGGTAGCATCGGCGACTCGTGGGTTTGACGACCGAAATTTATTCTCGCGTGCGTCGATGATGGGTTCAATCTGGGTGGCATCGAGCTTTGCGATGTCTGAAGGTGAGCAACTCAGGGATCTCGAATTCGTGGATGAGCAGTGGCTCGCGATGGGTTTAACGGCAAGTGGCAGAGGAGTCGCGATCGATTTCGGCTGAGCATAGCGATGTCTTCGCGATGGCAGAGAGGTATTGTTTTATTTTATAAAATAAAGTCCCAATATTTAATTTTTACAGTAAGCTAAATATTAAATTTTTTAATATCTTGATTTGAAATTAAGAAAATTTCAGTAAAAGAATTTAGATGTAGATTTATAGATTTGCAGAAAAAAATAATACAATAGATTTTTAATCTGCAGTAAGGTTTAGTTTCAAGTTTATTTTGATTTCAGTAAAATACTTACATATAGATATTAAAAACAATTTACTAAAGGAAACTTAGTTTTTGTAACGACCCAGGAATTTTAGTATTTAAAATTTAAATATTTAATTAATTTTAAATATTAATAAGTGAATTTATAAGTCAAATAAATTTTATTTCGAATAATTGGATTTAATTGGATAATTAAATCAATAATTTAATATGTTAAATTATGGAAATAATGGAAAATTGAGTTAAATATGATTGAAAATGATTTGTAAAATTTTATTTTATCATATTGAAGTTAGAATGATGTTTTAGAACTTTTAAAATCGAATTAAGAGTGTATTTGTGAAAATTGAATATTTTAATATTTAATCGACTAGTGAAAATAGTCAATTTTTGAACAGTCTCAGAATTGGACGAAACCAGTTCCATTGGATCCGTAATAGTTAGGTATTACAGGATTTCAATTTTCGTGTCAATCGGAGTTATCGTTTGATCGTGGCAGCTCGAAACGCATCGAATTATTTTTAATTTTAATTTGGCGAGTTAAAATAGCCATTTTTCAAACAGTCTCGGATTTCAACGAAACCAGTTTCATCGGATCCGTAATGTGATATTATTGTAAGGTTTCAAATTTCGGGTTGATTGTATTTACCGTTTGTCCGGTACGAATTAAAACGCCTAGAAATCGATTTAAATCGGTTTAATTTAAATCGATCGTTTGTTGCCATATCTCGCACAGATGATCGAATTAGCTTTCGAAACATGTTCCATTGTGTCCGGAACGCGGGGTAAACCCTAGAAACGCTGGTTACGGCGCGTGAATCGGAGTTCGGAATTCCCGGATGAATAGTGTCGATTGATTTTCCTATAAATAGACCAACACCCTCACAAAAATAAAAATAAAAAATAATAACAAAATCCTAACCCTAGCAGCCGCCACTTTCAGATTCAAAGGCCAGAAACTTCCCAAATTCATTCCTTAATCTCTCCCAATCTACAAACAATTAGAAGATGTGATCAACTGCAAAGTTGTAGCTAACGTCGAGGGCTTCAGATCCATACGGATATGATGGAGTTTAGCGTCGCGTGGAGGGAGATAGGGGGGCCGACGGCCTGGGGCTTGTGCATGGTTTTCGAGATACATCAGGGGGTCGAGCTCGCTATGGTGGTGGGCGAAGGTAGAGGGGGTTTGGAGCTTCGTGTTGCAAGTTGCTGATCAAATTTTCAGCGAGTAATTGGGTTGCAAAATTCAACCCTAGTTTATGAGAATGGGTTCTTGCGCGTATATGTTACCTGGAAACGTGAAAGAGGAAGGAGAAGAGGGGGGGGGAGTGCGCACGGATCTGATGGCAAGGGCAGTGGATCCTACGGCCCAGATTTGTTTAGGTTTAAAATTATAAATTAAGTTGTAAATTTATATATAAAAAAATTCGTGTAAACTTTAAATATTCATAACTTTTTCATACGAGGTCGAAAACGCGCGAAACCAGTTACGTTGGAATCGTATGGACGAGCACTACGCAATGGAATTGGATTGGAGTCGTTTGAAGTTAGTGAGAATTTCGGGTAAAATTAAACGTCCGTATAATTTTATTCGAAATAAATCGCTAAAACGAAATTGAAATCAAGGTGAGAACTTCTCACTCAGTCGAATCAGTTTCGATTTTATTTTAAATAGTTAGATTTAAAATATTTGAATGCATGTTTGAATGATGATTGTTATCTATTGATTGTTAAAATAGACATTATGCGCCGTTAGTAAGCGGATGTTATTTATTAAAAACATATACCGCGAATATTTCATAAACAGTGAAATTGGTATTATATATAATAGCAATATATATATATATTGGCATATGTATATATTGGAGTTATTGATTTTCCGCATTTGTATAGCGGATGAGACCCTATTGCGTCGTCTATTAAGCGGATAATATTTTAAATCCCATATACCGCGATAATTTCGTACTGGAGCGAAATTGGTATTGTGCTAATGTTGTGGATGCAGGAAAACAGGTTGGAGGGATCCAACTGGATTCCTCAACAGTATTTATTTGAATTCAGATATTTTGATATTTGATGGATTATCATATCGATATATGATATCGTTGTTGTCGTGATTGACTATTTGGTATGTAGCATCATTGGACAAAATTTGGAACTTTAAAATGATTTTTAAAGTAATTTTTGAAAATATACTATATGTTTGGAATTGATCCATTATAAATAAATAAACGTTATACTTTTAAAAGTTATAAAAACTACGATTTTTGATAAATACGGTTAAAGTTGATTTTTGAGAAATATGGATTAATGATTTTATAGAAGAGTTTAATCGGGATTTTTGGATTTATTATAAAAAGTTGAAAATATAGGATTTATAAAATTTGATTATTTACAAATCAAAATGGGGAAATTATAAAGGAGATTAAAGATGTTTTAAAATAATAGTATAAATTGATTTTATAAAGGATTTATAAATTGATATTTATAAATTAAAACATTTGAATTGTAAAACGAGTTCTTATAAGTGTTAGAATGAATTGTGAATGAATTTCATAAATGAATGAAATTTATAGAATTATAAACGGTGAAGTTATAAATGGAATTTTATAAGCAGTAGGTTTATAAAATTTATAAAGTGGTTAAAAGAATAGGTTTGGATAAATAATTGAATCTTATAAGTTATAAGATTTATAATTATGAAGTTCAAAGGAACGATTTTTCAAACAAATAAATTATAAGTATTTAACTTATAATGTGAACTTTTGGTTTATAATTGAGTTATAAATCGAATAGGTTAATAAAAGAGATTTATAAAGGAAGTAGTTATAAAATAAATAGAAATGGAATTTATAAACATTGTTTTATAAATTCGTAAACGACTTATTTTGAGAAGTAAATTGTTGAAACCTATTAATGGAGTTATATGCACGTTTTTGACTGTGAATAATCCTTTGAAATAAAATGAATAGAAACGATGAAATTTGTTAACAAAGTATATTCACGTTTTTGAATAGTGAATATTATGTTAAAGAAAATGTTTAGAATGTGATATTTTAAATAGAATTAAAACGATCTAACGATGTTTTTAATTGTGTTGAGATTCGAAACCATAGATTTCAACATTCATTGTTGAAATAGACATTTTCGAGAAATAGAAGGAAATGGTAGATTATAACACTGTTGTTATAGTAAATGATTTCCGAAAGGAAATGTTTTATATAGTATTGGGATTTATATATCTATTTTAATTTCGAATCCCTATACTAGTGATTTTGGGTTGTCGTAACGATGTTTTACGCAACATTCGTTTTGGCCCAAATAAATATGTTTAAGAGAATGATTTCCTTAAAGAATGAAATATATACTTAATTTCGATTGAAGTGTACTGAATATTTTCCAAGGGTTGAAAATAAATAAAATTTGTGAATTACTTATGAATAAATAAGTATGGAAATGTTTTCCAATATAAAGTGAATATTTTGAGAATTTATCTTTTTGAAGATAAAATTGAAATGAATAATTGAAATCGTATATGCATGAATATTTTGGAATGAAAATTCACTATGGAATTTATAAAAGAAAGGGGAACTTGTTTAAAAATAAATATTGATTTATTTTTGAAGTGTGAAATTATATATCTTGTAAAGATATTTTGGAAAATAAATAATTTGGAAAATTACTTGGAAACTGGTGATGTGTGCATATCCGTTGATAGTTCAATAACCGACTATCAATATTTCCCTTTGAATGGGTAATTGATGTGATTTGTTTGAATTTGAATGCCACACTTATTTTTTGAATAAGCGCTCACTATTCGGGTTAACCGGGAAAGGACCATGGGGTCGTATAACCCATTCCGAATATGTGATACGTCGTTATGAATTGCATTTGATGACCGGTGTTGAAGACCGGGTATTTGCGAAAGCGATAGGATGACCTATCGATTGTCTCTGCACTGGGTAGCTCCTGGTATAGAGATTCCCTAAGTGATGGGAAATTCGATCGGGATTGTGAATACCCGGATTGCAAGGGCTTCGTGAGAAGTGCCTTCGGTTCTGTTCGAGCCCGGAACAGACTTGTATGGATTGTATGTCTGACATTACAAATTGAGATATAAAGCCGATTTCATTCAAATATATTTCTGTTGGTGGCGGAGAATTTATTCTTTTAGCTTAACACCCTTCTCTGAGACGTACAAGCTCAGAGGTTATGTAGTTGAAGGTTATCAGCGATATATTCCCAATTCGGTAATGTGACATGCTGAGTGTTGCTGTTAAATGATCATTGTGTTGATTATTTGTGATAGGATCGTTTATTTGATCGTCTATCTTGGTGATCATCTCTATGATCATTTGTTGACCCAAAGCACGGCTTTTGTATAAAGTATGTTTTTGTGGACGTGACTTCGTCGAGCCTCACACCTCGGGAATGGTCAAAACAGGAAAGATGCAGCAAGGTTATGAGGGGTAGTGCCCTTTAGGATATGTGCATTTCCTTTTGGAAAAGGGTGGTATCATGGTATGGAGCCCAGATACTTACTCATGTTGAAAACACTTTATGATTGTGTGAATTTATTGCGAGCGCTCGGTGAAAGGTCCCAAAGGACCGGGGGATGGCATATTCGGTCAGTTGTTACTCAGTTAGGGGTAACCCGGCCTTGTGTTGGCAGAGATCCGGTTTGGTTCTCGGGGATGTCCATCCAGAGGCATTCTCATGTGGCAATGGGAAGTTCCTTGGCCTGATCATTCGTTGGAAATCCAAAGAAACAATACGATCTTGTACGGTATTAGTTGTAGAACCTATCATTCACTTATGGTGGCGCCCCACTGTTTGGATGGTAGCTATAGTAGGCATACGATAATGGTCGTATGTTGGCTAAGATTTATATTCTACTTTCGAAATGAATTTTTCCTACACTATGCACTAATAATAATATCAAATGTTCTTTTAAATGCGTATCAAGCATCTTTGACTATCATAAGGAGAAATCTCCTCCGATTCTGCGTTTGCATTGTGTGTGTGCGCGGGAGGCCTTATGGTAGTCTCATTTTTAAAAGCATTGCGAATTGACTTTAAAAATATTCCTCTATTTTGATTTTTAAGATAAATAAACTGTTTTGAGTTCTCACACCAGTCACATGACTGACTCGGAGTTTATTGTTTCCCTTCCTAAACTCTGGGTGCCCACCAATTTCCACACGGGCAGTTAAGAGTTAGGTTTATCAGGATATTCTGGATATTCTGGAGTTGCTGGAGGCAAGATGGATGGCATGGCATATTACTAGTTATATAGTATTTCTTTTTCCGCTGTTTGTTGTTATTTGATGTTGTACACTCTGATGATATGATGTAATGAAATGTAATGTATAAAATGTAATAACTGATATAGTTCTTTGTTTAAAGATTATTCATTTATCTATTATATGTTGTTCCGCTGCGAATTGTGAGATTCTGTTGTTGTTCTGTTGTTTTCTGTTCCGTTTTTGTTTTCTATTTTCTTTCCTCTCTATCTTCTATCTTTTTCCCTCCTCTTCTCTCTCTTTCTTTTTCTTAAACATTGATAATTCGTATTTCTGTTCATCTTGAATAAATCTACGGAGATTAGTGTATATTCAAGGAGTACGGATTTACGGGTCTTCACAGGTGGTATCAGAGCATATGGTTAAGCGACAACCATGGTTCTGTTGGGTATTTCTCATTAGAGATAGAGTCAGTAGTACTCTAGAATGAGTTGAGTGTAATAATAGCTATGAGAGCGTATTTGTTAGTGAATATAAATTGTTTTGTATTATGTTGACTTATCGGTTGATTGTTTATAGATTCCAGTCGATGTAGTCTAGCTAACTATCGTAGATAGGGGTTTCTAAACTCTTAAACAAGATAAACCGACACGATATTGTTTTAAATTGGGTAAATGAGATAATTTTACCTTGAGTATATTTTATGTATAAAAGAATAATTTTTCAGAATTATTAAAGTGTATATAAGTTGATTGTTAAGTTGTTTGAATAATCTAAATAAAAGAATAATTGTATAAGCAAAAGAATTATAAGAATTGAATTATAATTAAAGTGATTTACAATTGTGAAATAAACTTATATATATAAGAAGTGAAACTATGTGAATATATTTATGAATATGAGTTGTAAATAAAAATGAATTTAAAGAAAGGAAATATAACTTAAGTGATGTTGAATGAAGTTGATATTGGTATCAAAGTAAATTAATAAAGTTAAGTGATAAATGTGAACTTGAGTTATATAAATGAAATTTAACTTTAGAAATTGAATTGAATTAATGGATTGAATATTAATCGATTAAATGTAAATAAAGTTGATATGAAATAATGAATATAAGTGTTAATTCATTAAAATCTAATGTTATTGGAAGTTGAAAGATTGAATGAAAATCAATTTAATTAAACCAATTGATAAGCAAAGGAATTTGGTTGTAATTAATATACATTGGTTGTTATATGGTTGTTAGTTGATTGATTGTATATAATTTATTAAGTATTAATGAAATTGAAAGCTAAAGTAATTGGAATTCAATTGGAAGTTAAGTGAATCTTAAATAGAATTGAATTTGATTTGGAAGTAAACCAACTTGAATATGAATTAGTGAATATAAACTAATTAAAAATGAATGTTAGTAGAAACATCCAATGTTAATAAATCAAATATGATTAAATTGAAAACCTATTTCATTGAATATTAATGAGAATATGAATGAATATTTATTGGTTATGAATTAGTTGGATGATAGTTGGTTGATGGTTGAATATATTGCTTTTGTTTCAATTGCTATGTTGGCATATATAGTTGTTATGTTGCTATATGTTGTATATCTATACTATTGTCATATATACATGTTCTTATGTTGTTTGTTGAGTGTTTAGTAGGTGCGGATCGCGTTTGCTTCGCATTTGGAGCTCTCTTTCGCGCTATATTAGCCGTATATGCTTGCTAATAAAATATAAGGTACATATCTCGGATTACATACCGTACTTTTATACTTTTTTCCCTTCGGGATGCCTCATTACTTGATGAGATGTATATTTGTGATATATATACTGTCATTTTTTTTTCGGATCGAGCCGCGCAAAGGAGACTATGGCGAATTTTTCTGAAAATTTAAGGCGTTAGAAAATTTTGAGAAAATTGGAAAATTTTGAAAACTATAACTTTGATTAGGAATTGAAAGTTAAACAATAGTAGTTGTTTTTGAAAAGATAACTAAGTAAGATTTGAAAACTTAGTAAAGTTTTATAAGAAGTTTAAACTATGAATTTTGGAAAATTAATAAATTCTATAACTTTTCTTACTTGATAATTTCGAGGACGAAATTCTTTTAAGGGGGGAAGATTGTAACGACCCAGGAATTTTAGTAATTAAAATTTGAATATTTAATTAATTTTAAATATTAATAAGTGAATTTATAAGTCAAATAAATTTTATTTCGAATAATTGGATTTAATTGGATAATTAAATCAATAATTTAATATGTTAAATTATGGAAATAATGGAAAATTGAGTTAAATATGATTGAAAATGATTTTTAAAATTTTATTTTATCATATTGAAGTTAGAATGATGTTTTAGAACTTTTAAAATCGAATTAAGAGTTTATTTGTGAAAATTGAATATTTTAATATTTAATCGACTAGTGAAAATAGTCAATTTTTGAACAGTCTCAGAATTGGACGAAACCAGTTCCATTGGATCCGTAATAGTTAGTTATTACCGGATTTCAATTTTCGTGTCAATCGGAGTTATCGTTTGATCGTGGCAGCTCGAAAAGCATCGAATTATTTTTAATTTTAATTTGGCGAGTTAAAATAGCCATTTTTCAAAAAGTCTCGGATTTTGACGAAACCAGTTTCATCGGATCCGTAATGTGATATTATTGTAAGGTTTCAAATTTCGTGTCGATTGGATTTACCGTTTGTCCGGTACGAATTAAAACGCCTAGAAATCGATTTAAATCGGTTTAATTTAAATCGATCGTTTGTTGCCATATCTCGTACAGATGATCGAATTAGCTTTCGAAACCTATTCCATTGTGTCCGGAACGCGGGGTAAACCCTAGAAACGCTGGTTACGGCGCGTGAATCGGAGTTCGGAATTCCCGGATGAATAGTGTCGATTAATTTTCCTATAAATAGACCAACACCCTCACAAAAATAAAAATAAAAATAATAACAAAACCCTAACCCTAGCAGCCGCCACTTTCAGATTCAAAGGCCAGAAACTTCCCAAATTCATTCCTTAATCTCTCCCAATCTACAAACAATTAGAAGATGTGATCAACTGCAAAGTTGTAGCTAACGTCGAGGGCTTCAGATCCATACGGATATGATGGAGTTTAGCGTCGCGTGGAGGGAGATAGGGGGGCCGACGGCCTGGGGCTTGCGCACGGTTTTCGAGATACATCAGGGGGTCGAGCTCGCTATGGTGGTGGGCGAAGGTAGAGGGGGTTTGGAGCTTCGTGTTGCAAGTTGCTGATCAAATTTTCAGCGAGTAATTGGGTTGCAAAATTCAACCCTAGTTTATGAGATATGGGTTCTTGCGCGTATATGTTACCTGGAAACGTGAAAGAGGAAGGAGAAGAGGGGGGGAGTGCGCACGGATCTGATGGCAAGGGCAGTGGATCCTACGGCCCAGATTTGTTTAGGTTTAAAATTATAAATTAAGTTGTAAATTTATATATAAAAAAATTCGTGTAAACTTTAAATATTCATAACTTTTTCATACGAGGTCGAAAACGCGCGAAACCAGTTGCGTTGGAATCGTATGGACGAGCACTACGCGATGGAATTGGATTGGAGTCGTTTGGAGTTAGTGAGAATTTCAGGTAAAATTAAACGTCCGTTTAATTTTATTCGAAATAAATCGCTAAAACGAAATTGAAATCAAGGTGAGAACTTCTCACTCAATCGAATCGGTTTCGATTTTATTTTAAATAGTTAGATTTAAAATATTTGAATGCATGTTTGAATGATGATTGTTATCTATTGATTGTTAAAATAGACATTATGCGCCGTTAGTAAGCGGATGTTATTTATTAAAAACATATACCGCGAATATTTCATAAACAGTGAAAGTGGTATTATATATAATAGCAATATATATATATATTGGCATATGTATATATTGGAGTTATTGATTTCCCGCATTTGTATAGCGGATGAGACCCTATTGCGCCGTCTATTAAGCGGATAATATTTTAAATCCCATATACCGCGATAATTTCGTACTGGAGCGAAATTGGTATTGTGCTAATGTTGTGGATGCAGGATAACAGGTTGGAGGGATCCAACTGGATTCCTCAACAGTATTTATTTGAATTCAGATATTTTGATATTTGATGGATTATCATATCGATATATGATATCGTTGTTGTCGTGATTGACTATTTGGTATGTAGCACCATTGGACAAAATTTGGAACTTTAAAATGATTTTTAAAGTGATTTTTGAAAATATACTATATGTTTGGAATTGATCCATTATAAATAAATAAACGTTATACTTTTAAAAGTTATAAAAACTATGATTTTTGATAAATACGGTTAAAGTTGATTTTTGAGAAATATGGATTAATGATTTTATAAAAGAGTTTAATCGGGATTTTTGGATTTATTATAAAAAGTTGAAAATATAGGATTTATAAAATTTGATTATTTACAAATCAAAATGGGGAAATTATAAAGGAGATTAAAGATGTTTTAAAATAATAGTATAAATTGATTTTATAAAGGATTTATAAATTGATATTTATAAATTAAAACATTTGAATTGTAAAACGAGTTCTTATAAGTGTTAGAATGAATTGTGAATGAATTTCATAAATGAATGAAATTTATAGAATTATAAACGGTGAAGTTATAAATGAAATTTTATAAGCAGTAGGTTTATAAAATTTATAAAGTTGTTAAAAGAATAGGTTTGGATAAATAATTGAATCTTATAAGTTATAAGATTTATAATTATGAAGTTCAAAGGAACGATTTTTCAAACAAATAAATTATAAGTATTTAACTTATAATGTGAACTTTTGGTTTATAATTGAGTTATAAATCGAATAGGTTAATAAAAGAGATTTATAAAGGAAGTAGTTATAAAATAAATAGAAATGGAATTTATAAACATTGTTTTATAAATTCGTAAACGACTTATTTTGAGAAGTAAATTGTTGAAACCTATTAATGGAGTTATATGCACGTTTTTGACTGTGAATAATCCTTTGAAATAAAATGAATAGAAATGATGAAATTTGTTAACAAAGTATATTCACGTTTTTGAATAGTGAATATTATGTTAAAGAAAATGTTTGGAATGTGATATTTTAAATAGAATTAAAACGATCTAACGATGTTTTCAATTGTGTTGAGATTCGAAACCATAGATTTCAACATTCATTGTTGAAATAGACATTTTCGAGAAATAGAAGGAAATGGTAGACTATAACACTGTTGTTATAGTAAATGATTTCCGAAAGGAAATGTTTTGTATAGTATTGGGATTTATATATCTATTTTAATTTCGAATCCCTATACTAGTGATTTTGGGTTGTCGTAACGATGTTTTACGCAACATTCGTTTTGGCCCAAATAAATATGTTTAAGAGAATGATTTCCTTAAAGAATGAAATATATACTTAATTTCGATTGAAGTATATTGAATATTTTCCAAGGGTTGAAAATAAATAAAATTTGTGAATTACTTATGAATAAATAAGTATGGAAATGTTTTCCAATATAAAGTGAATATTTTGAGAATTTATCTTTCTGAAGATAAAATTGAAATGAATAATTGAAATCGTATATGCATGAATATTTTGGAATGAAAATTCACTATGGAATTTATAAAAGAAAGGGGAACTTGTTTAAAAATAAATATTGATTTATTTTTGAAGTGTGAAATTATATATCTTGTAAAGATATTTTGGAAAATAAATAATTTGGAAAATTACTTGGAAACTGGTGATGTGTGCATATCTATTGATAGTTCAATAACCGACTATCAATATTTCCCTTTGAATGGGTAATTGATGTGATTTGTTTGAATTTGAATGCCACACTTATTTTTTGAATAAGCGCTCACTATTCGGGTTAACTGGGAAAGGACCATGGGGTCGTATAACCCATTCCGAATATGTGATACGTCGTTATGAATTGCATTTGATGACCGGTGTTGAAGACCGGGTATTTGCGAAAGCGATAGGATGACCTATCGATTGTCTCTGCACTGGGTAGCTCCTGGTATAGAGATTCCCTAAGTGATGGGAAATTCGATCGGGATTGTTAATACCCGGATTGCAAGGGCTTCGTGAGAAGTGCCTTCGGTTCTGTTCGAGCCCGGAACAGACTTGTATGGATTGTATGTCTGACATTACAAATTGAGATATAAAGCCGATTTCATTCAAATATATTTCTGTTGGTGGCGGAGAATTTATTCTTTTAGCTTAACACCCTTCTCTGAGACGTACGAGCTCAGAGGTTATGTAGTTGAAGGTTATCAGCGATATATTCCCAATTCGGTAACGTGACATGCTGAGTGTTGCTGTTAAATGATCATTGTGTTGATTATTTGTGATAGGATCGTTTATTTGATCGTCTATCTTGGTGATCGTCTCTATGATCATTTGTTGACCCAAAGCATGGCTTTTGTATAAAGTATGTTTTTGTGGACGTGACTTCGTCGAGCCTCACACCTCGGGAATGGTCAAAACAGGAAAGATGCAGCAAGGTTATGAGGGGTAGCGCCCTTTAGGATATGTGAATTTCCTTCTGGAAAAGGGTGGTATCATGGTATGGAGCCCAGATACTTACTCATGTTGAAAACACTTTATGATTGTGTGAATTGATTGCGAGCGCTCGGTGAAAGGTCCCAAAGGACCGGGGGATGGCATATTCGGTCAGTTGTTACTCAGTTAGGGGTAACCCGGCCTTGTGTTGGCAGAGATCCGGTTTGATTCTCGGGGATGTCCATCCATAGGCATTCTCATGTGGCAATGGGAAGTTCCTTGGCCTGATCATTCGTTGGAAATCCAAAGAAACAATACGATCTTGTACGGTATTAGTTGTAGAACCTATCATTCACTTATGGTGGCGCCCCACTGTTTGGATGGTAGCTATAGTAGGCATACGATAATGGTCGTATGTTGGCTAAGATTTATATTCTACTTTCGAAATGAATTTTTCCTACACTATGCACTAATAATAATATCAAATGTTCTTTTAAATGCGTATCAAGCATCTTTGACTATCATAAGGAGAAATCTCCTCCGATTCTGCATTTGCATTGTGTGTGTGTGCGGGAGGCCTTATGGTAGTCTCATTTTTAAAAGCATTGCGAATTGACTTTAAAAATATTCCTCTATTTTGATTTTTAAGATAAATAAACTGTTTTGAGTTCTCACACCAGTCACATGACTGACTCGGAGTTTATTGTTTCCCTTCCTAAACTTTGGGTGCCCACCAATTTCCACACAGGCAGTTAAGAGTTAGGTTTATCAGGATATTCTGGATATTCTGGAGTTGCTGGAGGCAAGATGGATGGCATGGCGTATTACTAGTTATATAGTATTTCTTTTTCCGCTGTTTGTTATTATTTGATGTTGTACACTCTGATAATATGATGTAATGAAATGTAATGTATAAAATGTAATAACTGATATAGTTCTTTGTTTAAAGATTATTCATTTATCTATTATATGTTGTTCCGCTGCGAATTGTGAGATTCTGTTGTTGTTCTGTTGTTTTCTGTTTCGTTTTTGTTTTCTATTTTCTTTCCTCTCTATCTTCTATCTTTTCCCTCTTCTTCTCTCTCTTTCTTTTTCTTAAACATTGATAATTCGTATTTCTGTTCATCTTGAATAAATCTACGGAGATTAGTGTATATTCAAGGAGTACGGATTTACGGGTCTTCACAGTTTTAAATTTTAAATTGAAATTAGATAAATTATTAAAGGAGAAAACCGATGAATCAAAATTATCAAATGAAAATTTAGTATTCGATCTGTTCGAATATTAATGAATTGTACAATATTTATACAAGGTCTAAAATGATGAAATCAAGCCGGAAATGGAAATGGATTGCAAAATTAAAAGCAAAGGTGAGAACTTCTCACTCAAAATTGAAAGTTGGAATTGCAGTTATTGATTGTTTGCTTGATTATGATAGTATATATAGTAGTATATATAGCAATATATATATATATTGGCATATGTATATATTGGAATTGATTTCCCGCATTGTATAGCGGATGAGACCCTATTGCGCCGCATAATAAGCGGATAATATTTTATAAATCCCATATACCGCGATATCCCGTCTTGAAATGGGATTGGTATTGTGCTAATGTCTGTGGATGCAGGGAAACAGGTTGGAGGGATCCAACTGGATTCCTCACAAATATTTATTTGATTTCAGATATTGTGATATTTGATTGATTATCATATGGATATATGATGTTTTGGAAGTCGCGATTGACTATCTGGTGCGTTGCATCATCGGATCCATTTTTGAAATCTAAAAATAACGATTTTGATTTTAAGGGATTTTGAAATTATATGTTTGTTAAATTTTCGAATTGATTCATTTTAAATAATTAAAACGTTATAAATTTTTATGTTATAAAAATTAGGATTTTTGTGAAATATAACCAAAGCATGATTTTTGAAATAAATAGTTGATTAAATTTATAAAATGGTTTAAATTGGGATTTTTGAATTATTATAAACAATTTATATAAAAGATTTATCAAATTGATATTTTATAAGTTAAAGATATTGGAATTATAAAACGAGCTTTTATAAGTGTTAAAATAAAGTCGTACTTAGTTTTATAAGTAAATAAGAATTTTAGATTTATAGACAAATGATGATATAAAAGAATGGATTTGTGAATAAATGGATTATAAGTAATTTACTTATAAGTTAGATTCGGCATATAAACGAAATATAAATTGGATTAATAAAGAAGATTTATAAATCGAAGCTTATAAATAGAAATGGAATTTATAGACATTGTTTATAAATTCGAAATCAATGGAATTTGATAAATTGAAAGTTGAAATTGGTTAAGGAAGTATATTCACGATTTTGGACAGTGAATATATTATCAAATAAAATGGATATGCTTGGGAAAATGAATATTATAAAATGAAGTTTATCGTTTTAACGATGTTTTAAAATCTATTATAAAACGAATACATAGATTTCAACATTCATTGTTGAAATAGACGTTTTCGAGAAATAGAAGGAAATGGTGGACTATAACATTGTTGTTATAGTAAATGGTTTCCGAAAGGAAATATTTTATATAATATTGGGGTTTATATATCTATCTAAATTTCGAATCGCTATACTAGTGATTTTGGGTTGTCGTAACAATGTTTTACGCAACATTCGTTTTGGACCAAACAAATGTGTTTAAGAGAATGATTTCTTAAAGAATGAAGTATATACTTAATTTTGATTTAAGTATATTGAATATTTTTCAAGTGTTGAAAATAAATGAATTTGTGAATTACTTATTATTAAATAAGTATGGAAATGTTTTTCCAATATGAAGTGAATATTTTGATACTTTATCTTTTAGAAATAAATTGAAAATGAATATTAGAAATCAATTTGGACAATCGTATATTCATAGATATTTTGGAATTGTAAATTCACTATGGAATTTATAAAAGATAGGGAAATTTGTTTAAAAATAAACGTTGATTTATTTTTGAAGTGTGGGAGTAAATTTACGGATTTGGAACGTAAATATAAAGTAAATCGTTAAGGATTTATTTAATTGGTTCAAATGAACCATGTTGAAATGAAAGAAATTCCGCGTAAAGAAAATGTTTGAAATTTGTTTTCAAAAGTGGTAAATGTGAAAAGTGACTAGAAATTTTTTTCTCAAATGTTGAAGTGTGGAAAATATATATATCTTGTAAAGATATTTTGGAAAGTAAATAATTTGGGAAATTATTTGGATTTGGTGATGTTGAACACGCCTATTGATAGTTAAATAACCGACTATCAATATTTACCTTTAAATAGGTATTTGTTGTGATTGTTTGAATTTGAATGCCACACTTATTTTTGAATAAGCGCTCACTATTCGGGTTAGCCGGGAAAGGACCTTGGGGTCGAATAACCCATTCCAAATATGTGATACGTCGTAATGGATTGCATTTGATGACCGGTGTTGAAGACCGGATATTTTTGAAAACGGAAGGATTACCGTTGAGTTACTCTGCATCGGCTGATCTCCGATATAGAGGTTTTATCACCCTTAGTGACGGGAAGTCCGGACGTGATTAGAAATTATCCGGAATGCAAGGACTTCTTTGTAAGTGCCTTCGGTTCTGTTCGAGCCCGGAACAGACTTGTATGGATTGTATGTCTGACATTACAAGTTGAGATATAAAGCTGATTTCTTTCAAATATATTTCTGTTGGTGGCGGAGAATTTATTCTCTTAGCTTAACACCCTTCTCTGAGACATACGAGCTCAGAGGTTATGTAGTTGAAGGTTATTAGTGATATACTTCCAAATTGGTAATGTGACATGCTGAGTGTTGCTGTGAAATGATCATTGTTTGATCATTTGTGATATGATCATTTGTTTGATCATTTATCTTGGTGGTCATTACTTTGATCATTTGTTGACCCAAAGCACAACTTTTGTATAAAGCGTGGCTTTGTGGACGAGACTTCGTCAGACCTCACACCTCGGAAATGGTCAAAACAGGAAGGATGCGGCAAGGTTATTAGGGGGTAGCACCCTTTTAGTGTATGTCATTCCTTCTGGATAGAGGTGGTATCATGGTATGGAGCCCAGATATTTAACCTATGTTGTTGCTGCAAATTTTGTGGTTGGTGGAAATCGTGGATCCTCGGATAGATCGGTTACGATCGGGGGATGACATATTCGTGTCAGTAGTTACCTAGTTTGAAAGGTAACCCGGCCTTGTGTTGGCAGAGATCCGGTTAGGTTCTCGGGACGTCATTCCAGTGGCGTTTCCATGTGGCAATGGGAAGTTCCTTGGCCTGACCATTTGTTGGAAATCCAAAGAAACAATACGATCTTGTACGGTTTTAGTTGTAGAACCTATCATTCACTTATGGTGGCACCCCACTGTTTGGATGGTAGCTATAGTAGGCATAAGTGCGGAATGCCTATGCTGGCTAAGATTTATATCTTTACTTTCGAAATATTTCCTACACTATGCACTAGTAATAATATCAAATGTGTAACGACCCAGGATTTTTATTAATTAAAATTTGAATATTTAATTAATTTTAAATATTAATAAGTGAAATTTATAAGTCAAATAAATTTTTATTTGAATTATTGGATTTTATTGGATAATTAAATCGATAATTTAATATGTTAAATTATGGAAATAATTGAAAATTGAGTTAAATATGATTGAAAATGATTTGTAAAATTTTATTTTATCATATGGGAGTTAGAATGATATTTTAGAACTTTTAAAATCGAATTAAAAGTTAATTTGTGAAAATTGAATATTTTAATATTTAAATCGACTAGTGAAAATAGTCAATTTTTGAACAGTCTCAGAATTGAACGAAACTAGTTCCATTGGATCTGTAATAGTTAGTTATTACCGGGTTTCAATTTTCGTGTCAATCGGAGTTATCGTTTGATCGTGGCAGCTCGAAACGCATCAAATTGTTTTTAATATTAATTTGGCGAGTTAAAATAGCCATTTTTCAAAAAGTCTCGGATTTCGACGAAACCAGTTTCATCGGATCCGTAATGTGATATTATTGTAAGGTTTCAAATTTCATGTCAATTGGATTTACCGTTTGTCCGGTACGAATTAAAACGCCTAGAAATCGATTTAAATCGGTTTAATTTAAATCGATCGTTTGTAGCCATAACTCGCACAGATGTCCGAATTAGCTTTCGAAACCTATTCCATTGTGTCCGGAACGTGGGGTAAACCCTAGAAACGCTGGTTACGGCGCGTAAATCGGAGTTCGGAATTTTCGGGATGAATAGTGTTTCGTTTTTCTCTATAAATAGCACCCAACACCTTCATAAATTAAAAAAAAAAAAACCTAAAACCTAAAACCCTAGCCGCCACTTTTAGGTTCAATGGCCAGAATTTGATTTCACTTCTCCCTCAATCACTCTCAATCTACAAAGAATTAGCCAAAGTTGTTAACTACAACATCGAAGAGCATGAAGAGAGCTAGAGATCTATACGGTGATGATGGATTTTGGTGCAACGGAGGGGGAGATAAATGAGGCCGTCGGCCTTGGTCTGCGCACGCAAAACGAGGAAACATGGGTGGCCGAGTTCTATGGCCTTGAGGCCGATGATGATGTTGGTGAGGGGCTACGCGTTGCAACTTCCTGATCGAAGTTTCGTCGAGTGATCGCGATGCATAATTGAACCCTAGTATCGTTGGTGATGGGTTTCTTGCGTTTTGTATCCTGTAGATGGTTGCATGAATTGGGGAGATTATGTTGGGGGCGTTGGATCTGAATCTCACGGCCAGGATTAGCTTTGGTATAAGATTTGTAAAAGTTATGTTGTAATTATATAAATAAAAATTCGTATAACTTGAAAAATCAATAATTTTTTCATACGAGGTCGAAAAAATGCAAACTCAGTTGCGTTGGAATCGTATCGACGAGCACTACGCGATGGAGTTGGATTGGAGTCGTTTGGAGTTAGTGAGAATTTTGGGTAAAATTAAACGTCCGTTTAATTTTATTCGAAATAAATCGCTAAAACGGAAATAAAATCAAGGTGAGAACTTCTCACTCAATCGAATCAGTTTCGATTTTATTTTAAATAGTTAGATTTAAAATATTTGAATGCATGTTTGAATGTTGATTGATATCTATTGATTGTTAAAATAGACATTATACGCCGTTAGTAAGCGGATGTTATTTATTAAAAACATATACCGCGAATATTTCATAAACAGTGAAATTGGTATTATATATAATATCAATATATATATATTGGCATATGTATATATTGGGTTATTGATTCCCCGCATTTTTTTGTTTAGCGGATGAGACCCTATTGCGCCGTCTATTAAGCGGATAATATTTTAAATCCCATATACCGCGATAATTTCGTACTGGAGCGAAATTGGTATTGTGCTAATGTTTGTGAATGCAGGAAACAGGTTGGAGGGATCCAACTGGATTCCTCAACGGTTTTTATTTGATTTCAGATATTTTGATATTTGATGGATTATCATATCGATATATGATATCGTTGTTTGTCGTGATTGACTATTTGGTGTGTAGCATCATTGGACCAAATTTTGAAACTTTAAAATGATTTTTAAAGTGATTTTGAAAAGTATACGTTTTATAAAATAATTTTTGAATTGATCCATTTTAAATAAATAAACGTTATAATTTTTAAAGTTATAAAAATTATAATTTTTGAGAAATACGGTTAAAGTTGATTTTTGAGAAATATGGATTTAATGATTTTATAAAATAGTTTAAATTGAGATTTTGGAATTTATTATAAAGAGTTTAAATATAGGATTTATAAAATTTGATTATTTTATAAATCAAGAGAATGATGAAATTATAAAGGAATTTAAGGACGTTTTAAAAGAATAATATAAATTGATTTATATTATGAGATTTATAAATAGATATTTATAAATTGAAATATTGACATTATAAAACGAGTTTTTATAAGTGTTTGAATGAAGTGAAAATGAATTTCATAAATGAATGAAATTTATAGAATTATAAACTGTGAAGTTATAAATAAAATTTATAAATAGTAAGATTTATAAATTTGTGAAGTTAATTGAAGAATAGATTGGGTTAAATAAATGAATCTTATAAGTTATAAGATTTATGATTTGGAAAGTCTTTAAAAGAACGATTTTGTAAAATAATCGTTTTATAAGTATTTAACTTATAATATGAACGTTTAGTTTATAATTTAGTTATAAACTAGAATAGGTTAATAAAGGAATTTATAAAAAGGAAATTTTTATAAATAAATAGAAATGGAATTTATAAACGTTGTTTTATAAATTCGCGAACGACTTATTTTGATAAGTTAATTGTTATAACTTAGAAATAGAGTTATATTCACGTTTAGACTGTGAATAATCCTTTGAAATAAAATGCATAGAAATGATGAAACTTGTTGACGTAGTATATTCACGTTTTTGAATAGTGAATAAGGTGTTAAAGAAAATGTTTGATTGTGATGTTTTAAATAGAATTAAAACGACCTAACGATGTTTTAAAAGGTGTTGAGATTCGAAACCATAGATTTCAACATTCATTGTTGAAATAGACGTTTTCGAGAAAAAAAGGAGATGATGGACTATAAAACCGTTGTTATAGTAAATGATTTCCGAAAGGAAATATTTTTGAATAGTATTGGGATTTATATATCTATTTTAATTTAGAATCCCTATACTAGTGATTTTGGGTTGTCGTAACGATGTTTTACGTAACATTCATTTTGGCCCAAATAAATATGTTAAGGAAAATGATTTCCTTAATAGAATGAAATATATATACTTAATTCGATTTAAGTATATTGAATATTTTCCAAGGTTGAAAATAAAAAGATTTATGAATTACTTATTTATAAATAAGTATGGGAATGTTTTTCCAATGTGAAATGAAACGTTTTGAGAATTTATCTTTTTGAAGGTAAATTGAAATAAATAATTAAAATCATATATTCATAGATATTGTGAAATATAAATTCATTATGGAATTTATAAATGAAAAGTGGAATTTGTTTAAGAATAAATGTTGATTTATTTTTGAAGTGTGAAAACTATATATCTAGTAAAGATATTTTTGGAAAATAAATAATTTGGAAAATTATTTGGAAACTGGTGATGTGTGCATATCCATTGATAGTTCAATAACCGACTATCAATATTTCCCTTTGAATGGGTAATTGATGTGATTTGTTGAATGTGAATGCTACACTTATTTTTGAATAAGCGCTCACTATTCGGGTTAACCGGGAAAGGACCATGGGGTCGTATAACCCATTCCGAATATGTGATACGTCGTTGTGAATTGCATTGAAGATCGGTGTTGAAGACCGAGTATTTGTGAAAGCGATAGGATGACCTATCGATTGTCTCTGCACTGGGTAGCTCCTGGTATAGAGATCTCCTAAGTGATGGGAAATTCGATCGGGATTGTGAATACCCGGATTGCAAGGGCTTCGTAAGAAGTGCCTTCGGTTTTGTTCGAGCCCGGAACAGACTTGTATGGATTGTATATCTGACATTACAAATTGAGATATAAAGCCGATTTCATTCAAATATATTTCTGTTGGTGGCGGAGAATTTATTCTTTTAGCTTAACACCCTTCTCTGAGACGTACGAGCTCAGAGGTTATATAGTTGAAGTTATCAGCGATATATTCCCAGTTTGGTAATGTGACATGCTGAGTGTTGCTGAAATGATCATTGTGTTGATTATTTGGGATAGGATCATTTGTTTGATCGTCTATCTTGGTGATCATTGTGTTGATCATTTGTTGACCCAAAGCATGACTTTTGTATAAAGTATGTTTTTGTGGACGTGACTTCGTCGAGCCTCACACCCCGTGATGGTCAAAACAGGAAAGAAGCAGCAAGGTTATGAGGGGTAGCGCCCTTTAGGATGTGTGCATTTCCTTCTGGAAAAGGGTGGTATCATGGTATGGAGCCCAGATACTTACTCATGTTGAAAACACTTTATGATTGTGTGAATTGATTACGAGCGCTCGGTGATAAAGGTCCCAAAGGACCGGGGGATGGCATATTCGGTCAGTTGTTACTCAGTTAGGGGTAACCCGACCTTGTGTTGGTAGAGATCCGGTTTGGTTCTCGGGGATGTCCATCCAGAGGCATTCTCATGTGGCAATGGGAAGTTCCTTGGCCTGATCATTCGTTGGAAATCCAAAGAAACAATACGTGACTTGTGCGGTTTTAGTTGTAGAACCTGCTTCCTCAGGAAGTAGCTATAGTAGGCATAATATAATGGTACCTATGCTGGCTAAGATTTATATTCTACTTTCGAAATCGTTTTATACACTATGCACTAATAATAATATCAAAATTGATTTGATTTTAATGCGTATCAAGCATGTTTGGCTATCATAAGGAGAAATCTTCTCCAAGTCTGCGTTTGCATTGTGTGTGTGGCAGGAGGTCTTATGGTAGTCTCATTTTTAAAAGCATTGCGAATTGAATTTAAAAATATTCCTCTATTTTGATTTTAAAGATAAATAAACTGTTTTGAGTTCTCACACCAGTCACATGACTGACTTGGAGTTTATTGTTTTCCTTCCTAAACTCTGGGTGCCCACCAATTTCGACACGGGCAGTTAAGAGTTAGGTTTATCAGGATATTCTGGATATTCAGGATTGCTGGAGGCAAGCTGGATGGCATGGCGTATTACTAGTTTATATAGTGTTTCTTTTTCCGCTGCACTATTTGTTGTTGTTGTACACTCTGATGATATGATATGATGATGTAGTGTAATGTGATGTAATGTAATAACTGATATAGTTCTTTGTTTAAAGATTATTCATTTATTATTATATGTTGTTCCGTTGCGATTGTGAGATTCTGATGTTGTTCTGTTGTTTTCTATTCCGTTCTATGTTCTCTATTTTCTTTTTCTTCTATATTTTAAAAAAATTCTTATTTTCTATGTTCTTTTCCCTCTTTCTATTTTCTACCTTTTTCTCTTCTGTTTTCTGTCTTTTCTTTTTCTTAAAACCCATAACTATTCGGTTTTTCGGCAACGAAAAATCGCACATGTTACAATGTGGTATCAGAGCATATGGTTAAGCGACAACCATGGTTCTGTTGGGTATTACTCATTAGAGATAGAGTCAGTAGTACTCTAGAATGAGTTTGAGTGTAATAATAGCTATGAGAGCGTATTTGTTAGTGAATATATAAAATTGTTTTATATTGTGATGATTGGTTTGTTGAGTGGTATATAGATTCTGGTTAATACGAGTAATTAACGTTGTTGATAGGGATCTCTAAACACTTGTATAGAACAATTCGGCACAATATTGATTTTAAAATTGGGTAAATAAAATAATTTTACCTTGAGTATATTTTTATATATAAAGAAATAATTTTTCAAAATTATTAAAGGAATGTATATAAGTGGATTGTTTAGTTGTTTTAATAATCTAAATAAAAGAATAATTGTATAAGCAAAAGAATTATAAGAATTGAATTATAATTAAAGTGGTTTACAATTGTGAAATAAACTTATATATATATAAGAAGTAAAACTATATGAATATATATTTATGAATATGAATTGTAAATAAAAATGAATGTGAACTAAAGTTATGTAAATGAAATTCAACTTTAGAAATTGAATTGAATTAATGAATTGAATGTTAATCAATTGAATGTGAATAAAGTTGATATGAAATAATGAGTTTAAGTGTTAATTCATTAAAATCTAAAGTTATTGGAAATTGGAAGTTGAATAATTGAATGAAAATCAATTTAATTAAACCAATTGAAAGTGATGGTGTTGAAACCAAATTGAATGAATATAAGCAAAGCAATTTGGTTGTAATTGATAAACATTGGTTGTTATATGATTGTTAGATGATTGTATATAATTCATTAAGAGTTAATGAAATTGAAAGCTAAAGTAATTGGAAATTCAATTGGAAGTTAAAGTAATTGAAATTCAATTGGAAGTTAAGTGAAACTTAAATAAAATTGAATTTGATTTGGAAGTGAACATAAACTAATTGAAAATGAATGTTAGTAAACATCCAATGTAAATAAATCAAATGTGATTAAATTGAAAACCATTTCATTAAATATTAATGAGAATATGAATGAATATTTATTGGTTATGGATGCTAGTTGGTTGATGGTTGAATATATTGCTTTTGTTTCATTTGCTATGTTAACATATATAGTTATTATGTTGCTATATGTTGTATATTGATACTATTGTATATATGCATGTTCTCATGTTGTTTGTTGAGTGATTAGTAGGTGCGGATCGCGTTTGCTTCACATTTGGAGCTCGCTTTCGCGCTATATTAGCCGTATATGCTCGCTAATAAAATATAAGGTACATATCTCGGATTAAATATCGTACTTTTACACTTTTTTCCCTTCGGGATGCCTCATTACTTGATGAGATGTATATTTGTGATATATATACTGTCATTTTTTTTTTCGGATCGAGCCGCGCAAAGGAGACTATGGCGAATTTTTCCGAAAATTTAAGGCGTTAGAAGAATTTTAAGAAAATTTGGAATTTTTTTTGAAAACTATAACTTTGTTTTGGAATTGAAAGTTAAACAGTAGTAGTTGTTTTTGAAAAGATAACTAAGTATGATTCGAAAACTTAGTAAGTATTGTAAAAAGTTTAACTATGGATTTTGGAAAATTAATAGATTCTGTAACTTTTCTTACTTGTAATTTCGAGGACGAAATTCTTTTAAGGGGGGAAGATTGTAACGACCCAGGATTTTTATTAATTAAAATTTGAATATTTAATTAATTTTAAATATTAATAAGTGAAATTTATAAGTCAAATAAATTTTTATTTGAATTATTGGATTTTATTGGATAATTAAATCGATAATTTAATATGTTAAATATGGAAATATTTGAAAATTGAGTTAAATATGATTGAAAATGATTTGTAAAATTTTATTTTATCATATGGGAGTTAGAATGATATTTTAGAACTTTTAAAATCGAATTAAAAGTTAATTTGTGAAAATTGAATATTTTAATATTTAAATCGACTAGTGAAAATAGTCAATTTTTGAACAGTCTCAGAATTGAACGAAACCAGTTTCATTAGATCCGTAATAGTTAGTTATTACCGGGTTTCAATTTTCGTGTCAATCGGAGTTATCGTTTGATCGTGGCAGCTTGAAACGCATCGAATTGTTTTTAATATTAATTTGGCGAGTTAAAATAGCCATTTTTCAAAAAGTCTCGGATTTCGACGAAACCAGTTTCATCGGATCCGCAATGTGATATTATTGTAAGGTTTCAAATTTCGTGTCAATTGGATTTACCGTTTGTCCGGTACGAATTAAAACGCCTAGAAATCGATTTAAATCGGTTTAATTTAAATCGATCGTTTGTAGCCATAACTCGCACAGATGTCCGAATTAGCTTTCGAAACCTATTCCATTGTGTCCGGAACGCGGGGTAAACCCTAGAAACGCTGGTTACGGTGCGTAAATCGGAGTTTGGAATTTTCGGGATGAATAGTGTTTCGTTTTTCTCTATAAATAGCACCCAACACCTTCATAAATTAAAAAAAAAAAACCTAAAACCTAAAACCCTAGCCGCCACTTTTAGGTTCAATGGCCAGAATTTGATTTCACTTCTCCCTCAATCACTCTCAATCTACAAAGAATTAGCCAAAGTTGTTAACTACAACATCGAAGAGCATGAAGAGAGCTAGAGATCTATACGGTGATGATGGATTTTGGTGCAACGGAGGGGGAGATAAATGAGGCCGTCGGCCTTGGTCTGCGCACGCAAAACGAGGAAACATGGGTGGCCGAGTTCTATGGCCTTGAGGCCGATGATGATGTTGGTGAGGGGCTACGCGTTGCAACTTCCTGATCGAAGTTTCGTCGAGTGATCGCGATGCATAATTGAACCCTAGTATCGTTGGTGATGGGTTTCTTGCGTTTTGTATCCTGTAGATGGTTGCGTGAATTGGGGAGATGATGTTGGGGGCGTTGGATCTGAATCTCACGGCCAGGATTAGCTTTGGTATAAGATTTGTAAAAGTTATGTTGTAATTATATAAATAAAAATTCGTATAACTTGTAAAATCAATAATTTTTTCATACGAGGTCAAAAAAATGCAAACTCAGTTGCGTTGGAATCGTATCGACGAGCACTACGCGATGGAGTTGGATTGGAGTCGTTTGGAGTTAGTGAGAATTTTGGGTAAAATTAAACGTCCGTTTAATTTTATTCGAAATAAATCGCTAAAACGGAAATAAAATCAAGGTGGGAACTTCTCACTCAATCGAATCAGTTTCGATTTTATTTTAAATAGTTAAATTTAAAATATTTGAATGCATGTTTGAATGTTGATTGATATCTATTGATTGTTAAAATAGACATTATACGCCGTTAGTAAGCGGATGTTATTTATTAAAAACATATACCGCGAATATTTCATAAACAGTGAAATTGGTATTATATATAATATCAATATATATATATATATTGGCATATGTATATATTGGGTTATTGATTCCCCGCATTTTTTTGTTTAGCGGATGAGACCCTATTGCGCCGTCTATTAAGCGGATAATATTTTAAATCCCATATACCGCGATAATTTCGTACTGGAGCGAAATTGGTATTGTGCTAATGTTTGTGAATGCAGGAAACAGGTTGGAGGGATCCAACTGGATTCCTCAACAGTTTTTATTTGATTTCAGATATTTTGATATTTGATGGATTATCATATCGATATATAATATCGTTGTTTGTCGTGATTGACTATTTGGTGTGTAGCATCATTGGACCAAATTTTGAAACTTTAAAATGATTTTTAAAGTGATTTTGAAAAGTATACGTTTTATAAAATAATTTTTGAATTGATCCATTTTAAATAAATAAACGTTATAATTTTTAAAGTTATAAAAATTATAATTTTTGAGAAATACGGTTAAAGTTGATTTTTGAGAAATATGGATTTATTGATTTTATAAAATAGTTTAAATTGAGATTTTGGAATTTATTATAAAGAGTTTAAATATAGGATTTATAAAATTTGATTATTTTATAAATCAAGAGAATGATGAAATTATAAAGGAATTTAAAGACGTTTTAAAAGAATAATATAAATTGATTTATATTATGAGATTTATAAATAAATATTTATAAATTGAAATATTGACATTATAAAACGAGTTTTTATAAGTGTTTGAATGAAGTGAAAATGAATTTCATAAATGAATGAAATTTATAGAATTATAAACTGTGAAGTTATAAATAAAATTTATAAATAGTAAGATTTATAAATTTGTGAAGTTAATTGAAGAATAGATTGGGTTAAATAAATGAATCTTATAAGTTATAAGATTTATGATTTGGAAAGTCTTTAAAAGAACGATTTTGTAAAATAATCGTTTTATAAGTATTTAACTTATAATATGAACGTTTAGTTTATAATTTAGTTATAAACTAGAATAGGTTAATAAAGGAATTTATAAAAAGGAAATTTTTATAAATAAATAGAAATGGAATTTATAAACGTTGTTTTATAAATTCGCGAACGACTTATTTTGATAAGTTAATTGTTATAACTTAGAAATAGAGTTATATTCACGTTTAGACTGTGAATAATCCTTTGAAATAAAATGCATAGAAATGATGAAACTTGTTGACGTAGTATATTCACGTTTTTGAATAGTGAATAAGGTGTTAAAGAAAATGTTTGAATGTGATGTTTTAAATAGAATTAAAACGACCTAACGATGTTTTAAAAGGTGTTGAGATTCGAAACCATAGATTTCAACATTCATTGTTGAAATAGACGTTTTCGAGAAATAAAAGGAGATGATGGACTATAAAACCGTTGTTATAGTAAATGATTTCCGAAAGGAAATGTTTTTGAATAGTATTGGGACTTATATATCTATTTTAATTTAGAGTCCCTATACTAGTGATTTTGGGTTGTCGTAACGATGTTTTACGTAACATTCGTTTTGGCCCAAATAAATATGTTAAGGAAAATGATTTCCTTAATAGAATGAAATATATATACTTAATTCGATTTAAGTATATTGAATATTTTCCAAGGTTGAAAATAAAAAGATTTATGAATTACTTATTTATAAATAAGTATGGGAATGTTTTTCCAATGTGAAATGAAACGTTTTGAGAATTTATCTTTTTGAAGGTAAATTGAAATGAATAATTAAAATCATATATTCATAGATATTGTGAAATATAAATTCATTATGGAATTTATAAATGAAAAGTGGAATTTGTTTAAGAATAAATGTTGATTTATTTTTGAAGTGTGAAAACTATATATCTAGTAAAGATATTTTTGGAAAATAAATAATTTGGAAAATTATTTGGAAACTGGTGATGTGTGCATATCCATTGATAGTTCAATAACCGACTATCAATATTTCCCTTTGAATGGGTAATTGATGTGATTTGTTGAATGTGAATGCTACACTTATTTTTGAATAAGCGCTCACTATTCGGGTTAACCGGGAAAGGACCATGGGGTCGTATAACCCATTCCGAATATGTGATACGTCGTTGTGAATTGCATTGAAGATCGGTGTTGAAGACCAAGTATTTGTGAAAGCGATAGGATGACCTATCGATTGTCTCTGCACTGGGTAGCTCCTGGTATAGAGATCTCCTAAGTGATGGGAAATTCGATCGGGATTGTGAATACCCGGATTGCAAGGGCTTCGTAAGAAGTGCCTTCGGTTTTGTTCGAGCCCGGAACAGACTTGTATGGATTGTATGTCTGACATTACAAATTGAGATATAAAGCCGATTTCATTCAAATATATTTCTGTTGGTGGCGGAGAATTTATTCTTTTAGCTTAACACCCTTCTCTGAGACGTACGAGCTCAGAGGTTATATAGTTGAAGTTATCAGCGATATATTCCCAGTTTGGTAATGTGACATGCTGAGTGTTGCTGAAATGATCATTGTGTTGATTATTTGGGATAGGATCATTTGTTTGATCGTCTATCTTGGTGATCATTGTGTTGATCATTTGTTGACCCAAAGCATGGATTTTGTATAAAGTATGTTTTTGTGGACGTGACTTCGTCGAGCCTCACACCCCGTGAATGGTCAAAACAGGAAAGAAGCAGCAAGGTTATGAGGGGTAGCGCCCTTTAGGATGTGTGCATTTCCTTCTGGAAAAGGGTGGTATCATGGTATGGAGCCCAGATACTTACTCATGTTGAAAACACTTTATGATTGTGTGAATTGATTACGAGCGCTCGATGATAAAGGTCCCAAAGGACCGGGGGATGGCATATTCGGTCAGTTGTTACTCAGTTAGGGGTAACCCGGCCTTGTGTTGGTAGAGATCCGGTTTGGTTCTCGGGGATGTCCATCCAGAGGCATTCTCATGTGGCAATGGGAAGTTCCTTGGCCTGATCATTCATTGGAAATCCAAAGAAACAATACGTGACTTGTACGGTTTTAGTTGTAGAACCTGCTTCCTCAGGAAGTAGCTATAGTAGGCATAATATAATGGTACCTATGCTGGCTAAGATTTATATTCTACTTTCGAAATCGTTTTATACACTATGCACTAATAATAATATCAAAATTGATTTGATTTTAATGCGTATCAAGCATGTTTGGCTATCATAAGGAGAAATCTTCTCCAAGTCTGCGTTTGCATTGTGTGTGTGGCAGGAGGTCTTATGGTAGTCTCATTTTTAAAAGCATTGCGAATTGAATTTAAAAATATTCCTCTATTTTGATTTTAAAGATAAATAAACTGTTTTGAGTTCTCACACCAGTCACATGACTGGCTTGGAGTTTATTGTTTTCCTTCCTAAACTCTGGGTGCCCACCAATTTCGACACGGGCAGTTAAGAGTTAGGTTTATCAGGACATTCTGGATATTCAGGATTGTTGGAGGCAAGCTGGATGGCATGGCGTATTACTAGTTTATATAGTGTTTCTTTTTCCGCTGCACTATTTGTTGTTGTTGTTGTACACTCTGATGATATGATATGATGATGTAGTGTAATGTGATGTAATGTAATAACTGATATAGTTCTTTGTTTAAAGATTATTCATTTATTATTATATGTTGTTCCGCTGCGATTGTGAGATTCTGATGTTGTTCTGTTGTTTTCTATTCCGTTCTATGTTCTCTATTTTCTTTTTCTTCTATATTTTAAAAAAATTCTTATTTTCTCTGTTCTTTTCCCTCTTTCTATTTTCTACCTTTTTCTCTTCTCTTTTCTGTCTTTTCTTTTTCTTAAAACCCATAACTATTCGGTTTTTCGGCAACGAAAAATCGCGTACGTTACAAAATGTTTCTTTTTAATGCGTATCAAGCATCTTTGACTATCATAAGGAGAAATCTCCTCTGATTCTGCGTTTGCATTGTGTGTGTGTGTGGGAGGCGTTATGGTAGTCTCATTTTCTAAATAAACATTGCGAAATCTATTTTAAAATTATCCTGTTCTTTGTTTTAAAAATAAACTGTTTTAGTTCTCACACCAGTCACATGACTGACTCGGAGTTTATTGTTTTCCTCCCTAAACTCTGGGTGCCCACCAATTTCCACACGGGCAGTCAAGAGTTAAGGTTTACCAGGATATTCTGGAATTCAGGAGTTGCTGGATGGCATGGCGTATTACTAGTATATAGTATTTCTTTTCCGCTGTTTGATGTTGTTTGTTGTTGTACACTCTGATGTAATGAAATGAAATGTAATGTAATGTAATGTAATAACTGATATAGTTCTTTGTTTAAAGATTATTCATTTATTTATTATATGTTGTTCCGCTGCGATTGTGAGATTCTGTTATTGTTCTGTTGTTTTCTTTCTGTTCCGTTCTATCTCTTTCTTCTTCTTAAACCCTAACAATTCGGTTTTCGAGCAACGAAAAATCGAAACGTTACATTTGGTACTAGAGCATATGGTTAAGCGACAATCATGGCTCTGTTAGGTATTACTCATTAGAGATAGAGTCAGTAGTACTCTAGAATGAGTTTGAGTGTAATAATAGATACGAGTGCGTATTTGTTAGTGAATATAAATTGTTTTATATTGTGCTAATTGGTTTGTTGGGTGGTATATGGATTTTGGTCAACATGAGTAATTAACGTTGTTGATAGGGATCTCTAAACACTTGAATAGAACAATTCGACACGATATTATTTTAAATTAGGTAAATGAAATAATTTTACGTTGATTATATTTTATATATAAAGGAATAATTTTTCAGAATTATTAAAGTGTATATGAATTGATTATTTGGTTGTTGAAAATATAAGATATATGCAAGTTAATAAAAGTTGTTTGAATAAGTTGAATAAAAACAACAATTTTTAAAAGAATAATTGTATAAGCAAATGAATTATAAGTATGAATTATAATTAAAATGATTTACAATTGTGAAATAATCTTATATATAAGAAGTGAAATTATATAAGTAAAAGATTTATAAATGTGATTTATAATCTGAAATTAAATTTCCAGAGAAGTGTTTTGAAAGGATTTGATATTTTGGAAAATTGTTTTGGAGAAATTAAAGCTCTAAACTCTTTTTGGTCGCTGGAAAATAATTCCGATGATGATCATGACATCATCGGTGTTCATTTTCGGGTTTCCAAAAGAGGGATTGCTGCCAAATTGTTTAAAAGAAAGTTGTTTGGAAAATTTGGGTTTGGTTTTAAAATTCAAAAAGGGAAATTGAATTGATTTCAAAAATGGTTTTGAAAGGTTGAAAAGACTCTGGAATCCTATTTAAAATATTTATGGGAATGATAAATGAGTTGATAACTTATACAATTTGAGTTTTAATAGAATAAATTTAACTTAAAGGATGGAGTTAAATTAAAGGAAGTATAAGTAAATCAATAAAATCCAAGTTGAAATAAATTTGAGTTGTCATCAAAGACATGTGATTTGAAATTTAACAAAAGGAAAGTTAAATAAATTGATTTGGATTTGATAAGATGTTTGGAATGGAATATAACTTAAGTGATGTTGAATGAAGTTGATTTTTGGTGTCAAAGTAAATTAATAAGTGAATTAATGAAATGAAGTCATTAAGAATGTGAACTTGAGTTATATAAATGAAATTCAACTTTATATTGTTAAAGGAATTAACAATTGAATTGATGAATGGATGAAATATTAATCAATTGAATGTAAAATAAATTGATATGGGATAATGGATGAAAGTGTAAATTCATTAAAAGTTAATGTTATTGGAAATTTAATAATTGAATGAAAGTCAATTAAATATCAACCAATTGGAATTAAAAGTGTTGGACCAAATAGAATGTAAATTAAATAATTTGGTTATGTTGAACATACATTGGTTGTCATGTGAATATTAGTTGATTTTATATAATTTATTAAGTGTTAATGAAATTAAATTAGCGAAATTAAAAGCTAAAGAAAATGAATTTGAATAGAATTGAATTTAATTTGAACTGAAAGCGAACTAATGTGAATGTAAATTAGTGAATGTAAACTAATTGGAAACGAATGAATGAATGATAGTAAAAATTTAATGTTAACAAATCAAACATGCATAAATGGGAAACCAATTTGAATTGTGCAAAATGATTTTTGAATATTGTAATTGGATATTATGACTAGTAGGATATACAGGTGTATTAAAGGAAATGGGAATTGGAAATTTTGATTTCGAAGATAAAATTGAATTGCTCGACAAAAAGGTACGTATTTCAATTTCAGTATGAGATTTGATGATTTTCTTCTCCAGCCACTTGGCTTTCTCTTTTCTTTTAGATTCTGAGGGGCCGTAGTGCCATTTTGTAGTTGTACCGATCGAGCCGCGCAAAGGAGACGCTGGCAAAATTTTTCGAAAATTTAGGGTGTTAGAAAATTTTGAGACAATTTGAAAGTTTAAAATTTGAATTTAAATTTAAAATTGAATTTTTAAGTAATCAATGTTGTTTTGAACCTATAAGTGAAGTAGGAAAGCTAGTTGAAATTAATAATGAATCTTTAATAAAAAGATTTAGGTTAGTAAGTTGATAAAACTATTGGATTCTGAAAAAATAGTAGACGAGTTAAGGACCATTTCTTCCTAACTTGTAATTTCGGGACGAAATTCTTTTAAGGGGCGAAGATTGTAACGACCTGGAATTTTTAACAATTTAAATTGAAAATATTTAATTATTTTTAAATATTTGAATGATGGTTTGAATTGAATTTCAAATTATCAGAATGAATTTGGCGATTTAATTATAGAATTTAATCTATTGAAAGTTGAATAAAAATTTGAATCTTCAATTTTAAGCTGATTAAAAATATTTCAAAGGTTTGTAAAATCCATATTGATAATACTGAAGATAATAGAAGCTTCGGAATTGGATTTGAAAGTGAATTGTTCAGTTTTGAAATTTTATCGTTTGAATCAATGTTTAAAAATAGCCGTCCGAGGCACAGTCTCGGAATTCGACGAAACTAGTTCCATTGGATCCAGAATATTGTATTATGGTCGGGTTTCAAATTTCGTAGCATTTGGAGTTGCTATGCGAGCGTACGACATATAAACACATTGAAATTAAATCGAATTCAATTTGAAATTTAAATATAATTAGTCAATATCAACATGTTATCTCCCTAACATCATGCTTAAAAACACGCCTAGTATCATGCAAAGATCAAAAATCGTGTAAGCAGACCTATTCTCTGAAACATCACGTACCCCTGTCTCCCTCCTTCCCATTTTAAATATTCTTCTTCAGTTTTAAAAATCTCAAACAAAATCAATGGCCGAGCATCAATTCTCGTCTTCCTCCTTTTATCATCCATTTCGAAATTAATGGCCAAAATTACCTTCCTCTTCACTTCGTTTCCAAATCTAATTAGAAAAAAAAAGAAAAAAACAAGAGGGGCGGATCTCGATCCAAATTCAAATCACGAGGGGTCGCGATTGGGTTCGCGCGGGTCAAGCAGCCGCGTGTGGGGTTTCGCAAGGGCGACGACAAGTTGAAAGGTGGAGTTCGTTCGAACTAGGGTATCGCGAGCGTCGAGGCCGAGATGTTAGCTGCGATGGGGGTGCATGCTGTTTGGGAATTCAAGGAACCCTTATTCGAGCGGCGCGATGACAGACGAGGCGAACTCGAGCGCGACAGTGGTAACATCGGCAAATCGTGGGTTTGACGACCGAAATTTATTCTCGCATGCGTCGATGATGGGTTCAATCTGGGCGGCATCGAGCTTTGCGATGTCTGAAGGTGAGCAACTCAGGGAGATCGAATTCGTGGATGAGCAGTGGCTCGCGATGGGTTTAACGGCAAGTGGCAGAGGAGTCGCGATCGATTTCGGCTGAGCATAGCGATGTCTTCGCGATGGCAGAGAGGTATTGCTTTATTTTATAAAATATAAAAGTCCCAATATTTAATTTTTACAGTAAGCTAAATATTAAATTTTTTAACATCTTGATTTGAAATTAAGAAAATTTCAGTAAAATAATTTAGATGTAGATTTATAGATTTATAGAAAAAAATAATACAATAGATTTTTAATCTGCAGTAAGGTTTAGTTACAAGTTTATTTTGATTTCAGTAAAATACTTACATATAGATATTAAAAACAATTTACTAAAGGAAACTTAGTTTTAAATTTTAAATTGAAATTAGATAAATCATTAAAGGAGAAAACCGACGAATCGAAATTATCAAATGAAAATTTATTATTCGATCTGTTCGAATATTAATGAATTGTATAATATTTATACAAGGTCTAAAATGATGAAATCAAGCCGGAAATGGAAAGGATTGCAAAATTAAAAGCAAAGGTGAGAACTTCTCACACAAAAATTTAAAGTTGGAATTGCAGTTATTGATTGTTTGCTTGATTATGATAGTATATATAGTAGTATATATAGCAATATATATATATATATATATATATATATATTGGCATATGTATATATTGGAATTGATTTCCCGCATTGTATAGCGGATGAGACCCTATTGCGCCGCATATTAAGCGGATAATATTTATAAATCCCATATACCGCGATATCCCATCTTGAAACGGGATTCGTATTGTGCTAATGTCGGTGGATGCAGGGAAACAGGTTGGAGGGATCCAACTGGATTCCTCACAAATATTTATTTGATTTCAAATATTGTGATATTTGATTGATTATCATATCGATATATGATGTTTTGGAAGTCGCGATTGACTCTCTGGTGCGTTGCATCATCGGATCCATTTTTGAAATCTAAAAATAACGATTTTGATTTTAAGGGATTTTGAAATTATATGTTTGTTAAATTTTCGAATTGATTCATTTTAAATAATTAAAATGTTATAAATTTTTATGTTATAAAAATTAGGATTTTTGTGAAATTTAACCAAAGCATGATTTTTGAAATAAATAGTTGATAAATTTATAAAATGGTTTAAATTGGGATTTTTGAATTATTATAAATAATTTATATAAATTGATTTATAAAATTGATATTTTATAAGTAAATAACAATTTTAGATTTATAAACAAATGATGATATAAAAGAAGGATTTGTGAATAAATGGATTATAAGTAATTTACTTATAAGTTAGATTCGGCATATAAACGAAATATAAATTGGATTAATAAAGGAGATTTATAAATCGAAGCTTATAAATAGAAATGGAATTTATAGACATTGTTTATAAATTCGAAATCAATGGAATTTGATAAATTGAAAGTTGAAATTGGTTAAGGAAGTATATTCACGATTTTGGACAGTGAATATATTATCAAATAAAATGGACATGCTTGGGAAAATGAATATTATAAAGTGAAGTTTATCGTTTTAACGATGTTTTAAAATCTATTATAAAACGAATACATAGATTTCAATATTCATTGTTGAAATAGACGTTTTCGAGAAATAGAAGGAAATGGTGGACTATAACACTGTTGTTATAGTAAATGGTTTCCGAAAGGAAATATTTTATATAGTATTGGGGTTTATATATCTATCTAAATTTCGAATCCATATACTAGTGATTTTGTGTTGTCGTAACGATGTTTTACGCAACATTCGTTTTGGCCCAAACAAATGTGTTTAAGAGAATGATTTCTTAAAGAATGAAGTATATACTTAATTTCGATTTAAGTATATTGAATATTTTCCAAGTGTTGAAAATAAATGAATTTGTGAATTACTTATTATTAAATAAGTATGGAAATGTTTTTCCAATATGAAGTGAATATTTGATACTTTATCTTTTAGAAATAAATTGAAAATGAATATTAGAAATCGATTTGGACAATCGTATATTCATAGATATTTTGGAATTGTAAATTCACTATGGAATTTATAAAAGAAAGGGAAATTTGTTTAAAAATAAACGTTGATTTATTTTTGAAGTATGGGAGTAAATTTACGGATTTGGAACGTAAATATAAAGTAAATCGTTAAGGATTTATTTAATTGGTTTAAATGAACCATGTTGAAATGAAAGAAATTCCGCGTAAAGAAAATGTTTGAAATTTGTTTTCAAAAGTGGTAAATGTGAAAAGTGACTTGAATTTTTTTTTCAAATGTCGAAGTGTGGAAAATATATATATCTTGTAAAGATATTTTGGAAAGTAAATAATTTGGGAAATTATTTGGATTTGGTGATGTTGAACACGCCTATTGATAGTTAAATAACCGACTATCAATATTTACCTTTAAATAGGTATTTGTTGTGATTGTTTGAATTTGAATGCCACACTTATTTTTAAATAAGCGCTCACTATTCGGGTTAGCCGGGAAAGGACCTTGGGGTCGTATAACCCATTCCGAATATGTGATACGTCGTAATGGATTGCATTTGATGACCGGTGTTGAAGACCGGATATTTTTGAAAACGGAAGGATTACCGTTGAGTTACTCTGCATCGGCTGATCTCCGATATAGAGGTTTTATCACCCTTAGTGACGGGAAGTTCGGACGTGATTAGAAATTATCCGAAATGCAAGGACTTCTTTGTAAGTGCCTTCGGTTCTGTTCGAGCCCGGAACAGACTTGTATGGATTGTATGTCTGACATTACAAGTTGAGATATAAAGCTGATTTCTTTCAAATATATTTCTGTTGGTGGCAGAGAATTTATTCTCTTAGCTTAACACCCTTCTCTAAGACGTACAAGCTCAGAGGTTATGTAGTTGAAGGTTATTAGTGATATACTCCCAAATTGGTAATGTGACATGCTGAGTGTTGCTGTGAAATGATCATTGTTTGATCATTTGTGATATGATCATTTGTTTGATCATTTATCTTGGTGGTCATTACTTCGATCATTTGTTGACCCAAAGCACAACTTTTGTATAAAGCGTGGCTTTGTGGACGAGACTTCGTCGGACCTCACACCTCGAAAATGGTCAAAACAGGAAGGATGCGGCAAGGTTATTAGGGGGTAGCACCCCTTTAGTGTATGTCATTCCTTCTGGATAGAGGTGGTATCATGGTATGGAGCACAGATATTTAACATATGTTGTTGCTGCAAATTTTGTGGTTGTTGGAAATCGAGGATCCTCGGATAGATCGGTTACGATCGGGGGATGACATATTCGTGTCAGTAGTTACCTAGTTTGAAAGGTAACCCGGCCTTGTGTTGGCAGAGATCCAGTTAGGTTCTCGGTACGTCATTCCAGAGGCGTTTCCATGTGGGAATGGGAAGTTCCTTGGCCTGACCATTTGTTGGAAATCCAAAGAAACAATACGATCTTGTACGGTTTTAGTTGTAGAACCTATCATTCACTTAAGGTGGCGCCCCACTGTTTGGATGGTAGCTATAGTAGGCATAAGTGCGGAATGCCTATGCTGGCTAAGATTTATATCTTTACTTTCGAAATATTTCCTACACTATGCACTAGTAATAATATTAAATGTTTCTTTTTAATGCGTATCAAGCATCTTTGACTATCATCAGGAGAAATCTCCTCCGATTCTGCGTTTGCATTGTGTGTGTGTGCGGGAGGCCTTATGGTAGTCTCATTTTCTAAAAAAACATTGCGAAATCTATTTTAAAATTATCCTGTTCTTTGTTTTAAAAATAAACTATTTTAGTTCTCACACCAGTCACATGACTGACTCGGAGTTTATTGTTTTCCTCCCTAAACTCTGGGTGCCCACCAATTTCCACACGGGCAGTCAAGAGTTAAGGTTCACCAGGATATTCTGGAGTTCAGGAGTTGCTGGAGGCAAGCTGGATGGCATGGCGTATTACTAGTATGTAGTATTTCTTTTCCGCTGTTTGATGTTGTTTGTTGTTGTACACTCTGATGTAATGAAATGAAATGTAATGTAATGTAATAACTGATATAGTTCTTTGTTTAAAGATTTTTCATTTATTTATTATATGTTGTTCCGCTGCGATTGTGAGATTCTGTTATTGTTCTGTTGTTTTCTTTCTTTTCCGTTCTATCTCTTTCTTCTTCTTAAACCCTAACAATTCGGTTTTCGAGCAACGAAAAATCGAAACATTACATACTGCACCGGGACTAACCACGTCGACATGATCCTTCTTGTATGGAATACCACTCCACTAATTACCAATACCATTCTCAAATGACTTTAGATGTGTTAAATATCGGTGATAGATTGATATCGAAGAGGCACCTCCCTAGTAGCATCTCATCCTACAAGCACTTCAAAGTATTTATGTCAAACAAGGTTGCGTCATACTTTGTCAATAATCACATCGCACATCACAACTGTATGGCAATCGAAGGCATCAAAAGGATCACTATTCGATCATCATGACCAAAGTAGGCTCATCGACACACTACTCTTCAACCATTAGCACAGTTCACTGTTCATAACAAATCATGTTGCTTGGTGTACATCATTGATGACATCACCAACCAATGCAAAGACTTCATATTACATAAAGGTGGGGATATAGACTATAGTGCTTTGATAATACCATATTACATTAGCAATGATAGTCAACTACATCAAAGACGTCGAAATAGGGTGATGTTGCCGAAGTCGAGTGCCGCCGAAGTCCATCCTATTGAAGACGTGAGATGCGGAGTGGGGCCCCCTATCGCTATAAATACAACCCTAGGGGTAACATTTTAGGATAGAGTTTTCATTTCTCTCTCTCCTCCCAAATCGGAGCCTTATAACCCTAAATCAAATTGGGGATAAATCTATTTGATTGTAATCATATTTGAATTAAATGAACATGGAATTGACGTTGCATATTGATTTCAATTATTACCTTATTGAAATTATTGACTTCGAATTGCATAATATGAATTTATCAAGGCCAATTTGACATGGATCCAGTCAAAGTGCCTTGGACCATGATGGACTCCTATAAGCATATTTATATTGATTAAGGTCTATGGACCTCGAACATAAGAGTGGAATGCATAACTCATTGTTATATATAATGCACTTCAAAATGACTCCATGACTAATCATCTGTTCTACTGGAAATATTATATATCATTAGCCATTTGGACAACATTGATCAAATGACTCATGTAGGTCCATATGCACGACAACCCTAATGGCCCAAGAGGACTTTGAACATAATGACCCAAGGTGATAAAATAAACTTTCATTTGACCTTCCTCAAGGGTCAATTGCCATCCATCAATTAATGAATTTATCTCGAGATCAATCCTAAGTGATGAGCTAGACATTGAATCGTTGTCGAGAGCCTTGATCATGTCATCGCACATATCAAGACTAAGTCAATGAGATCAAACTATTCTTGATTACCTTTTTGCATATTCTTGAATAAAGAACCAACTTATCACAAGAAGCATCTAAGGTGTTATGTCATTTTTTAGTATGCGGCATTAACTAGATGTAATATTTGTTAGATGCAATATTGACTAGATGTGGTACCTACCCTTGCTTTGCTGATGCATTCAATGTTTTTGAGTGGTGGCTTACGGCATGGCGCTCTACAACATCATCACTGCCTTGCTGAGTCATAGCACTAGCTTCATACTATTTCATCCACTAGTGATATGTGAGATACGACATTATTCATTTGGCTTTACTGATGAAGAGCAGCATTGGTGATATGAGGCATCATTGTGGACCTTTGACATTGGCTTTGACGATATGCCACTTCCAAACTTTCGTTATCATTTACTGATGTGAGATGCTTTGCTATTTGATAATCTCTTTTCCATATGCATTATCATATAATAACCCCTGTTGAAGAAAGGTGACATTAATGGTGTGCAACATTGATGCCATGTTTGCTGGAGGCATTTAATATTCCATATCGCATTGATGACCTCCTTAGGCTGCAAGATTCTTTGATCTTGCACTCTTATTATCGATGTGCCCTCATGCCTTTGGGATCAATATTGGTAGTAACATTTTCCCTCATAGTATAAAGGAATCATTGACCTTTCAGGTAAATATCTCGATAATGGCATTTGCCGAATTTTGCTATTCCGTGTAGATCCAACCACTTATTGTGATCTAACATCATCGATTCACCTTCTTCCTGCCTAAAAATACTCAGGCTTCTTGTTCATTCTTCTTTTTCCTATGAATCAACTCAAGGAAAGAAGATTGCCAAATTCAATAAGTCATCCAAAACTTTAAATTTCAAACATCTAAGCTAATACTGAGGTATGATCTTCAATTTTAACTTCGGTGATTGTCCTGAATCAAGAAGCTTTATACATAAAACATTATTAGGGTTTTATTTAGGTTTTTCGATTTCAAACTAACATCTGGGTTTAGACACTAAGTTTTGACATTAAATTTGAATTTCTAATCCTTAAATTATGGGTTAATTTGATAACTTGTTATTCTGATGAAGGGGTTAGATTTAAATTTGTAAATTGCTGAAAATTTTAGTAGATAAATTAGGCTTGAGTGACATTAATTTGGATGCCTGTGAGATTCTTGCTTAATGAAAAGGTGGTGGGTTTATTAAACCCTAATCCAGTATTACTCTGCTTTATTCTGAAAAATGCTCTACGATATTAATATGATGTTCAATTTTGATTAATTTATTCTTTGTTTATAATTTCAACAATCAGCATAAAAGTTAGGAATCATTAAAGTGTGAGATATGCATATTGTTAATAACCAAATAAAGGTGTGGAGACCTATTCAAAACCTAAGTGATATTTTCATAAGAAATTTTATAATGGTTATTGGCCATAGGTGTAGCATACATGAATTCAATATTAGTTAAAAGTGTTGTTGAGTTTGGTATTGATTTATGGGGTTATCGTATGATATTGATAATCTTACTGTATAATATTATTCTTCTTTGGTAACCATTTCCAAAATTCTTATTTAAACCTTATATGGCATAGTTTTCTCGCAACATAGTCGTTATAGCAGATTTATGGGTTACCTATACACTGATTCTTTTTATTAGAATATTTATGAACTATTTTGGCATTACTTATTAATATTGGATATCTTGTCTCGATATTGAACATTGTTATGGCATTACATTATAGTTTTTGATAGCATCCTTAATGCGACATTCGATATTATTCTACTTATTTGACGTTAGTTTTATTGATTCGGTAGGAGATTCATGATATATTTAAGATGGCTTTTCATTCAAATTTTTATTGAATAACCATAAAATCATCCCCTCATCATGATTGACGCAGCGGATTAATCAAAACAAACTTCAATCGGTGAAAGTAGCGATCGATGGAATGAAGATACCGAAATGCCCAAATTTGTTGATCCGAAGATACCGAATTCTAGCTATCTCAAACACGTTGATAGCACACTATACCGTGTTCAAAGATCTACGATTCTTCGTACGTTGATCTAGCGCACTAGATTCCGTGAATCGGCTTCAACAAACGTGGATTCGAGCGCACTCGAATGACGTAAGTGGAGATAGGAGATTACACTCAACTACCAATTGGAGAAGAAAGCACAAAGCAATCAACAAGAATTTTTTTTCAAAATCCACCACCTCAAAAGTTATAACACACCCCCTATTTATAGTGTTTTCAACTCCTGACCCTTAAGTCGTGACCGACTCATGCCTCACGACTCAACTAGGTCGTTGCCGACCTAACAGACACTACACGCCTCAATTACAATACAACACAAGCAACCGACTCAACATATGACAACGACATACGACTCAGAACAGCGGCAAAAATAGACGACCTAAACATGAATAACTTATATACAACAAGAGTCCTCAGATACAAACGACATACGACTCATCATCACCATCAACGACTCATCACCAATGACTCATCATCAGCGACTCATCATCAACGACTCAAGACTTTACGATATACGACTCATCATACAAAGCGACTCATGATACATCCATATTACAACGCATATAAGTCGGCAGCGACTCAATATAAGAAGTCATACGACTTACGACTCAACTATGGAACGACTCAAAACACACGCGACTTAAGCTCCCAAGCCCCCTGTGGTAACTCCTCAAACGACTTAACTAGGTCGTGCCCTTCCTCCGACTCAAGCCTTTATCAGTTGGAACCTTCTCCTTCTTCATGATAAGTCATGTACGACATATATATAAGTCGTTGAGTCGTGTACGACTCATAGCTATGCAGTTAAGACGTGTACGACTCATCACATCAGAACGATTTAGGCTCCCATCGAGTCGTATTTACTTCGCATTCTTCTTGTTAAGTCGCAAACGACTTAAAATCATTTCATTAACCTGTAGCTCTTTCTCTCGAGACTCCATGGCCTCCAGTTGAGTCGTGTATGGTTCAACTCCTCCATGTTGAGTCGTGGACGACTCAATCCTTCCATTCGACTTAAAGCTCTGTTCCCTATCTCGTGACAACTTGAGTCGTGTATGACTCATGACTTCTTCTTCTGATCTGTTAAGTCGTGAACGACTTAAACTCCCACTAAGTCGTGAACGACTCATGTCGATAACTTGTAATTTTTCAACCCTGGTCTGAGCTGCATCAATGATTCTATCATTTATTTAAATACTTTAACTTAGCTAAAATTTTAAGCATTTTCGATGTAGACGTTATTATGTTATGACTTAGGTAGTTCATAATTGACATGCTATCTTTTATTGTAGCATATAATAGCCTTTTTATATCATTAACATTCTGAATTTCATAAAATATCTAATAGTTTTTCGATTTGGTATTATATCACATGGCAGGAAAATGGAATGCAAGAAAGCAGACAAGAAAGCAATCAAAAAGTCCAAGGGCCTAAAGCTTCACCATCTATTAAGAAAGGGGATAGTCTTCTCAAACCATTATATATTACCACTCAAGAAGAAGTGGATACCATTCTCAAGCAATCTGGTATCACAGGCATAGAAGCCAGGCCTACCGGTCCTTCTGGTAGGAATAGAAAACCATCTAGAAGGGTTCTTCACCTTCACATATGACACTCGGGATATCTTCCTTTTCCTGAATTACTCTTGTGGTTCCTGGAATGCCTAAACATCGCTCCAATCTAACTAACTCCATGCTCTTACACCTTTTTGACTTGCTTAGAAATTATTATTAGAGAGGCCAAATTTTCTTCTCTACGTGTTGAGATCCTCCATACTATAACTAGCCTTGCAAGAATAAGTGAGCAGAAGGATAATCCATTATATCGCATTTTTCCTCTTCTAAAAAGCTGAATCGCCAATCATGTCAATAAGACGAAAGAATGGTAAACTCGGTTTTTCCATATCAAATGCTACTCGAGGATTAGAGAAACTTTCTTCGTTATCAGCAAGTTTCTATTTTCTATCAGTCATGTCATATCTTTTTGTCTCTTATGATGAATGCTTTCTTTAAGATTCTACTTCTGAACAACTAAGCTCCTCTACTGGTGACATTATCAAATCCCCGACTCTAGCTCCAAGACTATGGGAGATACGCTTACACTTTTGACTGAAGTGAACCTCCGTTGATAATCCTTAATTTTAGACAACCATATAATATTTAGGGAACCTCCTATAGTGAAAGGAAATGCTCAAGGGAAGCGATCACTTGTTATCAACAACCGAAATGCTTGCTCTGTTTCTTGCCCAGTTCAGCATGAGCTAACTAGTAAGTTTTTAGCATAATTAGTACGGAATTCCAAATGTTATTATCTTATTAACTTCATTCTTTGTTTTAGGCCCATATGCTCTTATTGTTGCTTTTAAAGAGATAGAAGTTAAAGATGATACTCTCAAAGAGAAGGGAAATAAAGATGAAGTTCCTGCCCCGTATCGGTTAAGCAAACCCATTTCCATTTAGGACTCCATTACCAACACAATTTAGGCAATAAAATAGAAAGTGAGCGATGAAGCGCCTGCTAATATTACATCTCCTTCCCCGAGCAAAAAGGCTAAACTCAAGGGTGATTTACTTCTGTTGTTGTCGATGAGGAGGTACATGTGACAATTAATGCAAGCCTTGATGCAGAAAATTTAGACAAAGCTCGGAAGCAAACAAAGGGGTCCCATACTCCCAAGTCCATCATAAATTTTTCATTTCCTAATTTTCCAACATCCATTGGTCACCTTTATGATGATCTTGGTATGTTTCCTTCTTCGAATGATCTTCTCCCTTTAAAGGCTCGGACCCAAACTCCCATTGTAAGTTTTGAGGATCTTCTCCATCGGATTGCTTAATCTCCCTCTTTAACATCGCTCATGCCACCACATCCTTTGGTTTACTCGTAAGATCATCTTATTCTCATTCTCAAGCAGCTTCTATTGGTAACATTCTTTTCTTTTTGATTAATCTAGTCGTTTAGCTCTGTATATACTATTTTTACTTATGTCTGCCAAATATTTTAGGAGGCCAAGCATAAGTTCTTCCTTCAAGAGGCTTCTCAAGGGCTTTCTAACGAAGTGGTTGAACCTAAGGGTCAAATCTCCTCACTTAACAACAATATAATTGATATCACTATAGCAAGGGATGATGCTATTTCTAAAAAAGATAAAATTACTTTCTCTCTTGACGAGGAAAAGAAAGCTAGGAAATTATTAGAGGAAGAAGTAAAAAAATTAAAGGCAGATGTTGGAAAGACTAACAAAGAGAAGGCCAAGCAAACTGACGAGAATGAAAAGGCCAACAAAGAGAAGGCCGAATTAGCTGACAAGAATAAATGTCTAAAAGCAAGCTATAAAGAAGAAATGACATCTTGACCTATTTGAATAATATTATCACGGATGCCTAGGAGAAAGTAGCCTTTTTCCTTAATAATGCTCTCCCCAAGATTACTAAGAAGTGCTACGAGAATGATTTGTTCATGGCATATGTTGATAATATTCAAAGATGCCTAAATTTAGACTTTCCATCCATTCCATATTGGAATGAAAGATTCAGAAGAAAGTTTAGTCTTATGCCAAGGAAAGATAAAAAGTCTCTTCAAGAAAAGTTTCCTACTGAGAAAAAGGTCAACGCTAAAAAGTTGCTAATCTTTAAAGATCACCTAATTGATGACGACGATGGTGGTAATGGCAATGGGAAGGGCCCATTATATCCAAATGATGGGGTAAATGGATCAGGTGATGCTAACTTAGACTCGTCTACTCACGATGCGGGAATTACTGAATTCCCTAATCCTCAAGACACTACAAAGTGAACTTCCCCCCAAAAGATAACGCTCCCCCCGATTATCAACCAAAGATGAAAAATCAGACTCCCATTTCTCTAATTCCAGCTTCCAATGTGTAGAGTTCTCTATTTAAATGCTTAAAGCTACCTTCTTAGCTTTCAATTGATAAGCTTACTATTTAGTTAAGGAAAAAGCACAAACATTATTACGAGACCGTTATGAAAGAATGCGAATAAGGAGCTCTGAATGAATAGGGAAACTGAAAGGCTAGTTAAAGAATATAATGACTTGTTTGATAAATATAAGCATCTTTCTGGTGATGCTGCGCGATTAAAATTTTTTTTAAGGATATGAAAGAGAGTGCGGAATGGATGACTTTCTTTTGGATGCTAATCGATGACAAAAATGTTATGGTAGATTTTCTTGATATGGTTTATTCCAAAGGCAAGTTTGTTAACTTTTCTTACTTAAGCGAGAATGGGGGGGTTTAATTAGGCATCTTCAAAAAAGATACTTGGACGAACATGGGTCTGATCCTCATACTAATGATTGCTGGAACCTTTCCAAGGTGGCAAGCATTCCACTTTCTCCTTACTCTCTTCCCTTGATAAGACTAAGTATAGAAAGAAGAGATTTATTTTTGAAGTTTATAAGGAATCAATATTGTATGAACCTAAATGATTGTATAAATGTAATAAGTGATTCAAGTAGCTCATAAACTTTATCACATTTATTTCTTTGCTCTTATTTTATTTTTATATATTGTACAGATTAAGGAATCCTCAAGTAGTCCTATTCCCACGAAATTCTTGAGTAAATTTGTCAAGCTAAAGAGAGATTTTAAAGTGAAGTCCTTAACTCTCAGAACATCTTGGTTAGCAAAACAATGTTTTCTTAGATATCTACAGAAATTTTATATACGATTCCCCTACCTTTGTTGTGATTTCTTGGGTGATGAAAAGGAAATACTACTTAATGAAATTCGAATTAATCACGCTAATTGATATGTGGTCAAACCATCCCTCCAGCAGAAAAATGGGGCCATTGTCAACTTCCTCTTGTTAATACCTTGGAAGGATTAAAGTTACTTTCGATTCTACTCTTACCATATCTATTGGGTCACTTGAAAAGGGAAAAACTATTATCTCAAAACTTTATGAATTAGTTATATATGGCGCTGACGTAATTTTAAATTTTCTTAAACCATAAAACTTTATCGTTTAATGAGGAGAATTCTTTTTGTGTATTGATTTTCTTTCCTATTTATATGTTAGGAAAAACAACTAACATTTGCATCTAGCATCTTGGATATCCTTGCTCGATTTGATACTACTAAAGATACGCTTAGGGAAGAACTCGAGAAAAAATGCTCTACTCAAGGCACTCCAATCTTAAAATTTTCAAATAATCTTGATGCGCAAAACTAGCATAACAAATACAACAAATTAAGGTCAACACTTAGAGGTTTTAGAGAAATGACTTATGATTTAGAAAATCAAATTAAAGAAAGGGGTAGAAGAATCCAAGAACTAAAAGGGAAGATAGACATAATTTTCCAATCCGGACCCTCGTCCATAGTGTCGAAGCAAACGTAGAAATTCAACGATTACACCAAAAGGTAACTGATCTTGAGGTGGAGTTATTAAATGGTCAAGTGAATTGTTAATCTTTGGAACTTATTATAAGTGGACATGATTCTATCCTTTCTACTCCTACTCCTTTAATTGGTCAAGAATAAAACCCTCATTCGGGTTTGGATGATAATGAAATTGACAAATGGAGTCAAAGAGTTAAATTTGAATGTACGCAATTTCTGAACGAATGGTGAAGGGATACGGTTTCAGTCCATCTTAACCCTTATGAAGCTAAAGTTTGGAGACTTGAGCACGAAAGATACACTTCTGGCAAAGAGATTGAGAAATTGAAAGGTAACATCACTATTTTGAAGGGAACAAATAGGACTCTCGACCATGTATTAAATATTGAGATTGCGTCGATTGATGATACAAATATTATTCGACAGAAGGAGAGGAAGTTTAAACGACTTATAAATTTGGCAATTCATCATATTGCCAATTATTCCTTAGTCACTAAAGATTTAAGGAGGTTAGCTCAAAGCTTTGACTCATAGCTTGTAGTCTGTTTAATTAGACTATCTTATTGTCCAATCTTTTATTCCAGCAACTTTTGTGCATAATACATTAAATTCTAAATAAATTTGAACTTGAATAAATGTTACCTCGAATGTAATATATGTACCAATTCTTTTGAGTTTATTGAATTAGATATATAACTTTCTTTCCAATAATATGTTATGGAGCCTTATACCGAACACCGGTTTGTCTTTGAAATTATTTGATGATTGACATCCAACTTTAAGGCACGGATACTCTTCAACTTTGATATAGTCCATTAAATAATCATGAATGGAAGACCAGAGAACCATCTGCTAGAATAATGTCCTTTAAATAGAAGATCAAGAATCCATTCTGGGAATAACATAGATATACGACCAGAAAATCCTTCTAGCAATAACATGGATATAAGACCAGAGAATCCATCTGGCATTAATAGGAGACTAGAAAATCCATCAAGCAACAATAGAAGACCAAAAATTCCATTTGGCAATAATAGAGGACTAAAAAATCCGTCTGGCAATAATAGAAGACAAGAAAATCCATCTGGCAACAATCCTTTCTGTTGGATTGATGGAGAAATCCCACTTTCATTTTCTTAATCCATGATAGTTAATAATTGACAGATCTTCCTCCAGATGATTGCTTATTTTTGCCTTGGAGCACAAATGGCTCATTTTTTATTGATCTTCCTCTAGAATATTGCTTATGTGTTGGAGTGCTAATAACTCATTTTTGAAAGATCTTCCTCTAGAATATTGTTTTTGGCTTTGGAGCACTAATGACTCATTTTGACAGATCTTCCTCTAGAAGATTGTTTTTTTCTTTGGAGCGCTGATGGCTCATTTTTGGCAGATCTTCATCTAGAAGATTGTTTTTGGCTTTGGATTACTAATGACTCGTTTTTGACAGATCTTCCTTTAGAAGATTTTTTTTAGCTTTGGAGCACCGATGGCTCATTTTTGGTAAATCTTCCTCTAGAGATTATTTTGATCCATTCTTTTGGATAAAGTGTGATTGAGTCAATTGATTTTCTCTAGTGTGTTGGCTAGCTCTCTTAAGCAAAACCAAAGACTTACCCGACCTTCCTCTAGGAGGCGCTTCAGTCAGGCCTTATATGTGGTACTAAATGCGGGTTCGGTGCTTTGGTCAGACCATTTTAGGTGGTACCAAAGACTTACTCTGTCCTCCCTTTAGTAAGTGATGTGACATGGCTACGTAGGCAGGATCAAAGGCTTGCAAATGCTTTGGCCAGGCCATTTTCAGATGGAACTAAAGGCTTGCTATGTCCTCCCACTAGAAGGTGCCTTAAACATGCCATTTTCACACATGAATAAAGGCTTATGCTTCGGCCAGGCCACGTAGGTAGGACCGAAGGCTTAGTCGGTGCTTTAACCAGGCCATCTTAGGCGGGACCAAAGGTTTACGCCATCCTCCCTCTAGGAGGCTCTTTGACCAGGCCATCTTGGCAGGATCAAATGCTTTTCTCGTCTATTTTAGAAATTTATTTTCCTCCTTAACCATATTGATATACTTATTTTATATAGAGAATTCTTCCTTCATTGCAGACTTTTTCAATATGTTTTTACAAACTCTTTAAGCTCTCCTTGTCTAGGGAAATTGTTGATCATTCCTTCCAAGCTTCAACATAGATTAATGTCGTGGCCATTTTATCGGTGATAATGACAATATTATCTCCAAGATTTCATTCATTCCTTTGTTGCATCTTTTGATAAGGCCAAAAGTTTAGCCTTTCCTTACTTAAAAAGTAAATATCCTCATGAGAAGTAGTAAGAAAATAGTTCTTTGAAAATCATGAACTTTTAGAAGATGATTCCTTTAAATTCCATTTAGCTCTTTTGTTGTATGTCATGGGCTCTTTAGCTTCCATAGCAAGTTTCCTATGTAAATAGTTTTGAGCTTTGTCTTTGGGAATAGTTAATCGCATTTTTCCACTTTTGAGTGAATCGGTCAAAATCCTTTGTTATTTCTCCTTCAAAAATGGTTCCCCTTGCTTGGTTTCTCATTCTATAAAGATGTTATTACTTTTGTCCTTCTTTCCCAAAGCAAAGATTGGTGTAGGCCTTATGTGAAATGGGTTTAGGCTCCATTTGTTTGGATCATAAGAAACTTTTAGTCTTCTCTTATTTTTCATGATTTGCAATGTGACAATTCTTAGTACTTGCTCCTCATGAAGTCGAGGATCACTGGAGATATGGTAGGTTGGCCTAATTACTTGAGGCTTGGAAGATCCTTGTTTAGAATTAGCCATTATCCAAGTATGGTTAGATAGGGTTTGGAATGGTTACTCAATGGAATATGCTTGGTGGGGATAAGTCCTTTAAACCCAATATATATACATATTAAGGGTAGTTCCACTTATGGGTTAAGCGGAACGGAGGTTTGGGCCCTCCTTCTGGCGCCAAAATGTTAATGAATTTCTTCACTAAAAACTAAAAAGTGTAAAGAAAGAGGAATTTGCTTAAGATAAGGCTTGATTAACCTTTATAGACCTCAACGAGTGTTGGAAAAAGCGATACTTGGTTAAGGAAGGGATTAGGTAAATAAGTTTGGTATGTTCAAGTCCATAATGATGTTATAAATTATTTTTGTCGAAGCGATGCTCAAACTCATGTTGAAGCCATCGATCTATGAAGAACAATCTCATGTAAGTGGAAATCGAGACTGTGAATGTTTATGAATTTGAAGCAAGTTAAAATTAAAAATCACAACTTCTTTGGAACTCAAAATGAGCTATCGGTCATATCTTTATTCATATGTTATGTAGTGGTTGAATATGCAAGGACTTATGTGCGATTGGTCAAAAAGTACAATTGGCATCAAAATTTCCAAATTGATTTAGGGTTACAAGGTTTAAAACGTAGGAAGTGAGAAAAGAATGATTTTCCACTTCCTTCATACCCCTAGGTTAGTATTTATATGGGTGGTAAGTTGCTGCATGGATGTCATGCAGCATGTTTATACATCGGCATCAAGGGTCATCTCGATGGCACTCACTGTTATACTTTGTTTTGATAATCTGCATCATCCATTTGCATACTAGTGAACTATAGCATCATTAAGGCACGATGTTTATAGTAAGTGGCATTTATAACAGGCAGCATTAATAATAGGTGACATTGATAATAGATGGTATTGAAGATAGGCGGTATTGATAATAGGAGTCATTGAATAGGTATGGCATTGCTTGAGAGGTGAAATCAATAAGAGGTGGCATTGGTAAGGAGTGGCATCAGAGAGGAGTGACACCATCTGAAAAATGTTAACGCTAAAGATACGCGACATTGACAAGATGCAATATCGGTTAGATGCGGTTTCTACCCTTATCTTTGATGATGCATTCAATCTTTCTGAATGGTTGCTTATGTCATGGTACTCTCTGACATCATCACTGCCTTTATGAGATATAGAGCTAGCTTCATACGATATCATCCACTAGTGATATGTGAGATACGACATTATTCATTCGGCTTTATTGATGGACAGAAGCATGGGTGATGTGAGGCATAATGTGGGACTTTGACATTGGCTTTAACGACATGCACTTTTGTTCTATCATCATCATTTACTTATGCAAGATGCTTTGCTATTTGATAATCACTTTTTCATGAATACAACATCATCTGATGGTCCTTATTGAAGAAAGGCGGCGTTAATTGCGCGCGACATTGATGTGACGTGTGCTGGTGGCATTCAATATTCTATATCGCTTTGATAACCTCCTTAGGCTACAGATTCTTTGACCTTGACATTCTTGTTGTTGACATGCCTTCACGCCTTTAGGATCAATATTCGTATTAACAACACCTATTATGTTTCCTCTTTCTTGATTCGATTTGTTAGTGTTCTCATCACCTTGTTTTTAAATTTTTTTTAAAGAAATTTTTGTAAGTGGAGAAAAAAAATTTGTAGAATTTTAGTATGCTGTTAAATTTATAGTGAACTACGGTTAGGTTAGGCGTTTATTTATGGTGGTTTGGAGTTAACATGGAGCGTTAGATTTAAACTACGGAATCTTTCGTTTCATCCTGGACGCCGATTACTTGGCACTAATTAAAAATATTTTATTCAATCGATTTTTCCAATCATCGTTCAAAATTTTAGAAGACGGATGTCAACTAGTTGACCGCTTCATATCAACTAGCACACCCTAAGATGTCGACCAGTGACATTATTTTATTAGGAAATTTTTTAAGTTTTAATTAATTTTCTTTTTTGAACTTTCAAATGTCCATAAATTCTCCGTACTTACTCTGATTTTAATGCATTATGTATGAAAATAATGCAGAAAATCACGATGAGTGTAATGGCAAAGTTTAGTAGCCGAATTAAGATGTTTGTAAAAAAAATATTTTAGCCCTTATTATACTTTAATTTAATTTTCTTACTAAATTTTCCACTAAATTTCCAGAGTGTTACATTCTCCCCCTTTAAAAGAATTTCTTCCCAGAAATCTCAAAAGACGGAAAAAAATATAACTCGTACGTGCAACAATCAATAGCTACAACCATCAACTCATCCATGACAATCATTGTCCCTATCAATTTCTAATGCGGTATATGTATATGCAAGCCCGAAATGCATGCAACCCTATACTAATGCATAAAGTAGGCGATCTCCTGATCTAGTCGACCTCTTATCATGCAAGTGCTCATGCCATGAATCCAAAATGTATGCAACATCCTGTGTAAGTATACTTGCAATTCTACATGTATGCGCAAGCATTCAGTCCATATGTAATAGCTATATGTAATATGCTGAACAAGATAAACAAGTAAACAATAGATGATGTGGACTATCTAGAAGATACACTATCCTAAATATGTAAAAGAAACAGTCCAACTATTACATCCGTCATCCATAACGCTAATGGAAATAAGTGTGTGCGCCCTCCCTAAAAAGATTGTCTAAATTTTAAAGAAAACTGGATGTTTCCACTTGGTATTAATTAGGAAAAAATGGCTACAAACACTAAGGGTGCCATATAATGTGATCAAATATTTTGTTGGGGACCCAATCAATCTCATGTGCAACCATAGGGAAAATAGCACCACACTGCTAAATGATGCTTGGATTGTAAAATTTTATATAGATTGTAAAAGGTAGCAAGTATACATATAATAAGTCTCCCACAACTAAGAATAAACGTTCTTCTTAATGATATCATAATTTATAAGGGATAGCATTCTTTTTTTTAATCCTTCTACTGAGCGGTGAGCTACCCACTAAGAGGGATTGCATGACATTACAACACTAAGGCATACCAAACACCAATTATAGAGAACATGTAATTGTGTGAACATAGCCATAGTTGATTCTTCCTAGTCGACTAACACCGACACATTGCTCATTAAAGCAATACCAAAATACTTAAATCTTCTACCATGTTTCATGTTGCATCTTAATGTTTAACGTAATTTTTTACGGTGAAGCCCTGAAATCTTCTACCAAGAACCTCAAGAATCCCGTTTAGTTTTAAGTGGGGGTTAAGTAGAAATTCCCAATGGTCTAACAACAACTAAACCGAAACACCTTATTGGTGCCAATAAGGATGTCAAGGTAAATCCTATCAGTTGTCACCTTTGAAAATAGGCATCTTGGAAATGCCTTCAATGCATTATGGAAGCTGAGGAGCATAATATTTCTATTGTGATGGCAACTCTGTACTTGGCATTAAATAATCTAATCTTCAAGTTCTGGCTATTCAACGCCATATGATCATGATCAAAATGTAACACCTTGATGTAAGAAAAGTATAAAAAAAACTATTTACAAATTTAAATAGTTGATTACTTTTATATTGCAACTTTTTATTTCATACGATCATTTAAAAATATACATGAATACTCCCTTACTATAGTCACCTACCAACTAGTTATGGACCAAAACCCATTTACAAAATTTAGCTATTTCTTAAGAACAACATGTAATTCAAAAAGACCATATCTCATAGCGAAGTAGCCACTATAACATACTTAGCTCTACCCTGCACCATTGAAAGTTCTTTGATTAGATCTATCCCCTAGACTGCGAAGGGCCAGGAGCTAATCATGCAGTCAACTCGATTAGAGGCAACCTCGCACTCTTCGTGAATCGTTGGCACATATTGCACCTCCTTGCGTTATCCATCACATCATTGTTCAATGTTGGCCAGTAGTACCCATACCACAACACCTTCTTCGCTAAAGTCTGCCTCCTAATATGGTCTCCGCAGCAACCTTGATAAACATTCTCCAATACCTCTTCAACTTCCCTTCCGATGATGCACCTTAACAGTGGATTAGAAAATCCTCTTCGATACAACACATATCGTGAATGACAAAGCGGGGTGCCTTCCTTAGGGCCTTCCTAGCTTCATTCCTATTTCCAAGTAATGCTCCCTCACTCAAGTACCTATTAATAGTTGCAATCGTGTTCCCTTCCTCAAAGCTGTGACTATGTAGGGTCATAATGGGTACCAACACCAACAAAGGCCCTGCTCCCAAATTTGCCAATTTTGTCGGCTCATTCGCATGTTGATTCTTTTCTTGGGGAATATGCTTAATCATATAGTGCTCCATCTCATTAAGTAAGACCTTCACCTTTCCTAAATAGGATTTGAAGTGCACTCCCTTAGCTTGAATTCTCTAAGCACCTGGTTCACTATCAACTAGGAGTCACTTTGCATGCATAACTACTTGATTCCTAGCTCCTTTTCTATCTCTAACCCTGCTATAAAAGCTTCGTATTCTGCTTCATTATTTATTTCCTGAACTCAAGCCGTATTACACAGTTTAGCTTCCTTCCTTCAGATGTTAACAATACCACTCATACACTAGATTCATAGTCATTTAATGCTCTGTCCATATATATCTTCCACTTAAGAGCTTCTTCCTCCTGGGGTTCCACTTCTTCATCTCGAATGATAAACTTAGTGACAAAGTCTTCTAGCACCTATCCTTTAATTTCAGTTCGTGGATGGCAGGTTATCTCAATTGTCTTAACTCAATACTCCATTTGGTTAAGCCTCCCTAAAGTATCAAGTCTTTGCAGAAGTTATCTCAGGGTGATTTATAAGCACTCGGATAGGGTTTAATTTGAAATAGTACCTCAGCTTCCTGGCTCTTCTCTAGCATAATGACCTTTCTCACTTTAATTGCGACAAACAACCTCACCCTTACTCTTCTTCTGGCTCCCTTTTCCTTATTGTTGCTGCTGTTGTTGCTTCCTATTTCCATTCCATTTCTTCTTACCCCCACCGCTTTATTGCGGTTTTGGTTCCTCCATTTCATAACAGCCACAATAGCAGTCTTATTCTTGGAGTACAAACTCTCATGTCTAAGGGCTTTCTCAATAAGCTTCTCAAAAGACACTTTGATATGGTTCACTAGCTTCTCTCCTAAGTGATCGTCCAATCCAGTGATAACTTCTCCTTCTTCTTCAAAGGTGTATCAATAAAAGTCATCCCGTAATTGAAAAAGCATCAAAATCTGCCACATACTCAGAAAAAACATCTCTCCTTACTTTAACTCGACAAACTTCTTGAAGAGCATTGATTTTTGAGCCGTTGGAATAAACATCTCTTCAAATCTAGTTTTGAACAAGAAATCTGATCTTCTGGAGTAGCAATGGTAATATCATTCCATAATTCATTTCTGGGCCTTGTAATTGTCTTGAAGCAAGCTTCCTTTTCATAGCATCTTCCACCTCCATATCCTTGAAAATGTGCTCCCAAGTATCCATCTAACCTTGCACTTCAATAGCTAATTCTATCCTAAGAATGACTTTCTTCTTGGAGTAGAATAATCCTTACAAAGCTTGGCAAAGTCTGAAAGAGTAGTGTGGATCGTGTAATATGGATATGTGATAATGCAGAGTATAATGATGATAATAATACTATAAATAGTGTGGAATAAAAACAGTATAGTAAAATGACACCAAAGATTTTTATACTTGTTCGGAGCACCGTCCTGCGTTCAGTCCCAGTCTCCTTCTGGAATTTCACTAAAACAACAACCCTCACTTAACCTGGAGGAATAGGTCTATACAACCCCTGAGTAGTCGAACAGGGACCTAAGCAGCGGAACAGGATTTCGCCTCAACAGCCGAAGAGGACTTCACTTGCCTGAGCAGCAGAACAGGACTTCAACTAATACAATAAATAGTTTGACTAATGTGTGTTCTTGATAACACGGATTTGTCACTTGTAGTACACCCTTCATATAATCTTCTCCTCGAGTATAAATGTTTGTATTTGAAGTATATGAAGAATGGAAAGGTATAGTATTGCTTTTATGCAGTATGATAGCAAATAGATTTCAAAAGGTTAGATCATAGAATAAGAGAAATCGATTGTGATTCAGATTGATTTGAAATGAGGTTGGGGTTTGTATTTGTAAGAGTTAGAAAGCTGCTACTGTTGGTGAAGAGTTTCGATCGAAGTGTTGCATCCAAACCTTTTCGTAAAAGGTTCGCAACTCTTCACAAAAATCGTGTCCTTTCAAAAATATTGTTGTTATAGAAATTCAATCGACTAGGCTTCAAGGTCAGTCAACTGAATATTCAAACGAATTAAAAAAAATTAATTCATAAATACGTGCACTGTGCATATTGCACTTTTTCTCCAGTGTCAGTCGATTGGCAAACAGGGTCAGTCGACTGACCTGGTGAATTTTGTGCAATAAGCACAGTTCACATATATAAGTATAAATATATAAGTTTCTAACTTTTATAATCTTAATTAAATGCTTATATATATATATATAATATTTGTAAATAGAGTGATAGAAAATATATAAGCTGATATATACTTAACTGAGGAGAGATTTTAACAATATTGACCTAAGACTCAAAGATCAAATAATAATAAAACAGATGCACTGGTTTTGAAGTCTTGTCTCCTTGTAGTATACATTCTCTTTTTTTCATAGCATTCGTCAAATCTGTATGTTGTAGATGATAGCTTTGTGTCATGAATCAAAACCAAGTCTCAACATTCACCCCATTTTTGATTGATGACAACCTGTAAATAGATATAGATTTCGACTGTATATAAAACAACACAAATACTTACTCCCCGTGAATCTCTGACGCTCTGTATCCTGCATTCTTATTATTAGGCGCTCTATATCCTACATTCTTATTATTAGCAATATATTATTAGCAATAATATATCTCCCTCTTTGTCATCGACAAAAAGGAATAAGTAATATGATATTATAATGTGAGAGATAATATGAAATAAAACATAGAACACACATCCACACATTTAATATCGATGGACAATAGTGTTTAAAAGAAAATAAACTAGGATGGCTACTTAAGTACAAGCCATATTAATTAAAACAAATGTCTTGAATCAAAAGAAAAATAAGCATCTTACAACATTGGACCCTTACCCCTACCACCATCTCCTTCATTACCATCATCTCCTTCATCTCCTTCATCACTACTAGCTTGATCGTCTCCAAAAGAAGAAGAAGACCATGTAAATACGGGTTGCTTACCCGAATCGCCCAAAGTAGATACCGGAAGAGCACAATATGGCTTGCCATAATTTTGTGAAAAATCTTTTCACTTTATCGAGCTTCTTATCAACTTTTTGAATATTTGACTGAAGGATTTGTTGATTACGGCACATGATATTGATGGCCGCACGTGGTTGAAGACCTTCATCCGAAATTGTATTTTCTTCTTGTTGATATCTAGTTGATGTTTGGCGAGATGGTCGGTGAGAAGACTCACCTTGTTGTGGTTGGACTTGAGATGTTTGTTTTTGTGTCCATTCTTCAAAGGAAATTATAGGAGGGGGTCGGGAAACTGGTAACTTCATTAAAGCTAAGGTCCGAGCATTTAAGCATCCAACTGTAGAAACCGGTGAATCTGGTTCCTGTACTTCGCAAGCCTTGAGAAGATGCATAATATATTTTTCCATGATAAATTATATTCATCTTGCTTTTGTTAAAGCTTAAAAGGTCATCAAGTATTAAACGAAGCCAATTGATTTTGATGTTTCCAAATATAGCATACAAGTCTCTAAAATTATGCTTATAGACGAGTTCATAACTCTCGGTTTTATGAGTTACGATTTTCATTAAGGCGCAATGAATTATTCGGGCTTTGGGTCGTAAAGACATTGACTTTAATTGTCGCATATCGTCTTCAAGAAATAAATGGCTTACGTGGTCTGTAACAACCAAACCAATATCAATAGAAGATAATTCAACTCCATCATTTTCTATTTTTAGTATATGAGCCATACGATCTAGAGAAAAGAATATGTGCTTACCACATGCTAGGCTCCATATGCAATCTTCTTGATTCGAAACATCTTGATGTCCCAAGTTGAGATTAGCATAGAACAATTTAACCATAATTTGGTTAATTTTGTGTTTATTGTCGTTGATATCAATTAACGACTCTAGATTGCTACGGCGGGCTAATTCTTGAATATGATAAGGTGAAAAATCAAGGAAGTTGACGAATGAACCTTCGAATATTCTAGAATCTTGCATCTGTCTCCATCGCTTCATTGCGGTGTTGTCAAATAACCATTGTTGAATTTGTTCATTAGAAGGTGGTTGAGACGAGGAGGAGGCTTGGCCTTTTCGTTTTGGTGACACTTAATTTTGCTTTGGAGGAGAAAATTTTCAGTTTTGGAGAGCTTAGGTTTTGAAGTAGTTTGAAAAACTAAATTGTGAAGGAGAAGAAAGGGTAAAGTGATAAATAAAGAGGGGTGAAAGGGTAGGTGGAAAGGTTAAAAGCCTTTCAGATCTACGGCTTAGTCTACTGGTGTAGACCTTCAGTCGACTGAAGCTAAAGGTTGTGATTTTTCGACCTTCTGGACCAGTCGACTGAGGGCCTGCATCAGTCGACTAGGCCGTGTATTGTTTTTGGCCTCGTTACAGCGTCAGTCGACTAATGTAGAACTTCAGTCGACTGATGCTGAAGGTTGATTATTTTCAATCTTCTGGACCAGTCGACTGAGGGCCTGTATCAGTCGATTGGCCATGATTTTATTTTCAAAATTATGCAGAGTCAGTCGACTAATTTGAGGGTCCAGTCGACCGACCTGTATCATTTTGCATAATGAAATGTTTTATTATATAAATGTATATATTTTATTTATTCCACAAATCAAATTTTATTTTGCTGTTAAAAGTGAATAGTTTTTATATTTAAATTGTTTGTTTATTGGACAGGAAATACTTTTATTTCAGATCTATATAAACATACACATTGATAAAAAATTATTAAGCATACAACGAAAGAAATTATTAAACACTATGATTATTTCTTCGAACTTGGTGTCTTGAATTCTTTCAGCTGTTTACGATGAACGTTCGAAGCTTTGTTACGATCCCATGAATTTGGTGAGTATGGAGGTCGCGGAGGAGACGAAGTCGAAGGACGTCGGATTGGTGAAACGGCATTTTCGTCTATCGGGTGTGACGAAGCCCCATAGAATTTCATTGCTATATGCTCAGTTATACCTATACGTCTGGAGTTAATTTTCTGCTCATAATACATCTCTCGTTGAAGCATTGGAGACTCCTGTTGATGATGATGGAGATCTCGATTTTTTGTTTTGTGTTTTGGGAGATATCAACTGTCTTTTTTCCTTTTTTCTTGTCAGGCGTGTATCCGGTATGGTAAGCCAATGATGGCGAACCTTGGTGGTTTGGTGTTTTTGGGGAGTTGGGTGTGGCAAGGATTTCAATAGAGATGGTAGAAGATGATGTTGACATTGTTTTAAAGGCTGCTGTTGGTTGATTTCATATTTCAGAGAATCGAGTAATGTATTGTTTTTAAATGCTTAGGAATAGGAAAATGTTCTTGCTTATAGTTGTAGTTTTAGAAAAAATAGGATTTGAATTGATGGATTATATTAATTTTAGGCTAAATGAATGTAGAGTCAGTGGATTTCCATTGGCTAAGGTTATTTGATCAGTTATTATATGTATAAAGTTAATAATACACTAATACAGTAGTATAAAGATAATTGTTACATAAACAATAGTATAAAATACATATAACTATATAATAAGACGGCCAATAGAGACTAGAACAGAAAATATTAATAGCTCAGGTGGTTAAGACATCTAGGCTATTCACAACAGGTCACGAGTTCGAGTCATAGCATGGTCAGAATTTCGAATTTTTCGAATTTTTTATTTTTGACTTTCTTTAAAAAAATTATATTTTTATTTGTATATCCTTACTTGAAATTATCCCTAGCTCACGTCACAATATTATAAACGTATTCTCTAAAAGTGGTTTAGTAAAAATATCGGCTAACTGATTTTCTGATCGTACGTGGTCTAGATTTATTATATCTTTTTCTCTATTATCCCGTAAAAAGTGATGTCTAATATTTATATGTCTAGTTCTCGAGTGATTTACTGGATTTTTAGATAAATTTATTGCACTAGAATTATCGTAGTAAATTGTTGATTTTGATAAGTTGATTCCAAAATCTTTAAGTGTCTATTGCATATAAATTACTTGTGTGCAAGCTAGTGCTGCAAAAATATATTCTGCTTCACAAGTTGATAGAGAAACACAGTTTTGTTTCTTACTAAACCAATGTATTAACGATTTACCAATGAAGTGACACATACGACTTGTACTTTTTCTATATGTTCATGATCCTCCGAAATCAGCATTACTATATGATATTAATTCGAACGAACGCTCTTTTGGATAGAAAAGTCCAAAATTTGTAGTTTTACTAAGTTAACGTAGTATTCATTTTACAACACGTAGATGTGATTCTTTCGGGTCTGCTTGAAATTGAGCGCATAAGCATACTCTCATCATGATATCTAGTCTACTTGCTATTAAATATAGTAGTGATCCTATCATACTACGATATAATTTTTGGTCTACACTTTTGCCATTTTCATCCTTATCAAGATGTGTTGTCGTACTCATAGGAGTTGGTTTGGCAGAAGAGTTTTCCATTCCAAAAAGTTCAATAAGATTATTACAGTATTTTTCTTGATTAATAAATATTCCATTTGAAACTTGTTCAATTTGTAGTCCTAGAAAATATGATAATTCTCCGATATAGGACATTTCAAATTCTCTATTCATTATTTCAGAAAATTCTGACATAATTCATTATTAATTGAACCAAATATAATGTCATCGATATATATTTGAACTATTAATATATCATTTTTAGATCGTTTTATAAATAGTGTTTGATCTACTTTTCCTATTTCGAATCCAGAATTAATTAAATAGCTTTTAAGACGTTCATACCAAGCACGTGGTGCTTGTTTTAATCCATATAAAGCTTTCTTAAGTTTATATACATGATCCGGATATTTTTCATGAATAAATAAAGGAGGTTGTTCAATATAAACATTTTCTTTAATATAACCATTTAAAAGTGCACTTTTAACATCCATTTGATAAAGTTTAAAATTATTAAAACACGCATGTGCCAATAAGATACGTATTGCTTCTAGTCTAGCAACCGGAGCAAACGTTTCATCATAGTCTATTCCTTCTTCTAGGTTATATCTCTGTGCTACTAATCTTGCTTTATTTCTAGTTATATTTCCTAATTCGTCTGCTTTATTTTTATAAACCCATTTAGTTCCTATAACCGTCTGATCGGTCGGTCTGGGTACTAGTTCCCAATCATTTTGTTCAAACTGATTTAATTCTTTTCCATAGCGATAATCCAATTTTCATCGGATGATGCTTCTTTAGTATTTTTAGGTTCTATAGTAGAGATAAATGCTACATTACTCATTAAATTTAATTGACTTCTAGTTCGAACATTTAAATTTATTTCTTCAATTATATTTTCTGTAGGATGATTTCGTAAAATTCTTGAGGAGATCTTATTGTAATTGTAGTATATCTATTTTCTAAATTATAAACAATGTTTTCATATTCTCTAGATAAAATGATATCGTCGTCGTCGTTTGAATTGTTTATAATTGTTTTTGTTTTACTAAGTAAGTCGTTGTCATTAATTGTAGTAGAAGCAGTTTTAGCATTTTCATCAAAAGATACATGAAGTTACTCTTCGATAGTATTTGTTTGTTTATTAAAAAGTCGACAAGCTTTACTTGATTCGAATATCCAAGAAATATTCCTTCGTCACATTTTGAATCGAATTTTCCAAGCTGATCTTTAGTATTTAATATAAAGCATTTTGATCCAAATACTTTAAAATAAGATATGTTTGGTTTTCTACCGTTAAACAGTTCGTAAGGAGTATTTTTGGCAAGAGGTCTAACAGAAACACGAATCAAAACATAAAAAGCAGTTGCAACAACTTCTGCCCAAAATTGTTTTGGTAACATGCTTTCATTTAATAAAGTTCTTTCACATTCTTGTAGAGTCCGATTCTTTCGTTCTACAACTCCATTTTGTTGTGGAGTTCTAGGAAATGAAAAGTTATGAAATATTCCTTTCTTTCTACAATAGTTATCAAATTGTATATTTTCAAATTCACCTCCATGATCACTTCTAATATTTTTAATTTTAATACCTTTTAAATTTTGAATTTGTTTAACAAAAGTTTTGAAATTTTCAAAATTATCGCTTTTATTTTTCATAAAAATAGTCCATGTATATCTAGAAAAATCATCAACTATTACAAATACGTATTTATTGTGATTTATGGATTGAATTTGGGTAGGGCTAAATAAATCCATATGAAGTAATTCGAGCGGTTGTAATGTCGAGATAACTTTCTTAGATTTAAGCGAGGATTTGGTTAGTTTTCCTAATTGACATGAGTCATTATTGACTTTAAAATTCATATTTGGTAACCGTTTTACAAGATTATTCTTAGAAATCTTATTAATATTTTTGAAATTGACATGACAAAATCGTTTATGTCATATCCATGGATCATTTTTTTTTGGCTATTAAACATAAATCTGAGTTATGATTAACTTTCATATTTAAAACATAAATATTTTTATCTCTTTATCCTTCGAAAATAAGATTTTGATTCTGATCAAGAATACTACACTTATTTTTAGAAAATTAAATTTTAACACCTTTATCGCACAGTTTACTTATACTTAAATAAGTTATGTTTTAAATTCTTAACTAATAAAACTGCTGTAATAAGAGGTAAATTAGATGTACTGTAATTGCTCACATCTACTTTGCCGATGATATATCCCTTGGAGTTGTCTCCAAAAGTGACAGAACCTCCATTTGAGTATGTAATATTTATCAGCATGTCCTTATCTCCTGTCGTATGTTTTGAGCAACCACTGTCGAGTATCCATTTTCCTCTTTTCTTGAGTGGAACCTGCAAAAAGTATGAGATATCATTGGTACCCACCTTTTTAATAGGGTCCTAAGAGTTAGGTCTTAGGAAACCAAACCCAAGAGGGTTTAGTATCCCTTTTAAAAATATAACTTTTATTATTATGAACATCTTCTATGAACGAACTAATATATTTCTTTCTTATTAGTTTGTTATTGGTTTTAGGTATCCATATACTTATGGTTTTAGTAACTAGTCTATTTAAAGACGTGGATGTTTTATTAGATTTAACTTTGTTCAAATTACTAGTTTGTGACTTTTTAACTTTCTTTTTATATCCTAAACCATGTTTATTATAAACAGATTGTGAACTATCAATAATTCTAGATAAATTTTCTCTGCCTTTATTAAAATTTGAAACATTTTTAGTGATTCCATCTAGTTTAGTCTTTAGACTTGAATTTTCTAGTTCTACTAGTTTAATATTAGTTTTTAAAACATGATTTTCAGAAACAAAACTATCATTCTTTTCTTTTTGAGTTTCAATTTCTTGACTCAATAATATAAGTTGAGAATTAACATTAGAGAGAATTTCTTGAGTTTTCTCTTCTTCCAATATTTTCTTCTCATCTTAAGCATATCTCTTTCAAATTCTGCCTTTTTCTGATATTCTACAGCTTCTTTATATTTTTAAGGCTTTTTAAAGTATCTAATAATTCAGAGTTTATTTCTTTCATATCATCAAAAGTAAAATCACTAACCTCATTAGCTTTAGCCATAAAACATACGTTAGCTTGTTCATTACCATTTTCACTTTCACTTTCTGAAGAAGATGATGAGGAATCTGAATCATCCCATGTGACTGAAAAGGCTTTTCTTTTGAATTTTTCCTTTCTTTTATATCGATGTTCTTTCCTTTGATCTGGACAGTCTTTCTACATATGCCCCTTTTTGTGATAGTTATAACATTCCATAACTGATAAAGACGATGGTTTGTTGCTAGTTGAGCTTCTCTTGCTATTATTTTTGTTTCCTTTTCTATATTTCAAGAATTTCTTGAAGTTCTTTGTAACAAAAGCTAGGTCGTCTTTGTCTGAGTATGATTCTTCCTGTTCTGCATGAAATGCTATATTCTTTTTATCTTGAGCCTGAACTCTTTTTGCATGCAAATTCACTTCATAAGACATTAGGTTTCTTATTAATTCTTCTGGAGTTATTTTGGAAATATCATTCGTTTCTTCAATAGCAAGAACTTTTCTTTCCCATTCATCCATTAAAGAATTAAGGATTTTGGATACGATATCAAAATTTGAATATTTTTCTCCTAAACCTACTAATGAATGATAGATATCCTAAAATCTTGAATATGTGTCATTTATGGATTCATTTTCTTTCATTCTAAATTTTTGAAACTAACTCTTGAGCATGGATATTTTGCTTTGTTTAACCTTGTCGGTTTCTTCATGTGTGATTTTGAGTGTTTGCCATATTTCATATGCAGTATTACACATGCTAACATGATTAAACTCATTTTTATCTAAAGCACAAAAAAACATATTCATGGCTTTTGCATTAGTCGTGGCATCTAATTTCTATGTATTTGACCAAGTGGAATATTCTTTAGTAGGATTAGTATATTTTGTCTGAGTTTTATTCCATGATTCAAAACTGTTTGCTTGCATATAAATTCTCATTCGTGTGGACCAATAGTTATAATTCATGCCATTAAATAGTGGTGGACGTACAGTGGATTGTCCTTCAACAAAGCTAGTGTTAATGCTAGTGCTGGTGTTAGTGTCCATATTAATAAATTATCAGATAACTATTTTATGGTTATATGATAACCTTGCTCTGATACCAAACGAAAGTGCAGTGTGGATCGTGTTATATGGATATGTGATAATGCAGAGTAAAATGATGATAATAATACTATAAATTGTGCGGAATAAAAGCAGTATAGTAAAATGACACCGGAGATTTTTATAGCGGTTCGAAGCACCGTCCTATGTCCAGTCCCGGACTCATTCTGGAATTTCACTAAAACAACAACCCTCACTTAACCCGGAGGAACAGGTCTATACAACCCCTGAGCAGTCGAACAGGGAACTGAGCAGCGAAACAGGATTTCGCCTCAACAGTCGAAGAGGACTTTACTTGCCTGAGTAGTAGAACAGGAATTCAACTAATACAGTAAATAGTTTGACCAATGTGTGTTCTTGATAACATGGATTTATCACTTGTAGTACACCCTTCCTATAATCTTCTCCTCGAGTATAAATGTTTGTATTTGAAGTATATGAAGAATAGAAAGGTATAGTATTGCTTTTATGCAGATGATAGCAAATAGATTTCAAAAAGTTAGATCAGAAAATAAGAGAAATCGATTGTGATTCAGTGATTTAAAATAACGTTGGAGTTTGTATTTATAAGAGTTAGAAAGCTACGACTGTTGGTGTAGAGTTTCGATCAAAGTGTTGCATCCGAACCTTTTCGTTAAAGGTTCGCAACTCTTCACAAAAGTCGTGTCCTTTCAAAAATATTGTTGTTATAGAAATTCAGTTGATTGGGCTTCAGGGTCAGTCGACTGAATATTCAAACGAATTTTAAATTTTAAATTCATATATACGTGCACTGTGCATATTGCACTTTTTCTCCAGTGTTAGCAAACAGGGTCAGTCGACTGACTTGTTGAATTTTGTGAAATAAGCATAGTTCACATATATAAATATAAATATATAAGTTTCCAACTTTTATAATCTTAATTAAATGCTTATAAATATATATATATATATATATAATATTTTTAAATAGAGCGATAGAAAATATATAAGCTAATATATACTTAACCGAGGAGATATTTTAACAATATTGACCTAAGACTCAAAGATCAAATAATAATAAAACAGATGCACTGGTTTTGAAGTCTTGTCTCCTTGTAGTATACCCAAGATGATAAGAGGAAACATAAAACCTTAGGTCAGACAGTCTGGTGTGAGCGGTAAATGACTATCAAAAGTTATACTGGAAAATATGGTACTAGACAGGTACACAAACCATACCTAACATGTCCCTACAACCAAAGAGTTAGCACATAATAATAAGATATAATATGACACTCAAAATAAACAACAATAGGATACTGTAATAGAACAGGATAGAAGAATCTAAGCAGCCTCCTCCATTGGCCCGCCTCCTCCATTGGCCCTATTCCCAATCCCTTCTCCATCATTTCAATAGATGATAGCCTACCCAAAAGCAAACATAGCAATCATAACAACCATAAAATCCAAAATCTAGCAGTCATCTTCTAAATCCTTTAACATCTCGTATGACCTCGTCCTCGCTTTGCTAGAGACTAATGGAAATCCTGGTTCTCGATCGTGTTCACAGTACTCACCATTTAAGAACTCTGCATGGTTGTCTCTTGTGATGCCTCTATACCACCTGACCTAGACCTTGCCGGTCCAGAGTACATGAATGGCGATACCAGTCCTCGAGTGCCCATGCAAATAGTACCCTTTCTTTGAACACAACCAAAACACTCCAAGTCATTAACGGTTCCTTGGCACTACTAAATCTTCATAGCTTTCCACAACTCCAATCCATTTCCAGGCACGAGGCTACTGTTCATCCCAGTCCAATATCTTACAGCCTCATTCTATCCCTAGTTGTCAGTCTACTCCTTTGATCCTACTCCTATCCAAATTTTCGATCAAAGAGGTAAAACTTCATCATGCCATAAATATCAAATCATAGAAGCAATCGGCGAGCCACAACTTCCAGCATGATCCACTACAAATCTAGAGTCTCCACCCTGGATCTCACATCAATTAGAGCCAATAATTTTGATCGATACTGATCCAATTGTCAAATCGGTACCGATTTGAATGCTTAGCCAATTTTGGCTCCCTCTCACTTCCTGCCTCTATTGCATTCCTCTAGATGTCATAGACCCCTTGCTTTCCCTCTTAGCCTCTTGGCCCTTCCATCTATACTTCATAGCCGATTCAACATAGATGATCCATAAAATCTTTAATACTTGGCCTATCCTCCATTCCAACTTCATAGAGCATCACTGGAAAGTATGCTCTACTATTTCCCTGGATCTCACATTGATTGGTGCAAAAAATTCATACTTATTTTAAGTAGTTGAAACTGGTTTGTTAATATGAAAATCTTAGTTTGTTTGACTTTACTTGTGCCTATGTGTGTTACTTGCAAAGTTCTCCAAATTTCAAATGCAGACTTGCATATAGATACTCTACTAAATTCATTTCTATCTAGTAAACAAAACAATATATTCATGGGTTTGGATTTACTTGGTAAAACTTCCTTTTGTTCAGCGGTCCATTATATAAAATTTATCTCGGGTTTAGTGTACTCAGTTTGTGTGATATTCCAAGTATCTAATACAATTGATTGTAAATATTGTCATTCTACATGACTAGTATGTGTAGTTACTACCATTAAAAAGTGGTGGTCTGGTAGTAGATTGTCCTTCGACAAATGAATCATTAACAAGTGTATTAATAGTGTTACAAACAATGCTATTACCAGTGATAGTAGCCATTTAAACTTTTTTTAAAAATCAGATTATGAAAACATTGAAAACCAACGTCGATACTGTTAGCATCAAAATTAGCCACCAACACCCAGTTGTATGAAAGCACTAATATCCAATCACATATCTCAGATAGTATCTTATGTAGAGAATATAATATGAAGAACAAATAAATTAAAAATGAAAGCAAGTAAAAAGAGACAAGATTTATAGTGGTTTGGCTAACTCCGACCTACATCCACTCCAGAGTAATCCTTTTTATTATACTGTAGTTTGTTTACAGTTACAATCGAAAATTCAAGAACGAAATTGACAAAGTGTAGCCTTGGTTCAAGATACAGAGAAGTGGAAAGAAGATTATTTTTCTAAAGCCATGTCCTGCTGTATTTATAATGGAAGACGTGCACGGATCTTGCTGAAATTTTGACAGAAGGTTCAGGAGACCAAGACGAGGCCACCTAAAAATTTCTAGGCCCATCATGCCCCATAACAGGGAACGGTATCGATCCACATTAGTGTATCCAAACGAGCTACGATCCCTATGAGTGGTGCATTATGATGTTAACTACCTACTTCTCAAATTTCGTGCAATTCCAACGTACGCTTCGTGAGATATCGCACTTTCTGTAAAGTAGTGTTTCTTGAATTCTAATTTCTACCGATCCCTCCAAAAGGAGTTATGTCGATCCGTCTAACTTCCTCCGATTATAATGAGATCCCTAGGGGTGTTCCACATGTTGTAGTAAGCTTTTGCTTCAAGTTCTTATCAATTGGGTGTATTGATGTTGAGATATTGATCGATATTTCCTATAAAGTTGGCTTCAGCCGATCCCTAAGAGAGAACAGGGCTGATCCCTACTGAGGGATAGTGGTTGATCCCTCCAAACTCCTCCAAATGCCATGCAATCCCTAGGGGAGCTTGTCCATATTGTATTGTACTTAGCCTCCAACTTTCACGCCAATTGGATAGTAGAACTCTAGTCATTGATCAATCTTTCTTGCAATATGCTGTGAAGGCTAATTATAGTCGATCCCTATGGAGGAAAGAAGGTTGATCCCTCCAACTTTCTCTATTTGATATATGCGATCCCTAGGGTAAACTCCCTATGGTCCCCACATTTTGCCCACAAAATTTTATATGCATTGGACTTATTGACTTTGAGATATTGATTATTTTCCATTGAGTTGTACTTGCTTGGATGAAATATGTTGATCCCTCTTATACTGATCCCTTTTTATACGATAACCTTTATACCGATCCCTTTATAAGATGAAGTAATTTTCCCACAACTTGTGCAAACAAACTCCAACTGATTGAGATTTGAAATGTAGCCTCGTGGGGTCTTCTTTGTCACTTTATACCGGTCTCACCTAGTTTGGGACAAAAATTGAGAACATGTACTGATCCCCTGGGGGAGGAGACTGCCACCTATCCCTGCCTAGGGGAGGTACTAATCCTTACTTAAGATATTCTAGAGATTCTATCTTTTGGTCTCGTTTGATCGTCGCTTCATATCAGTGCTTGCACTTGATTTCTAGGCCTCACAGTCATCGCTCTTGGCTACTGGCCTTGATAATCATGAAGTATGTTGGGTTAAGCAGCCTTGGCAAAAGGTGGGCTAACAATTTTCCCTCCAAAACATACCTTGCGATAGGAAGGTGTGTTTTGAATTACCATAAATCCAAAATTCAAAATCCATAGCACATTTATAGCCATACTTTCCAATCCAAAATCCAATCCAAATCCAAGGTCTCTCCTGATCATTTTATCTGAATCTGCATCCACCGAAAGCCAAATCCATTGTTGTTCGAAACTGAAATCCAAATCCATGACCTCTCCGGGTTGTTATCCTAATCCAAATCCTCGATCTTACCGGATCCTTTTCAAGCACAATCCATACTCGACGACCTGAGTAGGTCGATCCATCACGTTCAATCGAAGCGACCTACCCCTTGCCAGGCATAGTCCATACCTGACAACCTTGATCTCTCTAGATCCTTGCCGAGCACAATCCATACTCGATAACTAGAGTAGATCGATCCATCGTGTTTGAGTAAAGCGACCTACCCCTTTTCAGGCATAGTCCATATCTAATGGCCTTGATTTCTTCATATCCTTGTTGAGCACTATTAACACTCGATGACCTGAGTAGGTTGATCCATCGCGTTCAAGTGAAGCAACCTACCCCTTGATAGGATAGTCCATACCTAATGACCTTGTTGGGTTTTATTCTTCAGCCTCGATACCCAGTTGAGGACTTAATCCATGATGCACAAGTTTGTTTCATCATGTTCCCCAACGAAAGGACATGTACCTTGCGATTGTTATCCCATCTCTCCGGATAGAGCCACAATTGCGACCTGTATTATCTTTTACATTGATCCAAATTTAAGCATTCCTAAGTCCATTTGCCAAAATATAAAATAAAATTCCATACAACCAATACCATAGTTCAAATAAAAACTAGAAAAACAAGAGTTCAAAGCAAACAAGAAGAAAAAAAATAAATTTTACAAACCCGAGCATAAGGGTTTATCATCGTCTTAGAGCATGCCTAGGGACATTCCTCGATCCTATACATGTGTAAGTGACATAGCCGTCCTACTATGGGGTTTGTTACTTATTCGATGCCATCCTGATCAATTGATGACATGTTGATGATGATGCCTTGATCCATCACCATTTTCATTCGAGGTGGATGGTGGCTACTCCATGATGCATATTATTGTAATTGACCATTCCACATGTTTTCCTCAATGATATCCTTCAAATGCCTACAGCCATTTTTATTATGCCCATCCAACTCATGGAATAGGCAGTGCTTTCCTGATCTGCATTCATGTTTGGAAGTTACCCTCCTTGCCGGCCTTCAATACAAAAAGCGTCCTCGAGTATCCAGATATATCCGTTCTATGGTTTCATTCAATTCCAAGTAAGAAGATAATTTAGGTTATCTCTATCGCTTCGATCCATTGAAGCTATTATCCATGTTCTATTTACCCTTGTCATTTCCTGAGCTTTCACCTGGCGGTTCTCCACCTCATACTATATTAACTTCCATTGCCTCTTTATCAGCTTTCACATCTTCTTATCATAGAAACCTTTCTGCTTCATAATAGAATTCCCCTAGATCCATCGGTGGATCCCATATCAGTGATACCTTAAAAACTGAATTATCTGCAAATCCTAACACTACCGCCATCAAAACCATCGATGGATCTGGTTGATGCACCGAAACAACCGCCGCATTGAATCTGGTTCAACAATTCTTAAGTGATTCTCCTTCCTGCTGCTTTACTGATGTTAATGTCATCACAGTCTTAGGTGTTGTAATGTGAACCCGAAATTGCTTCATAAATCTTTTGACCAATTATGTCCATGTGCTGATAGAACCGCCATCCAACTATCTAAACCATGGTGTAGCTACGTCCATTAAGTACATGGGGAAGCATAGTGCCGCACTTCTTATGATGCCCTCGGTACTTCCATGTATCTATGTAACTCATCATATGCATAATTGGATCCAATTTTCTATCATAAGCTTTCAGTGTTGGTAGTTTGAATTCTAGTGAATTCCTAGCATTCCGGATATTAGGAGCAAATGGACTCTATGTACATCCTCCAGACCCTTGTTCACTAATCCTTCATGCATAGCTCGCCTGATCATCTCTGCAAACCTATCATTATCTTCCAGTGGTAGTATCTTATCATCATGTCCAACTCGCCTCCCGATTCTACGAGGGAATTATGGACTGTATTCCTCTGATCGAGCGCCCAAATTTTGATTCGCAGCATGCTCCATGGGATTGATTGCAGGTCCTCCAGCATCGCAATCAACCACACCTGGGGGCATGCCCCCTAGCCTTTGGGGATCGGTGTTGATCCCTCTAATATGGTCGGAGACTACCCTAGCTTCTCCGTTCCATTCCTTTATCCATTTGTTCCATTTTGATGACAACAACCCTCGGACTTGATATAAAATATAAATACTAATATTCTTGTTTGAGTATATATATATATATGCAGGTACTGAGAATGATCACTGTACAGTATAAAAATTCAAGATTGAGTATAAAGATTCAAGACCAATGAATTTAAGATTGAAGAAATCAAGACTGAAGACTCATGAGTATCAAGGGTTCAAGATATATTGATAAGTACTAGAGTCTAGATTTATGTTAAAATTTTATAATAGCACTAAAATATTTATTTAGATTTTAATTGTGGAATGGAATCCACCTTCTGCTTAAATAATAGGATAGAACCCATGACCTCTTTAGTGGGATGGAACCCACGACCTTCTCTAGTGGAATGGAATCCACGAAATTTTAAAAATGATTTATTTTTTCAAAACTATCTATTTAAATTCATCTCTATCAATTTAAATATTTTAGCCTTAATTCAATAATTATTTTTCATCGTATTAATTTCAAAATCGTCTCTTGTTTTTTAAACTATCTCTAGATTTTAATATTTTAGCTTTAATTTATTTTAAAGAAATCTATGCTTAGTTTTTAAATATTACTTTTATATTATAGATTATATATTTTATGACTACTTTCAAAAATTCTTTTATAAGTTTAAACTATATTCGAAATGGTTTACAACGTTTAGAAATTTTTTTGACAAGTTTTAGAATAGAAATCATTTTAAAGCAAAAATCTATTTTCAAAATTAACATGAGCATGTCTACATCCCTCATCCCCATGTTGACATGGTAGCTGTAGAATTTAAAATTCAAATATTCAAAAGAACTATCTATTCGTCATAACCTTTTACGAATGGACATGACTGTTGTTCTCCTATAAATACCAGTTGTTTTCAATGAATTTTAAGTTCATTTTTCATCATTTCTTCACTCCTTCTTCTCCACTCAAATATTCTCTTATATTTCAAATGCCTTAACAAAACTCTGCTGAAATTCTAAGTGAATCAAACTCGATCGTCTCTAGTTTTTTTCTCTGCCACTCTCTCTCAAAGATCTCGGTGCTATTCAAAGTTATATGATCATTTGTAATCAAAGAAGTGTACCGAGTCTCTCTCTATCAAAATGTGATTGGAAACGGTGAGATTGTGGCCCGTAAATCAATTGGGTGTGATTGTAGCCCGTAAATCAATTAGGTAATCTTGTAGCCTGGTTAAATCAAGAGAATTTGCCCTGGACTTGGAGATAGGAGGGTGTGTCTTGTGGCCTTGAAGTCGAGATTGTAATATCGTCATTATATTTGAAAACAAATATGCACAAGAGATTGTGTGGGATTGGATGTAGGGTAAGTCCGAACCAGTATAAAATTCTGGTGTGTTCTTTCCTACACTGCTTTTATTTATTATTGCATCTATGTCTAAGTCTGGGATTGTTTCTATGTTTGTGAATTGCATATGTTTACATTTAATTTGAAAAGATTTCAAAACGATTCATAAAATTAATTATACACTGTTCACTCCCTCTCTAGTGTTAATTCTTCCTTAAGATCTGTAATCCGCATTTCCTACATTTGGTATCAGAGCATTGGTTTTCAAAGTTATCATAATTTGAATTCTGGAAAAGTTTAAAATGATAATTTTTGGAGATTCTGTTACCACTATTTCAAAACTGTCTAAATTATCATTGTCTACTAAGTCTGCATATTGTTATTATAGAAAATCGAGGTATCTACCAAATTGGTATGTTGTGCAGGATTATATGTGTTATATAGCTTTTGAAGAATTAATACTCAATGGACAAATTGTGAAAATCAAGAAGAACAAATGGATACTTGATAGTGGATGTTCAAGACACATGACTGGTGATCCGGAGATACTGAATGACATAATTTATGAAGATGGAGGAATGGTCAACTTTGGAGACAATTCAAAAGGATTAATGTCACATCAAAGATAATAAATCAAATATTATCTTTGAATGAACTAGGAAGAAAAATATTTATATTCCCAATATGAAAATCTTAAATGATAACCTATGTCTTTTGGCTAATACAATTGACCCTTAGACTTGGCATAAAAGATTTGGGCATTTGAACATCAAACTCTTATCTAGACTTTCAAAACTTGATCTGTTAAGAGGTTTTCCTAAAATGGATTTTAATTTAGATAGTATATGTGATGCTTGTCAATTAGGAAAGCTTAGAAAGAGTTAATTTAAATTGAAAGATATGGTTTCAACTTCAAAACCTCTTGAGTTACTTCATTTAGATCTGTTTGGCCCAGCTCAAATTCACTCAATAAATCACAGTAAATATGTTTATGTAATTGTAGATGATTATTCTAGATTTACATGGACAATTTCTATGAAACATAAAAGTGATGTTTTTGATTTATTTAAAACTTTTGCAAAAAGAAATCAAAATCAACTTTCTTTAAAAATCAAAACTATTCGTAGTGATCACGGTGGAGAATTTGAAAATGAAAATTTTAAGAATTTCTGTAAACAAAAAGGAATAACTCATAATTTCTCTTTTCCATGAACTCCATAACAAAATGGAGTGTAGAGCGTAAAAATAGACAATTCAAGAGTGTGCAAGAACTATGGTTTCAGATAGTAAATTACCAAGAAATTTTTGGGCTGAAGCTGTCGCTACAGCTTATTACATTTTGAATAGGATTTTAGTTAGACCTCTAACCAATAAAACACCATATGAACTTCTTTTCAATAAGAAACCAAATGTATTTTATTTTAGAGTTTTTGGAAGTAAATGCTTTATTCTAAATACGAAGGACAATTTGGATAAATTTGATCATAAATCTGACAAAGGAATCTTTATCAGGTATTCTAATATAAGTAAAGCATATATAGTTTTCAATTTAAAAACTAATACCATCGAAGAAACAATGCATGTATCTTTCGATGAAAATTCAAAGATTTTGTTCAAATAAATGATGAAGTTGATTTTGTTACTTTAAATAAATATTCAAATGAAACAAATTGTGAAACTGTTCATCCTAATAAAAGGATCAGACTTTTAAAAGATCATTCTATAAATATTATACTAGGAAATATTGAATCTGTTGTTAGAACTAGAAATTAACTAAACAAGATGAGTAATGTAGCTTTTATATCAACTATTGAACCCAAAAATCCAAAGGAAGTATTATCTGATGATTTATGGATTTTTGCTATGCAGTAAGAAATGAATCAATTCACCATAAATGATGTATTGGAACTTATTACTAGACCCAAGGAGAAAACTATAATAGGAACTAAATGGGTTTATAAAAATAAAATGAATGAACAAGGTGAGGTCGATATAAATAAAGCTCGGTTAGTCGTGCAAGGTTATTGTCAAGAAGGAAGAGACTATGATGAACCTTTGCACCCGTAGCAAGATTAAAAGCCATTAGAATTCTACTTGATTTCGCAAACCATAACGATTTCAAATTATTTCAAATGGATGTCACAAGTGCCTTTTTAAATGGTTTTGTTAAAGAGGATGGTTATGTTGAACAAGCTCCACTTTTTGAAGAAGAAAAGTTTCCAAATCATGTTTACAAATTAAAGAAAGCTTTATATGATCTGAAACAAGCTCCTAGAGCCTGGTATGGCAGATTAAGATCTTACCTAGTACAACCAAATTTTGAAATTGGTAAAGTAGCTAATACTCTTTTTATTAAAAGTAGCAAAAATGATATCCAACTAGTACAGATTTATGTAGATGATATAATTTTTGGATCAATAAACAATGAAATGAAAAAAAGAGTTTTTTGAAATAATGACAAAAGAGTTTGAGATGGCTCAAGTGGGTGAAGTTACTTTCTTTTCAAGATTGCAAATAAAGCAATTAGATAGTGGTATTTTCATTAGTCACGAAAAGTATGCTAGGGATCTAGTTCGTAAGTTTGGTATGACCTAAACCCACTCCTATGGCAACCAATTAAGCCTTAAATGAAGAAGACATGTCAAAAGATGTTGATCAAAAACTATATAGGGGAATGATTGGATCACTACTCCACATATCTACGAGTAGGCCTGATATAATGCATAATGTCTATCTCTATGCAAGATACCAATCTCAACCCAAAGAAACCCATCTAAAAGCTGTTAAACGTATCCTAAGATATCTTAAATACACTTGAGACTATGGCCTATTTTACCCTAAAAATGATTCATTTGATTTAATGTCTCATATTGTAATGCTGACTATGCTGCTTGTAAATCAGACCGAAAAGGTACAAGTGGAACTTGTCACTTCTAGGACTTTCTCTGGTTTTCTGGTTTAGTAAAAGCAAAATATTATCTCACTATCAACAACTGAAGCGGAATATATCTCTGCTGCTTTGGTTTGTTCTCAAGTTATCTAGATGCAACAGACCCTAAAGGATTTTGGATAAAATATTTCAAAATCATCAATTTATCATGATAATTCAAGTGCAATAAATTTATCCAAAAATCCTACTCATTGTGCCAAAACAAAAAATATTGACATCGGACATCTTTTCTCAGAGACAATATGAGTAAAGAGATTATTTCTCTTGAATTTATCAACACTAGGAGTCAAATAGCTAATATTCTGACCAAACCCTTGAATCAATCAACCTTTATTAAATTAAGAAGAGAACTAGATATTTATTCTATAACTGAGATATAGAATATAGATATAGTGTATATATATATATATATTTAAATAAATAAATAAATAAAAATTGTCAAAATTTTCAAAGGGATGTCGACATGCCCCTATCCTCCATGTCGACATATAATGGTAAAATTGGAAATTTTGCTTTTCCCTCTAAAAATAGTTTGGTGGCTATATAATCACAACATTTCGAATTTTTTTATCTTCTTACTTAATTTTGTTTGTAATAAACTTCTGAAAATATAAAACAATGGTCTCTTCTTCTATATCAAATCAAAATGCAACCTTTTCCTTCCCTGCTCCTAATTTTGGTCCATTTCAACAAACTAAATTGGCTTGAGTAAAGAAGATCGAGGAAATCCTAAAGGATTCTCTGCAAATGCTGACTGAATTACAAGTCACTCAAATAAGGATGACAAAGGAATAAGAGAAACAGGGCAAGACTCTTAGAAAATTGCAAAAATTTCTAATGGATAATCATGCAGACTCTATTGCGATTGAAGATGATTCCTCTAGCATACGTATTCATAATCCATTAGAGGACGAAGAAGAAGAAGAGGAGGAGGAGGAAGAAGCGCAAATGGACGAAGACGGTAAAGTTATTTGCATTGGAGAAGTCTGTTTTGACAAAAATGGTAATTTGGTCGAACAATATGGAAAATTTTATCTCTATTACCCTAGTTGTTCGATTCACAAATTACAAATTGCCGAGGACTCTCGTTAGATTATTATTATATTAAAGTTTTTATATTTTGTGTAGTTGTATATATTTCTGTCTATGTTTTATATATGTGTGTAATGTCATAAAATTAGATTTATGTTTCATTTATTATACTCGTTATTAGCTTTTAGTATTAGTTTAAGGCGGAGTTGTGTAGTTTAGTGTTTTTGTTGATGATAAAGGGGGAGAATTATATAATAGGTTAGTCGGGCTTAGATTAAGGGGGAGTTAGTAGATTGATAGGGAATTGTTGGAATAAGGGAGAGTTAGAGTAGGATTAGAGTTTGGTGGAGTATGTTTTATAACGTAGGTTGTCATCATCAAAAAGGGGGAGATTGTTAGCTCTTGAGATGATGGTTTTTATGACAACGCCCTTAGGACTTGTTACAAAATATAAATACTAATATTCATGTCTAGATATATATGTATGTATGTATATGCATATGCATGATATATATATATATATATATATATATATATATATATATATATATATGCAGGTACTGAAAATGAAGACTGCACAGTATAAAGATTCAAGACTGAGTATAAAGATTCAAGACTGGTGAATTCAAGACTGAAGAAATCAAGACTGAAGAGTTCAAGATATCAAGATTTCAAGAGTTTAAGATATCAAGAGAAGAAATAGAGTCTAGATTTATGTTAAAACTTCATAATAGCACTAAAATCTTTATTTGAATTTTAATTGTGGAATGATATCCAACTTCTTGCTTAATAGTGGGATGGAACCCACGACCTCTTTAGTGGGATGGAACCCACGACCTTCTCTAGTGGAATGGAATCCATGAAATTTTCAAAATGATTTATTTTTCCAAAATTATCTTTTTAAAGTCATCTATATCAATTTAAATATTTTAACCTTAATTCAAAAACTATTTTTAATCATATTAATTTCAAATCATCTCTTATTTTTTTAAACTGTCTCTTGATTTAGTATTTTAGCTTTATTTTATTGTAAAGAAATCCATAATTAGTTCTTAAATATTACTTTTATATTATAGATTATATATTTTAAGATTACTTTCTAAAATTCTTTTATAAGTTTAAACTATATTTAAAATGGTTTACAAAGTTCAGAAATCGTTTTGACAAGTTTTAGAATAGAAATCTTTTTAAAGCAAAATCTAGTTTCAAAATTAACATAGGTATGTTGACATCCCTCATCCCCCCATGTCGATATGGTAGCCGTAGAATTTAAAATTCAATTTTTCAAAAGAAGTGTAACTTCGTCATAACCTTTCATGAATGGACATGACCATGGTTCTCCTATAAATACCAGTTGTTTTCAATCAATTTTATGTTAGTTTTTCTTCACTCCATCTTCTCCACTCAAATATTCTCTTATATTTCAAATGCTTTAACGAAACTTTACCGAAATTCTAAGTGAATTAAACTCGATCAACCCTAGTTTGATTCTCTGCCACTCTCTCTCAATGATCTTAATTGTATTCAGAGTTACAGGATCATTGTAATCGAAGAAGTGTATCGAGTCTCTCTCTATTAAAGTGTGATTGGAAACAGTGTGATTGTGGCCCGTAAATCAATTGGGTGTGATTGTTGCCCGTTAATCAATTAGGCGATCTTGTAGCCTGGTTAAATCAAGAGAGTTTGCCCTGGACTCGGAGACAGGAGGGTGTATCTCGTGGCCTTGAAATCGAGGTTGTAATATCAACATTATACTTGAAAAGAAATCTGCACGAGAAATTGTGTGGGGCTGGATGTAGGGTAACTCCGAACCAGTATAAAATTTTGGTATGTTCTTTACTTTACTGCTTTATTTACTATTTGCGTATGTGTCTGATTCTATGATTGTTTCTGTGTTTATGAATTGAGTCTGTTTGGATTTAATTTGAAAAGAATTAAAAATGATTCATAAAATTAATTAAACACTATTCATCCCCCCTCTAGTGTTAATTCCGCCTTAAGATCCGTAATCTGCATTTCCTACACTAAGTTGTCATTAGCTCCTGCTACTTTATTATCTTGATTCTATGCTCCAGCTTGTCTAGTCGATTGGAGTAAATTTTGCATCGCTTTTCCTATCTTTTCAGCATCTGCTCATGCATATCATTCACCATTGTTTCCATCTCCTCCATAGTGATGTAAGCGGGAGTTTGATAGCTCCAGCTCTTGAGGAAGCCTCCTGACTCTCCTCATGATGGCTCCTACCCGCTACCTGTCTTCTTGTAGATTGCTTCGCCATTGCTTTAAATCCAAGCACTGGATCTTTTCCAAACTCTAAATCCAAATTCTAAATCCATGGGGGCTAGCTTTATCAGTGAAAGCACCAAATGTTGGCATCAAAATTGGACCCCAACACCCAGTTGTATGAAAGCACCAATATCCAATCATAGATCTCCGATAGGTACTTATGTAGATAATATAATATGAAGTACAAACAAATTAAAAATGAAAGCAAGCAAAAGGAGACAATATTTATAGTGATTTGGTTAACACCGGCTTACATCCACTCCAGAATAATCCTTTTTATCATACTATAGTTGGTTAAAGTTACAATATGAAATTCAAGGATAAAATTGGTAGAGTGTAGCCTAGGTTGAAGATAAAGAGAAGTAGAAAGAAGATCCTTTTTCTGATGTCATTCCTGCTGTATTTATAAAGGAAGACGTGTATGGATTAGGCTGGAATTTCGACAGAAAGTTCAGGAGACCAAGATGAGGCCAACCAAAAATTTCTAGACCCATCGGAGCCCACAATAGGAATCGGTACTGATTACTATTAGCGTATCCAAATAAAATGTGATATCTATGAGGGTTGCCCCATAATGTTAGCTACTTGCTTCTTTAATTTCGTGCAATTTCGACATACGGTTTGTGAGATATCACATTTTCCGTGAAGTAGTGTTGTTTGAATTCTGATTTCTGCCGATCCTTCCAAAGGGATTCATACTGATCTCTCTAACTTCCTCCGAGATCCCTAGGTGGTGTTCCACATGTTTTAGTAAGCTTATGCTTCAATCTTCATATCAATTGGATGAGATATTGATCGATCTTTGCTATAAAGTTAGGTTCAGCCGAACCCTAAGAGGGAAGAGGGCCAATCCCTGTTGAGGGATAGATGTTGATCCCTCCAAACTCCTCCAAACGCCATGCGATCCCTAGGGGAGATTCTCTATGTTTTATTATGCTTAGCCTCTATGTTTCACACTAATTGTATTAGTATAACTCGAGTTATTGATCAATCTTTGTTGCAATATGTTGTAAACGCTAATTATAGATGATCCCTATGGAAGGAAGAGGGCCAATCCTTCCAACTTTCTATATTTGATGTGCGATCCCTAGGGTAGACTCCCTAGGGTCCCCACATCTTGCTCACAAAATTGTATTTGCATTGGACTTATAGATTTTGAGATATTGGTTGTTTTCCATAAAGTTGTACTTACTTGGAAGAAATATGTTGATAACTTTTATACCGGTCTCTTTTTTAGGTGAACTAATTTTCCCATAATTGCGCATACAGAATCCAAACGGCTTGAGATTTAAAATCTAGCCTCGTGGTGCCTTCCTTGTCACTTTATACCGGTTTAACCCAGTTTGGGACAAAAATTGAGGACATGTACCGATCTCCTAGGGGAAAGGATAAGCGTCGATCCCCTGCTTGGTGGATGTACTAATCCGTACTTAGAATATTCTGGAGATTCTATCTTTTGGTATCGATTGATCGTCGCTTTATATCATTGCCTGCACTTGATTTCTGGACCTCACAATCATCGTTCTTGGCTATTATCCTTGGTAATCGTGAAGTCTATTGGGTTAATTCCGCATGTCTACTGCCTTGGCAAAAGATGGGTTAACAGATACCAAATGTAAGAATGCGGAATAAGGATCTTAAGGCTAAATTAACACTAGAGGAGGTGAATAGTTTCTTCTAATTTATATTAATCCTTTTGAAATCTTTTGTAATTATACTCAGAATAATGAAATTAACAATCACAAAACAATCACAGAATCAAAACACAGACAAACAATAAATGCAGTAAGAGTAAAAGGAAAGAATACACTAGGATTTCATACTGGTTCGAAGTTACCCTACATCCACTCCCGTAAAATTCCTTGTACGGATTTTTTTCAGCTAGTAAGTGCAAATCAATCTCGATTTCAAGGCTACGAGTCACACCCTTTAGAATCACGACCTCTGGGTATAGCCACTTGGATTTCATGTTACAAGCACACTCAATAGGTTTATGGGCTACTAAGCACACCCAAATGATTTCATGGTCTACAATCAAGCCCACTAAATTTATATGCTACTAAGCACACCCAATTGATTTATATGCTACAATCTCGCCATAAGTATAGTGATTTGATTTGATAGAGTTTTACAGACTCAGATCTTCAATCTTGATTACAAATGATCTTACAACACTTGAGTAGCACTTAGATCTTGATTGTAGCATGAGAGATGAAAGAAATTAGAGAGCAATTGATAAAGAATCAAACTAATAGCAACGGAGTTTGATTATGTTTTAAATTCGACAGAGTATGGTTATAATTTGTTTTAGAAAATGAGAGAGAAGGAGGAGAGAAGAACAATGAAAAGTGATTAAAAAATCGTTAGAAACATAGGTATTTATAGAGGAATAGTGGCCATGTCTATTCATGTGAAGAGATTTGATGAATAGACACTTCTTTTGAAATTTGATTTATGAAACTCACGGCTAGTATGTCAAAATATAGGGTTACAGTATGTCGACATACTCTTTGTAATTTTGGAAAACATTTTAAAATATTACTTTGAAAATGTATTTATTTATGGAATAATTTTATACTTTTTAAATATGTTTAAATATAATATATACATTATAATCATAATAAAACTTAAGTAAAATTATATGACAAGAATTTTGAACAATGTACTAATATAAATCAAAATTTAGTAAAAATAATAACTTGGTAAAATAAATAAAAAAACAAAAGAAACTAGCTCTTAACATCCATGGCTCGTCTCTAGGAAATATGTGTTTCCGAAATTGCTCGTCTCCAGTCTCACGTCTGATCTTTGTCGTCGTCTTTTCCCCATCCCTTCCTAATTTACCCCGTCTCATCTCTCTCTCATGCCTCTTTTAGTAAGACGCCTAATCCCCCCTTGCCAGATCTAGTTTGCTTAGCCATACGTTCGCGCCTTTTGTATAATGCCTATTCTCGTGTGGAAGGTGCGTCATCGGTCCCTGTTCTAGATCCAGCTAGGTCAACACAAAACGAGTCTATGAATGTCGATTGTGATGCTTCATTGAAAATGTTGAGTCACGGCAATCCTCTTGCGCGACTGCCGTCAGATTTGGACTATGCCGCTATGCTTATCAGCCCAGTGATTATCGGTGACCACTCCTTATCTCCCTTTTTGGCTTCTGTTGGAAATAAGTCTTGGTCCCAATCTGATGTTGATTTGGAAGATGGTACCAATCTTGGTGATGTTGGCACTGCCTTGAACAAGTGTGGTAGTAGGTCTATGGCTGATGCCATGGAGGGAATGTTTTTTGTGGTTCGGTGCGCGAAGTAGCTAGGTCCAATTTATCTGATTGTGTTAAATCTCGCACAAGCACTCAATGTGTCTTGTGGAAATGCCGACCCTGTAAACTCCTTTGCCTGTTCTCCTATAAGTCGACCATCGCCTGATGCTAATAATCTCATCCCCGTTGTTCCCTCTCCTCCTATGGCTGCCCTTTCGTAGTCGTCATTGTTCACCAAAATGCCGAATAATGCAGGTGTGCATTCACCACGTTCTTTTGAAAATGTTGTGATTGACGGTGTGATTATTCCTCTAAAGGAAGTGATTGAGGCCGGTGTTGATTAGTGGAAAGATTTTTTGGTAGGCATTTTCCTTGATTCTAATCTGTCCTATCATCTTGTTAAGGCTAGATGCAACCAGATATGGAAGCATAGAGGGAGCTTAAGTGTTCATTTTGATAATGAAATGTTCTATTTTAAATTTTGAAGTGACGAAAGACAATGTATTTTAGAAGCCGACTCGATTCTCATAGATGGGAAACCTTACATTATTACTTCCTGGAGTCCGTCAGTGGATAGGGCACGCTCTAAGGTTTTATCTATTCCTATGTGGGCTCATTTTTCTCACGTACCATCTGTTCTTTAGCCTCTCATCGGGCTTGATTGGCTTACAATCCTTTTTGGTAAGGTGATATGTTATAATGCAAACATAGTGGACAGGAATAGATTAGTTTATGCCAAAGCTCTGATCAAAATTACCCCTGCCAAACCTCTGCCTTCGGTGCTCAAGGTCAGATCGATGAGGGTCTTTTTGCTGAGGTTAGAGTACGATATAGTTAGAAACCGATGATATGTTCAGTCTGTCAATACTTTGGGCATCTTTCGAAGGCGTGTTCCAATTCGGCCTCTGCTGGCATTTTACCTCTATTTGATCGGGTACCTTTGCCTCGTCCTCTCATCGATGGGTCCCGAAGGTTGCTACACCTCCCTCTATTTCTCCTCCTGTTTTCACTCCTGCTAATGTGTCTCATGTTGTTGATGGTCCTGTTGTCACTCCTACTAATGTGTCTCTTGATGTTGATGCTCTTATTGTTGATTCTGATGTTGTGTCTCCTCTGTTGTCACTCCTGTTATTATGATCCTATTGCTAGGGCCCAGTCTGTGGATACCACTTCTATTCTGTCTAATTATATTACTTGGAATTCGAAGGAGTGAGCCTGAATTCATGTTCTTTTTGATATGCGTTACTTGCCAGTATCTGACACTTACTATGCCTTTATCAGTGATGTTGGGGGTGAGAGTCGTAGTCTTTTGTATCATATCGATGGTGAGGGTCTTTCTCTTACTAGGACTGGTGAGATTGGTGAGGAGAATAAAAGTAAGTTTTATGACGTCACTAGAGATAGGAATTTTATTTACTCACCACTTTTGATGGTTATGATCCAAATCTAGCTGCTTTTTTCTCTGGGTTTGTTCATGTTACTAGCCTGTCGTTTGACAACTGTACTAGCCGCTCCTCTTTGGAGGGCGTAGTCATGTTGTTTAGTAGTCTAGGCTCTTTTCACCTAGCTCTTGTACTTTATTTTTTCATTGTGGTTGGGCTTTGCTCCCATTTAGCTATTTTCTGCATGTGCTTAACACCTGTTTTCCCATTATTTATACCGTAGCACGACCCACCATAAAGCCAACTAGCTTTGCTAAAAAAATAACTTGGTAAAATATTAAAAACTAAAATGATAGGTGTAAGAAATCGAAAACTATCTGAAAGTTGTTTTTAAAATAATATTTAAAAACTTATTTAAAAATAGAGAGAGAGAGAGAGATGAGAGAGTGATCAATGTTATCAAAATTTTAACAAATATTCTAGACTCTATAATATATCTAGAATATATTGGAATCTTAAACTCATGAATACTCATGTGTCCTCTTTCTTGAGTCTCTATATCAAAATCTTTAACTCTTCAATCTTTACTTCATACCATACAGTTTTCTTATATTAACACCTGTTTAATGTCCTACATTATATACTATATATATCTTGATAAAACATTAGTATTTATATTTTATATGATTTCTTTAAGTTGTTATCATCAAAACAATATCCTTACGTACTAATATATTATATTATCTAAATAACCCTATACGTAATCCGTTCTCACCCCTTACGATAAAGGACTATACATCAACGACTATTTGGTCTCGCCACGTGTGGTAAAAGATATTCATGTGTTAAAATCACGCCTAGACCTACCATGTGGGCTATAGATCAACTGTTTTCTACATCAAAACCCATCCTGGACCAGTCTCGTTGCTCTATAGAAGAACATTACGTAAATATCATGAATTAAGGACCCGCCATGTGCGCTACAAGATTCAAATATTTGTTCCTTACCCAGACTACATATATATGTACATCGTCATCAAACTATACTCTCCAAGACTATATATTTATCCAGAATTACATATATTCCCTTCTCGCATCATCATCATCGAACTACACATCTGCATTTGTGCCATGTACTCATTTAACATCCTAAAACAGCAATTTTAACATCTATATTTCATTGCAATCATCAAACTATGCAACCAAACACAGTCGTGCATGTCATCTCATTACTATAGAATCACTAGAGAGCATCATGCAAGAAATCAGAATTTCGCACGTCGATTCGGGCCTTTTAAAAAGCATGAAATACCCAAATCTAGGTGGTCCACCGAAGGACCGGTGCGCATCATTAATGCACTGGTGTACAACCTAGATATGGGTTTTCAAGGTTATTTCTGTTTCTCTATTTCCATATTTCAATTATTCGATTTTTTACGGTTTCTGAGGATCTTGCATCGTATATATTTACTAAAATTAATTTTATAAGGTTGATAGTACATGTACATCGTCAATTTATGGTTTCTATAAGGTTCTTGGTTCAAATTTGTGTTAAAATCGGTTTCTATAGTATTAAAATAAAATAGTATACATTTTTTTATTTTCCTTAGTTTCTGAATTCATCATTTAGATCAAACCATATCATACTTTAACCTTATATTAGCCTCAAAATATCTTATAGCACCGTCAAAGTGTTATGTAAGGATTGAAGAAGCCATACTCACCAAAACTCTAAAATTGTTTCCTACCTTCATTGTTCTATCCATTTCTAGCCGGGCACTTCCAGTTTTCTCACCGGATCCTTTTCCAAATCGTAATCCTCATCCATACAGACATTTAAAGGAGTGGATTGCTGAATTCCATTAAAAAATAAAGGTGATATGCTGATTTGAAGTTGGACGATGAATTCTGAAAACTGTGCACGAAAATCCATCATTGTCCTTTGTTTTCCAGGCCTGTTACATTCCCACGCTCTAGAGTTTCACTTCCTAATCATCTAAATCTGTAAACCTCTTCGATAGCTTCAATTCACCGCTTGTTTCATGATTTTTTTTTGGGATATGAGAGAGATATTGCATTTTGATCCTTGGCATGTAGGAAGAGGAAGGAAGAGGAAGAAGAAGTTATGGGGTGGTTTTTCTGAAGTGAAGAAAAGTGAAATTTTCTTTATTTAACTAAGGCAAGAAAACTATTTATCCATTATTTCAAATTCAAATTCAAATTCAAACTCAACTACTTGGCACCTATTTGATTCGACCACCTTTTCGTCCGTGACTCCTGCATACGAACTCTAAATGAAGTAAACAAAAATACTGCACGATTCAAAATAAACGAGGCTATCACAATGGTACTTGTTTCATCATCAAATTTCACCATTTATGAAACTACCATTTTGTCCCTCTTTATAATTCATTTATTTAATTAATCCATTAATTCTGACATTATTCACAATATCATATTTTAAATATTTTATTAAAATAACACTTAAATTTTCAATGTATTACATCTCCCCTAAAAGAATTTCATCCGCAAAATTCCCAAGGGACAAAGAATGCATCGCGCTCTCTCATATCACATATACATAATCAAACTAATTAAATCATTCAACCATACATCCAAACAATCATTCGCATAACGAAGCAACTAGTCAAACCAAGCATCTACACGGCATATAAAATTTGAAATTAATCCATGAAATAGGTGCATGTGTTCCATTAGCATACATAATGGTGTTTGTGTACTTTTACGAAATGCAATCAACAACATAGCACCAAAATATGTATGTAATGACATATCACAATGTATATATGCAATAGCTAGCATTTGGGCCCTCCTACATGAATGAGATGATGTGATATATAAAGCATAATGCAAACATCTTATGGTGGTTATACAAATTTTATATGTATGCATAATCGATAACACTAGCATATCACATGGTGAACACACACACACACACACACACAGATATATATATATATAAATAATCACGACATATAAAACATACCAAAAAAATAAATAAATCCATAACATAGATAAAACAACAATGAATCCAAACAATCATTCAACCAAACATAGATATTAACTAAACTAATAATCAACCAAATGGAAAAACGCCATGAAAAGAGATCAAACTGAAAAGACTGGATCTACTCCTCACTTTTCAATTGTCTCTATCCAAATTGTTCTCCTTACTAAATATAGCAAACTTTACTACTAGCATAACTCATCGCAAAATACTAATCTCAATTGTACATGTATATATACAATCCTTAGAATTTCTGCTACCATCGCAAATAAACGATGCCGCAATGTATAATTACTGTAGTTTTAGCATCAACATGCCCAAATCAATTTACAATTTCTCATACCATTCCTAAATTCTTGCATTTAACACCTAAATCATTCGGTAGTAGTTTCTTAAATATTCTTTGGATTGCTAAGAAAAGGCAACTCAAGGTGGATGTTGTCTTACTCAAACAAATCTGAAAGTCTTAAATCACTATAATATTCCTTTTTCTCCTAAGAATATCCAAAATAATCGATGTCTTAAACTAGTGAACGTAACATATATGTCATTCAAATCTCCAATCTAACTTGAAAGGCATCATTATGCCTATGACATTACTTCTCCTAATATCTAACAAGCTCGATATTCAAAGTATCACCTCCTTAATTATATAGATATTCTACCCAGATTCTATGGTTAATCAAGCATTCAAACAACAAAAATTCTCTTATAATCATCCAAATCAACCAAAAGAACCAAAATCCAAATCTAAGAAAAATTCCAACCTAAGATAGTGATAGAATTAAAAGAATCGACTCTAGTAACATTCCATCTTTGATCTTGCTCCACCAACAATATCTTGTTTCAATTTCCATCCTTATCAACTTACTTATCCTAAGTTATCCATAGTTAGGATTCATTAGAAACTCCCCAATAGAAAGACGGCTCAAGTAGAATAGCTATAAATATATTTGACTCGAATAATTATACTACATTGCATATTTTATAAAATATGCAAGTACCCTCACTCGATACATTCCCTAATCCTAAAACCTTTCTCTAATACCAAATGTAACAACCCGCTATTTCAGAACCCAATAATTTGGCAACGAAGTCCCGAAACATGGGTGATGATACATTGATATACAAAGAGAGCGTAAATAAAAAAAACATAGTAACTGATAAATTTCAGAGTCTCACAGCGAATGGTCACATAAAATATCATATTCATAAATATTAAATTTAATAACATATCTGATACCATTTCATAAATCTTTAAAAACCAAATCCAAACAACACCACACACTGTCACATCTTATCTTTTGTTACAGAATATTTATAAAACACTTATTTACAACATTTCCAATGTATATATAAAGATCTCAACTCCAGGTCCAACATGTCTCCAAAGACCATCAACTTGAATAATTTCGACAAAAAGAATATAAGAGCAAATCAGACATATGTTTGAGTAAGTGAAGCCGGTCTAAAACTATGTATTACTGTGACAGTGATATAACATGGTTTAAGACTAAGTATAATATCTTCTTGACCCGTATATGTCACATTGCAGAACAATATTAAAATATCTAAATAACCCTAAACATAATCCGGTCTCGTCCTTTGTGGTAAGGCTTACACACTGTGACTATCCAGTCTCGCCATATACTGTAAGGGATAGTCATGTATCAGACTCATACCTAGTCCCGCCGCATGCGCTATAGGTTAATTGTTGTCCACATCAACACCCCTCCTGGACTAGCCTCGATGCTTTAAAGGAGAACGCTATGTCAATACCTTGAATTAAGGGCACGCCGCATGCACGAAAAGAACCGTGTATTCGTTCCTCACAAAAACTACGTATATATGCATATCTTCATCAAAATATACTACCTAAGACTATATATTTATCCAAAATTACATACATCACCTTCGTGCATCGTCATCATCAAACTATACATCTGCATTTGCATTATGTACTCGCCTAACATTCCAAAACAATAATTTTGACATTTATACTATATTGCCATCATCAAACGACACAACCAAACAACAACTGTACATGTCAATTCATTACTATAAAATCGCTAGAGAACACTATGCAAGAAATCAAAACTTTGTACGTTGATTCAGGCCTTTTAAAAAGCCTAAAATACCCACATCTAGGTTGTCCACCGGTTTAGCCTAAAATATCCAAATCTAAGCCTAAAATAACCTATTGCATTGTCAAATTATTATATAAGGATTAGAGAAGCCACACTCACCAAAAAATCCAAGATTGTTTTCTTCCTTTGCTGTTTTATCCATTTCTCGCCAGGAACTTCCCTTTTTTCGCATCAAATCTTTTTCTAGATCATATTACACATCCATATGATTGTTGTAATGATCCGTATTTTTAACTATTTTAAATTATTAAATTTAATATTATTATTGAATAAAAATGGTTAGAAATAAAAATTTAATGATTTATTTATGTAATTTTTTAATATGAACTTGAATAAATTTTGAAATAACAATTTCGATAAGATTTAAGAAAATTATTTGTATTATAATGAAGTTCGATCTATTGAATGTGTTTACAATTAATAGTTGGGATTGAATAATAGATGTTGAATTATTTAGATGAAAATAAAATAATTGTTCATAACTAAAATTCATTTGAAATCTAATATTGGGATTTATTGAAATTCTAATATTAGAATTCTACGAAATTAGACTACTGGAAAACTTTAAATAAAGAATTGGAACTATGTGTCACTACAAGAAAATGGTTTATTAATAGCATGCTAGGATTGAATCACTAGGTGACTTGCAATCGTTGGCTTTTCAGTAGTACATCAGATTAAAGTTATAACTCACCATCATGCTTTTGATTAAAAAGGAAATGTTCGTGCGTATGTTTTTTTACTCTCCCTCTCATATTTCTATCTCTGTCGCGTGAATATCCCATTTCAACCTTCACTTCCAAATTAAGCCCTAAATTAATCGTCAGTCTAAAATCCCCTAACTCGGCGTTCCTCAACCTCGTTGCTTGTTGCTGCTTCAGTCGTAATCTCTTTCCAAGCCGCCTACAAGATCAATCGCGTTTCCCTTTCCTTCATGGCATCGACGTGGCCAACACTCCTCCGCACCATGACCATCAAAAATGCATTTGCGCGCCCATGTCGATCATCCTAATCGTGAGCACATTCATACACACACACACACACACACACACACACACACACACATATATATATATGTACATATATATATCGCAATTTTTAGTTCCAAGAATATGGATTAGGGCTGCGATCGGATTTAGGTGTAATTCGTTTGAGAATAGGAGGAGTTCAAGAATTGGATTTAGGTGTAAATTCATATGTATCTTGACATTTTTTTATTTCATCATAGTTTGAGTAATTTTTTCCAATTAAGATTTTGATTGAGGTTTGAATCATATTGCAAGAATTCAATCATAATTGATTTGGAAAGATTTGATTTGAAATGAGATCAAATTTTAAGATTATTGATATTGATGATTTGTCGCAGGTCATGTTCTCCCTTTATTGTTTCAGCTGTCTTACAATGGCTTATTGAGTACACTTCATTGCTATTTCCCCCTTTACACAAGAAATCCTGAAATTTTTGTCCTAGTTTCTTTTTGTATAATCTAGTCAACTTCTGTTATGCAGGATTACGAGTACATGGCTCAATTTCGGATAGGAAACAATGCATTTTACGGTGGTAATTATATCCAAGTAAGAAATCATCTTTATACTCGTAGTATAATATCCATAGTCTATCATGCATTTATCATGCTAACCCTGCTACTTGTAAAGTATAAAATAATATAGCAACAATAATTGAATAACTCATTTATGCTGTGGAATTTTTTGTTCAAACATATCTTTTTGTATACGCATCTCCTGATATACATGTCATATCATCATAGCACTGACTACTAATCAAGCTCTATTTCCTTTTCTTTTTCATTTCTTTGTCAAGCATTACACAAAACTTGTCTTTGGAAACCAATTTCTTTTGGCTTGGTCATCGGAGAAAGTCTTGTTTAGGATTTGCTGGTTGATACAACACAAAGAAGATGGTACTATTTTTTTATTTTTGTTGTTTTTACCATAATCGTGTGCTGTATGAGTTTCCATTTGAATGTAGCGAGACTTGAAGTTGTGCTTGCTATACTACCATATTACCAAACATATCTTCTGATGTAAATGTTTTATAGTATTTCGTTAAGTTGAGGATACTACATGACCGCACTAGAACCACAGGTGTACAGAGTTGAGATATTTGCAATAAATTCGACTAACGAGTTGCTAAAATATGTGTTTTATGCTTACCATATGTGAAAATTTATTGGACTTGTAATATTTTTCCTTCTTTGCTTATTAATGTTTGGAATAAAAATATGAACAAAGTATTTCCTCCTTATGCAAAGATCATTCTATGCAGGCAAACACAGATTATTTCATACCCTATCCATCTTCATCTTCCTCAAATAGTGTAACGACCCAGAATTTTTATTAATTTAAAATTTGAATATTTAATTAATTTTAAATATTAATAAGTGAATTTATAAGTCAAATAAATTTTTATTTGAATTATTGGATTTAATTGGATAATTAAATCGATAATTTAATAAGTTAAATTATGGAAATAATTGAAAATTGGGTTAAATATGATTGAAAATGATTTGTAAAATTTTATTTTATCATATGGGAGTTAGAACGATATTTTAGAACTTTTAAAATCGAATTAAAAGTTAATTTGTGAAAATTGAATATTTTAATATTTAAATCGACTAGTAAAAATAGTCAATTTTTGAACAGTCTCAGAATTGAACGAAACCAGTTCTATTGGATCCGTAATAGTTAGTTATTACCGGATTTCAATTTTCGTATCAATCGGAGTTATCGTTTGATCGTGGCAGCTCGAAACGCATCGATTTATTTTTAATTTTAATTTGACGAGCTAAAATAGCCATTTTTCAAAAAGTCTCGGATTTCGACGAAACCAGTTTCATCGGATCCGTAATGTGATATTATTGTAAGGTTTCAAATTTCAAGTCAATTGGATTTACCGTTTGTCCGGTATAAATTAAAACGCCTAGAAATCGACTTAAATCGGTTTAATTCAAATTGAGCGTTTACAGCCATAACTCGCACAGATGTCCGAATTAGCTTTCGAAACCTGTTCCATTGTGTCCGGAACGCGGGGTAAACCCTAGAAACGTTGGTTACGGCGCGTAAATCGGAGTTCAGAATTTCCGGGATGAATAGTGTTTGAGAATTCCTTATAAATAGCCCACCATTCACAATAAAAAAAAATAATATCAAAAACCCTAATCTATTTCTTCAGGCCGCCACCATTGGAATGAAGGGCTGAAAAACAATCCTCTTCCCCCTCTCTTTTCTCCAAATCCATTGACAATTAGCCGAAACTTCCAACTAGAAACTTGTAGAGCACAACACGAACTAGAGATCCAACGGTTATGATCGAGTTTGGAGTTGTATTTTGAGGGATAGGAGGCCGCGTTCGTGCTCGTCTATGGCACGTTTTTCGAGATTTATATAGGGCCGAGCTTCATGGTGTTTGGGGCAAGCGTAGAGGTGGCCAGGGGCATTCACGTGGAGTATCTTGATCAAGCTAGAAGTCGATGAAGTGGTTGCTAAATTTAAACCCTAATTCTTGTAATGGGTTAAGGAGCACGGCCTCAACCTGTAGCCAAGACGTGAGGAGGAAGGAGCAAAATGCACGGCTAGGATGCATGGGTATAGGATCTAACGGCCAAAGCTTGTATAGGTTATAAATTATAAAGTTTAAGTTGTAATTATTAAGTTTAAATTCGTATAAACTTCGTAAATTCATAACTTTTTCATACGAGGTCGAAAACGCGCGAAACCAGTTGCGTTGGAATCGTATGGACGAGCACTACGCGATGGAGTTGGTTTGGAGTCGTTTGGAGTTAGTGAGAATTTTGGGTAAAATTAAACGTCCGTTTAATTTTATTCGAAATAAATCGCTAAAACGGAATTTAAAATCAAGGTGAGAACTTCTCACTCAATCGAATCAGTTTCGATTTTATTTTAAATAGTTAGATTTAAAATATTTGAATGCATGTTTGAATGTTGATTGATATCTATTGATTGTTAAAATAGACATTATACGTCGTTAGTAAGCGGATGTTATTTATTAAAAACATATACCGCGAATATTTCATAAATAGTGAAATTGGTATTATATATAGTAGCAATATATATATATTGGCATATGTATATATTGGAGTTATTGATTTCCCGCATTTTTTGTTTAGCGGATGAGACCCTATTACGCCGTTATTAAGCGGATAATATTTAATAAGAACATATACCGCGATAATTTCGTACTGGAGCGAAATTGGTATTGTGCTAATGTTTGTGGATGCAGGAAAACAGGTTGGAGGGATCCAACTGGATTCCTCAACAGTATTTATTTAATTTCAGATATTTTGATATTTGATTGACTATCATATACGATATATGATATCATTGTTGTCGTGATTGACTATTTGGTGTGTAGCATCATTGGACCCAGATTTTGGGATTTTAAAATGATTTTAAAGTGATTTTAGAAAGTATACGTTTTATAAAATAATTTTGGAATTGATCCATTTTAAATAAATAAACGTTATAATTTTAAATGTTATAAAAATTATGATTTTTGAGAAATATAGTTAAAAACTGATTTTTGAGAATATGATGCTAATGATTTTATAAAATAGTTAAATCGAAATTTTTGAATTTATTATGAAAAGTTGAAATATAGGATTTATAAAATTTAATTATTTTATGAATCAAAAGGATGAAGTTTTTAAAGGAATTTGAAGACGTTTTAAAGAATAATATAAATTTATTTATATTAAGAGATTTATAAATGTATATTTATAACTTGAAATATGGACATTATAAAACGAGTTTTTATAAGTGTTTGAATGAAGTGAAAATGAATTTCATAATTGAATGGAATTTATAGAATTTTATACGGTAAAGTTATAAATGGAATTTTATAAGCAGTAGGTTTATAAAATTTATTAAGTTATTAAAATAAGGATTTTGGATAAATGAATGAATCTTATAAGTTATAAGATTTATAATTTGGGAAGTTAAAAAGAACGATTTTGTAAAATAATCGTTTTATAAGTAATTAACTTATAATATGAACTTGTAGTTTATAAATGAGTTATAAACTGGAATAGGTTAATAAAGGAATTTATAAAAAGGAAGTTTTTATAGATAAATAGAAATGGAATTTATAAACGTTGTTTTATAAATTCGCAAACGACTTATTTTGATAAGTTAATTGTTATAACCTATTAAAGGAGTTATATTCACATTTTTAAATAGTGAATAATCCTTTGAATTAAAATGAATAAAAGGATGAGATTTGTTAACGAAGTTTATTCACATTTTTGAATAGTGAATAACACGTTAAAGAAAATGTTTTGGATTTGGATGTTTTAAATAGAATTAAAACAATCTAACGATGTTTTAAATGTGTTGAGATTCGAAACCATAGATTTCAACATTAATTGTTGAAATAGAAGTTTTCGAGAAATGAAAAGGAAATAGTGGACTATAACACTGTTGTTATAGTAAATGATTTCCGAAAGGAAATGTTTTGTATGGTATTGGGATTTATATATCTATTTTAATTTCGAATCCCTATACTAGTGATTTTGGGTTGTCGTAACGATGTTTTACGTAACATTCGTTTTGGCCCAAATAAATATGTTTAAGAGAATGATTTCCTTAATAGAATGAAATATATACTTAATTTCGATTGAAGTATATTGAATATTTTCTAAGTGTTGAAAATAAATAAAATTCGTGAATTACTTATTTAATAAGTATGGAAATGTTTTCCAATATGAAGTGAATAATTAAAATTTATCTTTTTGAAGATAAATTGAAAATGGATAATTGAAATCGTATATGCATGAATATTTGAGGATATAAATTCATTATGGAATTTATAAATGAAAAGTGGAATTGGTTTAGAAAAATAAATATTGATTTATTTTTAAAGTGTGAAAATTTTATATCTAGTAAAGATATTTTTGGAAAAATAAATAATTTGGAAAATTATTTGGAAACTGGTGATGTGTGCATATCCAGTGATAGTTCAATAACCGACTATCAATATTTCCCTTTGAATGGGTATTTGATGTGATTTGATTGAAAGTGAATGCTACACTTATTTTTAAATAAGCGCTCACTATTCGGGTTAACCGGGAAAGGACCATGGGGTCGTATAACCCATTCCGAATATGTGATACGTCGTTGTGAATTGCATTGAAGATCGGTGTTGAAGACCCGGTATTTGCGAGAGCGATAGGATGACCTGTCGATTGTCTCTGCACTGAGTTGCAACGGTATAGAGACTCCCTAAGTGATGGGAAATCCGATCAGGATTGTGAATATCCGGATTGCAAGGACTTCTTTGTAAGTGCCTTCGGTTTTGTTCGATCCCGGAACAGACTTGTATGGATTGTGTGTCTGACATTACAAGTTGAGATATAAAGCCGATTTCTTTCAAATATATTTCTGTTGGTGGCGGAGAATTTATTCTTTTAGCTTAACACCCTTCTCTGAGACGTACGAGCTCAGAGGTTATGTAGTTGAATGTTATCAGCGATATATTCCCAATTTGGTAATGTGACATGCTGAGTGATGCTGAAATGATCATTGTGTTGATTATTGTGATAGGATCGTTTATTTGATCGTCTATCTTAGTGATCATTGTGTTGATCATTTGTTGACCCAAAGCATGGCTTTTGTATAAAGTATGTTTTTGTGGACGTGACTTCGTCGAACCTCACACCCCGGAAATGGTCAAAACAGGAAAGATGCGGCAAGGTTATGAGGGGTAGCACCCTTTAGGGTATGTACATTTCCTTCTGGATAGAGGTGGTATCATGGTATGGAGCCCAGATATTTAACCTATGTGGTTACTACGAATTTATTACTTTGTGGTTGTTGGTTTTCGGGATCCCGTGAGAAAGGTCGTTTACGATCGGGGAATGGCATGCTCGTGTCAGTAGTTACCCAGTTAGGGGTAACCCGGCCTTGTGTTGGCAGAGTTCCGGTTTGGTTCTCGGGGATGTCTTTCCAGAGGCATTCTCATGTGGCAATGGGAAGTTCCTTGGCCTGACCATTTGTTGGAAATCCAATTCCCAATACGAAACTTGTACGGTTTTAGTTGTAGAACCTATCATTCACTTATGGTGTCGCAACACTGTTTGGATGGTAGATATAGTAGGCATAGTTCGAAATGTCTATGTTGGCTAAGATTTATATTCTACTTTCGAAATGAATTTTCTACACTATGCACTAATAATAATATCAAATGTTATTTTAAATGCGTATCAAGCATCTTTGACTATCATAAGGAGAAATCTCCTCCGATTCTGCGTTTGCATTGTGTGTGTGTGCGGGAGGCCTTATGGTAGTCTCATTTTTAAAAGCATTGCGAATTGAAATAAAAATATTTCTCTATTTTGATTTTAAAGATAAATAAACTGTTTTGAGTTCTCACACCAGTCACATGACTGACTTGGAGTTTATTGTTTTCCTTCCTAAACTCTGGGTGCCCACCAATTTCCACACGGGCAGTCAAGAGTTAAGGTTTATCAGGATATTCTGGATATTTTGGAATTGCTGGAGGCAAGCTGGATGGCATGGCGTATTACTACTATATAGTATTTCTTTTTCCGCTGCACTATTTGATGTTGTTGTACACTCTGATGATATGATGTAATGAAATGTGATGTAATGTAATAACTGATACAGTTCTTTGTTTAAAGATTATTCATTTATTATTATATGTTGTTCCGCTGCGAATTGTGAGATTCTGATGTTGTTCTGTTGTTTTCTGTTCCGTCCTATTTTCTTCTGTTTTTCTTTCCTCCCTATTCTCTTTTTCTTCTATTTTTAAAATTTTCTGTCTTCTTTCTCTCTAATTTCTATTTTCTTTTCCCTATCTAAATTTTCTATCTTTTTCTTTTTCTTTTCTTTCCTTCTCTTTTCTTAAATTCTTTTAAAAACCCTCAGTGTTCGGTTTTCCGTCGTTCGATTTCTCGGCAGTCGATAAAGTGAGTGTCGATGTTGAATTTTTCGGAAGACGAAGAATCGTGTCCTGACAATGTGGTATCAGAGCTTATGGTTAAGCGACAACCATGGTTCTGTTGGGTATTACTCATTAGAGATAGAGTCAGCAGTACTCTAGAATGAATTTGAGTGTAATAATAGCTATGAGAGCGTATTTGTTAGTGAATAAAAAAAAATTGTTTTATATTGTGATGATTTGTTTGTTGAGTGATTAGTAGGCGCGGATCGCGTTTGCTTCGCATTTGGAGCTCGCTTTTGCGCTATATTAGCCGTATATGCTAGCTAATAAAATATAAGGTACATATCTCGGATTAAATACCGTACTTTTACACTTTTTTCCCTTCGGGATGCCTCATTACTTGATGAGATGTATATTTGTGATATATATACTGTCATTTTTTTTTTCGGATCGAGCCGCGCAAATGAGACTATGGCGAATTTTTCCGAAAATTTAAGGCGTTAGAAATTTTTGAGAAAATTGAAATTTTTTGAAAACTTTAACTTTGATTTTGAATTGAAAGTTAAATGATATAGTTTGTTTTTGAAAAGATAACTAAGTATGATTTGGAAAACTTAGTAAGTATTGTAAGAAGTTTAACTATGAATTATGGAAAATTAATAAATTCTATAACCTTTCTTACTTAATAATTTCGGGACGAAATTCTTTTAAGTGGGGAAGATTGTAACGACCCAGAATTTTTATTAATTTAAAATTTGAATATTTAATTAATTTTAAATATTAATAAGTGAATTTATAAGTCAAATAAATTTTTATTTGAATTATTGGATTTAATTGGATAATTAAATCGATAATTTAATAAGTTAAATTATGGAAATAATTGAAAATTGGGTTAAATATGATTGAAAATGATTTGTAAAATTTTATTTTATCATATGGGAGTTAGAACGATATTTTAGAACTTTTAAAATCGAATTAAAAGTTAATTTGTGAAAATTGAATATTTTAATATTTAAATCGACTAGTAAAAATAGTCAATTTTTGAACAGTCTCAGAATTGAACGAAACCAGTTCTATTGGATCCGTAATAGTTAGTTATTACCGGATTTCAATTTTCGTATCAATCGGAGTTATCGTTTGACCGTGGCAGCTCGAAACGCATCGATTTATTTTTAATTTTAATTTGACGAGCTAAAATAGCCATTTTTAAAAAAGTCTCGGATTTCGACGAAACCAGTTTCATCGGATCCGTAATATGATATTATTGTAAGGTTTCAAATTTCAAGTCAATTGGATTTACCGTTTGTCCGGTATAAATTAAAACGCCTAGAAATCGACTTAAATCGGTTTAATTCAAATTGAGCGTTTACAGCCATAACTCGCACAGATGTCCGAATTAGCTTTCGAAACCTGTTCCATTGTGTCCGGAACGCGGGGTAAACCCTAGAAACGCTGGTTACGGCGCGTAAATCGGAGTTCAGAATTTCCGGGATGAATAGTGTTTGAGAATTCCTTATAAATAGCCCACCATTCACAATAAAAAAAATAATATCAAAAACCCTAATCTATTTCTTCAGGCCGCCACCATTGGAATGAAGGGCTGAAAAACAATCCTCTTCCCCCTCTCTTTTCTCCAAATCCATTGACAATTAGCCGAAACTTCCAACTAGAAACTTGTAGAGCACAACACGAACTAGAGATCCAACGGTTATGATCGAGTTTGGAGTTGTATTTTGAGGGATAGGAGGCCGCGTTCGTGCTCGTCTATGGCACGTTTTTCGAGATTTATATAGGGCCGAGCTTCATGGTGTTTGGGGCAAGCGTAGAGGTGGCCAGGGGCATTCACGTGGAGTATCTTGATCAAGCTAGAAGTCGATGAAGTGGTTGCTAAATTTAAACCCTAATTCTTGTAATGGGTTAAGGAGCACGGCCTCAACCTGTAGCCAAGACGTGAGGAGGAAGGAGCAAAATGCACGGCTAGGATGCATGGGTATAGGATCTAACGGCCAAAGCTTGTATAGGTTATAAATTATAAAGTTTAAGTTGTAATTATTAAGTTTAAATTCGTATAAACTTCGTAAATTCATAACTTTTTCATACGAGGTCGAAAACGCGCGAAACCAGTTGCGTTGGAATCGTATGGACGAGCACTACGCGATGGAGTTGGTTTGGAGTCGTTTGGAGTTAGTGAGAATTTTGGGTAAAATTAAACGTCCGTTTAATTTTATTCGAAATAAATCGCTAAAACGGAATTTAAAATCAAGGTGAGAACTTCTCACTCAATCGAATCAGTTTCGATTTTATTTTAAATAGTTAGATTTAAAATATTTGAATGCATGTTTGAATGTTGATTGATATCTATTGATTGTTAAAATAGACATTATACGTCGTTAGTAAGCGGATGTTATTTATTAAAAACATATACCGCGAATATTTCATAAACAGTGAAATTGGTATTATATATAGTAGCAATATATATATATTGGCATATGTATATATTGGAGTTATTGATTTCCCGCATTTTTTGTTTAGCGGATGAGACCCTATTACGCCGTTATTAAGCGGATAATATTTAATAAGAACATATACCGCGATAATTTCGTACTGGAGCGAAATTGGTATTGTGCTAATGTTTGTGGATGCAGGAAAACAGGTTGGAGGGATCCAACTGGATTCCTCAACAGTATTTATTTAATTTCAGATATTTTGATATTTGATTGACTATCATATACGATATATGATATCGTTGTTGTCGTGATTGACTATTTGGTGTGTAGCATCATTGGACCCAGATTTTGGGATTTTAAAATGATTTTAAAGTGATTTTAGAAAGTATACGTTTTATAAAATAATTTTGGAATTGATCCATTTTAAATAAATAAACGTTATAATTTTAAATGTTATAAAAATTATGATTTTTGAGAAATATAGTTAAAAACTGATTTTTGAGAATATGATGCTAATGATTTTATAAAATAGTTAAATCGAAATTTTTGAATTTATTATGAAAAGTTGAAATATAGGATTTATAAAATTTAATTATTTTATGAATCAAAAGGATGAAGTTTTTAAAGGAATTTGAAGACGTTTTAAAGAATAATATAAATTTATTTATATTAAGAGATTTATAAATGTATATTTATAACTTGAAATATGGACATTATAAAACGAGTTTTTATAAGTGTTTGAATGAAGTGAAAATGAATTTCATAATTGAATGGAATTTATAGAATTTTATACGGTAAAGTTATAAATGGAATTTTATAAGCAGTAGGTTTATAAAATTTATTAAGTTATTAAAATAAGGATTTTGGATAAATGAATGAATCTTATAAGTTATAAGATTTATAATTTGGGAAGTTAAAAAGAACGATTTTGTAAAATAATCGTTTTATAAGTAATTAACTTATAATATGAACTTGTAGTTTATAAATGAGTTATAAACTGGAATAGGTTAATAAAGGAATTTATAAAAAGGAAGTTTTTATAGATAAATAGAAATGGAATTTATAAACGTTGTTTTATAAATTCGCAAACGACTTATTTTGATAAGTTAATTGTTATAACCTATTAAAGGAGTTATATTCACATTTTTAAATAGTGAATAATCCTTTGAATTAAAATGAATAAAAGGATGAGATTTGTTAACGAAGTTTATTCACATTTTTGAATAGTGAATAACACGTTAAAGAAAATGTTTTGGATTTGGATGTTTTAAATAGAATTAAAACGATCTAACGATGTTTTAAATGTGTTGAGATTCGAAACCATAGATTTCAACATTAATTGTTGAAATAGAAGTTTTCAAGAAATGAAAAGGAAATAGTGGACTATAACACTGTTGTTATAGTAAATGATTTCCGAAAGGAAATGTTTTGTATGGTATTGGGATTTATATATCTATTTTAATTTCGAATCCCTATACTAGTGATTTTGGGTTGTCGTAACGATGTTTTACGTAACATTCGTTTTGGCCCAAATAAATATGTTTAAGAGAATGATTTCCTTAATAGAATGAAATATATACTTAATTTCGATTGAAGTATATTGAATATTTTCTAAGTGTTGAAAATAAATAAAATTCGTGAATTACTTATTTAATAAGTATGGAAATGTTTTCCAATATGAAGTGAATAATTAAAATTTATCTTTTTGAAGATAAATTGAAAATGGATAATTGAAATCGTATATGCATGAATATTTGAGGATATAAATTCATTATGGAATTTATAAATGAAAAGTGGAATTGGTTTAGAAAAATAAATATTGATTTATTTTTAAAGTGTGAAAATTTTATATCTAGTAAAGATATTTTTGGAAAAATAAATAATTTGGAAAATTATTTGGAAACTGGTGATGTGTGCATATCCAGTGATAGTTCAATAACCGACTATCAATATTTCCCTTTGAATGGGTATTTGATGTGATTTGATTGAAAGTGAATGCTACACTTATTTTTAAATAAGCGCTCACTATTCGGGTTAACCGGGAAAGGACCATGGGGTCGTATAACCCATTCCGAATATGTGATACGTCGTTGTGAATTGCATTGAAGATCGGTGTTGAAGACCCGGTATTTGCGAGAGCGATAGGATGACCTGTCGATTGTCTCTGCACTGAGTTGCAACGGTATAGAGACTCCCTAAGTGATGGGAAATCCGATCAGGATTGTGAATATCCGGATTGCAAGGACTTCTTTGTAAGTGCCTTCGGTTTTGTTCGATCCCGGAACAGACTTGTATGGATTGTGTGTCTGACATTAAAGGTTGAGATATAAAGCCGATTTCTTTCAAATATATTTCTGTTGGTGGCGGAGAATTTATTCTTTTAGCTTAACACCCTTCTCTGAGACGTACGAGCTCAGAGGTTATGTAGTTGAATGTTATCAGCGATATATTCCCAATTTGGTAATGTGACATGCTGAGTGATGCTGAAATGATCATTGTGTTGATTATTGTGATAGGATCGTTTATTTGATCGTCTATCTTAGTGATCATTGTGTTGATCATTTGTTGACCCAAAGCATGGCTTTTGTATAAAGTATGTTTTTGTGGACGTGACTTCGTCGAACCTCACACCCCGGAAATGGTCAAAACAGGAAAGATGCGGCAAGGTTATGAGGGGTAGCACCCTTTAGGGTATGTACATTTCCTTCTGGATAGAGGTGGTATCATGGTATGGAGCCCAGATATTTAACCTATGTGGTTACTACGAATTTATTACTTTGTGGTTGTTGGTTTTCGGGATCCCGTGAGAAAGGTCGTTTACGATCGGGGAATGGCATGCTCGTGTCAGTAGTTACCCAGTTAGGGGTAACCCGGCCTTGTGTTGGCAGAGTTCCGGTTTGGTTCTCGGGGATGTCTTTCCAGAGGCATTCTCATGTGGCAATGGGAAGTTCCTTGGCCTGACCATTTGTTGGAAATCCAATTCCCAATACGAAACTTGTACGGTTTTAGTTGTAGAACCTATCATTCACTTATGGTGTCGCAACACTGTTTGGATGGTAGCTATAGTAGGCATAGTTCGAAATGTCTATGTTGGCTAAGATTTATATTCTACTTTCGAAATGAATTTTCTACACTATGCACTAATAATAATATCAAATGTTATTTTAAATGCGTATCAAGCATCTTTGACTATCATAAGGAGAAATCTCCTCCGATTCTGCGTTTGCATTGTGTGTGTGTGCGGGAGGCCTTATGGTAGTCTCATTTTTAAAAGCATTGCGAATTGAAATAAAAATATTTCTCTATTTTGATTTTAAAGATAAATAAACTGTTTTGAGTTCTCACACCAGTCACATGACTGACTTGGAGTTTATTGTTTTCCTTCCTAAACTCTGGGTGCCCACCAATTTCCACACGGGCAGTCAAGAGTTAAGGTTTATCAGGATATTCTGGATATTCTGGAATTGCTGGAGGCAAGCTGGATGGCATGGCGTATTACTACTATATAGTATTTCTTTTTCCGCTGCACAATTTGATGTTGTTGTACACTCTGATGATATGATGTAATGAAATGTGATGTAATGTAATAACTGATACAGTTCTTTGTTTAAAGATTATTCATTTATTATTATATGTTGTTCCGCTGCGAATTGTGAGATTCTGATGTTGTTCTGTTGTTTTCTGTTCCGTCCTATTTTCTTCTGTTTTTCTTTCCTCCCTATTCTCTTTTTCTTCTATTTTTAAAATTTTCTGTCTTCTTTCTCTCTAATTTCTATTTTCTTTTCCCTATCTAAATTTTCTATCTTTTTCTTTTCTTTCCTTCTCTTTTCTTAAATTCTTTTAAAAACCCTCAGTGTTCGGTTTTCCGTCGTTCGATTTCTCGGCAGTCGATAAAGTGAGTGTTGATGTTGAATTTTTCGGAAGACGAAGAATCGTGTCCTGACAATGTGGTATCAGAGCTTATGGTTAAGCGACAACCATGGTTCTGTTGGGTATTACTCATTAGAGATAGAGTCAGCAGTACTCTAGAATGAATTTGAGTGTAATAATAGCTATGAGAGCGTATTTGTTAGTGAATAAAAAAAAATTGTTTTATATTGTGATGATTTGTTTGTTGAGTGATTAGTAGGCGCGGATCGCGTTTGCTTCGCATTTGGAGCTCGCTTTTGCGCTATATTAGCCGTATATGCTAGCAAATAAAATATAAGGTACATATCTCGGATTAAATACCGTACTTTTACACTTTTTTCCCTTCGGGATGCCTCATTACTTGATGAGATGTATATTTGTGATATATATACTGTCATTTTTTTTTGGATCGAGCCGCGCAAAGGAGACTATGGCGAATTTTTCCGAAAATTTAAGGCGTTAGAAATTTTTGAGAAAATTGAAAAATTTTGAAAACTTTAACTTTGATTTTGAATTGAAAGTTAAATGATATAGTTTGTTTTTGAAAAGATAACTAAGTATGATTTGGAAAACTTAGTAAGTATTGTAAGAAGTTTAACTATGAATTATGGAAAATTAATAAATTCTATAACCTTTCTTACTTAATAATTTCGGGACGAAATTCTTTTAAGTGGGGAAGATTGTAACGACCCAGAATTTTTATTAATTTAAAATTTGAATATTTAATTAATTTTAAATATTAATAAGTGAATTTATAAGTCAAATAAATTTTTATTTGAATTATTGGATTTAATTGGATAATTAAATCGATAATTTAATAAGTTAAATTATGGAAATAATTGAAAATTGGGTTAAATATGATTGAAAATGATTTGTAAAATTTTATTTTATCATATGGGAGTTAGAACGATATTTTAGAACTTTTAAAATCGAATTAAAAGTTAATTTGTGAAAATTGAATATTTTAATATTTAAATCGACTAGTAAAAATAGTCAATTTTTGAACAGTCTCAGAATTGAACGAAACCAGTTCTATTGGATCCGTAATAGTTAGTTATTACCGGATTTCAATTTTCGTATCAATCGGAGTTATCGTTTGATCGTGGCAGCTCGAAACGCATCGATTTATTTTTAATTTTAATTTGACGAGCTAAAATAGCCATTTTTCAAAAAGTCTCGGATTTCGACGAAACCAGTTTCATCGGATCCGTAATGTGATATTATTGTAAGGTTTCAAATTTCAAGTCAATTGGATTTACCGTTTGTCCGGTATAAATTAAAACGCCTAGAAATCGACTTAAATCGGTTTAATTCAAATTGAGCGTTTACAGCCATAACTCGCACAGATGTCCGAATTAGCTTTCGAAACCTGTTCCATTGTGTCCGGAACGCGGGGTAAACCCTAGAAACGCTGGTTACGGCGCGTAAATCGGAGTTCAGAATTTCCGGGATGAATAGTGTTTGAGAATTCCTTATAAATAGCCCACCATTCACAATAAAAAAAATAATATCAAAAACCCTAATCTATTTCTTCAGGCCGCCACCATTGGAATGAAGGGCTGAAAAACAATCCTCTTCCCCCTCTCTTTTCTCCAAATCCATTGACAATTAGCCGAAACTTCCAACTAGAAACTTGTAGAGCACAACACGAACTAGAGATCCAACGGTTATGATCGAGTTTGGAGTTGTATTTTGAGGGATAGGAGGCCGCGTTCGTGCTCGTCTATGGCACGTTTTTCGAGATTTATATAGGGCCGAGCTTCATGGTGTTTGGGGCAAGCGTAGAGGTGGCCAGGGGCATTCACGTGGAGTATCTTGATCAAGCTAGAAGTCGATGAAGTGGTTGCTAAATTTAAACCCTAATTCTTGTAATGGGTTAAGGAGCACGGCCTCAACCTGTAGCCAAGACGTGAGGAGGAAGGAGCAAAATGCACGGCTAGGATGCATGGGTATAGGATCTAACGGCCAAAGCTTGTATAGGTTATAAATTATAAAGTTTAAGTTGTAATTATTAAGTTTAAATTCGTATAAACTTCGTAAATTCATAACTTTTTCATACGAGGTCGAAAACGCGCGAAACCAGTTGCGTTGGAATCGTATGGACGAGCACTACGCGATGGAGTTGGTTTGGAGTCGTTTGGAGTTAGTGAGAATTTTGGGTAAAATTAAACGTCCGTTTAATTTTATTCGAAATAAATCGCTAAAACGGAATTTAAAATCAAGGTGAGAACTTCTCACTCAATCGAATCAGTTTCGATTTTATTTTAAATAGTTAGATTTAAAATATTTGAATGCATGTTTGAATGTTGATTGATATCTATTGATTGTTAAAATAGACATTATACGCCGTTAGTAAGCGGATGTTATTTATTAAAAACATATACCGCGAATATTTCATAAACAGTGAAATTGGTATTATATATAGTAGCAATATATATATTGGCATATGTATATATTGGAGTTATTGATTTCCCGCATTTTTTGTTTAGCGGATGAGACCCTATTACGCCGTTATTAAGCGGATAATATTTAATAAGAACATATAGCGCGATAATTTCGTACTGGAGCGAAATTGGTATTGTGCTAATGTTTGTGGATGCAGGAAAACAGGTTGGAGGGATCCAACTGGATTCCTCAACAGTATTTATTTAATTTCAGATATTTTGATATTTGATTGACTATCATATACGATATATGATATCGTTGTTGTCGTGATTGACTATTTGGTGTGTAGCATCATTGGACCCAGATTTTGGGATTTTAAAATGATTTTAAAGTGATTTTAGAAAGTATACGTTTTATAAAATAATTTTGGAATTGATCCATTTTAAATAAATAAACGTTATAATTTTAAATGTTATAAAAATTATGATTTTTGAGAAATATAGTTAAAAACTGATTTTTGAGAATATGATGCTAATGATTTTATAAAATAGTTAAATCGAAATTTTTGAATTTATTATGAAAAGTTGAAATATAGGATTTATAAAATTTAATTATTTTATGAATCAAAAGGATGAAGTTTTTAAAGGAATTTGAAGACGTTTTAAAGAATAATATAAATTTATTTATATTAAGAGATTTATAAATGTATATTTATAACTTGAAATATGGACATTATAAAACGAGTTTTTATAAGTGTTTGAATGAAGTGAAAATGAATTTCATAATTGAATGGAGTTTATAGAATTTTATACGGTAAAGTTATAAATGGAATTTTATAAGCAGTAGGTTTATAAAATTTATTAAGTTATTAAAATAAGGATTTTGGATAAATGAATGAATCTTATAAGTTATAAGATTTATAATTTGGGAAGTTAAAAAGAACGATTTTGTAAAATAATCGTTTTATAAGTAATTAACTTATAATATGAACTTGTAGTTTATAAATGAGTTATAAACTGGAATAGGTTAATAAAGGAATTTATAAAAAGGAAGTTTTTATAGATAAATAGAAATGGAATTTATAAACGTTGTTTTATAAATTCGCAAACGACTTATTTTGATAAGTTAATTGTTATAACCTATTAAAGGAGTTATATTCACATTTTTAAATAGTGAATAATCCTTTGAATTAAAATGAATAAAAGGATGAGATTTGTTAACGAAGTTTATTCACATTTTTGAATAGTGAATAACACGTTAAAGAAAATGTTTTGGATTTGGATGTTTTAAATAGAATTAAAACGATCTAACGATGTTTTAAATGTGTTGAGATTCGAAACCATAGATTTCAACATTAATTGTTGAAATAGAAGTTTTCGAGAAATGAAAAGGAAATAGTGGACTATAACACTGTTGTTATAGTAAATGATTTCCGAAAGGAAATGTTTTGTATGGTATTGGGATTTATATATCTATTTTAATTTCGAATCCCTATACTAGTGATTTTGGGTTGTCGTAACGATGTTTTACGTAACATTCGTTTTGGCCCAAATAAATATGTTTAAGAGAATGATTTCCTTAATAGAATGAAATATATACTTAATTTCGATTGAAGTATATTGAATATTTTCTAAGTGTTGAAAATAAATAAAATTCGTGAATTACTTATTTAATAAGTATGGAAATGTTTTCCAATATGAAGTGAATAATTAAAATTTATCTTTTTGAAGATAAATTGAAAATGGATAATTGAAATCGTATATGCATGAATATTTGAGGATATAAATTCATTATGGAATTTATAAATGAAAAGTGGAATTGGTTTAGAAAAATAAATATTGATTTATTTTTAAAGTGTGAAAATTTTATATCTAGTAAAGATATTTTTGGAAAAATAAATAATTTGGAAAATTATTTGGAAACTGGTGATGTGTGCATATCCAGTGATAGTTCAATAACCGACTATCAATATTTCCCTTTGAATGGGTATTTGATGTGATTTGATTGAAAGTGAATGCTACACTTATTTTTAAATAAGCGCTCACTATTCGGGTTAACCGGGAAAGGACCATGGGGTCGTATAACCCATTCCGAATATGTGATACGTCGTTGTGAATTGCATTGAAGATCGGTGTTGAAGACCCGGTATTTGCGAGAGCGATAGGATGACCTGTCGATTGTCTCTGCACTGAGTTGCAACGGTATAGAGACTCCCTAAGTGATGGGAAATCCGATCAGGATTGTGAATATCCGGATTGCAAGGACTTCTTTGTAAGTGCCTTCGGTTTTGTTCGATCCCGGAACAGACTTGTATGGATTGTGTGTCTGACATTAAAGGTTGAGATATAAAGCCGATTTCTTTCAAATATATTTCTGTTGGTGGCGGAGAATTTATTCTTTTAGCTTAACACCCTTCTCTGAGACGTACGAGCTCAGAGGTTATGTAGTTGAATGTTATCAGCGATATATTCCCAATTTGGTAATGTGACATGCTGAGTGATGCTGAAATGATCATTGTGTTGATTATTGTGATAGGATCGTTTATTTGATCGTCTATCTTAGTGATCATTGTGTTGATCATTTGTTGACCCAAAGCATGGCTTTTGTATAAAGTATGTTTTTGTGGACGTGACTTCGTCGAACCTCACACCCCGGAAATGGTCAAAACAGGAAAGATGCGGCAAGGTTATGAGGGGTAGCACCCTTTAGGGTATGTACATTTCCTTCTGGATAGAGGTGGTATCATGGTATGGAGCCCAGATATTTAACCTATGTGGTTACTACGAATTTATTACTTTGTGGTTGTTGGTTTTCGGGATCCCGTGAGAAAGGTCGTTTACGATCGGGGAATGGCATGCTCGTGTCAGTAGTTACCCAGTTAGGGGTAACCCGGCCTTGTGTTGGCAGAGTTCCGGTTTGGTTCTCGGGGATGTCTTTCCAGAGGCATTCTCATGTGGCAATGGGAAGTTCCTTGGCCTGACCATTTGTTGGAAATCCAATTCCCAATACGAAACTTGTACGGTTTTAGTTGTAGAACCTATCATTCACTTATGGTGTCGCAACACTGTTTGGATGGTAGCTATAGTAGGCATAGTTCGAAATGTCTATGTTGGCTAAGATTTATATTCTACTTTCGAAATGAATTTTCTACACTATGCACTAATAATAATATCAAATGTTATTTTAAATGCGTATCAATCATCTTTGACTATCATAAGGAGAAATCTCCTCCGATTCTGCGTTTGCATTGTGTGTGTGTGCGGGAGGCCTTATGGTAGTCTCATTTTTAAAAGCATTGCGAATTGAAATAAAAATATTTCTCTATTTTGATTTTAAAGATAAATAAACTGTTTTGAGTTCTCACACCAGTCACATGACTGACTTGGAGTTTATTGTTTTCCTTCCTAAACTCTGGGTGCCCACCAATTTCCACACGGGCAGTCAAGAGTTAAGGTTTATCAGGATATTCTGGATATTCTGGAATTGCTGGAGGCAAGCTGGATGGCATGGCGTATTACTACTATATAGTATTTCTTTTTCCGCTGCACTATTTGATGTTGTTGTACACTCTGATGATATGATGTAATGAAATGTGATGTAATGTAATAACTGATACAGTTCTTTGTTTAAAGATTATTCATTTATTATTATATGTTGTTCCGCTGCGAATTGTGAGATTCTGATGTTGTTCTGTTGTTTTCTGTTCCGTCCTATTTTCTTCTGTTTTTCTTTCCTCCCTATTCTCTTTTTCTTCTATTTTTAAAATTTTCTGTCTTTTTTCTCTCTAATTTATATTTTCTTTTCCCTATCTAAATTTTCTATCTTTTTCTTTTTCTTTTCTTTCCTTCTCTTTTCTTAAATTCTTTTAAAAACCCTCAGTGTTCGGTTTTCCGTCGTTCGATTTCTCGGCAGTCGATAAAGTGAGTGTCGATGTTGAATTTTTCGGAAGACGAAGAATCGTGTCCTGACAAGTAGCATCAGTAAGTATAATTCTTTCACTCTTTTTTTAGCAACTTATTACATAGTTCACTATGTCGCTATTTATTCTCATTTATATAGTTTGTTGACTGTGGCCGACAAATAAGATTTCCAATCTTATCAAAAATGCATCAAGACAGAAATAAGTGGAGCACTTATTTCAAACGTGTAATTATTTAAGTTTTATTTTTCTTTAAGTGTGTACACTTGTAATAATGCAGAATATACTTACCGCTTAATGTATGTTATGAGTAACCATGTAACTTGCTAACTCCATATATATAAGGGGCTAGCTTCATTGTAAAAATCATCAGAAGGAAAATATATATTTCAAAGCTTTATAAAATATACGGCAGCTTAATTTCCTCCTTCGTTTGTCTGTGTAAACTTCCATTCTTCTTCTAAAGCTTAAAATTTTGAGAGAGCATATTAAAAATAAAAAACACTTTCGTATACACCACGCGTCTTCTGATCTGAATTTTTACAATGAAGCTAGCTCTTTATATATCTGAAGTTAGCAGGTTACACGGTTACTTATAACATACATTAAGTGGTAAATATACTCTGCATTATTACAATCGTACACACTTAAAGAAAAAGAAAACTTAAATAATTACACGTTTGAAATAAGTGCTCCACTTACTTCTGTCTTAATGCATTTTTGATAAGATTGGGAATCATATATGTCGGCCATTTTGTACTGAATTATTACAGCTGTACTGCTAGTCGGTATCAGCCATTTCATCCATTGGATTAAAGTCTTCTATGGCTTGTGTGATGTCCCAGAAATTTGGGCAATATTTATTTAATAATTTCATTTATAATTATTTTAAAATGTGAAATGTTGATTTGATAATTTAATTCAAACAGGAACTTTCTTTTGAAGATTAATAATCATTTAATTTGTCAAATGATATTCTTTTCAAAATTTATTATAATGATAATTTTAATTTGAGAATCTTATTGTTTTCAAATGTTAAAAATATTTAAGTAATAAAATTATCTTTCTAAGCTGATTTAAAGGTATTTTATTTATAATATATAAATGTTTATACATTTAAATAGAGGATTTGATTTTAAATTTAAATTTAAATTTAATAAGAATATTTTCAAATTTTATTATATATAAATGTATAAATTGTAAATTGATTTAAATTAGTATTGAAAACTTTTCGTAAGTTAATTCATAAATCTATCTTATATTTTCAAAAGAAATTAAAATAAATATTTTGTTATAAATATATAATAGTAAAAAAATTGTATTTTATAATAAAAAGTTTATTTTGTTTTATTTTAAAAATTGTTTTCTTTTGAAATAAATTTAGTTTATTTATATTAAAGTATAGTATTTTGATTTAAAACTTTTGAATAAAATGAATTCAACATTTCTTTTCTTTTTAAAATTTTCTCTCTTGAAAACTAGTTTTAGAATATTATTTAAAAATATTCAAGCAAACATTTAAAATGTGTAATGTTATAAAAAAAATTATTTGTAACCATTTTAAAGACTAAATGTAAATAAAACATTTAAAACATCTTAAATTAAATTAGAGATGGTTTTAGAAAATTTAAATACATTTATAAATTTAGAATTTTCTTTTTATATTAAAAATGCACATGTGTTAGACTCCTAATACATAAAGTAGACACTTGTAATCACATTACAAACTAAATACAACAAGTGGCATTGTTTTGAAACTTTTTATTTTAAATCATATTGATAAGAAAATATAGCAATGCATTTTGTTAAAAAATTATCTTCAGTTGAAATCTGAAAATCAGATTCTAAGTAAAAATCAAAACCCAAGATTCAATCAAATTTTTGCAAAAAACAAATACAAATCAAAATCTGCAAAACCTATTTACTCAAAATTCTGCAAAATCAAACTTCAAATCTGCAATCAAAAAAAAAATCTTCAAATTCAAAATCAAAATCTGCAATCTGAAAGTAATCTTCAACCTCAAACTCAAGCAAGTGAAGTTCAATTTAAAATCTGAGCATATGAAGATATGGGTCTGCATGCGGTTCAAAAATCTACATCATCAAGTAAAAGCAACTGCAACTAGCTAATGCAAACCCAGATATTCAACTAGCAAATGCAGATGCAAATCTGGATTCCAGGAAAATGAATGCATCTAAATTTGTTCTCTGCATCCTCAATTTGAAAGTGAGTAAACTTCTTATTTTAAAAACAGTTTTTCTTTTAAATTAAAGCTAAATAAAATTCCCTGAATTCAAGTATTAGTTCACATAAATTAAAATCTAGTTGATTAAAACTGCTCTGTTATTTTTGAAAGTGAGAACCTCAATGCAAAAAGTTGAATCTATCTGTTGCATGTGAATATATAAGAATGTGTATGCTTATATGATTTTATTTGTGATGAATATGGTGTGTGAATATATATAGATATATATATATATATATATATATATGGGATTACAGTAAACCTGATTAACAGTTTTCTGTTTTAAACTAAGTTTAATAGCAAAACTTTATCACTTGTTTGATTTCTGTTAGAAATTAATATGTGTAAACAAATAATGTTGTTTAGTAATAAATTATGTTCTTAAATCATAATTTAGTTGTATTGAAAAATCTGTTACCTCTGAAACAAACTCTACAGTAAACATTTTCAATAAACAAGGATATCAATCATCATTAATTATTTAAACAAGTTTATAACATGAATGTATGTTAAAAATCAGTAATTTTAAAATAAATTTCACATTTTCAAATTTGACTGTGGTGTTAGCATTTCTGTTTTGAACATAATTAGGAATTTTGGAATTTTCTGTTTAGCTAGTGAACTTTGGAAGTTAAGATGCTTCTTGTAGGTGGAGTATAGATGTGAGAATGGAGGAAAATTTGGAAATAGGTGATCAGAGAGGGGAGGAGATGGTAATTGGTGTTTCCAGGTTCTAGCCCTAATTTGGAGTGGTCGGGTTTTAGTCGCTTCTTGATTTTTCTATGATGCACCGAGTGTAATAAGTTTTTGGGAAGTTGTAGAGGGGTCGTGGAAGAAGAGATAGCCAAAGTCGCGTCGACGATGGTGGTCGGAGGTGGGATCCCTTGGTGTTGACAGGTTTGGGTAGTTGGGTACAGTGGTGTTTCCAGGTTGTTGTAATTACTGGATTTTTTTTGTTTTCGATCTGCAGAGAGGTTTCTGGTGGTCGTGGTTAGGTGTGGGGTTGATCAGCGTCGTGGTGAGGTGGTCTAGGGTGGTTGGAGTTGATCAGAGCACTGGTGCATATGCACCGTGCATATGTGAATTCTGGTGAACTTATTTGGGAATGTGCAGGGTAATTTACACAAAGATGGTCTCGAGTATATTGTGTAGTGACTCGAAGGAGATAGGACTTTGACTCGGAGTAGATATGAGGGTTTCTCGGGTTAATGTTGTTACAAGTTGTAAACCTGACAGTTTGCAGTTTTTTCAAATTTAAATGAAATTTGAATTTTAAAAAGCAAGATTGATAACAGGGTTCTAAATGCAAGGTTTAAGACTTGAATTCAAGTGTACTTTTAAATTCAAAAGTTTTAAAATGAAGATTTTAAATAATAAGTAAAGTTTGAATAAGTTTTTAAATCAAGTTTAAGATCAAGTTTTTAATATTGTTTCCAAATCCAGAATTTTAATTTAGATCAGTTTGTAAAATTTAAATGATGAACAAGTTTTTAATGTTTTAAAGTAGAATTTAAAAGTAAATTTGATTTCAAATAAATGGTTAAAGCTTGATAAAATTATTTACTTTAAATATTTGAATAAGGTTATGATGGGTTTAACTTAAATTTGAAAAGTTAAATAATCAATTTATTTTTAAGCCTGTTTCTTTTAAATAAATTAAGTAATTTTGTTTTAAACTTTTCTTATATATTTAAGTAATAAATGTTCTTTAACATTTATTTTTATTTCAAGGTTTATAAATTTATTTAAACTTTGGATATATGTTAAATAGTTAAACATTTTGAATCTTGAATTTTTAAAATGGAATTTTGAATTTAAATTTAGAAATGTGCTGTTTTTAATAATTTGAAATCATTAATAAGTAAATAAATTATCTTAGAACAATTAAGTTAATAAAAGAATTTAACTTAGAATTTACTTATTTAATTGATTTTAATTAATGTTTTGGATTAATTTTTAATTAGAGATGGTTAATAATAATTAATCTAAGATAATTTTCTTAAGTAAGTAATTAAAGAAAATGTGGTTAATTAAATAATGATAATTATCTAGGGATAATTAAATAATTAATTAATGTAATTAATTTTGATAATTAACTAGATTAATTAATTGAATATAATCAATTGTAATTTGTTAAATATAATTACTTGATAAAGGTAATTAAGAAATTATTTACATATTGTAATTAATTTTGATAATGTAATTAGTTTAAATTAATTAATTTAGTTTAATTAATTTAAGAAATCATTTGATGATTTGATGAATGAAATAACTAATTAATGGAGCAGGATTACTTTGTGAGTAATAAATGGTAATTACTAAATGTAATTAGTGAGGATGAGTAATTTGGATAATTACTTTTGTAATTAATCAGGGGATTAATTAATAAAGATAATTAATTATGGGATAATTATTTTGTTATGAGTAATTAAAAGTAGTTAATTACTGAATTGAATATTAATCAAGGTGATTAATAATTAGATTAATTACTAAATGTAATTAATATTAAATAAAGTAATTAATTTGAAATATGAATTAGAGATCATTAATTAATATAATTAATGATGTAATTAAGAATTGTTTAATTAAGGAATAATTAATAATTAAGTGATTAATTAATTGTAATTAATTAAGGATAAATATAATTAATTATAGTTAATTAATAAAGTAATTAAATTACTTATGATTAAGGTTAATTAATTTGTAAAAATTAATTAAAGACTAATTACTTATTGTAATTAGTGAATGATTAATTAAAGATGTTTAATCAAGTTGAATACTTAGGAAGTGATTAATTAACTAGGTTAATTAATTAAAGGATATTAAGCAGGATTTATAAATGAGTAATTAATTGAATTTATTTTAAATTAATTAGAGATAGAAGTAATTAATTTAATTTATTTTAAATTAATTATAATTGATGGTTAATAAATCATTGCTTATGGATGATATTGATTGGATGGATGTGATCTCAGTAATGAGATGAGTTGTATTTGTATGATATGGATGCTTGGTTAAAGTATGAGGGTTTGTGATGGATTATTTGGTTGTGATGATTATTTGTTGTGATGATAATACAGATTATCTGTTTATGATGAAAATGTGATTATCTATTGTGATATGAAATTCATCTATCTGTGTGAAATAGATAATAATGAAATGAGTTAATTATTTAAAACCCTTAAGTACAACTTGGACATTAAGATGGCGTTTGGATTTCGATGAGACCGGGATCGGATTTCCAAATTTGGAATTCTGAAAACCACATCGATTCCAATTAAACGTTAGGTCGTTAATCCAAGTGGAGAAAGTGAAGGCTCGAGGTGTAAGAACTATACGTCAGTATAACTCTGTAGGTGATTCCGTAATGAATTTGACGGAATAGTACTTATAGGTTCGAGATGGTGATTCAGAGTGCAGGGGTTATCGTTGTTGACTCTGAGGGTGATTCCAAAATGAGTGTAATGAGATAGTGCCTTCGGTTTCGTTCGAACTCGGAATGAACTTGTATGGACTGAATGCTTTCAGAACATCGTTAGGTGGACGATGAGCATTCTACGATTGATGTGTCCTATAAAGGTAATCGTAGCCTCAAGCCTCATCAACTGGGAATGGATAAAATAGGGGAGGTGCAGCAAGGCTTCGTGGGTAGCCCTCACTGGAGAGCAAGATTTACCCCTGTCTAGTGGTCCCTTTATATTTCGGCTGTGTGGCAGTTGGAGACGGCCAATCTGCGGGGTGGTCTTGTTCGGAACTGTTCAGTAAGGAATGATTCCGGCTTTGTGTTGCAGGGGAGAGGGCGTACTCCTCGGTACGATGATCTAGGCAATGTACTGTGACGGGCGGTACCCCAGTAGCCCTGCCATTGATGGAATCCAAAATCCAATAAGTGCCTGTACGATTTTGATTGTGCCCAACTATGTTGGAACGTGAGATGTAAGCATTCCAGCTATTTCTGTATTTTATTTTGAAAACCCTAGACACTATTATAATATTACTGGATTTCCTATCAAATGTTTTGGTTAGCGTAAGGTTAAAACTTTTCCATGTTTATGTGTGGGAAGTCTTACGTGATACCTTTTGTTTTCAAAGGATTTTCTAAAAGTTAAGCAACGTTTAAACCCCGTTTACTCACACCAGACCCCTGTCTGACCTGAGTGTTTACTTTCTGTTTTATTAAACTCTTGGGTACTCATATTACGTATGAGTAGTCAAGTGATTCAGGATTGCTTTGACGAGTTCTGGAGGAGATAATGGAGCAGGAGGCTTCAACGTGTAGATATATTTAGTGATTCCGCTGTGTTTGAGTTGTATCTGTTTTCTCTGATGTACTTGAATTGTAATTGCTAGACAGGTGTTTATAACTGACTAGTTTGTGTTGTATTAGTTGTATAACTCTGATGTATATGATACTATGTAAAGTTTTATGTGATATAATATAATTTATTCGTTCCGCTGTGAGCTTCTGATATTGTCTGTTTCTTTCTTTCCTTTCTTTTCTTTTTTCTATCCCTTTCTTTCTTCTTAATGATGGTCTTTCTATGGAATGAAAGGCAGATCGTTACAGCTTGTCTGTTTCTTGTGCTCAGATTAGGACTTGACTCGAGCTCTGGTTTTGATGTTTCCTGGTCATATATTACAACATCATTATTTGAGTCGAACATAACTTCTGCTCCTGGTAAGGGGAGTAAGAGTTTAAGCTCTAATTCTCCCCAAATCTGATAACGTGAACTTTATGCTTGTAAAATTAATTGTTTCCAATTAGGTGGAGACTTAACGTTAACTTTTATTGATGATATTGCCATGGTTTATCTGCTCCAAACCATATTGGAGTGCCTTCGTACATCTGAAAGTAACATTTCAGACATCTGGATACATTATGCCTTGCGTAGCCTACATGTTTAAAGATTGCCATTCTATGCATAGCTGGTCTAATTCTATGTTGTTTATCGAACGTAAATGTAGGTGTTGTCAAGCTTATACAAACTATAATGGCTGGAAAAACATGTAAATATTGCATTGCTACCATTGCGAACCTGTTACCAAAGCGTTCTAATAATGATGGTTCTGTTGAATTCTGGAAAGTAATACATGAAAGCATTCCATGATTGAATAGATCTATAATCTTGTCTATTTCGCATGGTAATTGTGAACTGTCCACTCTAACCCTAAGCATATTGGATCTTCTATCTTGTACAACCTTGAACTGTGAGCTTATGATTATCCTCTTATGATAATTCATAAGTAATTCATGTAGTTCTGCTTGGTGTAGATTCCATCTGTCATAAGCAAGCTTTTCAATTTTTAAGACAATTTCTTGGTCTACATATCTCCTTAACTCTTCTAAAATTGGTGCTGGTCTAAGCTTGAGATGATTAGAAAATTGCTGGTAGGTTAGGTTTTTTGGTCGTTTTGGGAGTTGCTGATGAAGTTCATCTCGTTCTGCCACAAGTTGTTGGATTCACTTTTGAAGAAGGGCGTTGGTATTTTGGTATATCTATCTGTCTGGTAGTAATGTTCAAGGAGCAGATTGCGATGCATGAGATGTTCAATTTGAGATTGTCTTTGTTGGTAGATTTTCTAAAGATCGTTTAATTGTGATGCTTGGTTGTTGATAAAGTCATTTGGTATTTTGGAGTTGATGAGGCTGTTTGAGGATGATTGATGACAATCTAGGTCGATAAAATAGTTTGGTCCAAAGCAATTTCTTGGTTCATATAAGGCTTGTTGTAGAGCATAAAAACCTTTCAAAATTGGGTTTTGAAAACCTTGTATAGCCATCTGTACTTGCCTATAGTGTTTAAAAATTCCTGTAAAGTTTCCTTGAAAAACAACGTAGCAAAGAAATTTTTTGGCAAAGGTTTCTGTTGTATTTTTGAAAAGTAATGAGCATTGCAATTGCCCAATCATTGCTTATTTCGTCGTTCTTATTCAATTGTCGTTAGATTCCATAAGTGGTCTAAAAGACATTACTGTGAAGGGTCGTTAATCTTGACTAGAGGTCTGAATTTTCTACGATCATCATTTTTAAACTGTATAAGAGAAATTTGTCCAAAAGTCATGCATGGGGTATTAACTCCCATCGTTTGATTGATTGTTTGTGTTGGAGAACTTGCTCCTGAAGGTGGCGTTTTTATGGTGAATAACTGCCCATCTCTGCTTTTACTATTGGAGTTTTCACTTCCACAGTTTTTTTATTATTGCTGGTTTCTACATCTTTGCCCATGTTTGTTTCAGAATTTGTTTCTTTGTTCATAAGATTGTTATCTTGCATAAAGTAAATTTTGTCAGATTTGAAGGCAGATAATAATTTTCTAGATAATATGTCGGCAAGTTGGTTATTTTTGCCTTTAATATGTTCGAAATGAATCGAATTGCCATTTCCTTGTATCAAGTTTTGTAGATTTAACCATCTAGTTTTATTAATCTTCTTGGAGTTTTCATTTGAAATGAACTTAACTATGGCCTCATAGTCAGTTCTAACTGTAAAAAAAATTAAGTAAATCTTGTAATTATCTAAAGCATTGATTAAAGCCTGTATTTCATAATCTAAACTGGTCCATGAAGATACTTGGTTGAAATTACCTGAAATTACCACTAGAATAAGCAGCAATTTTTTCTGTTGACTTATCACTATATTTAGAAGGTTTGCATTTGAGGACAGCTCCCCATCCTTCCTTACATCCATCACACTCAATGATAATGTAATCTGTTGTTAAGGGTAGTTCTAGAGGTTTAATCCTTTTTACTTCATTTTTAATCCTTTGAATTAGTTTAATATCTTCTGTATTAAATCTGGATTCACCATTTTTAGAAATTTTTCGTACAATGGTCCAACTAGTTTGTCCAAGTCTGGTATAAATTTTCTGGCATAGTTTACCAAACCCAAGAATGCGTGTATCTTCTTTTAACGGTCTAATTTATCTGGAAAAACTATTATTTTCTGTGATATATGTGGTTGTAATTTTATTTTACCTTTGCCAATTTCCAATCCTAAGAATGAAATTTTTTTTTTAAAGAGTTCCATTTTTCGTTTAGAAATAACTAATCCGTTACTTTCTATTTCTTTAAAGACTTTCTTTAAATGATCTTCATGTTCTTTTAAATTATTACTTGCTATTAAAATGTCATCAATGTAAACTAAAAAAAGTCGTATTTTTTAAATATACTATCCATAAAACGTTGGAAGATAGATGGTGCTGTTTTCAAGCCAAAACTTAAAACATTCCATTCAAATGTCCTTTTGAACACATGAATGTTGTCCCGGGTTTAAACTTTCTTCAAGTTTCAACTGGTTATATCCTGATTTTCAGTCGAATTTACTGAAAATTCTTTTTCCTGGATCAAATTGATTAAAGAATTCTTGTTAGGTATATTATAACCATTATCCTCAGTGTTGTCATTTAGTTGTTTGTAGTTGTAGACTATATGTGGCTTACCTCATATTTGTTCTGAATGGTTTCTTATTAGGAATGTCGCAGACCTGTGCTTAGAATCTGATTTTCTAATTATATTTTGTTGTATCATTCCATTTATTTGTATTTTGAATTCCTCAACATCATCAGGGGAATAGTCGATATTGGTTGTTTTTATAGTTATATCTGGGTTTATAATTTTTATTTTACAAACGTAACTAACTTTATTTTTAGTTACGTCATCTTTTAATAAACCTATTTTTCTAGTTGTGAAATTATTTGGTAGGGAATAAATTTAGTTTCTTTACCTTTTTTTAATTCTATGATCGTTTCAAAAGCTAGTGTTGATAATGTAGTTTTATGATCTTTGTTGTTTGACAAATTATGTTTTTGTTTGTGAAAATCTAGTTCTGCTAGTCCACCACGCTTTTCTGCCAACTCTAGTTTATAGTTATGGTAGTTTGTTGGTGATGTGTAAATGTATTTGCTAAAAGTTATACTGTTCATGGAAATGGTAATACTTCCTCTGTAGTTTAAAATAAAATTTAATACTAATAGAAATTCTGTGCTGCTAATCTCTTTAGTAGTTAACGTTGTTTGTCCTAATTCATATTTTGGACTATAATTACCTGAAAAATCTTTGAATTGTGTTGTTGAATTATCGGGTAATTTATGTGTCATTTTCATAAAACTTTGATCGGCCGTTTTTGAAGTAATTGTATAAATTAATGGGATTTGAAATTCAGATGGTACTAATGAATGTGCAATTAGACTCTTGGTACTTCCTGTATCTATTATAGCAACTGTTTCTACAAATTTATTTTCTTTAAACCATATACGGCAATTTATGGTTAATAAGGATGTATTATATTTGTTAATGTTTACAAAAAATTCTTTACTTCCTGTGACTATATTGTTGAAATTATCTATTCGATCTGTTTCCCTTTCTTTACTAGTTTCACCAGGTTTGTTTAAACTATAATCCTTTTGTCTTTCTAAATTCTAGACTTCTGATTTGAGAAGGTCAACTTCCAATTGTAGTAATTTTATTGTGCTTCATGTTTTTCAATTGTTTCTTGAAGAAATGTTTTTTCATTAGTCATATTTTTTTTGTTTTTGCTAATAATTCAATATTAAAATGTTTTTTAGCACATAAAAAACATATTTCAATGAAACATAAATCACATTGACAACATTTAGTTATTTCTGGATATCTTTTGCATAGATAACAAGGAATGTGATCATTACCTCGTCCATATATCCATTAGTGTTCGCATATTACTTCATTGTCATTATGTATAAGTAATACTGTTTTGAGAAGAATTAGTTTATTCTTCATTTGGTATTATTTTATAGATTGACTCATTATCGGTAAAATCTTCTTCATTTACTGACTTTATATCGTATTGTCCTAGTTCATCAACTAAATTTGATCTGTATTTATTATTCTGTCTATTGGGACATATGTTTGCAAAGTGATTAAGATCTCCGCAAATAAAACATGTGCATTTTCTATTTGGTTTATTTTGTTTCACATATTTATCTTTCCTTCTTTTGTCAAAACGTTTTGATTTTCTCAAGTATTTTTTTGGTTTACAATAGCCATAAGCTTGTGGTGTATAAATTGCTGTTCTAGAAAACGGCCAAGCTTGACGTTTAATTTGTTCTTGTAAGGTTGCTTCTTTTTTCTAGTTCATCGAATACAAACATTATACGTGGTCTTATTCCTAATCCTTCAACATGTCCATAATTTGTATTCCAATCTTCTTCTAGTTTACATCCTAGATCGCCTGGTAATTTTGAAAAATATTTTCACATAACGTTTCATCTAGAGCTTTCCCTGTTTGCGCAATAGTAGATGCAAAATCTTGACTAAACTCTTTGATGTATTTAAAATTTCGTATACTAAGTTGTTCTAAACTTCGTATTGCTGCATTTTGCATCATTGTGTTTCCTTTAGCTAGATCATATCTAATTAAATTCTTCTTATAGCGCTAGTAAAATTATATGGATTATTTTCTAGGGCTTTTAGTGCTTTATGTCATCTGGTTTTTCTATTTTGAAGCTTTGATAAATACCAAAAGTTGTTGGTCCCAACGTTGTTTCTAAGACTGCCCACATGTCCATTTCGGGTTTTTTGTTAACTTCCCAATTATCGGACAATATTTTGCTCCCAAATTAATATTTCTTCTAGCCAAAGTTGTGGAGATTGGTTATCTAGAAGTAGCATAGTATGGCTATATAATTTACCATATAGGTTACGTGTTCCTCTTCCAATATATGGGCTGTCATTTGTGTATTCTAAATCTGGCTTTCTCCATGGTTCACGTTCTAAGGGTCCTTCTTTAAATATTCCACTTGATGATTTAGCATCCAATCTGTTATTTCTATTTCGTTTTTTAGCTGATATTATAGCTTGATCCATAAAATGAGTATTTATAAAGAAATCACTTAATGGAAAGTTTTGATTTAAAATATCTTCTACTAATGCCATATTAAAATACTTAGATAATTTCATAAAGGCTTCTTCATAATTCATATTAAGTTCTATCATACAATTAATTACATATTATCTATTTCTTCTTGCATATTTCTACTGTTATTTTTCTGTTTATTATTTCCGACAGAGTTTTATTACTTTCTATTTTAAAAACTTCTATAATTTCATCTGTTTCGTTATTATTATACTCATAATTTTCATCTATTAAATATCCTAATATGTTTTCTTCATCGTTTATATCATTTTCTTCTATTTCTTCGTTATCGAATTGTAATTATCATAAATTGGTCCATCGTCCTAATTCATGCTATTATAATGCTCATTTAGGAATTCCTTTAAATTATTTCTTATTAAGTCTATTTTCGATTCAATATCCATTTCTTCTTCGTTTTGTTCAAGCTTGTAATTACTAAACCTTAGACTTCTCCGAATTGGTTTTCATAAATAACATGAGATGAGATTCTGGAATTAGAATGCTTTTATCATTAGTCACAATTTTAAGTTCCATTCTAAACCTGCTAAATCTTCTGGATTCATTCATCTTGGTTCTATCATTTTAATACCTTTGGATGTTATATTCTGAACTATACCTTCTAGATTAATTTTGAATTTCATACCTGATCTGTTATTAGCTTTACCAATTATACCTATACTAGCAATTAAGTTGTTGCCTATGTAGTTTTTAAATCCATTTGTACTAAATCCTAATTTATTATTTTTCAAATCTTTAACGCTTTTAAGTATATCGGGAACACAATATACTTAGATCAGTTTCCATTCCTGATAGTAAAGCTTTTTCTATATTAGATGTCCGTGATTTATCTAAAACTAATGTAAGTAGTTTAGTTCCTATTCCTTTTCATTTTAAGGTTTTTATACCTATTATTATTAGTTCTAAATGAAAAAATCGTTTACCCGTATTTTTTAGCTTCTGTATAGTTTTTGGAGATAAGACATCTAAAGTGTGATGACCCGAAATTTTTAAGCAGTTGAAATTGGAATATTCAATTAATTTTGAATATTTAAATGTTAATTTTTAACTTGAATTCAAAATATCACCAATGACTTGATAATTAAATTTTTGAATTATATAGTTTAAACATGGAATCATATAATTTGAAATTGGATAAAACACTAAATCTGGATAAAACACTAAATCTGGAGTTTCAAGCTTGTTAAAAATAATTCGAAGGCGTATAAAATTTATATTGATAGCACCGAAGGTAGTGGAGGTGTTAAATTTGAATTTGTAAGTGTTTTGATCGGTTCTGAAATTTATATCGTTTAAATTTGATTTAAAAATAGCCTTCCGAGAGACAGTCTCGGAATTTGACGAAACCAGTTCCATTGGGTCCGTAATATTGAATTATTATCGAATTTCAAATTTCGTTTTGATCATAATCAGTGTGTGAGTGTACGAAATATAAACGTGCTAGGGATTCAATGGATAATAACCCAATAAACTTTAATTTATTTGGTTAAGCTTCTTGGATACGTCTCCTTTCTTTTTTTTTATACAGCCGATCCTTCTAAAAATATCTCACACCTTTCTTCTTTCCATTGATTCAAAGCTATATATAAAAAAAAATGGCCGAACTAATTTTAGATTCTTCTATTCGAAGCCGTTGTTCCTATTTCACTTCACCTTCATATCGTTCCTTTAAAAACGAATCCGGTTCCTCTTTCCATCTTACTTCAAAAGCGATCTCCCTCCCTTCTTCTCTCAGCATTCACGAAATCAGAAAAAAAAGGGGCGAAACGATATTCATGGCTGCGCGATACCATTTCTGGAAACAAAATCACGAATCATTTGCGATGGAGTCAATCGATCTCGTGGAAGTTTGGGCATCGGTCGCGAGTGCGCAGGAGGGGATTCGATTTCAACTCGTGCGGCTAATCATCGTTAACCCCGAAGATGCGAATCTCGATTCGCGAGCGAGGGAGTGATGAGCTCGAGCGCGAGAGGCCGGTGTGAGTTTCGCAGAGATGGTGGCTTGCGAGGTTGTGGTCGCAAGCTAGGGCAGAAGTTTGGGTGTGTTTTCGTGATTTTTGGGTTTCTGGATCGGTGCTTGGAGGGTTGGGGTAGTGGCCGCAGTTCAGCGAGGTATCGTTTTTTTTATTTATTTATTCAGGTTAATTCAAATGTTAAAATTGCAGTTATTCATTTAAATTTAATTGTGATATATATATATATATATATATATATATATATATATGAACATATATACTGCAGAGAAAGAAAAGATAAAACAGAGAAAAAGAAATTATTGTTATAAATAAGATATTCGGAAAAAAGAATAGGGATTTTTATAAGCGTATGAAGAATTTATTAAAGTTAGAGTTTTGAAAATCTATAAAAAAAAAAATTATGTGTATGTGAGTTTAAAAAGGGTAAATTACTTGTTCAATTACTTTAGACACTAAAAATATTTCATCAAAGAAAATTATTTAAAACAAATTATTGGTTAAACCCAAATTAGTAGCTAAATTAAATGAATAAATAGCAATTAATCGATTGACTAATGCAAAGATGTTAATAGAACTGTACAATGTTTATACAAGGTATAAAATGAGGAGAACAAGCTGAATTGAATCTGATTGCTAGCTAAAGCAAAGGTGAGTAAATCTCACTCAGTTAAATTTAAATGATTAAATTTAAATAATTGTTTGAATGGCTGAATTGATTGATGTGGTATAGTATGATATTTTGAAATTGGCATATTATATTGTGCTAACATTTGTGGATGCAGGAAAAACAGGTTGGAGGGATCCAACTGGACCCCTCACATTTATTTAAATTATTCAATATTCTCTGTTGTGATTATTTGATGTCCTATGATGAGTTATATTGGAATATTGAATGTTATGGTTTGATTGGATATTTGGGTATAATGAATTACCAAAATATATGAATTGAATTGTTGAAAAGAAATTAAAAGGGAGTAAATTTGTGAGCGAAATATAGAAATTTTGAATAAAATAAGAATGAATTGAAAAGAATAGAAATAATATGAAAATGATAATAAATAACTTCAAGTATGAAGAGAAATAGATTTTTGGAAAAAAAAATCAAATTGATAAATTGTCAACTTAAGTTATATCAATTAAAGAAATAAGAATTATTTTAAAATTCCAAGTTTAAATTTATTTGAAAGAATAAAGAAGTAATTGAGAAATCTAAAAATTGGAATTTTTAGTTGAAGTATCTTTAAAATTCTAATCAAGAAATGAAATTCTGAAATTAATAGATTCCGAATTAAAAGGGAATAAATTGGAAATTAATTTGGAAAATTGATTTAAGTGGTTGAAGTTGGAATTCTCCCTGGATAACCAAGTACGTTTTCAAGTAACCTTTTTAAGTATAAATTAAAAAGTTTAAAGTTATTTAGAGAAGTATGTTTTGAAAATTTATTATGTCTAAATATTTGAATTCTAAAGGAAGTATTTTCTTTTAATCTATTATAGTTATAATTATTTAAAGAGTGACTTAGTATTTTATTTTTAAAAGTAAAAATCTAGTTTTATATTTTACTTAGCAACCTTATTTTCAAATATTCATATAGTATGTATTTTTAACAAATCATTGAGGTAGTTTTAACTTAAATATTATAAAGTATATTTCTAAGTAAAATGTTTTAATTATTTTTAAAAATCTAGTTTTGTACTTGGTAATTTCAGGGGAGATAGAAAATATTTGGGAAAGTTGATTCTGAAAAGAAAGATGGTTTTGAAACTGTTTTCAAAGGATTGGAAATAAAAATAATATCTTGTGAAGATATTTCTGGGATTAACAAGTAATTTGGAAAATTATTTATTGTTTGATGGATGTTTGTGAATAGAAATTGATAGTTAAATAACCGACTATCAATGTTGGACAAATGCGTTGATCGTTTCGAAGAGACCGGGATCGAGATTTATTTCTCGAAAACCACTTCGATCCGGTTTGTACGTTTCGTGAAAACGATTTTGGATTCGAAGATGGAGCAGTGAAGTGCAAGGGCTAGTCGCTACTAATCCTGAGGATATTTCCAAAATGGATGTAGTAGGAATAGTGCCTTCGGTTCCGTTCGAACCCGGGACGGACTTGTATGGATAAATGCTTGCGAAACATCGTCAGGTGGACGATGGGCATTCTAAGTAAATACGTTCTAAAGGTAATGCTTAGCCTCAAGCCTCATCAAATGGGAATGACTGAAAATCAGGGGATATGCAGCAAGGTTAGGTGGGTCATGCCCAAGCAGGACAAGATAATTCCCCTGTCTAGATGTCCCTTATATATATTTCGGCTTAGTGGGTGGTTGGTCGCGCCAACCACGGGGTTTATCTTGTTCGGGACTGTTCAGTAAAGAATGGTTCCGGCCTTGTGTTGCAGGGGATGAAGGGAGTAGTCCTCGGTACGGTGATCTAGGCCCCGTACTGTGACAGGTGGTACCCCAGTGCCTAGTCATTGTTGGAAATCCATTCTCCCTACGAGCCTTGTACGAGTTTTGTTTGTATTACCCACTTTTGTGGCTAGTAGCTGGAATTTAATGAATGTAACAATTTCGGCTATTTTATAAGTATTTGTATATAGACCCTATTATAATATCACCGGATTTCTATAAAAAAAAATGTTTTAGCTATCGTAAGGTAAAAACCCGACATGTTTATTTGTGGCGTGGTCTTACGAGATGCTTTTGTTTTCAAAGAATTTTTGAAACTTTAATAATCAATTGGGTGTGATTTTCTCACTCTGGTATTCCAGACTGACTCGGGTATTATTTAACTGTAATGCTCGGGTCAGACCGAGTATTATAGGATACAGGATATGATGCTGTGGAGCTCAGGAGACGAGCTGGATGACGATACGTATAGTCGTACTTGTTATATATATATATATTCCGATGTTTGAGTTGTTGTGTACCTTGAGTTGTTGTGTATCCATTGTATTGTTTTGATGTGAGCTGTGACTGATGTACTCTGATGATGTGATGTATGTAAACAGATATATTTGATTTTGAGTAAAGATTATTTATTATCTATTATATTTTATTCCGCTGCGATGGTTAGATTCTGATATTGATTTTGTTTTCTCTTCTTCTACCTCTTCTTCTTAAACCCAAATGGTTCGTATTTCTGTACAACTTGAGTTGATTTAGGTAGAATAGTGTTGACTCAAGGGGATCGGATTTGCTACACTACAGCGTGATAGGGGGTTCTCGCTTTGCGTTAGGTGGCGAACGGGAGACTCTTACCCCTACATGCCCCCGGGGATAGTATAAGGTCTTACGGGGTTGGTTACGACTCGAGAGGGTGGCCGTAAAAGCAAATTCGAGGTATCACTGTGAGCCACAGCGGGGCTGGGATGGTTGAAAAGCCTACCGGTCGTGAGCCGTTGCTGATGGTTGAAAAGCCTAGGACGTTACAGTTGGTATCAGAGCTTAGGTTGGTGATAACCTTGGCTCTGTTGGGAATTACTCAAATAGAGTCCGTAGTACTCTAGAATGAGTTTGAGCGTATTAATAGATATGAGCGCGTATTTGTTAGTGAATATAAAATGGTTTTATATTGTGTTGATTGGTTTATTGAGTGGTATATGAACCTTCGTCGGCACAGCCTCGAAAACTGTATCGAAGGGGTTTCTAAACACTTGAATAGAACAATGGACGCAATATTGTTTTAAATGTGGGTGAATGAAATAATTTTACCCAAAATATATTTTTGATATGAAGAAAGTTTTTGGTAAACTATATAGCTATTATATGGTTGCTTGAATGTTAGAAATGATAATATTAAAGTATTATCATTGTTAAATGAAAATTTAACTAGAAATTGAAAATAAACAAAGTTTACGGAAATAAATTCATGATAAAATGAAATTTGTAAATATGAATTATAAATGTAAAATTATAAATTGAAATATAATCAAACGAGAATTTGTATGAACATAAGCTATGCAAATGAATTATAAAAAAAAAAAAAAAAAATTTGATTTAAGCAGGATTTGAAAGTTTAAAATCCCGGAGATTTTGGAAGTGTTTTGAAGATACATAATAGTATTGTTGTTTTGGAGATATTTCTGAAAGGAAATTGTTTTAAAGGGATTTTGAAGATGATATGGCATTGAAATCACTTGGATTATTGAAAAATAATTCTGATGATGACGGCCGCATCATCAGTATTCGTTTTCGAATTTCTAAGTGAAGTAATGCTACCAAATTGATTTTGTTTAGAAAAGCAAGTTGTTTTTGAAATTCCAAAGGAAATTTGTTGGGCATAAAACCAAGATTGGTTTAAAAATTTGAGAAGTGTGATTTGGGACATTGGAGATTTCAAAATGATTTGAAAGCAAAAGCCGGGTGTATAAAATTCTGATGAGATAAGTTGTAAGCTTATAAATTGAGATGATTTTTAAAATCAGAAATGGAATATAAGCTTTGAATGTTGGAACTTAAATTTAAAAGAAAAGTTAAAAATGGAATTAACTTGGATTTGGAAATAAAGATTTCATTGGATTGAGATTGATTGAATAAGTTGAAATCGAATTGGATTAAATAAATCTGAGTTAAAATTAAATTGAAAATGGAATACAATGCCCAAAATCAATATTTTGATAAATTGAAAAATGAAATGAGGATCCAAACTTGAAGTATAAAATAAATATTGAACTTAAGAAAATTAAATGGAGTGATATTTTGAATAAAATTTCAAATGTTGGGTTATGAATAATGGGAGAACTAATTGGATAATAAATTAGTTAATGAAATTGCATTGTGAGTTTATGATGAGGTTTGAAAATAAAACTCAAGTTATAATTAAATTCGACTTACATTGTCGATGAAGAAAATATAATGGAAAGTGGCCTTGCAATTAATTAATTGATTTGTGAACCAAATTGCAATGTAAGTTAATAAATTGGATGGTAAGTTAAATGTAAATGGTGAAATCAGAACTTGGGTTATTAATTAAAATTTAACTTGAAGTGTTAACAAATTAAAAATAATTGGGAATGTATCCAAAAAAAAATGGATCTGGATTTAAAATAGTAATGGTATGAATTGCAAATAAAATCCAAATGTGTGGAAATAAATTGGATATGGCTCTGTAATAAATTGAGTCAAGCTGAGTATAAAAGAGAAAATATACTTGTAAGATGGAAATGAGCTTAAGTATAAAATTCGAATAAATTGAAGTAAATTGACTTAAGCTAAATGAATGGAGGAGAGTTGAATTGAATTCAACTGGAACCAAGTTTAATGATATTGGGTTGGATTGAAATTAAGTGAAAATAAATTGTTAATCGAAATAAAATTCGATGAGTATTAACTAATATTAATGAAATGGAATTCCAGAATAAATAATTGTAAACCATTTAAAAATTATTATTAAGGAATTGAAATAACTAGAGACAATAGGGAAAATAGAATGTTTCAAGTTTATTAGAATGGTTTAAGTGAATGTGGATAAACTAATTATATTAAATAAATAAATGATGGAATACATAAGTATCAAATGAAATGTGGTTAAATAAGTTGAGAAATGGTTATTAAATGAAATAGCTTGGATTATTTTTGAGCTAAATAAAGTAGTTCGGAATAAACAAATATGGAATGAAATGTAAATAAATGAATTGTAAATAAAATTTAAATGGAATGTGTCGAGCTAAATAAATGATTGTGAATGGATTAAAATAAAGGGGAAGCTTAATTGGTAATGGAGATGAAGCCTAGATTGTTAATGGTTTTGAATGGACTAGTTTGGTCAATAAAAATTAAATGCAATAAAACTGAGAATATGTGGATTGTGAATAAATCCGAAATGGAATTGAACTAAGTGTAAGTTGAGTTGGAGTTAATTTAAATTGATTATATAACTCAAGTGCTTATTTATTCACATAAATCTCGTCGAATTTCATAGAATAAATTGTTATTTGATGTAAATAGAAGTAATTAAAATTCTATAAATGGATAGAAGTAAAATAAATTGATTTTGTAAGCAATTGAATTAAATGTGAGTTCAATTTGCTTAAGAATAAATTAAAAGTAAGCAATTGAATTCTAAACCATTCAAATTGATGGAATTGTATACGAATGAATCGAAAACCATTCGAATTGAGTGAAAATGGTTATAAATAAATTGGAACAGTTGAATTAGCATGGAAACTATATAAATTGCTTACAGAAAAATGTTTGGTATGAGTTTCTTTTAGAATTCATATGTTTTAACTATTACAAATAAGTGATATGTTGTTAAACTTCATATATTTGGCACTTACATGTTTAAATTGAGTAAGTACAGGTACCTGGAAGCCGTGAGGCTGGATTTGGTAGTGCTACTTGCTAAAAATAATAAGCTGCTTGCTTAAAATGCTAAATAAGGTACGCCTACGCAATAAAAATAGGAAATATGAACTGTTTTTGGTTTTTCCGACCGTGTGGGTCGATGTATATATATTTATCTCTTTTGTCAAATTGCAAAAGCTCCTCCGTACAAAGGGGACTCTGCCAAAAATTTTCAGAAATTTTGGGAGTTAGAAATTTTTTGAAAATTTTGGAAAATTTTGTTAAGGACAAAACTATTTAGAATGGGAAACTAAAACAAGTTAGTAAATGAAACTAATTAAAGTAATGACTTAAATTAGGAATAAATGAAGGATAAAAATTAAAAATTCAAAGTTGAAAATAAATGGAATACATATGTAATGTGGAAATCGGTTTGAATAGAAGTAAGTATAAACTAAAAGAGGTAAAGAGAAATAAAGATAAGAAACATATAAAATGTTTATATTAATTTAAGAAGGGAATGGTGAATTCTTAATTGGAAGTTGATGCTACAAATGTACCCTAAGATGATATTAGAATGAATAGATATTGGCGTTTTGTGAGAAAATCGATAAAATGTTTTGGATATTGTGATTGGATATTAGTGCTAAGTAGGATATGCAGGTATGATAAAAGGGGAAAAGGAAATTGGATTTGATTTCAAGAGATAAATTTGAATTGCCCGACAAAAGGTATGTATTTAAATTTGGTATGAAAATTGATTGGGATTTGGATTTGGATTGAGCCACTTGGCTTTTTGTTTTCTTTTTGGAATTGGGAGGCCGTAGAGCCCTTTTGTAGTTGTACCGAGCTAGCCGCGCAAAGGAGACGCTGGCGAAATTTTTCGGGAATTTTGGGAGTTAGAAAAATTTTGAGAAAATTTTGATAATTCAAGATGTGGTTTTAAATTGAAACCTGAATGGTTGGGCAAATAGGATTGTTTACAATCTACGGAAAGGTTTGAAAAGTTAATAAGAATAATAATGGGCTTTTGTAAAAAAGATAATTGGTAAGGATGTTGAATTGTTTGGTTTTGAGGAAAAGTAAACGGGTATTGGATCATTCTTCATAACTAGTAATTTCGGGGACGAAATTCTTTTAAGGGGGGAGGAATGTGATGACCCGAAATTTTTAAGCAGTTGAAATTGGAATATTCAATTAATTTTGAATATTTAAATGTTAATTTTTAACTTGAATTCAAAATATCACCAATGACTTGATAATTAAATTTTTGAATTATATAGTTTAAACATGGAATCACATAATTTGAAATTGGATAAAACACTAAATCTGGATAAAACACTAAATCTGGAGTTTCAAGCTTGTTAAAAATAATTCGAAGGCGTATAAAATTTATATTGATAGCACCGAAGGTAGTGGAGGTGTTAAATTTGAATTTGTAAGTGTTTTGATCGGTTCTGAAATTTATATCGTTTAAATTTGATTTAAAAATAGCCTTCCGAGGGACAGTCTCGGAATTTGACGAAACCAGTTCCATTGGGTCCGTAATATTGAATTATTATCGAATTTCAAATTTCGTTTTGATCGTAATCAGTGTGTGAGTGTACGAAATATAAACGTGCTAGGGATTTAATGGATAATAACCCAATAAACTTTAATTTATTTGGTTAAGCTTCTTGGATACGTCTCCTTTCTTTTTTTTTATACAGCCGATCCTTCTAAAAATATCTCACACCTTTCTTCTTTCCATTGATTCAAAGCTATGTATAAAAAAAAATGGCCGAACTAATTTTAGATTCTTCTATTCGAAGCCGTTGTTCCTATTTCACTTCACCTTCATATCGTTCCTTTAAAAACGAATCCGGTTCCTCTTTCCATCTTACTTCAAAAGCGATCTCCCTCCCTTCTTCTCTCAGCATTCACGAAATCAGAAAAAAAAAGGGCGAAACGATATTCATGGCCGCGCGATGCCATTTCTGGAAACAAAATCACGAATCATTTGCGATGGAGTCGATCGATCTCGTGGAAGTTTGGGCATCGGTCGCGAGTGCGCAGGAGGGGATTCGATTTCAACTCGTGCGGCTAATCATCGTTAACCCCGAAGATGCGAATCTCGATTCGCGAGCGAGGGAGTGATGAGCTCGAGCGCGAGAGGCCGGTGGGAGTTTCGCGGAGATGGTGGCTTGCGAGTTTGTGGTCGCAAGCTAGGGCAGAAGTTTGGGTGTGTTTTCGTGATTTTTGGGTTTCTGGATCGGTGCTTGGAGGGTTGGGGTAGTGGCCGCAGTTCAGCGAGGTATCGTTTTTATTTATTTATTTATTCAGGTTAATTCAAATGTTAAAATTGCAGTTATTCATTTAAATTTAATTGTGATATATATATATATATATATATATATATATATGAACATATATACTGCAGAGAAAGAAAAGATAAAACAGAGAAAAAGAAATTATTGTTATAAATAAGATATTCGGAAAAAAGAATAGGGATTTTTATAAGCGTATGAAGAATTTATTAAAGTTAGAGTTTTGAAAATCTATAAAAAAAAAAAAATTATGTGTATGTGAGTTTAAAAAGGGTAAATTACTTGTTCAATTACTTTAGACACTAAAAATATTTCATCAAAGAAAATTATTTAAAACAAATTATTGGTTAAACCCAAATTAGTAGCTAAATTAAATGAATAAATAGCAATTAATCGATTGACTAATGCAAAGATGTTAATAGAACTGTACAATGTTTATACAAGGTATAAAATGAGGAGAACAAGCTGAATTGAATCTGATTGCTAGCTAAAGCAAAGGTGAGTAAATCTCACTCAGTTAAATTTAAATGATTAAATTTAAATAATTGTTTGAATGGCTGAATTGATTGATGTGGTATAGTATGATATTTTGAAATTGGCATATTATATTGTGCTAACATTTGTGGATGCAGGAAAAACAGGTTGGAGGGATCCAACTGGACCCCTCACATTTATTTAAATTATTCAATATTCTCTGTTGTGATTATTTGATGTCCTATGATGAGTTATATTGGAATATTAAATGTTATGGTTTGATTGGATATTTGGGTATAATGAATTACCAAAATATATGAATTGAATTGTTGAAAAGAAATTAAAAGGGAGTAAATTTGTGAGCGAAATATAGAAATTTTGAATAAAATAAGAATGAATTGAAAAGAATAGAAATAATATGAAAATGATAATAAATAACTTCAAGTATGAAGAGAAATAGATTTTTGGAAAAAAAAATGAAATTGATAAATTGTCAACTTAAGTTATATCAATTAAAGAAATAAGAATTATTTTAAAATTCCAAGTTTAAATTTATTTGAAAGAATAAAGAAGTAATTGAGAAATCTAAAAATTGGAATTTTTAGTTAAAGTATCTTTAAAATTCTAATCAAGAAATGAAATTCTGAAATTAATAGATTTCGAATTAAAAGGGAATAAATTGGAAATTAATTTGGAAAATTGATTTAAGTGGTTGAAGTTGGAATTCTCCCTGGATAACCAAGTACGTTTTCAAGTAACCTTTTTAAGTATAAATTAAAAAGTTTAAAGTTATTTAGAGAAGTATGTTTTGAAAATTTATTATGTCTAAATATTTGAATTCTAAAGGAAGTATTTTCTTTTAATCTATTATAGTTATAATTATTTAAAGAGTGACTTAGTATTTTATTTTTAAAAGTAAAAATCTAGTTTTATATTTTACTTAGCAACCTTATTTTCAAATATTCATATAGTATGTATTTTTAACAAATCATTGAGGTAGTTTTAACTTAAATATTATAAAGTATATTTCTAAGTAAAATGTTTTAATTATTTTTAAAAATCTAGTTTTGTACTTGGTAATTTCAGGGGAGATAGAAAATATTTGGGAAAGTTGATTCTGAAAAGAAAGATGGTTTTGAAACTGTTTTCAAAGGATTGGAAATAAAAATAATATCTTGTGAAGATATTTCTGGGATTAACAAGTAATTTGGAAAATTATTTATTGTTTGATGGATGTTTGTGAATAGAAATTGATAGTTAAATAACCGACTATCAATGTTGGACAAATGCGTTGATCGTTTCGAAGAGACCGGGATCGAGATTTATTTCTCGAAAACCACTTCGATCCGGTTTGTACGTTTCGTGAAAACGATTTTGGATTCGAAGATGGAGCAGTGAAGTGCAAGGGCTAGTCGCTACTAATCCTGAGGATATTTCCAAAATGGATGTAGTAGGAATAGTGCCTTCGGTTCCGTTCGAACCCGGGACGGACTTGTATGGATAAATGCTTGCGAAACATCGTCAGGTGGACGATGGGCATTCTAAGTAAATACGTTCTAAAGGTAACGCTTAGCCTCAAGCCTCATCAAATGGGAATGACTGAAAATCAGGGGATATGCAGCAAGGTTAGGTGGGTCATGCCCAAGCAGGACAAGATAATTCCCCTGTCTAGATGTCCCTTATATATATTTCGGCTTAGTGGGTGGTTGGTCGCGCCAACCACGGGGTTTATCTTGTTCGGGACTGTTCAGTAAAGAATGGTTCCGGCCTTGTGTTGCAGGGGATGAAGAGAGTAGTCCTCGGTACGGTGATCTAGGCCCCGTACTGTGACAGGTGGTACCCCAGTGCCTAGTCATTGTTGGAAATCCATTCTCCCTACGAGCCTTGTACGAGTTTTGTTTGTATTACCCACTTTTGTGGCTAGTAGCTGGAATTTAATGAATGTAACAATTTCGGCTATTTTATAAGTATTTGTATATAGACCCTATTATAATATCACCGGATTTCTATAAAAAAAAATGTTTTAGCTATCGTAAGGTAAAAACCCGACATGTTTATTTGTGGCGTGGTCTTACGAGATGCTTTTGTTTTCAAAGAATTTTTGAAACTTTAATAATCAATTGGGTGTGATTTTCTCACTCTGGTATTCCAGACTGACTCGGGTATTATTTAACTGTAATGCTCGGGTCAGACCGAGTATTATAGGATACAGGATATGATGCTGTGGAGCTCAGGAGACGAGCTGGATGACGATACGTATAGTCGTACTTGTTATATATATATTCCGCTGTTTGAGTTGTTGTGTACCTTGAGTTGTTGTGTATCCATTGTATTGTTTTGATGTGAGCTGTGACTGATGTACTCTGATGATGTGATGTATGTAAACAGATATATTTGATTTTGAGTAAAGATTATTTATTATCTATTATATTTTATTCCGCTGCGATGGTTAGATTCTGATATTGATTTTGTTTTCTCTTCTTCTACCTCTTCTTCTTAAACCCAAATGGTTCGTATTTCTGTACAACTTGAGTTGATTTAGGTAGAATAGTGTTGACTCAAGGGGTACGGATTTGCGGCCTGTTACATAAAGTAACACTGTTATTTATAACTCTAATTTCTTCTTCTCTAACACTACGTATTAGCGTTGCATTAATGCTTGTTATATTGGTTTGGTATAAAACATGTGGATATAATAAATCAAGTTGATTGCTATTATATAAATCTAGATTTTTATCTAGATCAACTTCTTCATCTAACTGAACTATTTGCTTTTCTCTTTTAGATTTGAATTTTGAAAGTACGTTGGAAATTTCATCCTTTGGTTTTCCTCTGGATGTACTGGCTTCTGCTAATGCCCTACTTGGTCTTGAAAACGATGATCTTGGACTTAACATAACTATTTTCTAGGGATCCAAAACTTATAAAGTTCAGGCATTTTATTAGCTTTTTCAACTGGCTTACCAAGACTTAGATTAATTAGCTGTTTAGATAAGTTGTCCGATTCTTTGTCAAATTTTTGTTTAGCCCCTAATTCTTCTAATTTTTCTAGGATCTTTAGATTTAAGCTTATTAAAATTTAAATAAATTCGGATATTCTTTATCTGACTGACTGTTTCCTAAGTATACGGTAAATCCTATTTCTGAAACTGGTTTAGTAGCAAATTCCGAAGCTTCGTTAATTGCCTTTGGTAAATGCGGGTTCATAAAATTATCCACTAACTATGTTTTTTACTTCGTTTAATAACTGTTCTATTTGTTTGATTTATGAATCAAAGTCTATGCTTCTGATTTTTAAATCTTCAAGATTTTTCTTAGACTTAACTTCTATTGCTTTTGGTTTGTTTGTTCCCAAAAGGAATTTTAGCTCGTTTATAACTAATTTATCTAGAAGATTGTTTTTTAGATTTATTAAGGTTTGCAACATTCATTCGTTTTGGTTTTTAATAAAATCACAATTTTCTATTAACTTTTTTAAAGTTCTATTTTTGTCGCTTATTGATCTTGCAATTATTTCTATGGTTTTGAACGTTGATTTATCACAACGTTCTATATTAATTCCCAAGTTGATAATTAAATCTGTAATAGAATTTAATTGTTGATTTTCTTCGTGTAGTAAATGTTTAAAACATTTATCGAAATGACAGATAAACTTATAATTATCTAGACTGATTATACTACGATCACTAAATTTGTAATCAAGATCTAAGAATTCTAGACGCTTAAAATTTTGATCAATTATGAAAGTTTGGATGATTAACTTGCTTTTATAAGAAGACATTTCTTTGTGTAGCTTATTCTTCCTTACATATAGTTTTTCTTTCGAGAGATAAAATTTAAATACAAAAATAAAAATCGATCGTAGTTACATACTATATTGATATAAAAGTATGATTATTCTCCTGATTACTTCATAGCTTTACGATGTTCAGTAGGGAATTGGGATTTACGCATACATTAGCACCCTTCAAAACTGACTTAGAGGGTTCTACTATGACAGTAATACTAGGAACAACCATGCTCTGATACCTTTAGAGGGTAGGGGATAGAAAAATGTTAACAAAATTTTCAGTAACAATTTCTAATACTCCAACAAAGTATAAAGACATAATTACAAATAATTCTAATGTTTCTGCTATAATAGGTAAATAAAAGGAATTATGGAATAGAGAATTACCTTTCTGTTATCCATATAGAGTAGATTCGAATGTTAAATGCGGCTGAGCGGAATTCAGATCAGAAGACGCGCGACGTATACGAAAGAGATTTTGTTGTTGTTTTTTTAATGTACTCTTCTATTTTTGTGTTTAATTTTGTATTTTTTTTATTTTTCATTCTCTTGAATTAATTTAAAGGACAAAAATTCCTTTATTTTTAGCCTCAAAGACCTGACCTCAATATTTTAACCGCAAGAACAAACATTCTTCTAAAAATTATCCAAAAGGACAAACATTCTTCCAAAACTGCTACTAAACTAAAAACTAATACCTAAAAAATGATATCGATAACTACAAACTAATACCTAAAAAATACTATCAATAATTAAAACTGATACCTAAAGAAAGTTGTCCTTCAGCCTAAAATACCGAAAGTCTGTCCTTGAGGTTAAAATGCAGAAAAAATTTGTCCTTTACAATAATTTCCTATGATAAATTTGCGTTCTTTTATTTTCCTTTTGCAAGCATGCCAAAATAATTAAAGGGAAATTTAGTTTAAGGGACAAATGTACAAAGTTTTTTTTAACCTTTAGGACAACATGCAGAGAAATTAGTCACAATGAAACTCCTTCATGCATAGACCAAAATCATCGATTTTCACGTCACTGCACTCCCACACTTCTACATCCACTATTTCCTCCTACACCAGCGCTTTGCCACTATTAACAACTACCGCCTTCCGTAACTGTCGTCTTCATAGCCGCTGCCTCCTTAAAACTTAATCCAAAAATTAATAGCTATACTACCGCTAATCTTCACCGCCTCCTTTACACTTCATCGTTAGCATCGTTCCCCCTAACATGCGGGTTGTAATGAGGAGGAAGTCAAAACAACAATGTTTGGTGAATGAAAATCTCAAATCTTATTATAATAGTATTTGGACAGTATCATTCAGATGGGTATTATGTCTTACACAATTTCTAACCATACCTTTTCTGATTATACCTCCAAATGTAAGCTAACGACTCTTCCAATCTAGCTCCATGACATATCTCCAACCGTAGGCCAATGGCCTTTCCAGACTCTGATCATTTAATACATAAGTTTCCTAAGAACTTTTTAATCAAAAATAAGCAGGCATTGACCATTTTATACCTTAACCATGGGAAGGCCCCCGTCATTTAATACTTAGACCTAAGGTGAACCCCTCTCTTGTACTTCTTGGTTGACATCATAAAAAATCTCGTAAGACCACTTAATACATCTTTAATGGAGAAGAGGTAGACCCTCTAATAGTTATTTAATACCTCGGCCCAAAAGCGAACCCGTTCCAGAGATTGCCACTATCACGCCTAAAATATAATCCCGACCATTTAATACTTCTTAATTGGGAATAAGGAAGATCCTATAATAGCCATTTAATACCTCCAATCCCTTAGTAGGCCTATCTTGAGATATCCATTCTATAATCTATAATCCAAACTGAAACGACTCACATTTATCTGACCATTCGTAGGTGTTGGTGCTAGATTAGTTGGGCAAGCTTGCCTTACAGAATTGGAACTAATTTTGCATCCACCATGGGTACTTAATGTAGGCGATGTCTCACATCAGTTCCTAAGTCACACTACTGGTAGTTAAATTAGTTGGGCAGACTTTTGTGTACTTTTAATTGACCTCGCATACCTGTGACTTACTCATATTCTCGCTCTCCAACCTTACGAAATTATACTTACATATATGTATAATATATACATATACATAATATATCGCACCCGCATTTATGCATTAAGGCCATGTAAGGGAAACTCCTTATTTCGCCTTTTAATTGTGGATTAATTTCCATAATTGTTCTTAACCCCTTTTAAATACGGTTTGTTGTTATTTATTAACCTATTATTTTATATGTTATAGCATATATGTTATTTGTATATCTATACTTAATGTAAATTTTTAGCTAATTGATTTTTATTGAATATACCCAAGCGTATGTAAAGATATTCATATACTAAGATTTTCGCATCTTATTCGGTTTGGTTAAATATCATAATTTTCATATCCATACAAGTCCCTATTTTAATTCATGGTTTATACAATAACTAATATCACAATTTTAAATTAGCTAACCAAAACAGAATTTTGTTTGCGTGTATCCAAAAGTGGAATTAGTACATTTATCTTGTATTGCATTAACATAGTAGAATTAGTGGCTTTATTTTAAGGAAGCAAAACTTTACAATTTAAATCTTTTATATTTTATTCGACTTTCAAATGAACAAGGTTGAAATTGAAAAAGGATTCATATTTATTTTCATTACAAAAGTAGGCGAACCAAACCACGGATGGGATAAAAATCCATGCTTTACACACCCTTTCCTAATTCTTTTTAGAATTCCTCCTCATAATAAACACAATTTGAAATATGGAAGTTGAATGGAAAAAAGTTATTTATATCGTAAATAATAACGAATTAAATTCTACCATATATTAACATAAACCAAATAAGATTTCAACCAATTTTAGAATTAACATTTTAAAGGAGAATTTTGGGGTTTTAGATTTAAAGTTTTCTCATATACAATTCCCCAAGGCATATAAAAAATCCAAATATTAATTACACAAACTATTAAAAAGAGAAAAACTAATATTTCCACTCAAAGATAGCTTCCTCAAATTCCTTAGGATTTGATTCCACGCGTTTGCCTATTTTCTTCTCTAGTTATCTTATTTTTAATTTTTCAATATACAACAATTCATTTGTATATAGATTAGTTTCAGAATTTAGAGATTTTAGAAGAATAGAAACAGTGAAGTATACATATATGTAAAATTTATTACATTTTCCCTTTAATCTAATTGATTTCTTCTATAAAACTTGAATCATGATTCTAAAAAGTTTATTGAAGAGGAAGGAAATTGATAGAGTTTTCATAGCGTGTTTATTTTTCGTGTGAATAAAAGTGAGAGAGCTGGCCTCTTAATTGCAGTAGCTAGAATATGTTAAAAGATGAAGATCTGTTATTTAAATTAAATTCGAGCCGTTCTGGCCTAGGCAAACCCTAGCCGCTAACACATAACCAGTCAACTGGCCCTAATGAAGGTTAACTAGTTGTGATCTAGTCTTGTTAATTATGACGTTGTATTATTTCTTTCTTTAATTAATCATGTTGTTACGTTTGCTTGAATGTTAAGCTTATTCTTAACATTACAATCTTTTATTATCGTTGTGATAACCAAGGTTTTTGGACATCTAATAATTGGATAATTATCTAGTTTGTAGATTGTACAAAAAAGAAAATTTTGATAATTATATATATCTGGATATAGGTATTTATTTAATAATCTTTTTATATAATTTAAATTTACAAAAGGAAACCTATATTTTCAAGTAAATTAGATATACTTGTTAATTACTATTGTTCATATATATACATAGTTGTAAATAAAACTATGATTTGGAATTCTCTATACATATCTTAAAAATGAATTGATTTAAAAACTCTACAACTAATATTTATATATAGTTATCAATTGAAGTATAAATAATTTAAGTTTAAATTTTAAATAAAAATAAATAAAGGTTCTATTATATTTCCTTAGAGTATACATGAGATAAATATATTATATAAAGATTTATAAAACATTTTAAAATATAATTTTACACACAAAATACAAGTGTTGGAATATTAACGCATAATTTAACAAATGTAAGCCAAAGAATTTATGCAATCAACAAGTGTCACAATTTTCTTAATATTTTCTTTTATTTTAAAATCATAAACTTAAGCTATAATTATATCTATACATCCTCTTTCAATTCTTTTTATTTTTCATCTAAACAAAGAAAACAAAAATTTGAAAAATGCAAATCAGTAGACTAATTCACAAACATGGGCAGATCAAAGCAAATACGTATTCAAAGTAATTTTAAAACTGGCAATCTCAAATCTTGGAAGCAATTGTAAATATAGTGATTCAAACTCAAAAACTGAAGTCATCAAAATGCAAGATCAAGATCAAAGGATAAAACTCTGACTTGAAGCAATCAAGTTTTCGAAGCAAACAAATTTAGGATCAAAACATCAATTAATCAACAAGCCTCAGTTTTGATAGAGACAGTCCAGATCAGAAATTCTTTCCTCTGTTTTATGTTCAAGTTATATTGAGGTGAGTAGACTTTAATTCTTTTAAGTTAAATCATTTGTAAAATTTGTGCTTGCCTCAATTGATGATGAAAATAACTTAATTTGATGTGCATGAATGGGATAATAATTATTAGGTGTATAGATAACAACTCTGCATTGTATGGCTGAGTGCACAGATGTAAATCTCTGTTTATTCACGACTGACTAAATATGTTCAAAGAAATTTGAATATTTCCCTGATTTTCTTTTAGCATATTATGATTAAAGAAATATAGGTGTAATGGTGTAATTCAAATTTAAAACATTTAAGTATAGTCCAGGTTCTTTTAAAAGCAAACTTCTCTGTCTACAACTGGGAGTAAAGCTTTACCATAAAAAAGTTTAAAATTTTGGTGATTTTTTTTGTTGCATGAGATGAAAATCTGTAGAAAATAGTAATATACCAAATTACTTGAAGGTTGGGTTGTAAATGTATGCACAAACAATTGAATTGACTGGAATATACCTGAGCATGTATACATTAATTCTGTTGTTCTTCACTGGCTTAAGAACAGCTTTTCAAAATTTCATATCTTCTCATAGATTTGATTTCAAGTTTGAATTCCTGAATGGAAACTGACCCTAACTATATATACTATCACTTCGAAAAATAATTTAAGGATTTTACATTTGGTAATTAATTCAAATTTGGGAAAAATTCAGTAAAGAATCAATTTGGATTAAAAATCAAACATTTTGATTTGATAACTGGAACCCATAATCTAATTTGTGATTGTAAATCATGAATTTAGATGGTATAATCATGATTTTTAGGTTAGTAAATCTCAAGTAATTGAGAGTTGAACGTTACATGGATTTCGAGTATTCTCTTGTTATCGGCATAACTGAAGTGGTCGGGGTTCTTATCGAAGGTCACTTAGGGATTGATGATCGTAGGAAAATTCGTTTGAAAATTTTCTCTTGATCAAATTGGCCAGTCGATTTCATTTTAGGGTTTAATGGCCTGTTTTATCGACGAGTTTTAAATGGAGGAATTTGCAGTCCATAGAGGATCGGACATGACCGGTCCAAGGGTAAGCAATGCAGGATGGTCGGGGTAGCTATGGCCAGAGTTGAAGGGTTCATAACGTCTTGGGAATGGCAGTTCGAGGTGGATTCCGTCAAGTGATGGGCTCCTGAGGGATATACGAATAGCTCGATTTCAGGAATGATGGTGTTTAAGGTTTCTGGATGATTGATCGTGATGAGGGGATCGGCGACGACTTGCCTAAGGTCACAGTGACGACCGGAGAAGAGAAATGGCGACGTGCACGTGTACGCACTTACATGTGTATTTGATGTTTTGGTTTGGTGAATTGCATCGGGAAATTTTGCTTGTGGCTCGAGATCAGGTTCCAGAGTTTTATGTGAGTTTAAGTGAGCATCAGTTTTTTTTAGTTAATCAAACAAGGAAGATGGCTCGAGAAGATGTGGGAAATTGGAGTTGGGGGTCGGTCTGATCCAAAGTAAAATGTTTTGTTGATATTTAATAAACCTAGTTTTCTTTAAGTTATTCAAAAAGGAAATAAAAATCAAGTTCTTAAACAAATTATAGAAGGCTTAAGCGAGTTTCCAAGGGTTTAAAATGTTTTCAAATTTGTTGTTTAAAGTAATTATAAAATAGGTTAAATCAAGGTAAATCAAATGTTGAAATTAAATTATTGAATGTATTAAGGATTGATAATTGATTTATGAAATCAAGCAATAAATAATTAATTAATTTAATTATTTAGATAATTAATTAAAGGTTAATTAATTTATATAATCAAATTAAAAGTTTGATTTATAAATGTGATAAATTAATTGAGCTATATAAAAAAAAGTGGGGGAAATTAAATAAAGGATAATTGCTTAATGACATTATTAAGGAAGGTAATTAATGGGTAATTACTGAATGTGATTTATCTAATGATAATTTCTTAATGAAAGTAATTGAGGACTAATTACGTAGAGTAATTAGTAAGTAATTAAGGATAATTAATTATTGAATGTGATTAATCAAGGTTGATTAATGAATGTGATAAATTATTTAAAGACTAATTACTGAATGTAATTAGAGAGGATAATTAGGGATGATTAATTAATGGGTTGTAATTAATTATTGTTAAGTAAGCAAGATTTTAAAATGATTAAAGTAATTAATTTAATTAGTAATGGGTGACAAATTAATCTTGCTTGTGAATGATTGGCTGAAAATTTCTGATATGAATGTTTGAGATATGATATGTTTGTCTTCAACGTTGATTATGTGGCTATCTGTCGATAATGAATTGCTGTATAAAAAGTGACACCTTGCATTTAAAGGTTGAATTGTGTTTCGCTTAAAAAACGTGGGTTAGGTTGGTATTGAATTCGAAGAGACCGGGGTCGGGTGTTAGCAAATACCCGAAACCACTTCGATTCTTTATAGATTGATATGTGAAATCAATAGGCTGGAATGGAATGATTTAAGTAAATTGAACTATTTAATCTAAGTTTGGTACTTAGAAATTGTTAAGAGACATAAGTAATGTCTATAACGATTTGTGAACTTGTAATTGATACAAGTTGCCCAGGTTATATAGTAGCTGTATGCTTTTGTATTTCTTGTTTGATGGGTTTACTCACGCTGGTTTCCAGCCTGACCCGGGTGTTACTTTGATGTAATGCTCGGGTCAGACCGAGTATTACAGATTTTCAGGTGAGGACATTCTAGAACTCAGGAAGCATGCTGGATGATAGGAACGTATGGAGTGTATCCGCTGTGCGTTGTTGTTGTAGATCTAGGAAAAGTTGTTTTTACTGTCCAGTGATTGTGAAATGTGTAACTCTTATGTATAAAAATGTAATTTGATAAGTACAGTTTTCCTTTGTATAACTGCTATTCATTTGATATTATATTTTGATCCGCTGCGAATGTGAGAATCTGTGTTTTGGTGTTTCTATTTCTTCTATCTCTTTATTCTTTTCTTAACTATCTGGAATTTTCGGGATCGAAAATTCCAGGTCGTTACATTTGGTATCAGAGCCAGGTTAAGCGAGAACCTTGGCTCTGGTGGGGGATACTCATTAAGGATAGGGTCAACGGTACCCTAGAATGAGTTGAGCGCGCGCGCGTGTGTGTGTGTGTGTGTGTGTGTGTGTGTGTGTGTGTGTATGAGAGAGAGTACTTGTTATTTGCTTATATAAAGATTTTAAATGATTTTATAGAAGAATATATTTTGATATATAAAGCAATATTTCTTTCTAATAAACATTAAGGTAATTGGTTGTTAAATTATTGGAATTAAATTAAATGGTAATAGAAATACAACCAAATTGAAATTAAATAAAGATAAGTTTGAAATGGATTCAAACTGAAATCAAATCTTGAATTAGGGAAGGAGTTTTAGAATAAGATAATTATGAATTGGTTTCCAGATATGATAATCTTGGTTATTATCATAAATGGTTGTTGCATTTAATAATAAAATGTGTATTAATGAGTAAGCAAAATGAAATGTTTTAAGAAAGTAAAACATTTAGGTAAGTATAAGTTATAAATTGGAATTGAAGATGATCTGAATTGTAAAGATTTAAATCTGGATCCAGAATTTGAAAATTGTTTCAAAGTGCTATAGAAATAATAAATAATTTAATGTATTTGAATGAAGAGGTTCTGTTTCAAACAAGAGTTGTTTGAAAATTTAAGAAATTTGTTTTGAATCAAAACCAAAGGTGGTTTAAATTTTAAAATTTGGTTTCGTGACCTAAGAAGGAAATATGTATATATATATGTGTGGATATACATAATATTTTGAAATAAACTCTAAATTGATGAGTTTTGATTTTCCCTGAAGTGTGATATAAAACCCAAAGGGATATAAATTTTGAACTCATAAGTGGGAAAGAATTTTGAAATTTGAAGCGAGAATTCAAATTTAAGTAGGGTTGACTGGATTAGGTAAATTGAATTTAACTTTGGAAAGCTAAATAATTTAACAAACCACCTGAATTGGTAATTTCAAAATGAAATTGGGATTTAACTTGGAAAGTTAAATGGTTGATTGAATTGGGAGTTTGAGTAATCTCATAATGGGTTTGAGATCTGGAAATGGATGGATGTTTTAAAATAATTGGATAATATCACCCTGTTGTTATTAATAATCTTTAAATTGTGAATTGGATTTGTTTAAATAAATGAGGAATGAAGTGTGGTAATATATCCATTATTGAGATAAAAAGGGGAATTAAAGTTTAATTTGAGAATAAGGATATGGGATTACTTTGAACTAAAATTTTGAATAATTACATTTGTAAATTAAAATTGTTTAAGGAACTAGTTTCAAACTGGAAGATAAAATTGAGCGATAAATTAAAAAAAAATTAAGATAAAATTGTTTTGAACTCTTATTTGAACTTTGAAAAAAGGTTAAGTGAAGATAATTTAAAATGGAAGGATTGGACTCAGAATTAATTGTTTAAAAATTTGGATTATCGATTTTAAAAAAAAAATTGATTTAAGAGGCTAAATCAACATTTAAAAATTTAACTCGAATTTATATAATTCGGGATGGTTTAAATTTGAAATTTGAATTGAATTGGTTCAAATTGAATTTGATTTAAAATTAATTGGATTTGTGATTAAAGATGTATAAGTTTAAAAATTCAAATGGAAAATTTGAATTGGATTGATTTGAAATGATTTGAAAATTGAGGTGGGTTCAATTTGAAATTAGTCCAAATTGATTTGAATAATTTGGATTTGTAATCAAAGTTGAATAAAGTTAAATTTGGAAAGAAACTGAGGATAATTCAACTTGAATTGGGATTAAATCAATTTCAATGGAAATTGAAGTTATTTAAATTGGAGTTAAGTCAATTTAAATGGAAGTGGAAATTTAAATTAAATTGATTGGAAATGGAGGTTGGGAATTGAATAGTTTGACTCTGGACTATTTTCAAAATAATTGTTTTAGTATAAATCTATTTTTCCAAACTATTTACAACTTTTCTTTTAAAACCTAAAACTATCTTATACATACACAATTATTTTTGGAACTATTTAACAATTTTCCAACTGTTTTATAAACTAATTACTGTTTTTCAACTACTATTATAACTAATTACTATTTTATAGCTATTTTGCAATTATTTAAAATTTTGATAACTATTTAATTATTTTCTAACTATTTTACAATTACTTAACTATTTTGCAGCTATTTTACAAACTAATAATTATTTTTCAATTACTTATCTATTTTTAACTTTTCAAGCTATTTTCTAAATTCAAACTGGACGGAGTTCGAACTGCTTATGGTTAAATTCCCAATTGAGATAAGAATTGAGGTAATAATCCAAATAAGGATTCAAGCAATTGTGAGTAAGTGAATAAAAATCAAGGGAATGTCAATAGAAAGAGAATTGATTTGGGTTAATAATCAATAAAGATAAATACGTAGGATGTGCGTATATTATTTTATTCGCATAGTGATTTGATCCAGATTCGAGCACAGAATTCCGAGATAGTTATATCGATCCGAGTTGGGATTTTCCACTCGATTTTCGACGGCGAACCTGGATATGGCTTGTTGTTTGATTCTGGATATTCTCTATCATAGTTATGGCTATGCAAGGAGAATGACGGCTTCTAATCAAGAAACCAGATCTGATCCGCACTAGGAAGTCGGATGGACGATACTAGTTCGGAAGTGAAATTGTGTGATCGAGTGAGCGATCAGATTGATATAGCGTACGGATGATATGTGTACATCGTACGGGTTTGAATGAAATTGATACTGGGAATTTGTGGATAAGAAATGTTAGATGATTTTTGAAAATGAAAGTATATTTTGTGAAATATACAATGAATAAATGTGGAAATTGGATATTTCTATGGTAAAAATTTATTTTATAGAAGTAAGTAATTTGGTAAGTGACTTTATAGAGTAATCAAATTTGAATATTTGATTTGAATAAACAAAGACATATATATCTTTATTATGTAAGATAAATCTCCCCTTGTTGAATCTTTTGCCGAAAGGAAAGGATCTTCTTGAAAATATTTGAAGTATAAAAAGGGTTTTATACAAGTTTGAAATGATTCGAAAAATTTTCAAAGTTATATATATCTATATATATTGATGTAAAGGATCTTATGAGAATGATTTTGGGAAAAGGTTTTTGGAACCTTTGTATTTGGAAAGGCCTTTTGATTTTTGGGTAAAATCAATATTAGAATTTGGGAAGCCTAACTTGAGAATTATCGATTTTGGGATAATCAATTTTGTGTAAAGGAGCTTTGTATGAGATCATACTAGGTGTATGATTTGAAAGATACTATATGTGTATAGTATAAAGTGTTTTGATGATGGCTTTGGGAAAAAGGCGCTCCCTTGGAATGAACTTCTCAGGAGTGCCACCGGGTGGTGCTGCCTTGAGCCCCAAGGGGGGTTCTAAAGTTGATCCTGTGAGGAGTCCGGACAAAACTTGTTCCTGAGGATTATGAGTAGAGTATACCATAGCGAAAGTCGTGTGTGCCGCTGAGAGCCAACGGTCTACGTTTGATTTTATATCTGTAGACTGCGACCTATGGTAACATAGCGAAAGTTGTGTGTGCCGCTGAGAGCCAATAGTCTGCGTTTGATTTTACATCGGTAGACTGCGACCTATGTAGGAGTGGAGAAGTTTCATTTTGACAGCGAAAGTCATGTGTGCCGCTGAGAGCCAATGGTTACATGGACTTTTGCTGCGATGGCAACGTAACCCTGGAATCTAACTGCGATCTGTTGTGGGTTCCATGGCGTAATCGAGGGGCGCGGAGTGCCTACAGTTACATGGACTTTTGCTGCAATGGCAACGTAACCCAGGATGTAACTATGACCATGGATGGGGGTGATGATTTCCAGAGCATTCTCACCAAAGATATTTTCTCTATTTTCAAAAATGTTTTCTATATTTTCAACAAATTATTTTTCAATTATTTTCACTGGGTGTTGAAAACGGGTTTACCAAGTACTTATAGATTTTCAGTCTTACGTCTGATCAACGTATGACTGAATTTCTATAAGAACGAGGACGGACTTGTTAAAACATCGGGTTATAAAAGTATTTTTATAAAACTATTTTGGTAAAATTATATAGATTTTAAAGTATTTTAAAATGATCAAAAGTGATTTAATTTATATTAAGTATTTTAATAAATCTGGCTTCGCTCCTTTTCGAGGACGAAAAGATTCTAAGGGGGGAGGAATGTGATAACCCGGATTTTTGAACATCTAATAATTGGATAATTATCTAGTTTGTAGATTGTATAGAAAAGAAAATTTTGATAATTATATATATCTGGATATAAGTATTTATTTAATAATCTTTTTATATACTTTAAATTTACAAAAGGAAACCCATATTTTCAAGTAAATTAGATATACTTGTTGATTACTATTGTTCATATATATACATAGCTGTAAATAAAACTATGATTTGGAATTCTATATACATATCTTAAAAATGAATTGATTTAAAAACTCTACAACTAGTATTTATATATAGTTATCAATTGAAGTATAAATAATTTAAGTTTAAAATTTAAATAAAAATAAATAAAGGTTCTATTATATTTCTTTAAAGTATACATGAGATAAATATATTATATAAAGATTTATAAAACATTTTAAAATATAATTTTACACACAAAATACAAGTGTTGGAATATTAACACATAATTTAACAAATGTAAGCCAAAGAATTTATGCAATCAACAAGTGTCACAATTTTCTTAATATTTTCTTTTATTTTTAAAATCATAAACTTAAGCTATAATTATATCTATACATCCTCTTTTAATTCTTTTTATTTTTCGTCTTTTGAAACAAAGAAAACAAAAATTTGAATAATGCAAATCAGTAAACTAATTCACAAACCTGGGCAGATCAAAGCAAATACGTATTCAAAGTAATTTTAAAACTGGAAATCTCAAATCTTGGAAGCAATGGTAAATATAGTGATTCAAACTCAAAAACTGAAGTATCAAAATGCAAGATCAAGATCAAAGGATAAAACTCTGACCTGAAGCAATCAAGTTTTCAAAGCAAGCAAATTCAGGATCAAAACATCAATTAATTAACAATCCTCAGTTTTGATAGAGACAGTCCAGATTAGAAATTCTTTCCTCTGTTTTATGTTCAAGTTATGTTGAGGTGAGTAGACTTTAATTCTTTTAAGTTAAATCATCTGCAAAATTGGTGCATGCCTCAAATGATGATGAAAATAACTTAATTTGATGTGCATGAATGGGATAATAATTATTAGGTATATAGATAACAACTCTGCATTATATGGCTGAGTGCACAGATGTGAATCTCTGTTTATTCATGACTGACTAAATATGTTCAAAGAAATTTGAATGTTTCCCTGATTTTCTTTTAGCATATTATGATTAAAGAAATATAGGTGTAATGGTGTAATTCAAATTTAAAACATTTAAGTATAGTCCAGGTTCTTTTAAAAACAGACTTCTCTGTCTATAACTGGGAGTAAACCTTTACCATAAAACAGTTTAAAATTTTGGTGATTTGTTTTGTTGCATGAGATGAAAATCTATAGAAAATAGTAGTATACCAAATTACTTGAAGGTTGGGTTGTAAATGTATGCACAAACAATTGAATTGACTGGAATATACCTGAACATGTGTACATTAATTCTGTTGTTCTTCACTGGCTTAAGAACAGCTTTTCAAAATTTCATATCTTCTCATAGATTTGATTTCAGGTTTGAATTTCTGAATGGAAACTGACCCTAACTATATAATATCACTTCTAAAAATAATTTCAGGATTTTACATTTTGTAATTAATTCAAATTTGGGAAAAATTCAGTGAAGAACAATTTGGGTTAAAAATCAAACATTTTGATTTGATAACTGGAACCTATAATCTGATTTGTGAATGTAATTCATGAATTTAGATCGTTAATCATGATTTTTAGGTTAGTAAATCTCAAGTAATTGAGAGTTGAACGTGATATGGATTTCGAGTATTCTCTTGTGATTGGCATAATTGAAGAGGTCGGGGTTCTTATCGAAGGTCGCTTAGGGATTGATGATCGTAGGAAAATTCGTTAGAAAATTTTCTGTTGATCAAATTGGCCGATCTATTTCATTTTAGGGTTTAATGGCCTGTTTTGTCGATGAGTTTTAAACGGAGGAATTTGCAGTCAATGGAGGATCGGACATGACCGGTCCAAGGGTAAGCAATGCAGGATGGTCGGGGTAGCTATGGCCGGAGTTGAAGGGTTCATAACGTCTTAGGAATGGCAGTTCGAGGTGGATTCCGTCAAGTGATGGGCTCCTGAGGGATATACGAATAGCTCGATTTCAGGAATGATGGTGTTTAAGGTTTCTGGGTGATTGATCGTGATGAGGGGGTCGGCGACGACTTGCCTGAGGTCACAGTGACGACCGGAGAAGAGAAATGGCGACGTGCACGTGTACGCACTTGCATGTGTATCTGATGTTTTGGTTTGGTGAATTGCGTTGGGAAATTTTGCTTATAGCTCGAGATCAGTTTCGAGAGTTTTGTGTGAGTTTAAGTGAGCATCAGTTTTTTTTAGTTAATCAAACAAGGAAGATGGCTCGGGAAGATGTTGGAAATTGGAGTTGGGGGTCGGTCTGATCCAAAGTAAAATGTTTTGTTGATATTTAATAAACCTAGTTTTCTTTAAGTTATTCAATAAGGAAATAAAAATCAAGTTCTTAAACAAATTATTGATGGCTTAAGCGAGTTTCCAAAGGTTTAAAATGTTTTCAAATTTGTTGTTTAAAGTAATTATAAAATAGGTTAAATCAAGGTAAATCAAATGATGAAATTAAATTATTGAATGTATTAAGGATTGATAATTCAATTATGAAATCAAGCAATAAATAATTAATTAATTTAATTATTTAGATAATTAATTAAAGGTTGATTAATATATATAATCAACTTAAAAGTTTGATTTATAAATGTGATAAATTAATTGAGCTATATAAAAAAAGGGAAATTAAATAAAGGATAATTGCTTAGTGACATTATTAAGGAAGGTAATTAATGGGTAATTACTGAATGTGATTTATCTAATGATAATTTCTTAATGAAAGTAATTGAGGACCAATTACATAGGGTAATTAGTTTAAGTATGGATTAATTTAGAAATTTATTAAAGGTTAGTAAATTAATGAGTGTAATTAATTAAAGGGTTTATTAATTAATTAAGGGGTTAATTAATTAATGTAAGTAATTTAGGATAATTAATTATTGAATGTGATTAATCAAGGTTGATTAATGAATGTGGTAAATTATTTAAAGACTGATTATTGAATGTAATTAGAGAGGATAATTAGGGAATGATTACTTAATGGGTTGTAATTAATTATTGTTAAGTAAGCAAGATTTTAAAATGATTAAAGTAATTAATTTAATTAGTAATGGGTGACAAATTAATCTTGCTTGTGAATGATTGGCTAAAAATTTCTGATATGAATGTTTGAGATATGATATGTTTGTCTTGAACATTGATTATGTGGCTATCTGTCGATAATGAATTGTTGTATAAAAAGTGACATCTTGCATTTAAAGGTTGAATTGTGTTTCACTTAAAATAACGTGGGTTAGGTCGGAATTGAATTCAAAGAGACTGTGGTCGGGTGTTAGCAAATACCCGAAACCACTTCGATTCTTTATAGATTGATATGTGAAATCGATAGGCTGGAATGGAATGATTTAAGTAAATTGAACTATTTAATCTAAGTTTGGTGCTTAGAAATTGTTGAGAAACATAAGTAATGTCTATAACGATTTGTGAACTTGTAATTGATACAAGTTGCCCGGGTTATATAATAGTTGTATGCTTTTGTATTTCTTGTTTGATGGGTTTACTCACGCTGGTTTCCAGCCTGACCCGGGTGTTACTTTGATGTAATGCTCAGGTCAGACCGAGTATTAAAGATTTTCAGGTGAGGACGTTCTGGAACTCAGGAGGCGAGCTGGATTATATGAGCGTATGGAGTGTATCCGTTGTGTGTTGTTGTTGTTGTAGATCTAGGACAAGTTGTTTTAACTGTCCAGTGATTGTGAAATGTGTAACTCTGATGTATAAAAATGTAATTTGATAAGTACAGTTTTCCTTTGTATAACTGCTATTCATTTGATATTATATTTTGATCCGCTGCAAATGTGAGAATCGGTGTTTTGGTGTTTCTGTTTCTTCTTTTTCTTCTATCTCTTTCTTCTTTTCTTAACTATCTGGAATTTTCGGGATCGAAAATTCTGGGTCGTTGCAATCGTTTTTAAATTTCAAATGTTAACGTTATTTAATTATAAAGTTGAATTCATTTGAATTATTTTAAATTCGAAAATTTCAAATGTCATAACTTCTCCGCTTGAACTGCTATAGTGAAGCTCAATACATGAAAGTTGCTTAGAAATTTGCCGTGAACACAAGGGTGTAACTTTCATGGCCATATTCTGACGTTTATAAAATTCCCATTTTTAGTATTATTATTTGCTAATTATTATTTTTTTACAAATTTTACGGTGTGCTACATTCTTTCCTCCCTGAAAAAATTTTATTCTAGAAATTCCTAAGGAAAAGGTAGCGGAATATGCACTCTGCAACCATGTTGTAAACCTAGTTATCTATAAAACTATCTACTGAACTGGAAATACAATGTGATTAAGTGTACAACATACTATAGGTGAGCTCAATCCTAGCATGAATGCAAAGTACTGACATGTAGGCATGTATGCAAGCATCTTAAATATGCATAAGATTCTGTATAAGTGCAATAATAACAGTAAAAAGTGTGGTAACCATACCCTACCATCCTATCCAGTAACCACGATGCAACCAAAACCTATACAGTACTAAATTTTAGAGAAAGAAAATTTGCCAGAAAAAAGCTCAAGATGAGATGTCTTCATCTTCTCTTTGTTTCCCATGTGCTTTCTACTAGATTATCTCCACATTCCACTTGAACTGTAACGACCAGGTATTTTCAACCATTCGCATCCATTATAAGTGTATAGGTAGACACTCATGCCAGAATTGAATTGCTCAAAATACCGCGTTGTAAATAAAAATTTGGCAAATCTCAGAATATGCAGTAAATAAAAATCACAGATCACAGACACAGAGTAATAATAATGCAGCGGAAGTAAAAGAGATAGTAGTTCATGAAGCTACTATATAAATATATCAGAGTTACATAAGATATAATAGAAGAAATAAAGTACAACATAAGTTTAAATATGATAACCAAGTACAAGCTGAATAGAACAACCGAACTGAAAAGATGAAACTTGACAAGTAGATAATCTCCAGCGATTCCAATCCCCAGAAAGTGGAAATCCGAATCTGTGAATAACTCAGGCTGACCCGAGCGTAAATAAAAATACAAACACTCGAGTCAGGACATACATACTTATACAATGTAAACCAACTCAAGTGAACTGTAGCAAAGGTACATGTAACTTAGAAGATGCTTGGGACCGTCCATCCTCTAAGGATCCGTTAAACTATTTACTATGTAGTAATATACGCTATATACAGTAGTGTCTAATCAGTAAAGTATAATCATATAGAAAATAGCTTTAAGGGGATGGTGAACCTTAACGCGGTCGGATCTTTAAAACCAAAATCGTAGTGGGCTCGCTATAAGGAGATGACACGGCACGCGAGGCAATGCCAGGGTGGATACACCGTTTGCACTTCCGGACCGGTGGTGACGGCAAGCTAGCAGCTTCCGCCCACCTCGAACAATACCACCGAATCAAAGTGGCGCCACATATCGAATCACAAAAGTAATAGAATGGTTTTCGATGGAGCATGCTCGATGAAAGGGTGCGACCCTTTGTGTAGCCTGGTATAGCTCCTGTTTTAGTCATTTATGCCAACTCACGGGAGTTGGGTCCACGTAATATACCTCGAGAACGTCGCCACCATCCTACTTCATTCTGGAATCTCCACCGCGTACACAGTTGTTAATTTGGTTTTCGGTTTTGGCCGACTATAAGACAATATCCGATCCCGGTCTCTTTAACAACCAATCGTTATTATAACCTGTGGTTATAACTTTAAAACAATATTTTATACTTCAAAATAAAATATCCTTTTCAATCCAAATCTTTATCAAAATAAAGATTAAATCATTTCCAAAACCATTTCAATATATCAACATACCATATCTTTCAAATTCAAATATTTATCAAAATAAATATCAAGTCATTTCTAACCATTTCAATATATTAAATTATCATATCCTCTCAAAAACTCCTTTCAAATAAATTTAATATATTAAAATATCATATCTTTCAAAACTTCATTTTTAAATCATTTTAATATCAAAATATCATATCTTTCCAAAGCTTCAATTTCAAATCATCATATAAGTTCAAATCCAAATATTCAACTTTAAATACCTTTTTTTTTGGCAAGGCCAGCCGGTTTTATAATGGACCGTCCACTTTTTATTACGAACATAATAAAAACATGAAGTACAGGAGTAAGGTAGATGCACCTTAACTACAAAAGAAAATAAAAATAAAGAAAATACAGCACAGGAGTGCGACAGAAATATCACAGCTACAGCTAACAACAATCAAACTAAGACTCCTCCGGAGTGATAGTAAGGCGAACATCATCTCCACCCAGGGAAGAAGCCAATGAAGCGTTCCCAAGAAGACCATAAAAGGGGCGAAACAGGAGAGCAAGAGACGGGTCATAAATATCAGCATCAGTCGAGTAAATAAAAGATCGGTCCTATGTAGTATCAGCAAGCATAACAGAATTTACCTCAGCATACGTTCCATCCAAGTTAAGAACCAAGGAATCACCAGAAGGTCGATGGTAAAGGCATTGTAGGTCCGATAGATCAGCGGATACATATCTAAAAAAGGAAACATCCACGGGGTTAAAACGCAAATCAGACCGACGATCAACCCAACATCTCTCAGACTCTACCCAAACAACAGCCAACTGAGACGGAGCTAGGTCCTGAGCAGCAGAGGAAACCACAGTATCAACAACAGGGACAATGGGTACTGAAGGGGTTGCAGGCTGAGCAAGAGAAAGAGAAGACGTCGAACCAGGATCAGGAGATGGAGGTTCAGGAGGAGGAGCAACCAGAGAAACTTTGGGAACCCATTCCCTGAGCGGTGGCCGTGGGAGTGGAATCTTAGGCGCAGCAGCAGAGACAGCATTCAGAAAGTTTCCAAAACCATTTAAATCAAAATAATTCATTTAAACCATTTAAAATTTAATTTTATATACTTTCAAATCAAGTATTCAATTTCCAAAGTTTCAAGCCATTATGAGTTCATTTACTAAGTTAAAACTGTAAACATTGAAAATTTCAACCTTTTACAGCATTAAGAAAAAAGGTGTTGAAAGTTATACTTGAAAACATTTCAATTTAAACCATTTAAACATTATAAAAATCATATTTTTAACATTCAAAGATGTTCATAAAATACTCTTTTAATTAATGATTTTTATAAAGCAAAATTTTATAATTAAATCAAATTTCACAAATCCACTTAATAAATTCAAGTGTAAACTTTCCTATTTCTACATTTAACACTTTATTAACATTTACATTTTTCAAATTTTCATTTCACAAATTAAACTAAATTCCCAATTTATTTAATTAACTTAAAACTTTAAATAAAACCAAATTCCACATTTCCAAATCATTTTAATATATCAAAATATCATGTCTTTCAGTACCACATTTCAAATCATTTTAATACATCAAATAGTTATATTTCAAAACAAATTACTTCATTATTAAATCATAAAAATGAAGTTATTACATTTAATAATTAAATTATTAAATTCCAAAAATTTAAACTTTTCAGTGTTCATTTATGCACTTAAATTTATTAAAACAATGAAAATTCAAGTTTCGCGGCATTTAGAAAATGCTACAGAAAGTTACATTTAAACAATTAAATTTAACAAAAGACAATATTAAAATGCTGTTAATTAACTTTAAATATTCAATAGAATTTCACAAATACTTATATTTTTATTTAAATCATTTTTAACTTATAAAATCATACATTTTCACATTTATAAGTATCATTTAATTTTCCTTAAATTCATGATTTTGTAAGGTTAAGTTTCCTCTCAAAAATCAATATTTATTAATAATTCACTTATTAAATTTCAACATTAAAATTTAAATTCATTACATTAAATTTCAACTTAACACTTAAGTTTAAAATTTCAGATATAACTTAATTCCATTTTATTTAACTTAACTTAAAATTTCACTTTTAAACCAAATTCATAAATTCCAATTTAAGTTCTATTTCAAAAATCCAATTTAACCATTCATTAATTACATTTTCAACTCATACAAAATCATAATTTCTTTATTTAAAACATTTCAAAATCTGTTTAAATCAAATTTCATAAATTTATATTTTTAAAATACCTAAAAATATCTAAAACACTTTATAAAATAACCACGGGTCTGTATATAGTTTTCTAGCCTAGGTCAAGTGATACGGATATGTATCATTTCAACCCGCAGTTTAAAAAGAAAAATCCGGGTTTCATCATTTCAAACCCGCAGTCCCAAGTAAATAAAATAAGTTGAAAATCATTCAGGCCTATCATTTCAGCCCATAACGATTTCTCCCTATTCTAAAGTCTGTTCGGGTATGTATCGTTTCAACCCATAGTGATTTCTAATCTACAGGGAACTTGCAGTATGATAAACATATATAAATGAATAGTAACAACATATATACAAAAAAATCACATGGCAGTTATAACATCATATTTAATTCTGCACATTCAATTGTTGTTGTTTCACAACTGCATAAGTATAAATGTCGTGTGAGCTTTACTCACCTTTTATGGCTGGAGATTGCAATACAAATGGCACAACTGATTCCAGAAGGCAATAGCACAATTTTTGATTTGAGTGGAGAGCAAATCCAAGCTATAGAACTTGTGTTATAACCCAAAACAAACAAAATAAAATTATAATTCAATACAACATTGAATAGGAATAACTTTGAATTGAAAAGCAATATGAATACACAACTTTTTGCCTTGCTTTCTACACTTGCTAGCACGGCTTAGGGAATGTTTTGGCTCAGGTTTGGACATACTTTGGTTCAGGTTTGGGTCCTATCAGGCATGTCTACAAGGTATTGAAGTGGTGGAGGAGTTACTACGCATGAATATGAAGAGGTTTATGCAAAATAGTGGTTTTTGGTTCATTTTGGGCTTGGCTACATGGATCTATGGCTCGGCTATGGCATGTTTCAGATCTGGACAGAGGATGAAGGTGATGGTTAGGGGTGTGTCAAGGTGGTGGTGGAGCAATAGGAGGTGGCCAAGGTCATCTAAGGTGATGGTGATGAAGACTAGGTGGCTAGACATGCTTTTTAAGGAGTTTTAACATAGTTTTTGTGGATTTTGCATCATGGGATGGTCATGGCACTTGCTGGTCAGAGGAGGAAGGGTTTTGGTCGTGTATGATGTGTGTTATTGATGGAGTGAGAAACTTTCACGTGAATAAGCAAAAGAAAAGGAACGGCTACAATAAATTGATGCATTGATTGAAAAAGAAACGGTAAAAGAAACGGTGAAACGACTTTACGTTTCTTAGCTTTTAAATCCTTTCATACTTCCTTTTCTTTTAAATCAAGTAAAACAAAATAAACTTCAGCAAGTACATCTAAAAACCGCAACAAAGTGAAATAAAATAAAAATATATAATTAAATTTAAATAAAATATAAAAAGAATTAAGGAAATTGCTTAAAAATTGAAAACAGGGTTCAAAAATTACAATTAAAACATCAATGGCTTTGGAAAAATATCTACTTCATTTTAAAAATATTCTAAAGCAAGATTTTGAAATAAAATAATTTATTTATCATTTATAAAATAAAATAAATAATTAAATTGGAGAAAAATAGAAAAGAACTAAAGAAAATGTTTAAAAATTGAAAACGGAGCATGGAAATTACAAGAAAAATACTACTAGCTCTAGAAAAATTCCTACCTCACTTCAAAAATATCAAAAGACAAAAACATACATAAAATATCATACAAAATATATTACAATAAAATATGACAAAGAAAAATAAAATTTATACTATTTAAAATAACAAAATTGCAGAATAAACGAATTGCACTCAATATTGAAATATACATAACTTTCACAATTTAAATCTGTTTCCAACGAAACAAAAAGCAGTGTTCCTAAAATTTTATGTACTTTCATAATAAAGGATAAAATTTAAATTTTCAAACTTTTAAAATTTTAAATTAAAAGTCAAAGTTTGACTATTTTGACCAAAAATTCACTTTTTGGAAAATATTCTTTTTAGTCATGCTTTGGAATGATAATTCATAGCAAAACTAAAGTTTATATTTAAAAGAACAAAAAATCATTCAAAATAAATAAAATAAGTTTTTTTAAATCAAAAATTCAATTAAAATATACAAGAAAATAAATCACAAAATACAGGGTTGTTACACTCTCCCCCACTCAAAACTTTTCGTCCCCGAAAAGGAATGAGGTACGAGAAAGCACAGAAAAAAATAGAAATGAAATAAGATTAAGACAAGGTGACAAGAAAATTGAAATTATACCTGATAACTGTTGTTATAAGTAAGTTTAACAAGGTGGAGATGATCTTTCCAAGATTCTCCAAAATCAAGAACACAAGCACGCAAAAATAGATTCAAAATGAGTACCAAAGATTATAGAAAGATTTCTAAACAGGAAGATTATAGAAAGATGCCTATACCAGTCTATAGCAAGATAAGGATGATAAGGATAACCAAAAGATAGTTTGAAAAACAAAATAAGGAAATAAATTTGAAAGCATGGAAATTTCAACTTAAATAGAGAATAAATCTTTATACAAGTTAAATAAATCTTAAATATCTCAAATTTCATTATCTTATTATCCAATCATCTAAAATTAACAATTTTTAAAACCATGGGTTCGAAAAATAATCATGTATTACACTCACAATGTACTTAATAAATTTTATTCTTCTTTGTTCCTAATTAAAATTAAATTTATTTCTCTCAATATATTTATCACTCATGTTAAAATGCTTACACTTATTATAACTGCTTTATTTTATTCTTAGTTCTTCTAACTTTATTTTATTGTAAGTTATTCAATTACCCTTTATTATATTTACCTCTGTTAATCATTTTTTAATTAAAATTTAAGTGTATAACATTTATTATAACCACTCAAATTTTATTTATAAAATATTTTTATATTGTATATTATCCAATTACATTGTTAACTTCTGAAATTTAGGTAAGTTATATTTGAATGCAATTGTATTATACAAATAAAACGTTCCAATTAAATCATTTCATACAATATTCATCCAAAATTTTGATTTTCTTTTTATAATTGAATTTAAGAATTAAATTTTCGATTTCTTTAAACCATTTAGAGATAAATAATGTATGTACATAACTTATCGAATCAAATTGAAATCATATGTCTATATATATTATATATCAAGTCATATTCTAGAAATTCAAATAAATTTGATTTCCCAAAACAAAGCTGTAGCAAGACTACAGAACAGTCTCTTCACTTCGAAACTCGAAAATGAACGTCGATGATGCTGCAGTCATCACCGAAGTTATTTCCCAGCGACAATGAGAAGAGCACTAATTTTAAACTTTAAAATTCTTTGGAAACAAATTTCTATTTGAAAACACTTTAATTAATATATCCCTTTTAAAACTTTTAAACAAAAGGTTTGAAACCATCGGAAATTAAATTCTCAAATTTCTTGTTTTAAATTCATTTCAGTTCCCAAATAAATTTATAAACAACTATCTATAAATTCATTTATAGAACAATAAATGATAAATTAAGTATTATCATTTCAAATAATCAATTTTAAATCAATTTATTAAGTTCCATAAATTTACTTATATATCAAAATTTTATTTCATTAACCAAATTTTAAAATAATATTGTGTCAGTTTGTTCTGTCAAAGTGTTTTGGAAATCTTATCGATAGCGTTGATCAGACGAATCGATTAGAAACCCAATTCAACATCAACAACTCAAACAACACAATATATAAAACAAAACATAGATATACAAGTATAATTCAAAATGTTTGGAAGAATAGATTGGAAACAAAAGACAAGATGATTAAATAACAAAATAGGGAGGTGGATAGGCTTAAGTAAATCGTGGGCAACCTTAACCGGGTCAACCGTGACTTAAATAATAAGATCGATGTGGATTTTCTAGGGTAAATCTACATTCAATCTCAATAGATAAAGTTTGGAATAACAAAAGATATTAGCATCTAAACCAAGGATAGATATAAATCTCTGGTGAATCGATGCTAATTGTAAAGGCGTCTCACCCCTTTACAATTCAATTTGAAATTAGCGTGACCACCGACTCACTAAAAAGATCATTCGAAGCGGAGTTATGGAATACTCCAGAGTCAAAAGAAGATGAATAGTGAGGGATACGAATGAATTTTGGAACCGTAGGGGACGTTCTAAAATTCAAAGGAACCGAGTCAAAAAGGAAGAGATTCAAACTCGAATGAAAGTGATTCTGTAAATACATTCACTCCATATGCTGAGTTTCGCCTAGAGCTAACCTGGCTCTGATACCAACTGTAACGACCAGGTATTTTCAACCATTCGCATCCATTATAAGTGTATAGGTAGACACTCATGCCGGAATTGAATTGCTCAAAATACCGCGTTGTAAATAAAAATTTGGCAAATCTCAGAATATGCAGTAAATAAAAATCACAGATCACAGACACAGAGTAATAATAATGCAGTGGAAGTAAAAGAGATAGTAGTTCATGAAGCTACTATATAAATATATCAGAGTTACATAAGATACAATAGAAGAAATAAAGTACAACATAAGTTTAAATATGATAACCAAGTACAAGCTGAATAGAACAACCGAACTGAAAAGATGAAACTTGACAAGTAGATAATCTCCAGCGATTCCAATCCCCAGAAAGTGGAAATCCAAATCTATGAATAACTCAGGATGACCCGAGCGTAAATAAAAATACCAACACTCGAGTCAGGACATACATACTTATACAATGTAAACCAACTCAAGTGAACTGTAGCAAAGGTACAAGTAACTTAGAAGATGCTTGGGACCGTCCATCCTCTAAGGATCCGTTAAACTATTTACTATGTAGTAATATACGCTATATACAGTAGTGTCTAATCAGTAAAGTATAATCATATAGAAAATAGTAAGGGGATGGTGAACCTTAACGCGGTCGAATCTTTAAAACCAAAATCATAGTGGACTCGCTATAAGGAGATGACACGGCACGCGAGGTAATGCTAGGGTGGATACACCGTTTGCACTCCCGGACCGGTGGTGACGGCAAGCCAGCAGCTTCCGCCCACCTCGAACAATACCCCCGAATCAAAGTGGCGCCACATATCGAATCACAAAAGTAATAGAATGGTTTTCGATGGAGCATGCTCGATGAAAGGGTGCGACCCTTTGTGTAGCCCGGTATAGCTCCTATTTTAGTCATTTATGCCAACTCACGGGAGTTGGGTCCACGTAATATACCTCGAGAACGTCGCCACCATCCTACTTCATTCTGGAATCTCCACCGCGTACACAGTTGTTAAAATGGTTTTCGGTATTGGCCGGCTATAAGACAATATCCGATCCCGGTCTCTTTAACAACCAATCGTTATTATAACCCGTGGTTATAACTTTAAAACAACATTTTATACTTCAAAATAAAATATCCTTTTCAATCCAAATCTTTATCAAAATAAAGATTAAATCATTTCCAAAACCATTTCAATATATCAACATACCATACCTTTCAAATTCAAATATTTATCAAAATAAATATCAAGTCATTTCTAACCATTTCAATATATTAAATTATCATATCCTTTCAAAAACTCCTTTCAAATCAATTTAATATATTAAAATATCATATCTTTCAAAACTTCATTTTTAAATCATTTTAATATCAAAATATCATATTTTTCCAAAGCTTCAATTTCAAATCATCATATAAGTTCAAATCCAAATATTCAACCTTAAATACCTTTTAAATTCAAAGATACCATTCGTTTATTATCATTACAAATCACCTTCTATATAGCTTATATTTAAATCAAAATAATTCATTTAAACCATTTAAAATTTAAGTTTATATACTTTCAAATCAAGTATTCAATTTCCAAAGTTTCAAGCCATTATGAGTTCATTTACTAAGTTAAAACTATAAACATTGAAAATTTCAACCTTTTACAGCATTCAGAAAAAAGGTGCTGAAAGTTATACTTGAAAACATTTCAATTTAAACCATTTAAACATTATAAAAATCATATTTTTAACATTCAAATATGTTCATAAAATACTCTTTTAATTAATGATTTTTATAAAGCAACATTTTATAATTAAATCAAATTTCACAAATCCACTTAATAAATTCAAGTGTAAACTTTCCTATTTTTACATTTAACACTTTATTAACATTTACATTTTTCAAATTTTCATTTCACAAATTAAACTAAATTCCCAATTTATTTAATTAACTTAAAACTTTAAACAAAACCAATTTCACATTTCCAAATCATTTTAATATATCAAAATATCATGTCTTTCAGTACCGCATTTCAAATCATTTTAATATATCAAATAGTTATATTTCAAAACAAATTACTTCATTATTAAATCATAAAAATGAAGTTATTACATTTAATAATTAAATTATTAAATTCCAAAAATTTAAACTTTTCAGTGTTCATTTATGCACTTAAATTTATTAAAACAATGAAAATTCAAGTTTCGCGGCATTTAGAAAATGCTACAGAAAGTTACATTCAAACAATTAAATTTAACAAAAGACAATATTAAAATGATGTTAATTAACTTCAAATATTCAATAGAATTTCACAAACACTTATATTTTTATTTAAATCATTTTTAACTTATAAAATCATACATTTTCACATTTATAAGCATCATTTAATTTTCCTTAAATTCATGATTTTATAAAGTTAAGTTTCCTCTCAAAAATCGATATTTATTAATAATTCGCTTATTAAATTTCAACATTAAAATTTGAATTCATTACATTAAATTTCAAAGTAACACTTAAGTTTAAAATTTCAAATATAACTTAATTCTATTTTATTTAACTTAACTTAAAACTACACTTTTAAACCAAATTCATAAATTCCAATTTAAGTTCTATTTCAAAAATTCAATTTAACCATTCATTAATTACATTTTTAACTCATACAAAATCATAATTTCTTTATCTAAAAAAATTTCAAAATCTATTTAAATCAAATTTCATAAATTTATATTTTTAAAATACTTAAAAATATCGAAAACACTTTATAAAATAACCACGGGTCTGTATATAGTTTTCTAGCCTAGGTCAAGTGATACGGATATGTATCATTCCAACCTGCAGTTTAAAAAGAAAAATCCGGGTTTCATCATTTCAAACCCGCAGTCCCAATTAAATAAAATAAGTTGAAAATCATTCAGGCCTATCATTTCAGCCCATAACTATTTCCCCCTATTCTAAAGTCCGTTCGGGTATGTATCATTTCAACCCATAGTGATTTCTAATCTACAGGGAACTTGCAGTATGATAAACATATATAAATGAACAGTAACAACATATATATGATAACAGATGATACGACATGAAATTTAACAGGTTTAACATCATATCTACAAAAAATCACTTGGCAGTTATAACATCATATTTAATTCTACACATTCAGTTGTTGTTGTTTCACAACTGCATAAGTATAAATGTCGTGTGAGCTTTACTCACCTTTTATGGCTGGAGATTGCAATACAAATGGCACAACGGATTCCAGAAGGCAATAGCACAATTTTTGATTTGAGTAGAGAGCAAATTCAAGCTATAGAACTTGTGTTATAACCCAAAACAAACAAAATAAAATTATAATTCAATACAACATTGAATAGGAATAACTTTGAATTGAAAAGCAATATGAATACACAACTTTTTGCCTTTCTTTCTACACTTGCTAGCACGGCTTAGGGAATGTTTTGGCTCAGGTTTGGACATACTTTGGTTCAGGTTTGGGTCCTATAACGCATGGCTACAAGGTATTGAAGTGGTGGAGGAGTTACTACGCATGAATATGAAGAGGTTTATGCAAAATAGTGGTTTTTGGTTCATTTTGGGCTTGGCTACATGGATCTATGGCCCGGCTATGTTATGTTTCAGATCTGGGCAGAGGATGAAGGTGATGGTTAGGGGTGTGTCAAGGTGGTGGTGGAGCAATAGGAGGTGGCCAAGGTCATCTAAGGTGATGGTGATGAAGACTAGGTGGCTAGACATGCTTTTTAAGGAGTTCTAACATAGTTTTTGTGGATTTTGCATCATGGGATGGCCATGGCACTTGTTGGTCAGAGGAGGAAGGGTTTTGGTTGTTTATGATGTGTGTTATTGATGGAATGAGAAACTTTCACGTGAATAAGCAAAAGAAAAGGAACGGCTACAATAAATTGATGCATTGATTGAAAAAGAACGGTGAAACGACTTTACGTTTCTTAGCTTTTAAATCCTTCCATACTTCCTTTTCTTTTAAATCAAATAAAACAAAATAAACTTCAGCAAGTACATCTAAAAACCGAAACAAAGTGAAATAAAATAAAAATATATAATTAAATTTAAAGAAAATATAAAAAGAATTAAGGAAATTGCTTAAAAATTGAAAACAGGGTTCAAAAATTACAATTAAAACAGCAATGGCTTTGGAAAAATATCTACTTCATTTTAAAAATATTCTAAAGCAAAATTTTGAAATAAAATAATTTATTTATCATTTATAAAATAAAATAAATAATTAAATTGGAGAAAAATAGAAAAGAACTAAAGAAAATGTTTAAAAATTGAAAATAGGGCATGGAAATTACAAGAAAAATACTACTAGCTCTAGAAAAATTCCTACCCCACTTAAAAAATATTAAACGACAAAAACATACATAAATAGCATATCAAAACATATTACAATAAAATATGACAAAGAAAAATAAAATTTATACAATTTAAAATAACAAAATTGCAGAATAAACGAATTGCACTCAATATTGAAATATACATAACTTTCACAATTTAAATCTGTTTCCAACGGAAAAAAAAGCAGTGCTGCTAAAATTTTATGTACTTTCATAATAAAAGATAAAATTTAAATTTTCAAACTTTTAAAATTTTAAATTAAAAGTCAAAGTTTGACTATTTTGACCAAAAATTCACTTTTTGGAAAATATTCTTTTTAGTCATGCTTTGGAATGATAAGTCATATCAAAACTAAAGTTTATATTTAAAAGAACAAAATTAATCATTCAAAATAAATAAAATAAGTTTTTTTAAATCAAAAATTCAATTAAAATAATTAAAATATACAAAAAAATAAATCACAAAATACAGGGTTGTTACATGAACCAACCTAATTTTTTGTTATAAAGCTTTTTAACTCTATGCTCCACTATATGTAACGACCCATAATTTTTATTTAATTAAAATTTGAATATTTAATTAATTTTAAATATTAATAAGTCGAATAAATTTTATTCGAATAATTGAATTTAATTGATAATTAAATCGATAATATAATATGTTAAATTTTGGAAATAATTGTAAATTGAGTTAAATATGATTGAAAATGATTTGGGAAATTTTATTATATCATATTTAAGTTAGAATGATGTTTTAGAACTTTCAAAATCGAACTAAGAGTTTATCTGTGAAAATTGAATATTTTAATATTTAAATCGACTAGTGAAATTATTCAATTTTTGAACAGTCTCAGAATTGGACGAAACCAGTTCCATTGGATCCGTAATATTTTGTTATTATCGGATTTCAATTTTCGTAGCAATCGGAGTTATCGTTTGATCGTGGCAGCTCGAAACGCATCGAAATTGTTTTTTAATATTAATTTGGCGAGTTAAAATAGTCATATTTCAAAAAGTCTCGGATTTCGACGAAACCAGTTTCATCAGATCCGTAATGTGATATTATTGTATGGTTTCAAATTACGTGTCAATCGGATTTACCGTTTGTCCGGTGCAAGCTAAAACACCTAGAAAATCGTTTAATCGGTTTAATTTTAAATCGAACGTTTATTGCCATAACTCGCACAGATGACCGAATTAGCTTCCGAAACACGTTCCATTGTGTTCGGAACGCGGGGTAAATCTTAGAAACGCCAACCGGCACGCTTCGTTTGGAGTTCGGAAATTCCGGGTGAATAGTAAATTGGAAAATTTTCTATAAACCCCCCCCCCCCCCCCCCCCCCCGCCGCTCTCTTCATTTTTGCAAATTATCAAACCCTTAGGGTTAAAATCTGCAGCCGCCACCTCCATTAAATTCAATGGCCAGAATTTTGTTTTCTTTTCTCCTCAATTACTTTCAATCCATCAACAATTAGAGAAAGTGTTCAACATGAAACTTGTAGAGCATGAAGAGAGCTTTCAATCCATACGGTGATGATCGTGTTTGGAGCGACGTGGAGGGAGGTACAGGGGGCCGACGCCCTGATGTTGCGCACGTGAATCTAGGGGCTGTGGGTGGCCGAGTTGCAGGTGGTGGTGGCCGTGGGTAGCTCTCGTCGAAGGCATTCAAATGGAACTCTCTGATCGAGATATATGTTGGTGATGATGGAGTATAAATTAACCTTAGTTTCATGAAGATGGGTTCTATGGTGCGTGCAAATTACTGGGAAAAAAGACATGAGATGGAAGATGGTATGGGACGGCCAAGATTGCAGGGAGCAAGATCCTAGGGCTGTGATTTGGTGGAAGGTTTAAAAATGAAATTAAATGTTGTAAATTTATGAATAAAAAGTCGTGTAACTTATGAAATTCATAACTTTTTCATACGAGGTCGAAAACGCGTGAAACCAGTTGCGTTGGAATCGTATGGATGAGCACTACGCGATGGAATTGGATTGGAGTCGTTTGGAGTTAGTGAGAATTTCGGGTGAAATTAAACGTCCGTTTAATTTTATTCGAAATAAATCGCTAAAACGGAAATTAAAATCAAGATGAGAACTTCTCACTCAATCGAATCGGTTTCGATTTTATTTTAAATAGTTAGATTTAAAATTCTTGAATGCATGTTTGAATGATGATTGTTATCTACTAATTGTTAAAATAGACATTATGCGCCGTTAGTAAGCGGATGTTATTTATTAAAAACATATACCGCGAATATTTCATAAACAGTGAAATTGGTATTATATATAATAGCTATATATATATTGGCATATGTATATATTGCAGTTATTGATTTCCCGCATTGTATAGCGGATGAGACCCTATTGCGCCGTCTATTAAGCGGATAATATTTTAAATCCCATATACCGCGATAATTCCGTACTGGAGCGGAATTGGTATTGTGCTAATGTTTGTGGATGCAGGAAAACAGGTTGGAGGGATCCAACTGGATTTCTCAACAGTATTTATTTGATTTCAGATATTTTGATATTTGATGGATTATCATATCGATATATGATATCGTTATTGTCGTGATTGACTATTTGGTATGTTGCATCATTGGGCCAAATTTTGGAATTTTAAAATGATTTTTTACGTGATTTTTGAAGAGTATACGTTATAAAATATTTTTGGAATAGATCCATTTTAAATAAATAAACGTTATACTTTTAAAAGTTATAAAAATTATGATTTTTGAGAAATATAGTTAAAGGTTGATTTTTGAAAATATGGGATTAATGATTTTATAAAATAGTTTAAATCGGGATTTTTAAATTTATTATAAAAGTTTAAATATAGGATTTATAAATTTGATTATTTTATAAATCAAAATGATGAAATTATAAAGGAGTTAAGACGTTTTGAAATAATAATATAAATTGATTTAGATAAAGGATTTATAAATTGATATTTATAAATTAAAACGTTGGAATTATAAAACAAGTTTTTTATAAGTGTTAGAAAGAAGTGCAAATGAATTTCATAAATGAATGAAATTTATAGGATTATAAACGTTGAAGTTATAAATGGAATTTTATAAGCAGTAGGTTTATAAAATTTGTAAAGTTATTTGAAGAATAAGTTTTGGGTAAATAAATGAATCTTATAAGTTATAAGATTTATAATTTGGGAAGTTTAAAGGAACGATCTTGTAAACAAATAAATTATAAGTGTTTAACTTATAATATGGACTTTCGGTATATAATTGAGTTATAAATCGAATAGGTTAATAAAGGAGATTTATAAAAGGAAGTAGTTATAAAATAAGTAGAAATGGAATTTATAAATATTGTTTTATAAATCCGCAAATGACTTATTTTGATAAGTAAATTGTTATAACTTATTTATGGAGTTTTATTCACGTTTTAGACGGTGAATAATCCTTTAAAATAAAATGTATAGAAAGGATGAAATTGTTAACGTAGTATATTCACGTTTTTGAATAGTGAATAATATGTTAAAGAAATTGTTTTGAATGTGATGTTTCAAATAGAGTTAAAACGATCTAACGATGTTTTAAATGCGTTGAGATTCGAAACCATAGATTTCAACATTCATTGTTGAAATAGACGTTTTCGAGAAATAGAAGGAAATGGTGGACTATAACACTGTTGTTATAGTAAATGATTTCCGAAAGGAAATGTTTGTATAGTATTGGGATTTATATATCTATTTTAATTTCGAATCCCTATACTAGTGATTTTGGGTTGTCGTAACGATGTTTTACGTAATATTCGTTTTGGCCCAAATAAATATGTTTAAGAGCATGATTTCCTTAAAGAATGAAGTATATGCTTAATTTCGATTTAAGTATATTGAATATTTTCCAAAGGTTGAAAATAAATAAAATTTGTGAATTACTTATTAAATAAGTATGGAAATGTTTTCCAATATAAAGCGAATATTTGAGAATTTATCTTTTTGAAGATAAATTGAAAATGAATAATTGAAATCGTATATTCATAGATATTGTGAAATATAAATTCACTATGGAATTTATAAAAGAAAGGGGAATCTGTTTAAAAATAAATATTGATTTATTTTTGAAGTGTGAAAATTAATTATCTTGTAAAGATATTTTTGGGAAATAAATAATTTGGAAAATTATTTGGAATCTGGTGATGTTGTGCATATCCATTGATAGTTCAATAACCGACTATCAATATTTACCTTTGAAAGGTATTTGTTGTGATTTGCTTGAATTTGAATGCACAATTATTTTTAAATTATTGCGCTCGTTATTCGGATTACCCATTCCGAATAGTGATACGACGTAATGGATAGCATTGATGACCGGTGTTGAAGACCGGATATTTTTGAAAGCGAAAGGACAACTCGTCGATTGTCTTTGCACCGAGTAGCTACGGTATAGAGACTCCCTATGTGATGGAAAGTCCGGACGTGATTAGAGGTTATCCGGATTGCAAGGACTTCTTTGTAAGTGCCTTCGGTTCTGTTCGAGCCCGGAACATACTTGTATGGATAGCATGTCTGACGTTACAAATTGAGATATAAAGCAGATTTCTTTCAAATGTATTTCTGTTGGTGGCGGAGAATTTATTCTCTTAGCTTAAAACCCTTCTCTGAGACGTACGAGCTCAGAGGTTATGTAGTTGAATGTTATCAGCGATATATTCCCAATTTGGTAATGTGACATGCTGAGTGTTGCTGTGAAATGATCATTGTGTTGATCATTTGTGATAGGATCATTTGTTTGATCGTTTATCTTGGTGATCATTTCTATGATCATTTGTTGACCCAAAGCACGGCTTTTGTATAAAGTGTGTCTTTGTGGACGAGACTTCGTCGAGCCTCACACCCCGGAATGGTCAAAACAGGAAAGATGCAGCAAGGTTATGAGGGGTGGCTCCCTTTAGGGTATGTGCATTTCCTTCTGGAAAAGGGTGGTATCATGGTATGGAGCCCAGATGCTTACTCATATTGAAACACTTATTATTTTGGTGTGATGTTGATTACGAGCGCTCGGTTAAAGGTCCCAAAGGACCGGGGGATGGCATACTCGTGTCATTTGTTACCTAGTTTGAAAGGTAACCCGGCCTTGTGTTGGCAGAGATCCGGTTAGGTTCTCGGGGACGTCCTTCCAGAGGCATTCTCATGTGGCAATGGGAAGTTCCTTGGCCTGACCATTTGTTGGAAATCCAAAGAAACAATATGAGACTTGTATGGTTTTAGTTGTAGAACCTGCCATCTAATATGGTAGCTATAGTAAGCATACTATAACGGTACCTATGCTGGCTAAGATTTATATTCTACTTTCGAAATGATTTTCACTACACTATGCACTAGTAATAATATCAAATGTTTCTTTTTAATGCGTGTCAAGCATCTTTGACTATCATAAGGAGAAATCTCCTCCAAGTCTGCGTTTGCATTGTGTGTGTGGTTGGAGGTCTTATGGTAGTCTCATTTTTAAAAGCATTGCGAATTGACTTTAAAAATATTCCTCTATTTTGATTTAAAGATAAATAAACTGTTTTGAGTTCTCACACCAGTCACATGACTGACTCGGAGTTTATTGTTTTTCTTCCTAAACTCTGGGTGCCCACCAATTTCTACACGGGTAGTCAAGAGTTAAGGTTTATCAGGATATTCTGGATAATCTGGAGTTGCTGGAGGCAAGCTGGATGGCATGGCGTATTATTAGTATATAGTATTTCTTTTCCGTTGTTAGTTGTTGTTTGTTGTTGTATACTCTGATGATATGATGTAATGTAATGTGTTGTAATGTAATAACTGATATAGTTCTTTGTTTAAAGATTATTCATTTATTTATTATATGTTGTTCCGCTGCGATTGTGAGATTCTGATTTGTTCTGTTGTTTTCTTTCTGTTCCGTTCTATTTTCTTTTCTCTCTATTTTCTATCTTTTTCTCTCTTCTTCTGTTTTTTTCTTCTTCTTTCTTTCTTAAATATTGAGAATTCGTATTTCTGTTCATCTTGAGTTAATCTATGGAGATTAGTGTATATTCAAGGAGTACGGATTTGCGGGTCTTCACAGGTGGTATCAGAGCATATGGTTAAGCGACAACCACGGTTCTGTTGGGTATTACTCATTAGAGATAGAGTCAGTAGTGCTCTAGAATGAGTTTGAGTGTAATAATAGCTATGAGAGCGTATTTGTTAGTGAATATAAAATTGTTTTATATTGTGATGATTGGTTTATTGAGTGGTATATGAACCTTCGTCAGCACGGTATGCACAACTATGCCGAAGGGGTTTATAAACACTTGAATAGAACAATTCGACACGATATTGTTTTAAAATTGGGTAAATGAAATAATTTTACCTGAGTATATTTTTATATATAAAGGAATAATTTTTCAAAATTATTAAAGTGTATATAAGTTGATTGTTTAGTTGTTTAAATAATCTAAATAAAAGAATAATTGTATAAGCAAAAGAATTATAAGAATTGAATTATAATTAAAGTGATTTACAATTGAGAAATAAACTTATATATATAAGAAGTGAAACTATATGAATATATTTATGAATATGAGTTGTAAATAAAAATGAATTTAAAGTTAAATGGAAATTTACTTTAGAATTGGAATTTGAAATTGATTTATAAGTTGGAATTTGAGTTAAGTAAAGCCAAATAATGTTTGAAATGGAAGTATAACTTAAGAAATGTTGAATGAAGTTGATACTGGTATCAAAGTAAATTATTAAAGTTAAGTGATAAATGTGAACTTAAGTTATGTAAATGAAATTCAACTTTAGAAATTTAATTGGATTAAAGGATTGAATGTTAATCAATTAAATGTAAATTATGTTGATATGAAATAATGAATGTAAGTGTAATTCATTAAAATCTAATGTTATTGGAAGTTGAAAGTGATGGTGTTAAACCAAATTGAATGAATATAAGCAAAGAAATTTGGTTGTAATTAATATACTTTGGTTGTTATATGATTGTTAGTTGATTGTATATAATTCATTAAGTATTAATGAAATTGAAAGCTAAAGTAATTGAAATCCAATTGGAAGTTAAGTGAATCTTAAATAGAATTGAATTTGATTTGGAAGTGAACCAACTTGAATATGGATTAGTGAATATAAAACTAATTGAAAATGAATGTTTGTAAAAACATCCACTATTAATGAATCAAATGTGATTAAATTGAAAACCCAATTCATTGAATATTAATGAGAATATGAATGAATATTTATTGGTTATGAATGCTAGTTGGATGTTAGTTGGTTGATGGTTGAACATATTGCTTTTACTGCATTTGCTATGTTGACATATATAGTTATTATGTTGCTATATGATGTATATTGAGATTATTTTCATATATGCATGTTTCTCATCTATTTGTTGAGTATTTAGTAGGTGCAGATCGCGTTTGCTTCGCATTTGGAGCTCGCTTTCGCGCTATATTAGCCGTATATGCTCGCTAATAATAAATAAGGTACATATCTCGGATTAAATATCGTACTTTTATAATTTTTTCCCTACGGGATGCCTCATTACTTGATGAGATGTATATTTGTGATATATATATATATACTATCATTTTTTTTTGGGATCGAGCCGCGCAAAGGAGACTATGGTGAATTTTTCCGAAAATTTAAGGCGTTAGAAAAATTTGGGAATTTTTGGGAAAATTGTGAAAACTATAACTTTGATTTTGGAATTGAAAGTTAAACAATAGTAGTTGTTTTTGAAAAGATAACTAAGTATGATTTGAAAACTTAGTAAAGTATTGTAAGAAATTTAACTATGGATTTTGGAAAGTTAATAGATTCTGTAACTTTCTTACTTGTTAATTTCGAGGACGAAATTCTTTTAAGGGGGGAAGTATGTAACGACCTAGAATTTTATTTAATTAAAATTTGAATATTTAATTAATTTTAAATATTAATAAGTCGAATAAATTTTATTCGAATAATTGAATTTAATTGGATAATTAAATCGATAATTTAATATGTTAAATTTTGGAAATAATTGTAAATTGAGTTAAATATGATTGAAAATGATTTGGGAAATTTTATTATATCATATTTAAGTTAGAATGATGTTTTAGAACTTTTAAAATCGAATTAAGAGTTTATCTGTGAAAATTGAATATTTTAATATTTAAATCGACTAGTGAAATTAGTCAATTTTTGAACAGTCTCAGAATTGGACGAAACCAGTTCCATTGGATCCGTAATATTTTGTTATTATCGGATTTCAATTTTCGTAGCAATCGGAGTTATCGTTTGATCGTGGCAGCTCGAAACGCATCGAAATTGTTTTTTAATATTAATTTGGCGAGTTAAAATAGTCTTTTTTCAAAAAGTCTCGGATTTCAACGAAACTAGTTTTATCGGATCCGTAATGTGATATTATTGTATGGTTTCAAATTTCGTGTCAATCGGATTTACCGTTTGTCCGGTGCAAGCTAAAACGCCTAGAAAATCGTTTAATCGGTTTAATTTTAAATCGAACGTTTATTGCCATAACTCGCACAGATGACCGAATTAGCTTCCGAAACACGTTCCATTGTGTTCGGAACGTGGGGTAAACCTTAAAAATGCCAACCGGCACGCTTCGTTTGGAGTTCGGAAATTCCGGGTGAATAGTAAATTGGAAAATTTTCTATAAACCCCCCCCCCCCCCCCTCTCTACATTTTTGCAAATTATCAAACCCTTAGGGTTAAAATCTGCAGCCGCCACCTCCATTAAATTCAATGGCCAGAATTTTGTTTTCTTCTCTCCTCAATTACTTTCCACCCATCAACAATTAGAGAAAGTGTTCAACATGAAACTTGTAGAGCATGAAGAGAGCTTTCAATCCATACGGTGATGATCGTGTTTGGAGCGACGTGGAGGGAGGTACAGGGGGCCGACGCCCTGATGTTGCGCACGTGAATCTAGGGGCTGTGGGTGGCCGAGTTGCAGGTGGTGGTGACCGTGGGTAGTCCTCGTCGAAGGCATTCAAATGGAACTCTCTGATCGAGATATATGTTGGTGATGATGGAGTATAAATTAACCCTAGTTTCATGAAGATGGGTTCTATGGTGCGTGCAAATTACTGGGAAAAAAGACGTGAGATGGAAGATGGTATGGGATGGCCAAGATTGCAGGGAGCAAGATCCTAGGGCTGTGATTTGGTGGAAGGTTTAAAAATGAAATTAAATTTTGTAAATTTATGAATAAAAAGTCGTGTAACTTATGAAATTCATAACTTTTTCATACGAGGTCGAAAACGTGCGAAACCAGTTGCGTTGGAATCGTATGGACGAGCACTACGTGATGGAATTTGATTGGAGTCGTTTGGAGTTAGTGAGAATTTCGGGTAAAATTAAACGTCCGTTTAATTTTATTCGAAATAAATCGCTAAAACGGAAATTAAAATCAAGGTGAGAACTTCCCACTCAATCGAATCGGTTTTGATTTTATTTTAAATAGTTAGATTTAAAATTCTTGAATGCATGTTTGAATGATGATTGTTATCTACTGATTGTTAAAATAGACATTATGCGTCGTTAGTAAGCGGATGTTATTTATTAAAAACATATACCGCGAATATTTCATAAACAGTGAAATTTGTATTATATATAATAGCTATATATATATTGGCATATGTATATATTGCAATTATTGATTTCCCGCATTGTATAGCGGATGAGACCCTATTGCGCCGTCTATTAAGCGGATAATATTTTAAATCCCATATACCGCGATAATTCCGTACTGGAGCGGAATTGGTATTGTGCTAATGTTTGTGGATGCAGGAAAATAGGTTGGAGGGATCCAACTGGATTCCTCAACAGTATTTATTTGATTCCAGATATTTTGATATTTGATGGATTATCATATCGATATATGATATCGTTGTTGTCGTGATTGACTATTTGGTATGTAGCATCATTGGGCCAAATTTTGGAATTTTAAAATGATTTTTTAAGCGATTTTTGAAGAGTATACGTTATAAAATATTTTTGGAATAGATCCATTTTAAATAAATAAACGTTATACTTTTAAAAGTTATAAAAATTATGATTTTTGAGAAATATAGTTAAAGGTTGATTTTTGAAAATATGGGATTAATGATTTTATAAAATAGTTTAAATCGGGATTTTTAAATTTATTATAAAAGTTTAAGTATAGTATTTATAAATTTGATTATTTTATAAATCAAAATGATGAAATTATAAAGGAGTTAAGACGTTTTGAAATAATAATATAAATTGATTTAGATAAAGGATTTATAAATTGATATTTATAAATTAAAACATTGGAATTATAAAACAAGTTTTTTATAAGTGTTAGAAAGAAGTGCAAATGAATTTCATAAATGAATGAAATTTATAGGATTATAAACGTTGAAGTTATAAATGGAATTTTATAAGCATTAGGTTTATAAAATTTGTAAAGTTATTTGAAGAATAAGTTTTGGGTAAATAAATGAATCTTATAAGTTATAAGATTTATAATTTGGGAAGTTTAAAGGAACGATCTTGTAAACAAATAAATTATAAGTGTTTAACTTATAATATGGACTTTCGGTATATAATTGAGTTATAAATCGAATAGGTTAATAAAGGAGATTTATAAAAGGAAGTAGTTATAAAATAAGTAGAAATGGAATTTATAAACATTGTTTTATAAATCCGCAAATGACTTATTTTGATAAGTAAATTGTTATAACTTATTTATGGAGTTTTATTCACGTTTTAGACGGTGAATAATCCTTTAAAATAAAATGTATAGAAAGGATGAAATTGTTAACGTAGTATATTCACGTTTTTGAATAGTGAATAATATGTTAAAGAAATTGTTTTGAATGTGATGTTTCAAATAGAGTTAAAACGATCTAACGATGTTTTAAATGCGTTGAGATTCGAAACCATGGATTTCAACATTCATTGTTGAAATAGACGTTTTCGAGAAATAGAAGGAAATGGTAGACTATAACACTGTTGTTATAGTAAATGATTTCCGAAAGGAAATGTTTGTATAGTATTTGGATTTATATATCTATTTTAATTTCGAATCCCTATACTAGTGATTTTGGGTTGTCGTAACGATGCTTTACGTAACATTCGTTTTGGCCCAAATAAATATGTTTAAGAGCATGATTTCCTTAAAGAATGAAGTATATGCTTAATTTCGATTTAAGTATATTGAATATTTTCCAAAGGTTGAAAATAAATAAAATTTGTGAATTACTTATTAAATAAGTATGGAAATGTTTTCCAATATAAAGCGAATATTTGAGAATTTATCTTTTTGAAGATAAATTGAAAATGAATAATTGAAATCGTATATTCATAGATATTGTGAAATATAAATTCACTATGGAATTTATAAAAGAAAGGGGAATCTGTTTAAAAATAAATATTGATTTATTTTTGAAGTGTGAAAATTAATTATGTTGTAAAGATATTTTTGGGAAATAAATAATTTGGAAAATTATTTGGAATCTGGTGATGTTGTGCATATCCATTGATAGTTCAATAACCGACTATCAATATTTACCTTTGAAAGGTATTTGTTGTGATTTGCTTGAATTTGAATGCACAATTATTTTTGAATTATTGCGCTCGTTATTCGGATTACCCATTCCGAATAGTGATACGACGTAATGGATAGCATTGATGACCGGTGTTGAAGACCGGATATTTTTGAAAGCGAAAGGACAACTCGTCGATTGTCTTTGCACCGAGTAGCTACGGTATAGAGACTCCCTATGTGATAGGAAGTCCGGACGTGATTAGAGATTATCCGGATTGCAAGGACTTCTTTGTAAGTGCCTTCGGTTCTGTTCGAGCCCGGAACAGACTTGTATGAATAGTATGTCTGACGTTACAAATTGAGATATAAAGCAGATTTCTTTCAAATATATTTCTGTTGGTGGCGGAGAATTTATTCTCTTAGCTTAACACCCTTCTCTGATACGTACGAGCTCAGAGGTTATGTAGTTGAATGTTATCAGCGATATATTCCCAATTTGGTAATGTGACATGCTGAGTGTTGCTGTGAAATGATCATTTGTGACAGGATCATTTGTTTGATCGTTTATCTTGGTGATCATTTCTATGATCATTTGTTGACCCAAAGCACGGCTTTTGTATAAAGTGTGTCTTTGTGGACGAGACTTCGTCGAGCCTCACACCCCGGAATGGTCAAAACAGGAAAAATGCAGCAAGGTTATGAGGGGTAGCTCCCTTTAGGGTATGTGCATTTCCTTCTGGAAAAGGGTGGTATCATGGTATGGAGCCCAGATGATTACTCATGTTGAAACACTTATTATTTTGGTGTGATGTTGATTACGAGCGCTCGGTTAAAGGTCACAAAGGACTGGGGGATGGCATACTCGTGTCAGTTGTTACCTTGTTTGAAAGGTAACCCGGCCTTGTGTTGGCAAAGATCCGGTTAGGTTCTCGGAGACGTCCTTCCAGAGGCGTTCTCATGTGGCAATGGGAAGTTCCTTGGCCTGACCATTTGTTGGAAATCCAAAGAAACAATACGAGACTTGTACGATTTTAGTTGTAGAACCTGCCATCTAATATGGTAGCTATAGTAAGCATACTATAATGGTACCTATGCTGGCTAAGATTTATATTCTACTTTCGAAATGATTTTCCCTACACTATGCACTAGTAATAATATCAAATGTTTCTTTTTAATGCGTATTAAACATCTTTGAATATCATAAGGAGAAATCTCCTCCAAGTCTGCGTTTGCATTGTGTGTGTGGTGGGAGGTCTTATGGTATTCTCATTTTTAAAAGCATTGCGAATTGACTTTAAAAATATTCCTCTATTTTGATTTTAAAGATAAATAAACTGTTTTGAGTTCTCACACCTGTCACATGACTGACTCGGAGTTTATTGTTTTCCTTCCTAAACTCTGGGTGCCCACCAATTTCTACACGGGCAGTCAAGAGTTAAGGTTTATCAGGATATTCTGGAGTTGCTGGAGGCAAGCTGGATGGCATGGCGTATTATTAGTATATAGTATTTCTTTTCTGCTGTTAGTTGTTGTTTGTTGTTGTATACTCTGATGATATGATGTAATGTAATGTGTTGTAATGTAATAACTGATATAGTTCTTTGTTTAAAGATTATTCATTTATTTATTATATGTTGTTCCGCTGCGATTGTGAGATTCTGATATGTTCTGTTGTTTTCTTTCTGTTCCGTTCTATTTTCTTTTCTCTCTATTTTCTATCTTTTTCTCTCTTCTTCTGTTTTTTTCTTCTTCTTTCTTTTTCTTAAATATTGAGAATTCGTATTTCTGTTCATCTTGAGTTAATCTATGGAGATTAGTGTATATTCAAGGAGTACGGATTTGTGGGTCTTCACACTATACGTGCGGTAGCATAGGGTGCTATCGGCCCCATCTCTATATATATTAACTGAATAGGCTCTACTATAGTGGTGATGTCGTGTAGACATTTCCTCAAATGCGATATATGGAAAACATTATGGAATCCCACCAACTTAGCCAAAAGCACTACTCGATAAGCAAGTTTCCCCACCTTTTCCAAAATCGGGAAAGGCCCAAAAAATCTCGACGCCAACTTCCTCGATGTTCCAAACCTCACAATCTTCCTAATAGAGGAAACCTTGACAAATACCATATCACCAACTAAAAACTCTAACTCTTTCCTTCGTCTGTCAATGTTGGACTTCTATCGGTCCTGGAAGGCCTTCATTCGCTACCTAATCACCTTAACGTTTTCCGTGGTCTCATGGGTTAAACTTGGTCCAACTAGAATTTTGTCAGTAGTTTCCCACCAACAATGAAGCGACTTGCACGGCCTTTCGTATAAGGATTCAAAGGGTGTCATACCAATCCTCACTTGATAATTATTATTATATGTGAATTTTACCAAGGGTAAATGATTGTGACGACCCGAATTTTTAGTCATTTGATAATTGGGTAATTATTTGATTTAAATTATCGAAATGTAAATTTTGATTGATCGAATAAATAAAATTTTGACGATTAAAATACCTAAACCAATATATTAACTTAAAAAGTATATAAATTTGGAACTTGTAAAATATCCGGTACATATAGATTGATAAATATTTTAGAAAAATGTATATAAATCACCACTATTTAAAAATTAAGATATAATATCCAAGAATGTAGATATAAATATGTACAAAGTTTTATGATGTCGATAACATATACATAAGTATAAGGATATACAAGTTATAAATACATATATGTATATACATGTTCACCATATGAACTAATGTACATGAACAAAATTGTAAAAGAAACTAAGTACAAGTATATGTATATATATACTTATATGAATTAAATATAGGGAGGTTGGTAAATGTGTGAATGAATATATATATGTGGTATAAAAGTGTACAAAAGTAATATATATGGGAAATAGTTATAAGCATGAAATAGGTGTGAACACAAACATATGTGTAGGATAATAAAAAAAATACAAATGCAAGAATAAAAGGATAAGTTCATAACTATGTATATACACATACAAGAGAATATGTATGCATATATATGTCAATTCAGGTAGTAATATGTGTAAACATAATAGAAGAAACATCATCATGACTTGAATTAAATGCAAGCACACAACCTCATAAATACATATCTTTTTCAGCATACAACGACATTTCAAATAAAAATCTTTGCTCAATAAAAAAAAATGAAGCTTACTGAAGAAGGCAGCCTGCCCCTGTACATAATTATTTTCTATATATGCATCTCTTTTGTTCTAGTTCACTCATAACACAGCATATCAGAGAAACACTTAACATTTCCAGCTTGCAAACTAAAACAAACAGGAAACAACTGCCTTTTGCAAACTTAAAAAAAAATCAGAACAACTCATGGCAGGGGATCAAAAACAAAAGCTAGCAGTTTCCAGTAGCATGTTGTTCTGTCCAAACATTTCTGTGAGTAAACTTTTGAACTAAAACTTAAGTATCAAATAGGAGTTGCATATGAATTACTGTGATTGATGATAGATCTACATGAATGTATATATGTGTGCTTCTGTGTGCTTATAGGGTATGTTTATCTGTTGATTTAAAAGCATCTTTGTTCTCATTCTAAGCCTCTGCTTTAAAATCTATAAAATGAATCACCTTCAGATTGGATGCATGTGTTAAATGGTTGAAGTAAAACTTGTGATATATGTTTGAAAATGGGTTTCCATGATGGTTTTAGGATTCTAAATCATGTTTATATGTATGTAGTTGTTGTGCATGTCTGAAAATCAGACATAGGAAAAAAAATTCCAAACTTACAGATTCTGATTTGTTCAAAAATTATTTCCCAATTCTCTAATTCATTTCTGATAATAGAATCTAAGCAAAAGATGTTAGTTTTAATAAGATTCAAATTTTAAAACTAGTTCAAAGTTAAACAAAGCAAAATCTTTGGGGAAAAAATTGGAATTGCAGTCAAAGTTTAAAATATGTTGAAATTCAAAAATTAATATTTATTATTTCCAGATTATAAATTGAATCTATTTAGGAAGCTATGATTTTTAAAACAAAAATAAAAAAAAATTAATAAAGCATTGAGGTTGCATTTTGGTTTAACTGGAAATCTTATTTGAGGCAACCTCTGGCGATAGAGGGGTAGGGAGGATTCGGGGTTTTGTCTAAAGCTAGTTTGAGGACCATGGATGTTGGAAAAATGGTGGAGGTGGCGATTATATACTGCATCGACGGCGGTGTGATGTTTTTGGTTTTAACCCTAGTTGTTGTCGAGACGGCAAAAGTGGGTACTGCGTCATTTCTAAAGCATCGAGTCGCATGAATTTTGGGAGGTGGTTGCGTGGATGATGCGTGGAGATGAGGCTGGAATCGCAGTAAGTTCTGGTGAACGGCGTCGTGGTTTCGAGGTGTTTTCTGGTGATGTTGATTCCATGTTTCCATCTGCACTGCTCGATTCTGTTTTGAGGCTCGTGGTTACATTTTGGTGATTGAGATGGGTTGCTACGATGAAGTTGGATATGCATGAAGGTTTATCAATGGTCGGAGGAGGCGCCGGCGTTGGTGCATGTGCACCAGTGCAATCAAGTCTGAATTGATGGTTGTTTTGGGAAGACGATGTGTCCTCGGGTCTGCTTCGAGTAAGTTTGGGTTTTCCCTCGAAGTGGGAAGTTACGCGTGTGACTCGAGGTAAACTATGGGAAGGACTCGGGTTGATTCCAGGGTGAACCCGAAGAATAGGGTTTTACGGATTTTATAAATAAGGGTAGTTCAAATTTAAGTAATCAGGTTCTACAGATTTTAAAAGATTTATTTCTTTGTGTAGTAGTGTCATTATTATTTGTTTAAGAAGTTGTATAATAGGTTTTACTTAAAGTAAATTGATTCTTAAGTTTATTTAAAACTTAATTAAAGTATGTAATTAAGAAATTAATTTAAGAGATTAAGTTATGTGTTATCAAAGCTTAAGTGATAAATTAGGATAAATGGGTTATCTTTAAGTAAATCAAGGACTTCGGTGATTAAAGATTAATAAAATTAAGAAATTTAAAGAGAAATTAAGTTATTAATGATTAAGGATTAATAATTATGGGTTACAAATTAATTAATTTGAGATTAATTAATTGGTAATTAGTGATCAATTAATGTATGTAATTAGAGATTAATTACTTAAATAGTTAACTACTTAATGTTAGCAATTTAAGAATAATTTGTTAGGAGTTAACTAATTTAATTATGAATAAAAGGTTAAATTAATTAATGATTAGAGATTAATTAATTGAGGATTATCAACCAAAAGAATAATTACTGGATGAAAGTAATTTATGGATATTTACTTAATGGAGGTAATTAAGGATTAATTACTTGGTGTAATTTATTATAGAATTGATTGAACAAGAAATTTATTAATTAAGGGTTAATTAATTTAAGGATTGATTGATTAAGGAAATTAATTAAAGGTTAGTTAATTGATGAGTGTGATTAATTAAAGGATAGTTAATCAATGTAGGTGATTATAAGATAATTAATTTGAGTAATTAACTAAGGATAAATGTGATTAATGTGAATAGGTGAAGATTAATTAATTTGTATTATTAATTAACGCTAATTACTTAATGTAATCAAAGGGGGTAATTAAGGGATGATTAATTAATGGTTTGTAATTAATGTTAAGTAAGCAGGATTAAAAGTGATTAAAGGAATTTATTTAAATTAATTAGTATGGTGTGATTAATTAATCTTGCTTATAGATAATTGAGTGATATTGAATGCCTTGGGTTTGATATCTCTGATACGAGATGTTATGTGGTATGTTATGTTGGATTAAACTATGATAATATGGTTTGTCTATCCGTGATGAACGACAATGTAAACATATAATTCTGGATAAATGGAATTGTTTTAGACTTAAACATTTGTTATGAAATGACATTAGAATCGAAGAGACCGGGGTCGGGTATCAGTAAATACCCGAAACCACCTCAAATTGTAATCTGAAATAAGTCTTTATGAATTTGATTTTCTTGAAATTAATAGGCTATAATGAAATAAATGATGTAAGCATGGTCATTTAATCTAAGTAGTGATGCATAGTTATGATTGTAAGATGTGATTGACGATGATAAGTAAGAACTCGTAAAGGTACGAGTTACTCGGGTTTTAAATAAGTATATTGCATTGGTATTTTCATGTTAGATGGGTTACTCACGCTGATTTCCAGCCTGACCCAGGTGTTACTTTGATGTAATGCTCGGGTCAGACCGAGTATTACCGATTTCCAGGTAGGGACGTTCTGGAGCTCAAGAGTTGAGCTGGATGGCAGGAACGTACAGAGTATTTCCGATGTATTATATTATTGTAAACCTGAGACATGGTAATTGTATATATCCAGTGTCTATATAAATGTGTAACTCTGATGTATTAAAATGTAATCGTCAGATATAGTATTCTTTTGTAAACTATTATTATTTATTATTATATTTTATCCGCTGCGAATGTGAGATATTGGTGTTTCTGTTCCTCTTATTCTATCTCTTTCTTCTTTTTCATAACTATCTGGAATTTTCGAGATCGGAAATTTCGGATCGTTACAATTGGTATCAGAGCTGAAGGTTAAGCGAGAACCTTGGCTCTGGTGGGTGTACTAATTATGGATAGGGGCAGTAGTACCCTAGAACGAGTTGAGTGTATATATATATATATATAGATATGAGAGCGTACTTGTTATTTTCTTATATAGAGATTTGAAATGATTTTATATAACTATATATTTTGATATATATATATATATATATATATGAAGCAATATTTCTTACTAATAAATGTTAAGGTAATTGGTTGATAAATTATTGGAATTAAATTAAGAGGTAATAGAAATACAACCAAATTGAAATTAAATAAAGGTAAGTTTGAAATGGATTCAAACTGAAATTAAATCTGGAATTTGGGGAAAGTTTCAGAATAAGATAAAAATGAATTGGTTTTCAGATATGATAATCTTGGTTATTATCAAAAATGATTGTTGTGTGTTTAATAATAAGATGTGTATTAAGGAGTAAGCAAAATGAAACATTTTAAAGGAGCAAACATTTAGGTAAAGTATGACTTATAAATTGAAATTGAAAATACCTAAATTATAAAATTCTAAATCTAGGTCCAGAAATTTGAATCTTGTTTCAAAGTGCTAAAAGAAATAATAAATAAGTATTATTTGAATAAAAGAGACCTGTTGCAAACAATGGGTCGTTTGAAAAGTTTGATTTGAATTTAAAAACCAAAGATGGTTTAAAATTTAAAAGTAACGTGGTGTGTAAGGAAATAAATATGAATTAAACACTAAGGTTGAGTTTTAAATTAGGAATGAGATGTGATACCCATAAGTAATAAGTTTTGAACTTATAATTGGGAAAGAATTTGGAAATGTGAAGATTAGAATCTGGAATGGGAATTCAAATTGGGTAAGGTTGACTGGATTAAGTGAATTGAATTTAACTTTGAGAAAGTTAAATAAGTTAACAAGCAACCTGAATTGGAAATTTCCAGATGAAATTAGAATTTAACTTGGAAAGTTAAATGGTTAATTTGAATTGGGAATTTGTGTGATCTCAAAACGGGTTTGAGAGCTAAAAATTGAAAATGGATGGATGTTTTTAAATAAATTGGATGACATCATCCTATTGTTGTTAAAAATCTTTAAAGTGTAAATTGGATTTGTTTAAATTAATGAGAAATGAAGTGTGTTAATATATCCATTCTTGAGATAAAAGGGAAATCTAACTTTAATTTGAAATTAAGGATAAGCGATTACTTTGAACTGAAAATCTGAATGATTGAATTTGTAAATTAAACTTGTTTAAGAACTGGTTTCAAAGCTGGAAGATAAAATTGGGTAAAAAAATTAAATTTTTAAGATAAAAATTGTTTTGAATTCTTATTTGAACTTTGAAATAAGTAAGTAAAGATAATTTAAAATGGAATTTTGAGAATTGGACTCAAAATTATATTGTTAAAAAAAACATTTAATAAAGATTAATTTGGTTTAAAAGGTTAAACCAATCTTTGAGAATTTAACTCGAATCTATATAATTTGAGATGGTCTAAAATTAAGATTGAAATTGAATTAGTTCAAACTGAATCTGATTTGAATTAATTGGATTTGAGATTGAAGGTGTATAGGTTTAAAAAAAATTAAATGGAAAATTGAATTAGATTGAATTGAAATGATTGAAATTGAAGTGGGTTCAATTGAATTTATATTAGTCCAAATTGATTGGAATAACTTGGGATTGTAATTAAAGTTGAATATGTTTAAAATCAAATGGAATTTGATTTAAATTTGGAAAGAAATTGAGGTTGATTCAACTTGAATTGGGGTTAAACCAATTTCAGTGGAAATTGAAGTTATTTAAATTGGGATTGGAAGTTGAGAAGTGAACAGCTTTGACTCGGGACTATTTTCAATATAAATTGTTTTAATATAAACTTATTTTTCCAAGCTATTTGATATATACAACCTTTTTATTAAACCCAAAACTATCTTATACTTAATTTATAACTACTTTTGGAATTATTTAACTATTTTGTAACTGTTTTGTAAACTAATTACTATTTTTCAACAATTTCACAAATTAATTACTATTTTACAACTATTTTGCAATTATCTAAAATTTCTATAATTACTTAACTATTTTACACCTATTTTGCAAACTAATAATTATTTTTCAACTACTTATCTATTTTTAAATATTTCAAGCTATATTTAAAAAAAAATAAACTGGTCGGATTTCAAACTGTTATTGATTTAAATACCCAACTGAGATAAGAATTGAAGTGGTAATCCAAATGGGGATTAAGGCAAATGTGAATATGTGAATGGAAAGGAAATTGATTTGGCTAATAATCAATGAAGTTAAATATGTAGGATGTACGTATATTATTCTATTCGCATGGTGGTTTGATCCAGATTCGAGCATAGAATTTCGAGATAGTTATATCGATCCGAGTGGCATTTTTCACTCGATTTCGACGGCGAACCTGGATATGGATTGTTGATTGGTTCTGAATGTTCTCTATCATAGTTATAGCTATGCAAGGAGAATGACGGTTTCTGATCAAGAAACCAGATTTGTGTCCGCACTACGAAGTCGGGTAGACGATACTAGTTCGGAAGTGAAATTGTGTGATCGAGCGAGTGATCAGATTGGTTTAGCGTATGGATGATAAGTGTACATCGTACAGTTTTGAATGAAATTGATATTGGAAAGAGTAATCAAATTTGAATAATTGATTGTGAATAAAAAAAGTTATATATCTTTGTTATATAAGATAAATCTCCCCTCGTTGAATCTATTGCTGGAAGAAAAGGATTTTTGAAAGTGTTTGAAGTATAAAAGGAGTTTTATACAAGATTGAAATGATCCAAAGTTTTAAAAAATTATATATATCTGTATATATATAAAGGATCTTATGAGGATTTTGGAGAAAGATTTTGGAAACCTTTTGGATTTGGAAAGGCTTTTGATTTTTGGGTAAAATCAATATTGAAATTCGGAAAGCATAGTTTGAGAATTATCGATTTTGGGATAATCGATTTTGTGTAAAGGAGCCTTGTATGAGATCATACTAGCCGTATTATTTGAAAGATACTATATGTGTATAGTATAAAGTGTTTTGATGATTGCTCTGGGGAAAAAGGCACTCCCTTAAAATGAACTTCTTAGGAGTGCCACCGAGTGATGCTGCCTTAAGCCCCAAGGGGGGGTTCTAAAGTTGATCCTGTGAGGAGTCCGGACAAAACTAGTTCCTGAGGATTATGAGTAGTGTGTACCATAGCGAAAGTCATGTGTGCCGCTGAGAGCCAAAGGTCTGCGTTTGATTTTATATCGGTAGACAGCGACCTATGGTAACATAGCGAAAGTCGTGTGTGCCGCTGAGAGCCAACAGTCTGCGTTTAATTTTATATCGGTAGATTGCGACCTATGTAGGAGTGGAGAAGTTTCATTCTGACAGCGAAAGTCGTGTGTGCCGCTGAGAGCCAACAGTTACATGGACTTTTGCTGTGATGGCAACATAACCCTGGAATGTAACTGCGATCTGTTGTGGGTTCCATGGCGTAATCGAGGGGCGCGGAGTTCCTACAGTTACATGGACTTTTGCTGTAATGGCAACATAACCCTGGAATGTAACTGAGACCATGGATGGGGGTGATGATTTCCAGAGCATTCTCACCAAGATATTTCCTCTATTTTCAAAAACTGTTTTCTATATTTTCAATAAAATTATTTTTCCAATTATTTTCACTGGGGGTTGAAACGAGTCTACCAAGCAATTATAGATTTTCAGTCGTACGCCTTATCAACTTATAACCGAATTTCTGTGAGAACAAGAATGGACTTATCGAAACATCGAGTTACAAAAGTATTTTTATAAAAACTATTTTAGAAATATTATATAGATTTTTAAAGTAGTTTAAAAATGATCAAAGAATAATTATCTGATTTAAAGAATTTTAATAATTCCGGCTTCGTTCCTTTACGAGGACGAAAAGATTCAAATGGGGGGAGGAATGTGACGACCCGAATTTTTAGTCATTTGATAATTGGGTAATTATTTGATTTAAATTATCGAAATGTTAATTTTGATTGATCGAATAAATAAAATTTTGACGATTAAAATACTTGAACCAATATATTAACTTAAAAAGTATATAAATTTGGAACTTGTAAAATATCGGGTACATATAGATTGATAAATATTTTAGAAAAATGTATATAAAACACCACTATTTAAAAATTAAGATATAATATCCAAGAATGTAGATATAAATATGTACAAAGTTTTATGATGTCGATAACATATATATAAGTATATGGATATACAAGTTATATATAAATATATGTATATACATATTCACCATATGAACTAATGTACATGAACCAAATTGTAAAAGAAACTAAGTACAAGTATATGTATATATATACTCATATGAATTAAATATAGGGAGGTTGCTAAAGGTGTGAATAAATATATATATGTAGTATAAAAGTTTACAAAAGTAATATATATGGAAAATAGTTATAAGCATGAAATAGGTGTGAACACAAACATATGTGCAGGATAATAAAAAAAATACAAATGCAAGAATAAAAGGATAAGTTCATAACTATGTATATACACATACAAGAGACTATGTATGCATATATATGTCAACTCAGGTAGCAATATGTGTAAACATAATAGAAGAAACATCATCATGACTTGAATTAAATGCAAGCACACAACCTCATAAATACATATCTTTTTCAGCATACAAAAATATAGTCGACATTTCAAATAAAAATCTCTGCTCAATAAAAAAAAAATGAAGCTTACTGAAGAAGGCAGCCTACCCCTGTACATAACTATTTTCTATATATGCATCTCTTTTGTTCTAGTTCACTCATAACATAGCATATCAGAGAAACACTTAACATTTCCACCTTGCAAACTAAAACAAACAGGAAACAACTGCATTTTGCAAACTTAAAAAAAAATCAAAACAACTCATGGCAGGGGATCAAAAACAAAAGCTAGCAGTTTCCAGTAGCATGTTGTTCTGTTCAAACATTTCTATGAGTATACTTTTGAACTAAAACTTAAGTATCAAATAGGAGTTGCATATGAATTACTGTGATTGATGATAGATCTTCATGAATGTATATATGTGTGCTTCTGTGTGTTTATAGGGTATGTTTATCTATTGATTTAAAAGCATCTCCGTTCTCATTCTAAGCCTCTGCTTTAAAATCCGTAAAATGAATCACCTTCAGATTGGATGCATATGTTAAATGGTTGAAGTAAAACTTGTGATCTATGTTTGAAAATGGGTTTGCATGATGGTTTTAGGATTCTAAATCATGTTTATATGTATGTAGTTATTGTGTATGTCTGAAAATCAGACATAGGAAAAAAAATTCCAGACTTACAGGTTCGGATTTGTTCAAAAATCATTTCCCAATTCTCTAATTCATTTCAGACAATAGAATCTAAGCAAAAGATGTTAGTTTTAATAAGATTCAAATTTTAAAACTAGTTCAAAGTTAAACAAAGCAAAATCTCTGGGGGAAAAATTGGATTTGCAGTCAAAGTTTAAAATATTGAAATTCAAACATTAATATTTATTGTTTCCAAATTATAACTTGAATCTATTTTGGAAGCTATGATTTTTATACAAAAAATCAATTTTTTTAATAAAGCATTGAGGTTGCATTTTGGGTTTAACTGGAAATCTTATTTGAGGCAACCTCTGGCGATAGAGGGGTAGGGAGGACTTGGGGTTTTGTCTAAAGCTGGTTTGAGGACCATGGATGTTGGAAAAATGGTGGAGGTGGCGATTATATACTACATCGACGGCGGTGTGATGTTTTTGGTTTTAACCCTAGTTATTGTCGAGACTGCAAAAGTGGGTACTGCGTCATTTCTAAAGCATCGAGCCGCATGGATTTTGGGAGGTGGTTGCGTGGATGATGCGTGGAGATGAGGCTGGAATCGCAGTAAGTTCTGGTGAACGGCGTCGTGGTTTCGAGGTGTTTTCTGGTGATGTTGATTCCATGTTTCCATCTGCACTGCTCGATTCTGTTTTGAGGCTCGTGGTTACATTTTGGTGATTGAGATGGGTTGCTACGATGAAGTTGCATGTGCACCAGTGCAATCAAGTCTGAATTGATGGTTGTTTTGGGAAGACGATGTGTCCACGGGTCTGCTTCGAGTAAGTTTGGGTTTTGCCTCGAAGTGGGAAGTTAAGCGTGTGACTCGGGGTAAACTATGGGAAGGACTCGGGTTGGTTCCAGGGTGAACCCGAAGAATAGGGTTTTATAGATTTTATAAATAAGGGTAGTTCAAATTTAAGTAATCAAGTTCTACGGATTTTTAAAGATTTATTTCTTTGTGTAGTTGTGTTATTATTATTGGTTTAAGAAGTTATATAATAGGTTTTACTTAAAATAAATTGATTCTTAAGTTTATTTAAAACTTAATTGAAGTATGTAATTAAGAAATTAATTTAAAAGATTAAGTTATGTGTTATCAAATATTAAGTGATAAATTTGGCTAAATGGGTTATCTTTACGTAAATCAAGGACTTTGGTGATTAAAGATTAATAAAATTAAGAAATTTAAAGAGAAATTAAGTTATTAATGATAAAGGATTAATAATTATGGGTTACAAATTAATTAATTTGAGATTAATTAATTGATAATTAGTGATCAATTAATGTAAGTAATTAGAGATTAATTACTTAAATAGTTAACTACTTAATGTAAGCAATTTAAGAATAATTTGTTAGGAGTTAACTAATTTAATTATGAATAAAAGGTTAAATTATTTAATGATTATAGATTAATTAATTGAGGATTATTAACCAAAAGAATAATTACTGGATGAAAGTAATTTATGGAAATTTACTTAATGGAGGTAATTAAGGATTAATTACTTGGTGTAATTTATTATAGAATTGATTAAACAAGAAATTTATTAATTAAGGATTAATTAATTAAAGGATTGATTGATTAAGGAAATTAATTAAAGGTTAATTAATTGATGAGTGTTATTAATTAAAGGATAGTTAATCAATGTAAGTGATTATAAGATAATTAATTTGAGTAGTTAACTAAGGATAAATGTGATTAATGTGAATAGGTGAAGATTAATTAATTTGTATTATTAATTAACGCTAATTACATAATGTAATCAAAGGGGATAATTAAGGGATGATTAATTAATGGTTTGTAATTAATGTTAAGTAAGCAGGATTAAAAGTGATTAAAGGAATTTATTTAAATTAATTAGTATGGTGTGATTAATTAATCGATAATTGAGTGATATTGAATGCCTTGGGTTTGATATCTCTGATATGAGATGCTATGTGGTATATTATGTTGGATTAAACTGTGATAATATGGTTTTTCTATCCGTGATGAACGACAATGTAAACATGTAATTCTGGATAAATGGAATTGTTTTAGACTTAAACAGTTGTTATGAAATGACATTGGAATCGAAGAGACCGGGGTCGGGTATCAGTAAATACCCGAAACCACTTCTAATTGTAATCTGAAATACGTCTTTATGAATTTGATTTTTTGGAATTAATAGGCTGGAATGAAATAAATGATGTAAGCATGGTCATTTAATCTATGTAGTGATGCATAGTTATGATTGTAAGATGTGATTGACTATGATAAGTAAGAACTCGTAAAGGTACGAGTTACCCGGGTTTTAAATAAGTATATTGCATTGGTATTTTCATGTTAGATGGGTTACTCATGCTGGTTTCCAGCCTGACCCGGGTGTTACTTTGATGTAATGCTCGGGTCAGACCGAGTATTATAGATTTCCAAGTAGGGACGTTCTGCGGCTCAGGAGTCGAGCTGGATGGCAGGAACGTATAGAGTATTTCCGCTGTATTATATTATTGTAAATTTGAGACATGGTAATTGTATATATCCAGTGTCTTTATAAATGTGTAACTCTGATGTATTAAAATGTAATCAACAGATATAGTATTCTTTTGTAAACTGTTATTATTTATTATTATAGTTTATCCGCTGCGAATGTGAGATGTTGGTGTTTATGTTCCTCTTCTTCTATCTCTTTCTTCTTTTTCATAACTATCTGGAATTTTCGTGATCGGAAATTTTGGGTCGTTACAATGATGCTCTCAATATCCTCCAAAATCATGATGCAAGCTCCCAATAAATCCTCCAAAATCATGTTTACCCTTTCTGTTCGTCGACCGGGGGATGGTAAGCGATACTATGATTTAATGTCTTTCCTAAAGCTGATTACAAACTCCTCCACAATTCACTAGTGAATAAGGGGTCTCTATCGTTAACAATGTTGGTCGGAACTCCACGCAATTGTACCACCTCTTTTATATAAATTTGCGATAGAGATGCTACCATCCTATTTCTCTTTACAGGAATAAAGTGGGCACTTTTAGTGAGTCTATCCACTATAATCCAAATAGCTTCATTGCCTCTTTAACTTCTAGGTAACCTATATATAAAGTCCATCAATATATGTTCTCATTTCTAAGTCAGTACCTCTAATGGTAATAATAGACCTCCAAGCTTCCCCTGTTTTTCTTTTATTCTTTGGCAGATCAAACATTTAGTGACATATTCCGCTACTCGTCCTCTTCATCCCCGATCGGTAGAAAATACGTTTCATATCCCTATGCATCTTGTCTCTACCAGAATGAACATCCATCCTAGAATGGTGACACTCAACTATAACTTCTACCAAAAAACATTCCACTACTGGAACGTATAGTTATCCATCTCTCCTCAGCCATCCTCTTTCATTGATCAAATACCTATGGATGTAGGGGAAATGATCTCCCGTATCCAACCTGTCCAAAATTTCAACCATTGTCGCATCTCTTTTTTATCTTGACCGATACAGTTCATCAATACTGACCTTACTTCCATAATTGTTAGATAAGCTAGAGTGAATTCCGATGGCGGTTGGAAATTGAAATTCGAGAGAAATTCCAACTGCCTACACTCATATATAGCACCATGACTCCATCTAAAGGCGTCGGCAACAACTATAATACCCTTCAAATTTAAGTGATATTTTTAATAAAATATTTAAAAAATGATATCGTGAAAAATATCATAATTAACGGATTAATTAAATAAATAAATTATAAGAAGGGGCGAAATGGTAATTATACAAATGGTGGAATCTGAGACAAAACAGTGCCATTACGACCACCTCGTTTTTCTAAGCCGCATGATATTTTTGTTTGCTTCATTTGGAGTATGCATGTAACAGTTACAGATGAAAAGCTAGTCGAGACAAACCAGCGCGGTTGAGTTTGAATAAAGAGTTAAATGGCTCTCCCTCCTTAGATAAAAACAAAAATACATTTTCCTTTCTTGTCTTCTGTTTTAAAAGTGATTGACTTTATGAATTTTGAATACAATAATGGCGGAGTCTCCTTTCCCGTCCTCTATTCTTCCTTCTCCTCTGCCACCTCGACCTCAACCTTCTTCTCCTCCTCCACCTCGACCATTTTCTCCTCCTCCATCTCGATCATCTTCACCTCCTCCGCCTCCTCCTCCACTTCAACCTTCTTCTCCTCCTTCACCTCGACCATCTTCTCCTCCTCCACCTCGACCTTCTTCTCCTCCTCCACCTCGACCATCTACTCCTCATCCATCTCGATCATCTTCTCATCCTCCTCGACCTCATTCTCCTCAACTTGCTCATCCCAAACCCCTCCTTTGAGTCAATCCACTTTATTTTCAGAATCGCTTTCTTTTCCTCCTCTGTCTTGCAATTTGAATAGAAGTTTGAAATCGAATAATAAGCAGAGCTCAAGGGATTCTGATAAGATTAGTAGCTTGTCATCCTTATTCAAGAATAAACCAAGAAATGTTGTTTTCTGTATTCCTGTGCAGTTTGAAATCAAGAAAGGTGGTATACCAGAGCCACCGCCTGATGAAGTCAAAAGAGAAGGAATTAAATTTTAGATTAATCATTTGGTAGGATTTTTCTTAGATGGATCTTTATCATATCTCACTGTAGCCAATCATTTTGGAAGGGTTTGGAGGTTGTAAGGTAAATTTAATATTAAGTCTGATAATGAAAACTTTTATTTTAATTTTTCGAATGATCAGGATAGAATGAACTTTTTGCAATCTTATCATATTTTTATCAAAGGAAAAATGTTCATAATAACAACATGGAATCCTTCTTATGGATATGTGCAACCAAATTAAAAAAGTTCTAATATGGGTTCATTTTTACAAAATACCACTCATTGCTTGGACTTTATTAGGAATAAATTGGTTATCGTGTCATATTGGGAATTTGATCTGTTTTGATGAAATTACAGATAAGCTAAAAAGATTCAAGCATGTTAAAGCATTGGTAGAAGTGTCTCCTGAACAAGAATTACTTGATTATATTGCAATTGATGAGATAGGTGATAGTTGTCCAAATGTTAAGGTTGTCTATGATTGGAAACCTATGATTTGTTGTAACTGCAATGTGTTTGGGCATGAAACAAATAGCTGTGCCAGTGATAAGAAAATTGATCAGTTAGGAATGAATATCAAAAGTGATAATGAAGATGTCGATCATGGTGAATATGCAGATCTATATTTTTTTCAGAATAAGGTAGTAAAGACTCACAATATAACAAAGTACAATACAAAGACTTTGAAAGTTTGGAGAAAGAAGGAAAATGAGCAAGAAGTTGTTATGAGTGGTAGGATTGGAAATGAAGACTCATATAGTATTCAACTAGAAAATGGAAAGGAAAGTATAGATGAAAGAAAAAAGTTATAGAGGATACAGAGCGTTTAGACAATAAATCAACAGGTCTTAGCAATGAACAAAGTCATTTATTTGCAAAGAAGGTTACTGGAAGCATTACTACTTCAAATGCTTTCACGGCACTATTAGATTTAAATGAAGAATCATTTAACAATGCAAGGAAATGAGAATTCTACATATAAGATTGGAAATTCTCAGCAGTACAACAAAAATACCCTATTACAACGCCCTTTTTACAAAGGGCATTGGTTTCTCGTTGTAATAGAAGGCTATTACAACGGTCCATTTAGGCCCATTGTAAAAGATGCCATGTACAACGCCCTTTTTATTACGGCAATTGGTTGTCCGTTGTAATAGAAGGCTATTACAACGGTCCATTTAGGCCCGTTGTAATAGATTCCAACTTTACAACGGTCATAAAATGCCCGTTGTTAGAGGTAAAGCCTTTATTAAAAAAACAAGGTCGACCCTTTTATTTCTTTTATTTCGTTCCTCTTGCTCTGTAAAAATGTTGGCCTTGTTCCTTTGCTCGTTCCTCTTTGCTTGAAATTGGAGCTTTGGAAAAAATTGAAGCTGCCATCTTCAATTGCTCGATCGAATGATGATTTACGTGCTTCCTTTATCGATCGACGCTCACTTCTTTTAGCACATGGCTTCTCCAATTTGGATCGAGTTCGTCTATAATGGTATATGAATTAGTCTTTATGCTTTACTTGTTGATATGTTGAACTCGATCCTGATTCGAGTCGGATGATTATTCCTTTTTCGCTTGTACTCGAATGCATAATTTTGCTGAATGTACGAGTTTCTCTTTATTTGCTGACATTTTTGCATAGAAGTACTTTGTAGGAAGATCGATATCCATTAACCATTTAAGTTTAGCTTTTTTTGAGTTCAATATTGTGGATTGCACAAGTTCTCTTTAAGCTTCTACGGGTTGTTTTGGATCATTAGGATTGTCAATAATAAGATTGTATAAATTATTATTTTCATGCTTCAGCTGCTCATTTCGCTTGGAAAGACTGGGTGGACCTTTATTCAATACCTTCAAGTGATATTTAATCATTTTTAGTTTCCTAATGATTTTGTATAAGGAGTTACCATTGACCTTGCTTTTTAATAAGTTAGAAATAAATATTAAACTAATCATCACTCAAATGCCAGCTATTCTAGTATTTGAAAGCAGTAATTTTAGACCTATCATTACTAATGCTCTTACAGCTTAAGTTAACTAGGAGCGGTGTATGATCACTTATAGAGTGGTTTAAACACAGAGCAGAAAATTAAGGAAATAATAAAGCAAGTTTCCTATTAATAAAAATTCTGTATATTCTAAAATGAATGTTAAAATCTGTCCCTCCTCTCCAACTATAAAAATTACCTTTAATGATATGCCCAATAACATTAAGCCGAGATACACAGTGAAAAAAAAATCATTGTTTACACTTGAAGATTGATAATAATGACTAGTTTTGCTTGAAACGTATAGAATGTCATTTAAATCACTAGCTATGATCCAAGCAATGTCATCATTTGGTTTATTGTCTGAAGCATATGATAACAAATTTCTAATATGGTAACAAATTTCTAATATGCTTTTCAAATACTTAAAGTTTCCCCTACTATTGACTTGTACCTGCTACCCCAACATATTTGCTTTCATTATATTCGAAATTTAGTGTTGCTTTAGTCATGCAACTTGTTTATCTCAAGGCTGAACTTGATTTGTACATAGCTTTTGATTCTTTTATTTGATTTTGATGATTCGAGAAAACCTAAAACATAAGTTATAACTTTCATTTGAAATGTTTTGTGAAATTTTGAAGTTTTCTACCACGCTTGTAAGTTTGTGAAAAATAAACATACTTGAAATCAGAACATAATGTCCACCATACTTAAAATAAACAATTCCTTGAAGCCCAAAACTGATACAGACAAAGACTTACTAGGTTTTTAGATTAATGTGATTTATATTTCTAAATTAATGCATTGCTTAACTTCGCAATTTATTGGAGATAAAAAAAAGATTTTTGAATTTATTTTTGTTAAATTCAATGGTTTGTATTTTATTATGAGCATTAGAGCATCAAAATGAAGTATGTTTTTATAATTTATATACGGTGTTAAAGATTCACTTGTTTCATCTAATTGGAAGAATTGTTGAAATATGTATTTTGGATAAACTTTGTTATTATGTGAAGTTAATGAAAAATATTCAATAGTATATCATTTTTTATTTTACATTCTTATGTAAATGGCAACCAAATTTGTGCTTTCCTAGGGCAACCCATAGGCTAGAACCGGCCCTGATTATATTATATACAATTTTAACCTCATTCTTTTTTTAGTATTAACTAAAAAGATGGGTGGGTACGAAATTGAATGGCCGGATACAACTAGTTCGAGTTCTGAAGAACTTGATCCGTGGTGGGGGGATTTTGAACCTGATCCCTTACCAAACTTAGAACCACCACAATATCATGAAATCCTATCCTTGGATAGCTTATCGATTTTCGAACTGCCACAACCCCAAGCATGCAAACAAGTTGTGTGTTTTTGTGGAATCGATGTAGTGACCAAAGTCGCTGAGAATATATGTTTTGCCAGACGTCGATTTTTTGCTTGTGCAAATATATCAAATTGTTGTGGGTTTTTGGAGTGGATAGATCCACCACTTTGCCAAAGAGGAAGCGAGTATGCGTTGGAGATGCAAATTGAAAAACGTAGGCTTGAGGCTATAATTCGGAGGTTGAAAATTGAAATAATTAGTCTTAAATCATCTTAGTCTTTCAGTGGAGCTTGGTATGTAGAAGCACTAGCGGTTTTGAATGGTGGGCAGCAGTATGGAGTGTTGAAGTATGTTGTGTGGCTGACTGTGCACAATCACTGTTTCTAGTTTCCTGAACTCCTGCTGTTTGATGGTTTGAGGGATATGGTCAGAGGTATGTAAGTGGGAAGGGGTGAGCTGCAGTGTCGAAAATGGTTTTTAAAGGGTTGTTATTTTGTTGCTGGCAGTGGAGGAAGAATGTGATAAAGAAGTCACGATTGATGTTAATTGGTAGTTTTGTTTGGGATTGAACTTGCGACAATTGGTTGTGTCAGTGTGGTGTGTTGTAGATGATGAAGTGGTAAATGAGTGTGGTTTGAGGGGGATGTTGAGTTATGTAGTAAGTCGGCAGTAGTGGTGGTAGGACCGTGAATGTGGAAGAGGTTGTTTGGTGTAATATATGTCAGAGGTAATTGTATTGATACTGTTGATCAGGTGGTGGAGAGGGAGGATGGATGGCAATGTGTTATGTTGGTTGTGAAGTTGTGTACCAAGCAGATGGTAGGGTGTGAAGGAGTTTATTTGTTGCTCTGGTTTGAAGAAGTGGTCAGAGGTGTAGTATAGTGGTAGTGATATGTGATGGTATGTGGTTGTGCGTAGAAACAGTGGAAGAGGATGGACTTGAAACAGAAAACGGAGCCTGTTGTATGGGATTGGTTAACAGAGAGTTTGAGACAGTAGAGATGTTCACAACTGTGAGGCAGAGGAGAGGAAGTGAAAAATGGAAGCGAAGGATGGTTTGTAATTGGATTGACAGAGGGTGGGGGAGGAGGGAATTAGGCAGTAGAGGTTGTGATTCTGGTGAAGTTAGTTTGCTGAAGTATGGTCAGTTGTACATGGTCCTAATGGTGTACCAACACCAAATTCGGAGTATGAGCATTTGTCTATACCTACAACCGTGAAGAAAATATTTAACTTACAAGCGCCATTTTTGACTAAAATAGATGCTTGGGCTGGAACATTTGAAGGCATCATGAAAACTAGAACTGAACCCAGAGTCGACTGCCCTGGTTAGTTTCTATATATTACTTTTACTGTTGTCGTTTTGTGTTATATACATGCACAAGATAGTGTACATTAATGATGGTGAGTTGTATTTCACAACATTCATAGTTAGGTCGAACATATATATTGCTACACCATGCCTTTCATTGGTAGTTCAACAAGACACATGTTGATGTTTACTCTGGTAAACTGTCAAGACACATTTGTTTCATTATTGTAATTGTTAGCAAGTGAAATGCCTAATAGAAATCATTTGCTAACTTTTCTCAATTGCACAAAAGCACCTTTTTTGGAATAAAATGTATTTTTGTAAGGAAAAAGTATTTCTGTTAGTGTCTGATTGCTAAATAGCACTTATGCTGGTAGAAAATCATTGTATGCTTTTACTATCAACAGCTAATTGATTCCAGAAAGTGATTTTACAAGTAGGATGAGAAAAAAACCTTAGTTATTGTATCTATATATTTGTGCTCATATTTGAGTAGAAATAGTCTTTAAAACTGATATGCAAATACGATCTAAGGATCCGAAGCAATGTAAAATGTCAGACAAGTGTTATTTCTAACGTCTAAGCAGCCTCCCATTCTTTAGTGCTAGGTCATATGTTTTCTCTTATTATTGGCTCGTTGTTTATCTATCCCTTTCAACTAACCAATTATAATTTATCGCATAGGTGCAGTAAATTTAGGGGAGCGTCTTGAGATTACTGCACTCTACTTTACAAAAATCTAAACTTTCTGTGAAACAGAAATATTGGTATCCCTCCTATATAGATGTTGATCCACTATATCATTAGATGACGAAGTTATATCAATAATTAGCAAGTTCTTAAAACTTACCTAATGAACACTAAAAGTTTTAAGTGCATCTGAGTTTAAACAAATTATAGGTCTCTTCGATTCTTAGGTCAATTTAGCGACATATTTACATGGTGTCTGACAGCTTACATTCGTGAACCTTTCATAGATGGTGGGGTACTTCCATTTAAGCAAAGGCCTGGATACAAATTTATATTTGTTTTTCCTAACAATCCTAATAGTTGGCAAATGTCAAAAGATTGATGAAAACACTTAGCACCGTCCTTATAAGTCATAATTCAATGTAGTGCAACTACCAACTCCAGTCCAAATAAGGCAAACTGAAGCCAATGAAGAAGCTAAACTAACTGAATTTCAGTAAGAGCTAATGCAACTTGCTTCAGTATTAAATGGAGATCATCAACTACTGAATTTTTTTGAGAAATTCATACAAAAAATGAATGTTAGAGAAGGGATCACATACATGGAAAATGCAGTTAAGTGGTTTTTCGAAGCTGATTATTCTGCAAAAGGGATGGATGTTGATGAAGAACAAATTGTGAAAATGAGACCATCTCTCACATCGAGGATCAAGGCTTCGGTTCAACCTTAGATATTGCATTCAAGTAATTGTGTAAGATGACGTATAAAGCTCTCTTCTCCAACCTAGACATACATAAGGTAGAAGCTATTGTAAAAAGCTTTTATAAGTAATAACTTTTACAACAATATGCAACTCTTCTTGTACATTTTTACTTTTTAGTAAAATAGGATAGAATTGCAATTCATACTGATTTTACATTTGTTTTTCCTTTAGGAATGTCAATGTAGCGGTGGAACCAGAAGCCTTTTTATTTAGGCCAAATTCAGAGATGCAGACTATCAAAGAGGTCGTTAGATTAACCGTCGCGTGGCATAAAGACTTCATCTCTATGGTATAGTATGATTGTACTTAGAACATGATATTTATAGCGGACTGTTATGTGTTAATGCTTTATGTATTTGGCATGTAAACTTATCTAACTTTTTGGAGTGTTAGAATTCTATGACTCTAGCTTTTAGTCTTTTCGTATGTGATTTTAATTATTTTACGACAATATTTAGTATAAGATGGATGTATTGCATGGATGCTGCTGTAATTTTTTTTTAAATTTGCATTTATTTTTCAATGGGCAATGTGTGTTGTTATATGAGCTTCTTACAATGGTCACTGCACGTTGTTATATAAGATTTTTACAACGGTCAATACATGTTTTTACAACATGCTTTGCCCGTTGTAAAATGTGGTGGATCTATTACAACAAGGCCTATTACAACGGGCACATGCCCATTGCGAAAACCATATTACAACGGGCATTACTCATTGTAAGACTATTTTGTTGTAGTGCAGAATGATGCATCATCTAATGAGAGGTTAGATTTTGATTCAAATATTATGAACTGTGATAACTCAGCTATAATGGAGACAACTGTTTCAACTGAGATGTTTCTGCAAGATGAAATTTTAGGTGAGAAATTACATGAAAATGAATAGTACCATGCGTGCACGGAAAAAAATTAAAGTTTTACAAAATAACATCCTTTTGGACAACATGAAAAATTTGGACTCAAACTCTTCCACGAGTAAGGAAAATTACAAAAACAACTGGAGCAGCATAATATTACAGACTCAATTTTATTCAGTGGAAATCATGGAAATGTTTATGTTAATCCCGATTCTAATATTCAAAACAATTCAAATATAGTATCCACTACTACTGAAGAAGGCAAGCAGTATTTTGATATTTTCGAGCAAATTCCTTCTCCATATATCAACTTAACTCCTCCATCCCATCTAATTTTACCTCCTCCACCTTGTATTTCTAAGGATACCTTTGTTGATCAAACTTCTTCAGCTATTAAAAAGGAAAAAAAGGAAAAAAGAAAGTAACTTTCAGCAATTCAAATGATGATCTTAATAATGGGAACAGTTCTAACATTAATGAAATTCAGCCCAAAAGCCATAAAGATACTTCACTGTCAAACAAAGGTACATCAAATCATTCAAGTGGAAATAGGCATACCAAAAAGCATCCTACTCCTTTATTATCACCTCATATGTTATGATGATGATGAACAATATTGCTTGCTGGAATACTAAAGGAGGACACCTATCCTCAAAGCAAACTGAAGTGAGAAAATTGATTAAAGATGAAAACATTCAAATCATTGCTTTAAGTGAAACAAAAATAAATAAGGCATTGACTGAGAAAGCTTGCAATTATATTGCTCCAAATTGGTTACATGAAGATAATCTACATAGTGCCTCATATGGAAGATTATTAGTACTTTGGAACTCATCAATTTTCAAACTCATAAAATTATTGGAAAATCATCAGATTATACATTTCAATGCCATTTCATTAGCTTCAAATACATCTTTTTTGATCTCTTTTGTTTATGCTCAAAATAGTCTAGACAAAAGACTCTCTTTCCTTTCCAATCTCCCTTCACTTGTTCAGCCTAATCTACATTGGATTATACTAGGTGATTTTAATTGTATGTTTTCTTCTGATCAAAAATAAGGAGGTATTCCTCTTTCTATAAAAGATATAGCTCCTTTGAAACAAACTCTTATCCTTTCATCCCTCCATCATATTAACTTTATTGGTGCTTAATTTACTTGGAATAATAAAAGTAAAAATGGCCCAAGAGATATAATAAAGATATAATAAATGTAAATAGGTAATATAATAAAAAATTATATACCATGTTCGAGAGAGAACATGGTATATAATTTTTTATTATATTACCTATTTACATTTATTATATCTTTATTATATCTGATATAATAAAGATATAATAAATGTAAATAGGTAATATAATAAAAAATTATATACCATGTTCTCTCTGATATAATAAAGATATAATAAATGTAAATAGGTAATATAATAAAAAATTATAGAGAACATGGTATATAATTTTTTATTATATTACCTATTTACATTTATTATATCTTTATTATATCAGAGAACATGGTATATAATTTTTTATTATATTACCTATTTACATTTATTATATCTTTATTATATCAGATATAATAAAGATATAATAAATGTAAATAGGTAATATAATAAAAAATTATATACCATGTTCAGATATAATAAAGATATAATAAATGTAAATAGGTAATATAATAAAAAATTATATACCATGTTCTCTTGATCATGCTTTTCAAAACATTCAATCTATCAATCTATGGCCAAATCGTTTGTGAAAATTTCTAAATCCTTCTATCTCAGACCATTCTCCAATTATCTTAACATTGGGAGAGAATGCTATTAAGAAATATCCCTCATTTAAATTTTATAATTCTTGGACTAATCATAAAAAAATTCATAGTATTGTTTTGCAGGTTTGGAAGGAAGATGTCTTTGGGAATCCAATGTACTTTTGAAAGCTATGTTGCAAAGGCTGAAAGAAAAACTTAAAATATAGGCTAAAGAAAATTTTGGAGATGGATCAAAAATTTCTGATGGAATAAGAAGGAAGCCTTTTGACATATAACAGGAATTGCAACATGACCCAATGATTACAACATTAGCTTACCCAGAATCAGAATTATCAAATGCATTGCAAGAAGCCTTGGATTTTGAAGCTACTATGAAAAAATAAGTTCTTCATGAAATAAATGAAAAGAAAGGAGATAGAAATACAAAATATTATCATAATTCTATTAAAATTAAGCAGGCCAGAGAGAAGATTTTAAACATAACTGATTTGAATGGAGTTATGCAGAACAATGATGAATCTATTACTAAAGCTTTTATTGATTATTTCTCCTCTATATTAGCAGACCCTGATCTAATGGTTCCAAATCTTCTCCCTCTTTATAAAAAATTCAAACTCCTTTTTTGGAAAATGAGCAAGCTAGAAAACTGATTGAAGAGGTATTACCAAAGGAGATTGAATGGGCTGTATTTTATCTAAAGTCTGATAGTGGTGGTGGACCTGATGGTTTTAACGCTTTCTTCTATCAAAAATCATGGAAATTTATAAATAAGGATGTAATCAAAGCAGTCCAATATTTCTTCTCCCATAATAAATTCCTTATTGGTGTCAATGGTACAAATATCACTCTTTTTCCTAAACGTTCCAACCCAATTAATGCTGCGGATTTCAGACCTATTTCGTATTGCAATGTATTATCAAAATATTATCCAAGATTATAGCTAGTAGATTACAAAATGTTTTGCCAATAATTATATCAAGCAATCAAGTTGCATTCATGCCACAGAGAAATATCATTGATAATATTTTGTGAACTCAAGAGCTTTTAAGAGGATATAGAATTGCAAAAATCTCTCCTAGAAGCATGTTGAAACTAGATGTTCAAAAAGCCTATTTCCTAGAGCTCAATCATTGCAATTCTTTCCAGAATGAACTTCCCTAAACCAATGTTGGCTTGGATTTATACTTGTATATCAACCACTCACATTCCTATTTCAAGGAATGGATGTTCAAATGGTTTTTTCAAAGGAGCTCAAGGAGTTTGACAAGGAGATCCAATTTCGCTTACTTATTTATTATAGTGATGGAAATTCTCAATTCATTATTAATTGAACAAGCAACCTCCAAAAAATCTGAGTTACATCCTAAGTGAAAGAATCCATTAATAACTCATCTTCTATTTGTAGATGATCTTGTTACCTTCATTAAGCCTTCAGTTAAAAATATTGCCTCAATACTTGAAGTATTGAGAAAATTCCATGCTATAACTGGTTTGAAGATTAATTTTAAAAAGTCTCACATTTTAATTGCAGGACTAAGTGATAGCTTGAAAGCTGATATCATAGCCCACTTGGGTCTGAACGAGATGCCACATAATGATAGTTACCATGGTCTACCATTTATCTCTGCAAGAATTACGAAATTTGATTGTCTTCCTTTATATGAAAAAATCACTGAAAAGCTATCAACTTAGCCAAACACAAAGTTAACTCAGGCAGGTAGATTGGTTATTGTTCAAAATATTGCTAATGTTATGACAAATAATTGGATGAGACATTATATTCTCCCAAATAAATTGATATCCATGCTGAAAAGTGCTCTGAATATATTTTTATGGCATGGTGATCCTTTCTCCAAAAAACTCATTCATATATCTTTTGAGAAGATTCAGTTGCCTAAAAATATGGGGGTCTTGGTATAACTAATTTAAAGTTATGGAATATTACAGCTACCTCAGTATATTTTGAGAAAATTCTTTCAAGCAAGGAAGATCTTTGGACACAGTGGGTAACTAAAAATCTTATCAAAATAAAGACTTTTGGACAATGAATATTCCTAATATAGTAAGCTCGAATTGGCATAATATACTTAAAATCAGATCTACTTTCCTACCAATGATACAGTGTAACCCATTAGAGAATCATAATCTTCTTTTTTGGTCAACTCCATGGGCTAGTACTGGTGTTATAATTTAAGAACTTATATCAAACTCTTTAAAAATGTAGACTGGAATTCCTTTAAAGGCAAAAGTGGATTCTTGTATTACTGAAATATCCATTGTCTTATCGTATTGTATTTCTAGTCATGTCAGGAAATTATGGAGAACTTTATCTTCTCTGTTACTACCATATTCAAACCTGAAGTACTCTGGACATGTAAAGGAAAGAAGAATTCAATTTCTCTGGTTTATAAAGCGCTTTTAGAAAATAATAATTTGTAAACTTTCCGTAGGCTTCAAGAATATGGATGGAAAACTCTCCTACAAAGGAAAATCTACTGCTATGGAAAATAACGGCCAATGCGATCAATACAAGGCAGAATCGGCTTCCTTGGGTGTAATAAATAATGAAGAATTTGTGCTTTATAATAATCACCCTGAAACAAATACGCATTTTTTCTTTGAGTGCAACTTTACATATCAAATCTGGTGCACGCTTCTAGCTAATGAAAATTTTCACAAACCAGATAAAAATTCCAGAATTGAGTGGTTCAATATATACAAGGCAAAAAGATGGAGAACACCAAACACTAGAATTCCTTTGATAATATTAAAGGCTTTTTCTTATGAGATATGGAATGAAAGGAGAGAATTTTTAAATTTAAGAAGGAGACTGCAGCTTCAATATATAGCAGGATACATAAGAAATTTTTAACTAGATTAAGAAAGTTTAAAATGATTTTATGATTGTGTTTGGTATTGAAGTTATTTGTGATGAAGTTAGATATTACTAATCATGAAGTAGGTATTTTGTTTTGTAGTACAATAGGTCATTTGAGTCGAGAATGGTATGTTTAACGGTTTATGTTGTAATTGAGATATTGGATTGTAAATGAATAATTGGAATGGAAATGGGAAGGACTCCCTTAGCCTATTATTTTTCAAAAAAAAACATTTTCCACCATTCTTCATTTCAGAAAAACCACCATTTAATTCTTCTTCCTCTTCCTTGCTTTTTCTACATGCCATGGATCAAAATGCAATATCTCTCTCATATCTCAATGAAAATTCATGAAATCAGTGATAAATCGAAGCTTTCGAAGAGGGCTACAGATTGGGAATGATTAGGAGACAAAATTCCATAGCATAGGGTGCAGCAAGCCGGACAATGAAGAGAAGTGATGGATTTTTGTGCATAATTTTTATAATTCATTGTCCGACTTCAAATCATCTATCTCCTTCGTTTCTTGATAGAATTCGACGACTGTAACATCCCCCTACTTGGAGGCCCAAAACTAACGGCTACGGTTACTGCAGTCGTCCATAGATATTAATCTTCGGGGGCCAAATACAGTGGTGCTAGATTCATTGATACACAGGTCACAAGAGTATAGAAAATTTTTAACAATTCAAAAACATATTTCCACATTCAAATCAAAACATTTAATATAATCCCAAAACGTAATCACGTTCATAAAAATATTGTTATTACAAATACGCCAAGAGCGACATATGAAGATGTCCCCTTGGTTGATCAGAGTATATGATAAGGCTAATAGATTTGGCTTTACAAACAAATACACAGCAGAAAAGATAACTCTAAATAACTACTGCCTCCTGCATGCCTCTTGAAGCTTTATTTGTCTAATAAGAGAACCTGAAAATCTTAAATCTCAAACTACTCAAAATCAATTGAGTACCCGAGAGTTTAAGGGGAAAACAAAAACTTCAAGTCGAACGTAAAGCCTAGTATGAATAATAATCTAACATCTCAATCCTTTTTAGATATCTAGTGAGACCACGCTGCTTAGCGGGACGGGTTTTCCCTTCACCGGTATCCTAAAACCTTTATAAAACCATATTCTATGCTCCTGCATCCACAATGGTTAAAATATACATTTCAAAATAATTATGATGATATGCATACTTGAACTGAATTAGGATTTCCCATTCCACATTAGTTAGACTAACCATCTATGTTTTAAGTGACTATTCGTCTTATATTTTCAAGGACTACGTATTTTAGACTTTATTAGCATCAAAGAGGGACTATCCATCCCACAATCAATTTACTTAAGATGGTGTGGACCGTCCATCTCACACCCCATAGTTTTCTTGGGATGACTACAAACCCTTCTTTAATTATATGAAGACTATCCATCCCTTTCATGATGTTGACTATCCATTAAACATTCCATATTTTTCCTAGGATAACTATGAACCCATCATTTCAATCATATAGAGACTATCCATCTCTAACCTGATATTGACTATCCATCAAACATCCCATAGTTTTCCTCGGATGACTATGAACCCATCACTTTGCCACTTAAGGCATGTTATCCACATTAATCTAATTATCCCATGTTATCCACATGGTCAACCTATTTCCATTAGTGTTCCTAACTTAGGTTATATTCATTTATAATTTACATTGATATCCCCTAATGATTGATTCAAAATATATAAGTGTTGATATCCCCAACTGTTGTGTTAAACTCATCAAGCCTACCCCGATACCCCCAAGGTTAAACAACATTAATAATATAAGGTTGCCTATCCTACATATTCAAAAACCAAGTGTCATATAAACATACCCTCCCGAAAGTATCCCCTTTGAAGATATTAAACTTGATTTAAAAGAAAACAATATTCCAACCCCTTCAAAAGCTTTGCTTTCGACCACTTCGAAAGCATGAAACACATATTTTAAAACAACAGGCTCTAGCTTTTATAATACTTTAAAACACCTCCTTCGAATCCCTTCGGCCATGTTAAAGTATTAAAACCACCTGAAAGTATCCCTTTCGAAAGCATTGAAGGTTACCCTTCGAAACCATTGAAAATCTACTCTTTCGAAAGCATTAGGTTTATACTTAAAATATTACTCTAGGTCAAAGTGAAAATAGATGAAATATCTCTTTCGGAACCACTCTTTATTTTATAAATATTGGGGAAGTTTGACAGTGTTGAAACATCTTTTCAAAAGCATTGAATTATCTGGGAAAATAATCAAACCTTTCAACAATGTCGAAAGCTTCCGCTTTCAACCCGTTCGAAAGCTTTGGGAAGCAACTTATATTTATTTAAAACAATTGAACCTTTTGACAACATCGATGCCTTCGATGCCATCGAAGGGTCACATAATCTAAAAAGGATTTCGACCTGGTCAACAACTACCCCTTCGAAGGCTTTTATCAAAAACTAAGTAACTCCTTCGAAAGCGACACCTTTAAAACAAAGGCGGTAACTCTCCTTCAGAAACTCTTGAAATACACTTTCAAAAACATAGCTTTCGACTATGTCGAAAGCCCTTTAGAAACTATCCTTTCAAAACCATAGCTTTCGACCTTGTTAAAAGCTCTAAAAACAACCTTTCGAAACCACAGCTTTCGTTAGAACAAAGGCAGCAACTCTCCTTCAAAAACCTCTTTGAAATACCCTTTCAAAAACATAGATTTTGACTATGTCGAAAGCCTTTTATAAACTATCCTTTCAAAACCATAGCTTTCGACCTTGTCGAAAGCTCTAAAAACAACCTTTCGAAAGCACAGTTTTCGCCTTGTTGAAAGCTCTTTAAAAACCAACCTTTTGAACCAGATCTTTAGAAAACAGGCAAGTGATTTTCTTTTCAAACCAAAAGTAAACTAGGAATGTGATGCCCCACCTCTATACCCACGCTAGCCAAGAACATTACGGTGAATGCTGTCAACTAGCACGGAGAATAAGGCTGTTGAGGAGCGACCATCCGTGTAATTTCTTTGCGCGAGCACCGATATGTCAGGTAATATAACATGCATTCTATTTCAAGAGGAAATCCGACATACCGACACAAACTCAAATCTACTACACGGTGGCTATATAAATCCTTCGGAAAACAAATATAGAAATAAGCATAACACAAATCAGTCACAGACAATTCATATCACAAAGGCGGAATAAGATATGAATACTACACTAGAAAGTGTACATCAGAGTAGTGGTCTAAAAAGATCCACAATATCACAAAAGAATAGTTACACGAACTTCACAAAAGAATAAGTATACAATAAGGAGTCTATATCTCAAATGTATACAACAAAATAACTACTAACCTAAGTAGTTACCCCAAAAGTCAAGGAGTTAATCCCGGATGAGAAGTCAAGCAGAAGCACCTGTAACATCTCGGTCTGACCCGAGTATTATTTAATAAGAAAATAATAAACGGATCAGTCTAACTATAAATATCAGATGAAATGATATAGAATAAGAGATATGACAAAACACATAATAATCACAATGCCAAGCTGTGATATATATATATATATATACACACACACACACACACACTTAGTTGATAATCAACAAGAGATTAATCAATGTCACCAAATCTACACAAGAATCAAAGAAACGTCATACTCCTTATTTCGTTCACCATACCATAAATATTGACGCTAATATCAAAGTCAATCACAAAAGTCAATGACACACAAATTCCAGAAGACTACACAAGAAATCCAGAAATCACTAAAGTCAATGACACACAAATTCACCAATGCACAAATATTCATAAAACTTATCAATGGAAATCACGAAAATTGGTGAAACACAAATTCTAGGAATCTACACAAGAAATCCAGAAATCACAAAGGGAGGGAGGCCTATCACACGAACGGGAGCATGAAAACTCACCAACATATGTATCACACGAACGAGACGCTATCTCATGGTAGCTAGCCATTAATTTTTGACACACGAACAGCCCGAAGACCATGGGGCGCTACCCCATAATTTTGAGTCGAAACTCCACAAAACGGGTTTAGTCTCCCTCGCAGACAAAGAGACATCGCACATTGCTAGTCTAAATCACAAAGGTGATCGTCATGATCAACGAGAAGTGTCGGTTACAGTAAGCTAGTAAATATATGAGCTTAGCATCATGTCCCATAACCACTAGCTTAACTTAAATATTTACGAACAAATTTTAGATCTCCACTAGAAAATTGTCACAAGAGGTTCAATCGAACAAGTCCAAGAATTAACCGACAAAGTAAACGCAAGCGTATCATACCACTTGTTTTACTAAGCCGTTTAATTAGATTTCTCATACGAGTGAGGTAAAGGTTTATATATACTAATAGATTGGAAAACGGTTTTATAAACGAATTTGGTATTAAAATAGTATTGAAATCGTTTGAGGAAAGAGTTTTGATATTTACTACTAGTATAGAAAACCTTTATATTTTTAAAGTGACAAATCACGAAGAAGATTGTAAGAACAATCAATCACAAAAATTCACATACGAAGACGTGAATAAAATCCAAAGAAATCGATAAAGGATCCATCTAAATGGATATTCAAAAATCCCTAAAAAGAGTCATCAAAGTCATAATAGATGATAACAACAAATAGGATTATCACGAATCGATTTAAATTGGAATTTCAATCCAAAAAGGCAAATTGGACTCAAACAGCAGGTTCAGTCGACTGAACAGAGTTTTCAGTCGACTGAATCATGCCTGGGCTGTTTTTCAGCCTTATTCAAATGAAGAGCAAACTCTTCCAAAATGCAACCAGACGAACATTGGCTCTAAGGGTTTATGCCAATCGGCAACCCGGCCCTATATGCTCCCCGATGCATCACCAAAAGCATGATCAAACATCCATAAAAGGATTTTCACACAAATTGACTTAAAAACTCAAAAATTGGAATGTTCACAAAACCAATCCAAATCAAGAGCAAATGCACATGAAGAAGTGTTAGGAATTCATACCCAACAACCAAAGATAATTATAGTCATAGATGTGAGATAAAAATCTCACCTTTTCTCAAAATCAAACAAGAAGAAGCTTGAAAGCAAATGGAGAATCAACCTCTCTTCAACACAACCCAAATGAGCTTGAATCTATGCTAAAAAACAAGAACATTCCCAAAATTAGGTTTAGGAATTTCTGAAATTGGTAAGAGAACAAGTTGGAGAAGAAGAAGAGAAGCTTACCAATGGGTTCTTCTTGAGTTTGGAGCTAGGAATTTGATTTGCAAGAGAAACTAGGGTTTTGGAGTTTTAATTTCCAATCTCTCCCACCATTAATGTTATAAAAACTGAAAAGAGAAGAGAATGAGGGTGAATGGGGAAGAGTGGTTCAGTTTTGGAGTATAAGTTAACATAGGGCTGAGCCCAAAAACCAAACCCAGAGTAAAAAGTAGCAAAAATCAACTTTCTCCAAACATATCGAAGCTTATACTCAAAAGGGTCGCAAACGGCATTTTAAACTCAATGGGAGTGGTCCCGAGTCCTAATTCGACCGTATGCAAAAAGTAGCTTTTCGAACTAAAATCCGACTAACGATAAAATATTTAAATAAAATATTTAAATATAAAATCGATAAATATGCGGGTTGTTACAAGGAACCAACCCCTTCGAAAGCACCCCTTCGACAACCTACCTTCCGCCTTTGTCCAATTCACTACATACCGCTGAAAGATATCATTTGCATTGACTTCGACCTTATTGGATTCAATGAAGTCGAAAGGTCAAGGCCGAAAGGTCTGTGTCGAAAGGTTTGCCAAAGATGGCGGAACCACCATTTTTTGATCAAAAGCTGATTTTTACCAAATAAGTAAACTTTTTGTAACAAACTTGCCCACTTGTAAACATTCAATTGGCTTTTACAAACTTTTAAATAAATTGGATAATTTTTGCCGCATTTTCTCAGATCTAAAATTAAGTCAACTCTTAATAAATTAGGTCTTCCTATTATCAAAAAAATTAAATCATTTAAGTCCTCCTTTCGAATTAATTTAAATTCCATACTATATCACTTAGTGAAAATCCCCAAAAATTCTAGAAATTCACTTTAATTATGTTATCTAACATATCGAAATTCCAGACCCAATTTCTTAATTTATTTTCCAAAATAAATTTATAAACCCAAACAACCATATTTCCTTTTGAAAATTCATAACTAATTCTCCACGGCTTGGAAAATTATAAAAATTGAAACCCAACTCCATAATCATGCTTTCCATAACATAAAATTTTCCCATAGAGTTTCAAGATCATTTAATCTCGGTTTTTAGCCCCAAAGCTGTATATATCTCCTTTAAACACCCATATTTAAACATATATAAATCATAAACCAAGCATATCATCATTCAATATATCATAAAAATATATTTATCCTTAAATCTGAAACCATATGATTATAAAACCAAAATAGAGATGTAGAAATTATTATTCATCTTAGATTGAATAAGAAAATTGAAGTTTGATTGAGACTAATTTCTTCTAGCTTGAATCCTAAGCTTTACTTTGATTTTTCTCTTATCTTCTTTCTAATAGCCGGCCTTGCTTTCTTCTTATGGTTATAAATTTTTGTTTGAGATAAAATGAACATGTATAACTATGGAGAATAGTATAAGACTGGGAAATATGAGAGGCTATTTACCCTAATACCCTTATGTTTAATTACTTAATCATTTATAAGTTCATTTAATTAAATAAACACGACCACTTAATTTATTAATCAACCTCAATCTCCTTATCTGTATTATTCTATTTAATTTATCCAATTAAATATCCTGAATAATATTAAACAAAAATTAGAGGTGTTACAGCGGTCCATCCCTAAAAACGATTGTGATGACCCACATTTCGGAAGTTTTAAATCGATAATAATCCACGCATGTCCAACTCAAACAATCTGAAACACAGATAGCCAATGAGGTTAATTAAGAAGAAAAAGAGAAGAAGGAAACAAATACAGAATCTCGCAGTGGAATGACAAAATATAATAATCAAATAAACAGTTCATGAAGTTGTTCGTACTATACATTTGATTATAATTTATACAACATTTATTAGAGTTATGTGTATATAATAGAACAAATGAATAATGTAGCAGAACAACAATGTGGTGAAATAATACTAGTAATATAATTACCAAATCTTCATCTCCGTACTCTAGAAAATAATTTTCAATGCGTTGAAAACTCAGGGCTGACCCGAGCGTAATGAAAAGACAAAACACTCGAGTCAGGACTAAAATATCCTTATGTGAGTCAAATCAATATCGCATATAATAAGAGTGTGATAGCATCAAAGATGTTTATGGGATTTCACATCTCATATCCAGTGTATAACATGCGTGCAATAACTCAAGAGATGTTACGGGATTTCCCATCTCTTAAGGATCCGTTAAAATATTTATATATAATAGAGTATGATATATATGTAATGTCCAATCGGTAATATAAATATTTATCTTAGGGTAAGGTTTTACATTAATCCCTCTTAACGTGTTTTTAAGCATTGTCGTACAGTTTGCATATAACGCCCCAGTAGCACGTTGGGGGATAGGGATGCGCTGTGATACGACAACACTAAATCAAACTTGTAGTGGTCTCGTATAAGGATAAAAGTATGAAAAGGCTCGTGAGGCAATACCCAAGGTAGGATACTACCGGTTTGGATCGTAGGGTTGGTGGTAATGCATCGTAGCGACGACTGCCCATCGCGTCCATCCATCCTATATCGAGTCAAAGGTAGGTTATCCTAAAATCAAGGTGCATCAATCCAACATTAAAAGTAAAAGCATGGACTAAGTCCAAGAAGAAAATCGAAGAACGGATTCCCTGTAGGGGTAGTTAGCCCACTTTGCCCTGTCAAGTCGTCCTGTTTTAGTCATTTCAAATGAGCACTTGTGCGGGGTCTATCCATAATCGTTCTCTTTCTTAAAATCTAGCAAACGTACGCCGATCCAACCACTTCATTCTAGAGTCTTCTCTGCATACACATTTATTAAAGTGGTTCAAATATTGACAGAGAGTATGCCAATAAGCGGCCCCGGTCTCTTTAACAACCAAACGTCGTTTTATACACTGGTCGGTACTTTTACATTTCAAAAATGATTCATACTTGATATCAAAATATCATATTCACTTCAAAATATCATTTATTCCAAAATCATCATATTTACTTCAAAACTCAATTTGAATTACAATTTAGGCTATAACTTCGTTTTAACTCAAATTCGCATTTAAATCCATGATTTTTTTTGAAAAAGCAAGAGCAAAGGCTCATTTTTATTAACTAATGTTCAGTTACAAACTATTACAACTCACACTACTCCAAGCTCATGACAACACATTGACTAAAGTATAACCAATATACAAACATAGAAACAACAACTATGAACAAAAACAAATGAACTGGACCAGAAACATAAATCACTGCATGCAGCAGTAAACAAGACCCAAAATGCACCTGAGAATCAATGTATACTGCAAAGTATTAAAGCTAAATGGCAACAGTCCCAATAGCAATCAGTCTTCAAATATTGTCAACTCTAACATCCCTCAAAATGCTGCTATGAATCATAGAATAAATCTGAGACATGTTCTTTATTCCAATACCAAATATCCTGTTATTCCTTTCAGTCCACACAGTATGAATCAAATTCTTTAAAAGCTTAAGCAAAAGCCTAGTTGAACGTGTCTTCCATCTAGTTGCTTTGAATACATTGAACCATTCAATAGAACTAACAGTAGAAGGCTTATAAAAACCACCATTAGATAACAGCCTATACCATATTTGATAAACAAAAGGACATTGAAAAAATAAATGGGTATTAGTTTCAGATTCTGAATTACAGAGTACACATAAATCTTCAGAGATAATACCCATTCTACAAAGCATGTCCTTAGTATTCAAAGCATTAGCCATTACCTTCCACAACATCAGATTCTGTTTAGCTGAACAACCAGTATTCCAAATTCTTGTATGCCATGGGAAGACCGTATCAAACTTACAAAGATACTGATATACAAGTTTGATAGAATGAATTTTATGCTTACCTGACCAAATTAAAGCACTGTCATAAGTAGTAAATTGATAACTGGTGATGATATTCCACAATTTTCTTAACTGAAAGGAGTTGGAATATGGTAATACAAAAGTACCATCATGAATAAATTCCTTAACTCTAGCATCGTCTGAGATTCCAGAATTTCTTCTTAGATTATAATCCACTAGAGAACTTAAAATCAAACCCTGTTTAGCCCATGGAGAATGCCAAAAAGATAGAGCTTTAATCACTGCATAATTACATTGTATATAAGGTAGGAAAGTTTCCCTGAGCTTGAGTATACATCTCCAACTCCAACTACAATTCTGTGGTATTTTCATATTCCAGAAGTTCCTTTTACCAATAAGATTCTGATTCACCCATTGAGACCATAAGTTTTTATCAGATGTAAAAAAACTATTAAAGTAAACAGAGATAGCTGCCTTATTCCAGAGAAAAATATTAGTGATACCAAGACCACCATACTTTTTAGGTTCAAACAGTTTAAAAAAAGATATGGGTATAATCTTCCTCGAGAAAGGATCACCATGCCAGAGAAATTTATTAAGAGCACTTGAAACCATGTTAATCAACTTGATAGGAAGGATGTAATGTCTTGTCCAATATGCAGTCATAGCCACAGCAATAGATTGAATAATAGTGAGCCTTCCAGCTTGTGAAATTTTATTACAAGGCCATAGCCGCAACCTTTCAATAATTTTTCAAAAAGAGGCAAACAATTTTGGTTTGAAATTCTAGAGCTTAAAACTGGTAAACCCAGATAATAAGAATTTTTAGGCAATTCCCGAAGTCCAGAGCAATTAATAATATCATTCTTCTTTGAAAGAGACAAACCACCAACAAGAATATTAGATTTTGAAAGATTTATTTGAAGTCCAGTAATGGAATAAAATAACTGAAGATAAGACAAAATACTCTGAATATTTCTATGAGTTGGCTTTGTGAAAATTATGAGATCATCAGCAAAAAGAAGATGAGTAATTTGGGGATGTTTACATTTAGGATGTAAGTCAAAAGTCTTCTTCACAACAAGATCCATTAAAATAGAATTGAGCAATTCCATAACAATAATGAACAAGTATGCTGATATAGGATCACCCTGCCTAACCCCTTGTGCACCATTGAAATAACCATGCAAACCACCCTCTCTCGAGATTGAGTACATAGGTGATGAAATACATGTAAAAATCCAAGCTAGAAAAGGTTTTGGAAAGTTCATCCTAGACATAATAGCTAAAATAGAACTCCATGCAGTAGAATCAAATGCTTTCGTTATATCCAACTTTATCATGTATCTAGGAGAAATATTTTTCCTTTCATACCCTAACAATAGTCCATGAGTTAAGAGGATGTTATCACTAGTGGATCTTCCCCTAATATAAGCAGCCTGATTATTGGAAATAATGAATGGTAGAACTGTCTGCAATCTATTAGCCAATACTTTTGAAATGATCTTATAAATGATGTTACAACAAGATATTGGCCTAAAATCAGCAACAGAAGTGGGGTTATCAATCTTAGGGATTAAGGCAATTGTAGTGGCAGAAAGACTAGCAGGAAGGTAATTTTTGAGAAAAAAGAATTGAATGGCTTTGACAATATCAACACCAATAATATTCCAACTTTGTTGAATGAAAAAAGCATTGAATCCATATGGTCCTCCACAACTATGAGGATCCAAACTAAACACAGCAGATCTAATTTCCTCATGATTTATGGCATTAATAAGAGAAGCAGATTGAGAAGAAGTTAAGACTGGAAGATTAATATCAAAGAGAGGTTTAATATTGGGAACAAAAGAATTAGAAGGAGCTAATATGGATGAAAAATATTGAACAAAAGCATCATAATACCATCAGAGGATTTAACCACATTACCATTCATATCTTTAATTTGAAGTATAGATTCTCTGGCTCTCTTAACTTTTAGAAGATTATGAAAGTACTTTGCATTTCTATCAGCTTCCTTCTCAATTCTCAAGTGAGCTTTCTGTTTAAGTGATAACAGTTCCCTATCAATAACTTGTTCAAGATACTTTTTTATTTCCAATTCAGCATGTTGTAAACCAGCATCATGTGGTTTAGCACTCAATTCTTCCTGTACCTTAAAAAGCTCATTCCTAATGTGAGTAGATAGCTTTGAGTCCTTTCCAAAATTAGCTGCAGACCAGATCCTTAATTGAAATTTAAGAGCCTTCATCTTGAGTAAGACATTAGCTAAAGGATTCCTGCCAAATTGCATATTCCAAACCTGTTTAAGAATAATAGGATAATTTACATGCTTTGTCCAAAAATTAAAAAATTTAAAAGAAAAAGTACCACCATGATTTGAATATAAATAATTCCCACTCTGACCAGTTTGAATTTTTAGAAAACAGCTAGAATGGTTTTAGATAGTTTAAAAGTTAAATAGTTTGTTATAAAATAGTTTACGTCTTGAAAATGGTTTATATAGTAAAATAGCTTGGAAAATCAAAATAATTTGAATATTAAAAAAAGATAGATTTTATATAGTTTATGTGACGACCCAGAATTTTGGACATTTGAAATTGGAATATTTAATTAGTTTTAAATATTTAAAAGTTAATTATTAACTTGAATTTCAAATGTCACTATTTCTTGAGTGGTTTCATTATTAAATTAAACAATTGGAAATTGGGTAAATTGTTGAATCAGAAATTTTAAGCTTATTAAAAATAATATAAAGTCTTGTAAAATCTATATTGATAGTACTGAAGATAATAAAAGTGTTATAATTAAATTTTAAAGTGGTTTGTTCAGTTTTAAAAATATATCGATTAATTCGATATTTAAAAATAGCCTTTCGAGGTACACTCACGAAATTCGACGAAACCAGCTCCATTGAATCAGTAATTGTGTATTATTATTGAATTTCAATTTTCATAGTGTTTGGAGTTGTTGTGTGGCCGTATGATATATAAACGCGCTGAAATCTATAACGAAAATTCAATAAAAACTGGGTCCAAAAGCTATCTTCTCCATACAACCGAATTAGGACTCGAAAACTTTTCCATTACGTTCGAAATAGGGGTATAACATTGTAAATGCCTGGCGGCATGCCATGATAGGATGTAAAAATTTTAAGCTTCGAATTCAAGATAATTTAAATTTGAATTTAAATTTAAATATAAATACTGTAATTGCACTGAGTACTGTAGCAAGCACAGACACGTATAGAATTTTAACCATGTGTTCTTCTTCGTGAAATATGCATCTCCTTCTTCCTTTAATAATCCTAGCCGAGCTTGAATAATTTGATAAAAAAAGAAAGAGGTAAGAAATGGCCGAGATTCAAAAATCGAAAACCAAGAATAAATAATAATGGCCTAACAAAACTTCTCTTCAAATTAAAACAGTATTCCCTTCCCTCATTCTCATCTTTAAAGTCAATGGCAACTCGCTTTGTCCTTTTCCATTTCGAATCGTAAGAGAGCCGCAATTGAAAGGCACATCGGCATGGGGCGGCGGCTAAGGATGCGCGCGGTCAGGCGTGAGGGTTCGTCTTCGAAGGCGAGCGAAGGGGCGCTGGGAGGCAATTAGGCAAATGGAAGGGCTGCGGCACGTGTTGAGGTCGGTTTCGGTGATGGCGATGTGGGATGTTGGCTGCCTAATGGGAGTTCGAGCGGGATGTGGTGATGTAATCGTAGAAGGCAATTGGGTAGACGCATGTTGCGGTCAGGTTGGTCAGCTTTGTTATGGTTTCTTTTTCTGCTCTTAAAAATTTGATTCGTATTTATAAATTTGAAGTAAGTGAGCTTGAAAAAAAAATATAATAGAAAAATTTGTTGAAAATAGGTTTGGAAATTTTACCAGAAATTTGATTAATTGAAATTTATATAAATCATTTTTATAAATGTGATTTCAAGGAAAATAAATATATGTATTTTAATTTACAAGTTCACTTTAAAATGGATTATGGTGATTTAATTGTTTAGCTACCTATTTAATAATCTCAGTTACTAAAAGATCTTTAAAGGAAAACTAGTTTAGAATTTAATTTTTGTTTAAATTAAATCATTAGTTAAAATTAAAAATATTAAAGGTAATGGATTGTTCGATTTGCTTGAATATTAATATAATCCTCTAATGTTATTCAAGGTCCAAAATCGTGAAGAAAATAGCCGGATTAGAGTGGGTTGCAAATTAAAATCAAAGGTGAGCTAATCTCACTCATTTGGATTACCATTTAAATAATTAAATTTAAATTATTGGTTGATGATTGAATTGACTGAATGTGGTATATTATATATAGTAGTATATACATATTGGAGTGGTTGATTTCCCGCGTTATATAGCGGATGAGACCCTATGCGCCTCGCATAATAGCGGATAACACTTTATACTGCAATATCCCCCTCGAAGTGGGATTGGTGTTTCATATTATGCTAACATCTGTGGACACAGGATCCAACTGGATAACTTAAAATATTGAATTTATTTTATATTCAGTAATATGATTTATGTGATAATCTACGATGGATTATTTTGATTTTATTGGGAATTGAAATTATTGAATGTTATGGTTTGTTTGAATATATATTGGTAATTTGAGAAAATGAAATATATATAAAGTTTGGATTTTTAAAGGAAATAAAAGAGAAATTTTTAAGTAAAATAATTATAGTGAATTCAAATAGATTAAAGGAATGAATTTGGGAAAGGGATAAAAGTGATTTTAAATCCTATTTAATAAATTTTGGGGAATGGGAAAAAGAGAATTTTGAATAAACGGGAATAAATGAGTTGGAGGACTTAAACGATATTGACTAAGAATTTAAGGATTTTATTTTAAAATTCAAGTCTTAAATGATTTTGAAAAAAAAGGGAATTTTGAAATAAAGGGTGAAATTGATATTTCAGATTTAAATAGATTTTAAATCATAATAAAGGAGTGAAATCTGAAATTAATGGGTTTTGAAATAAATTTAAGTAAGTAAAGAAATTTATTTTAAAATGGAGTAAATTTTGGAAACGTTTTGAAAATTGATTAATTATTTGAAACTGTGTTTTAAAAGGAGGATGTGACTATGGAATTTATAAACTGGGTTTATAAAGCGGAATAAGATATCAGTGGACATTTGAAAGTATTAATTCATGGTGGTAACTTATAAAGGAATGGGTAATTTGTTTTAAAAATAAATGGTGGTTTTATTTCTAATAGGCGTGGGAAAGAAATTTATGGGTTGAGATGTAAATTAAATTGGGATAAATCGAGAAGGATTTATTAATTGGACTATTTTGGAATAGAAAGTGTATTTTTCTGAAAAGCCAAGTATGTTTTCAAAGCAGATTTTTAAGTATAAGTCAAAAGTTTTAAAGTTGCTTTAAAGGAATGTTTTTGAGAAATTATTATTTAAGTTGTTAAAATTTTAAAAGGTAAATACTTATTAAGTTAGTTATAGTAGTAATTAGTTTAAAGATTAAATTGGTATTATGATTTAAAAGATAATCATTAAATATTTATATTTTATAAAGTAGCTTTATTTTAAAAGTAGGTTGGCTTAAGTTTTTATTGAAAAATTAGTATAGAATTTCATAACTAGTATTTTAAATAAGTGTTTTAATGTAGTTTTATTTTAAGTGTTTTAAAGTATATATTTTCGGATCAGTAATTTAAATTATTTTAAAATCTAAAGTATTAAAACTTGGGAATTTTCAATGGGAATAAAACAATTGGGTGGAAATTTATTCCGCGAGAGAAAAAGTGATTTGAAAACTATTTCAAAGGGTTGAAGTGTGGAAATATATCTTTCGAATATATTTTTAAATGAATAAATAATTTGGAGAAATATTAAGGCCTGATGGTTGTTTGTGGATGTTATATGATAGTTAAATGACTGACTATCAATATTGGCCAATGCGCAGATCGTTTCGAAGAGATCAGGATCGGGATTATTTCCTGAAAACCACTTCGATCTGGTTTGAACGGTTTCATTAGGAAGACAAGAGCTCGGAGTCGAAGATGGAGCAATGAAGTGCAAGGTCTAATCGTTACTAATCCTAAGGGTGATTCCAAAATGGATGTAGTAGGAGTAGTGCCTTCGGTTCCGTTCGGACCGGGAACGGACTTGTATGGATGAATGCTATCAGAACATCGTTAGGAGGGCGGTGAGCATTCTAAGTGAGATGTGTTCTAAAAAGGTAATGCATAGCCTCGAGCCTCATCAACCGAGAATGACTAAAACAGGGGAGGTGCAGCAAGGCTAAGTGGCTAGCAACCAACTAGGGTAAGGTCATCCCTGTCTAAATGTCCCTTTTTATTTGGACTATCCAGTAAGGGGTAGCTCCGGTCTTGTGTAGCAGGGGATCGGGATGGATCCTCGGTACAGTGATCTAGACCACGTACTGTGACAGGCGGTACCCCAGTAGCCCTACAATTGATGGAAACCCAATTTCCAATGAGTGCCTTCGGACTTGTTTGTATACCTATTATGCTGGAATTTAATGGATGTAAAACAATTTCGGCTATTTGAATAAGTATTTATATATAGACACTATTATAATATCAAAGGATTTGATAAGAAATGTCTTGGTTATCGTAAGGTAAAAACCCAGCATGTTTATTTGTGGCATGGTCTTACAAGATACCTTTGATTTTCATAGGATTTTGGAAACTTTAATAATCCAATTGAGTGTGTTTTCTCACTCTGGTTTTTCAGATTGACTCGGGTGTTATTTTACTATAATGCTCGGGTCAGACCGAGTATTATAGAGTACAGATTCTGGATGGATTGCTATGGAGCTCAGGAGACGAGCTGGATGGCGAGACGTATCACATATTTGATGTATATTCCGCTGTGTATGGTTAACTACGTAGTCAGTTTTGTGAGGATAGGTTATGACAACTATCCAATTGTGTACTATGAATTTTGTTGTACTTTGATGATGTAATGTATAAAATAGATATAGTTCTTTGTATAAAAATCTATCGTTTTAACTATTATATATTGTTCTGCTGCGTTTATGAGATTCTGATGTTGTTTTCTATTTCTTCTTCTACCTCTTTCTTCTTTCCCTTACGGTCTAGTTTCCCGGCATTCGATTGTTTGGCATTTGATACAATGGACGTATTAATGTCAATTTTCGGACGTCGAAAAATTGGATCGTGGCATTATGATATCAGAGCTGAAGGTTAAACGAGAACCTTGGCTCTGGTGGGGATTACTCATTAGAAATAGAGTCCGTAGTACTCTACAATGAGTTTGAGTGTATTAATAGATATGAGCGCGTATGTAACGACCCGATTTTTCAACGCCCAAAAAATCGAACCATTAGGGTTAAAAGAAGGAGGTCGAAGAAGAGAAAACAAACAACAACAAAATCTTGCAATCGCAACGAAATAAAATATAACAGATAATAACAGATCTTTACACAAAAGAAATTATATCTGTTTACACATTACATCATCAGAGTACAACACAATCAATACCAAATACTGGACAGTTATATTAACTTGTCCTCACAAAACTGAATTCACAACTTATACAGCACAGCGAAATATATATATATATATATATATATATATATATATATATATATATCAAATATGGGTGATACTTCTCGCCGTCCAGCTCATCTCCTGAGCTCTACTGCATCCTATCTTGTATTCTATAGCACTCGGTCTGACCTGAGCATTATAGTTAAATAACACCCGAGTCAGCCTGAAAAACCAGCATGAGAAACACACTCAATTAGATTATTAAAGTTTTCAAAATCATTTGAAAATCAAAGGTATCTCGTAAGACCACGCCACAAATAAACATGCCGGACTTTTACCTTACGATAACCAAAACATTTTTTATAAAATTCTCTGATATTATAATAGTGTCGATTTACAAATACTTATTCAAATAGCCAAAATTGTTACATTATTAAATTCCAGCTACTAGCCACAAAGTGGGTTCTACAAACAATAACTGTAAAGGCACGTAGGGATAATGAATTTCCATCAATGGCAGGGCTACTGAGGTACCGCCCGTCACAGTATGTGGTCTTGATCACGTATCGAGGATCCACCCTGATCCCCTACATCACAAGGCCGAAACTACCCCTTGCTGGATAGTCCGAATAAGTTCACCCCACGGTTGGGATCAACAACCGCCCACACGGCCAAAATAAAAAGGGACATCTAGACAGGGGTGACTTTACCCTAATTGGTTGCTAGCCACTTAGCCTTGTGTGCACCTTCCCTGTTTTAGTCATTCCCGGTTGATAAGGCTCGAGGCTATGCATTACCTTTTTAGCACACATTCACTTAGAATGCTCACCCTCCTCCTGACGATGTTCTGAAAGCATTCGTCCATACAAGTTTGTTCCGGGTTCGAACAGAACCGAAGGCACTACTCCTACTACATCCATTTTGGAATCACCCTCAGGATTAGTAGCGACTAGCTCTTGCAATTCAGTGCTCCATCTTCAACACCAAACTCTTGTTTTCCTCACGTAAACGTTCAAACCGAATCAAAATGGTTTTCAAAAAATAAATTCCGATCTCGGTATCTTCAAAACGATCAGCGCATTGGCCAATATTGATAGTCGGTTATTTAACTATCAAATAACATTCACAAACAACCATCTGAATTAAATAATTTACCAAATTATTTATTATTCAAAAATATTTGCAAGATATCTTCTTCACTTCAATCATTTGAAATTAGTTTTAAATCTTTCTTCACTCGCGGGATAAATTCCCAAAATTGTTTATTTCCAACCGAAAATTGCCAAGTCCAAATGCTTTCGATTTTAAAATAATTTAAATCACTTTATTCTAAAATATATTAAAACTACTTAAACCCTTTATTCAAAAATATATATCTTAAAAAAATTTAAAATAAAACTACTTTATAAAATATAAAACTAATTTTAAAAAAAAATAAAAGTTAAGCCAAACTGAATTTTAAAATAAGAGTTACAAAATTCTATACAAGTTTTTAAATTAAAACTTTAACAAAACTATCTTTAAAATAAAACTATTTTATAAAAATATAAATATTAATAATGATCTTTAAAATCATAATACTAGTCAAACCTTCCAAATAATTACTACTATAATTAATTTAAATAAATATTTGCTTTTAAAATTTTAAACCGCTTAAATAATAATTTCTCAAAAACATTCTTTTAAAACATCCTTAAAACTTTTAACTTATACATAAAAATCTGCTTGAAAAACATTCTTGGCTTTCTGGGAAATACACTTCCTTTCACACCTAAAAAATAAACCACTATTTATTTTTAAAACAAATTACCCATTCCTTTATAAATTCCCACCGTGAATTTATACTTCCAAATATCCATTGATATCTTATTTCACTTTATAACCCAGTTTATAAATTCCATCACCACTTCAACACTAAATCAGTATCCAAATGGGTTTCCAAATCTAACTTCATTTTTAAAATAAATTCCTTTACTTATCCAAATTTATTTTAAATCCATTAATTTCCATATATCATTCTTTTATTATGATATAAAATCTTATTTAAACTGAAAATACAAATCTCATACTTTATTTCAAAGTTCTTCTTTTATTTCTTCCTAAAACCATTTAAATCCTAAAAAAATATTTTAAAAAAATAAATCTTCTATTCCTTTAAACAATATCACTAGATTTTAAAAATTCATTTATTGCCATTTATTCAAAATCTTCTTTACCATACTTGGAAATTTATTTATTAGAATTTAAAAATCAACTTTTATCCTTTTCCAATTTATTTATCCAAATTCTCTATAATTATTTTACTTAAAAATTCTCTTATATTTTCTCATCAGTAATCCAATCTATTATTTTTGATAACCCAGTATACCCAAATATATTCAATCAACCATAGCATCCAATATTTCAATTACCAATATAGTCTATCTTAGGTTATCAAATCATATCACAGAATATTAAAACAAATCTAAATATTTTGAGGAAGCCGGTTGGATCCCTCCAACTAGTTTCCCTGCATCCATAATTGTTAGCACAATATAAAATATCAATTCCACTTCGAGGTGGAATATCGCGATATATGGTGATATATTATCTCATCCGCTATTATGCGACGCACAGGGTCTCATCCGCAATATAATACGGGAAATCAATTACTCCAATATATATATATACACACACTACTATATATAATATACCACATCCAATTGAAAATAATCATTAATTCAATCCATCAATCAATAATTAATTTTTCTACTTAAAATTAATTGCAGAAATTCCAAGTTGAGTGAGATAAACTCACCTTAATCTTTTGTTTGCAAATCTGATCCAATTCGGCCTGTAAAATCCATGATTCTAGACCTGACCAAGCATTGCAGCTTCTGATTCAATTCCCCAAACTCCCCAACCAGCAACGCCCAACCCGTCAATCATAGTTGTGAGAATCAGTACCAACAACACTGTCGGGATAGAGCATTCCACCGTGATTGAAAACAACTCGACCAAGGTATTCCAAGTTTACGTGGTGGACAATACCCGATCTTGGTGGAACAACAGCATGTTATCGAATGTAGTAGAACCCTATTTAGAAATCCAAACCTTTCCTTGTTACGTTTGAACTCAAGTTCCATGTTAGCCTGGACTGCATTAGCAGAACGTTCAACATCAACCTGGATTGAGTGGTCAATAGCAAGATCAACTGGCACTAAGGGCTGATTTTATTTGAACTACCACCAAGTCTGTTTATTACATCACACATGCATGCGAGATCAACAACAGATGGAACACCCATGAAATCTTGAAGCAAAACTCCGGCAGGCTTAAAAGGAATCTCCACTTGTTTAGGAGCAGTATTCTCCCAATCCAAAATCTTCTCCACGTCCTTCTCCGTCACTTGAAACCCATCACAATTTATGATTGCCGACTCCAACAGAACCCTTATTGAGTAAAGAAACCGGTCAATTCTAGGATCACTATGCTTAAACAGCGAGCTGAAGAAGAAATCGAATCGTACAGTCGAGGTAAAGATCGTGTAAACGACACGAGACTCATCTGCCTATCTAAAATCTATCTACAATAATAGTACTATACTCTTAATCTTGATTATTTATTTTTCTGATTGGTTGAGAAAAGAGAAATGGAAGTCGCGAATTGAATTTGAGGGGAGGACGGAAGAGAAAGACCGTGGATTTGCCATTAAATGATTTTTGAACTAAAATGGTTTTCTGTCGTTCATTTATTTTTTTTAATTTAAAAGAATATCATTTACCTTTAAAATGCTTGGTTATGAATATAAAATAAAAAAAACATGTGTAAACATGGGTGACAAGTGTTATACCCAAGGAAACATGTGTTAAAAGAAGAGAAAGGCTGTTGGAAAAAAATTTGTCAAACAATTTGAATATAAATTATTATTTAAACCTAAAACCGTCTCGAACTACGCAACTAAAAATCTCGACCTCCAATCGAGGCATGCCGCTAGGCGTGTATAATGTTAAACCCCTATTTCGAACACAATGGAAAAGGTTTCGGGTCCTAATTCGATCGTATGGAGAAGATAGCTTTTTGGATTCAGTTATTATATAGAATTTTCGATATAGAATATAGCGTGTTTATCTACCGTACGGCCAAACGATCACTCCGAACACTACGAAAATTGAAATGCGATAATAATACAATATTACGGATCCAATGGAACTAGTTTCGTAGCAATCCGAGACTGCGCCTCGGAAGGCTATTTTTTAAATTCAATTTAAACTATATATTTTTAAAACTGAACAAAACATTCCCAAATTCCAATTTTAAAACTTCTATTATATCCAGTATTGTAACTATAAATTTCCCAAGCCTTTCAACTAGCTAAAAACCCAAAATTCAACATTTCAACCAATTCTCAATTATTAAATAACTTAATTGCCAAATAAATAGTGATATTTGAAATTCAAGTTAAATTACCTTTCAAATATTTAAAATAAATTAAATATTTCAATTTCAAATATCTAGAAATTTCGGGTCATCACATTCCTCCCCCTTAAAAGAATTTTTCGTCCTCGAAATTACTAGTTAAAAGAAATGATCCTTAATCTGTTAACTATTTTCCCAATCCAAATAGTTCTTAACAACTCCCCAAAACCAAACAGTTTTAACAACACCCAAAACAATTTTTTATAGAAGTCATCCTAATACCCTTACTAACTTTCCAAATTTCTTCCATGGGTTCCAACCAGTATCCCCAACCAGTATCACTTACTCAACCATTCAAATTTTAAATTTAAATCCAAATTTTAAATTATCAAAAACTTTCTCAAAAATTTTCGAAAACAAAAATTTTCCAACTCTCTAAAATTTCGAAATTTTTTGCCAGCGTCTTCTTTGCGCGGCTAGCTCGGTACAACTACAAAATGCCTCTACGGGCCCAAAATCTCAAAAGAAAACAAAAACGTCATGTGGCTAGACCAGAAAATCGTCAAATTTCATACAGAAATTTAAATACATACCTTTTCTGAGAAAATTACAATTTATCTTCGAAAATCCAAAATCCCAATTCCCTTATTGCCTTTTCTTAAACACCTGCATATCCCTCATAACATCCAATCACAGAATCCCAAAATCATTTTATACATTTCTTTTCAAAAGTTTTCATATCTACTTCATTCACATCTATACGATGCACATATTTCATCCATATGCAATATCAAATTCGATCGCTCACTAGATCACACAATTTCACTTTTGAACTAGTATCGTCCACCCGACTTTCTAGTGTGGACTCAGATCTGGTTTCTTGATCAGAAACCGTTATTCTCCTTGCATAGTCACAAACTATGATAGAGAATTTTCAGAATCAATCAAAAATCCATATCCAGGGTTCGTCGTCGAAAATTGAGTAAAAAATCCTAACTCGAATCGATAAAATTATGTGGAAATTATGTGCCCGAATCTGGATCAATTCGCTTTGCGAATAAAATAATATACGTACATCCAACGTATTTATCTTAATTGATTATTAGCTATATCATTTCTCTGTTATTCTTCACATTTATTTTGATTTCTATTCACTTATTCTCAATTACCCCATTTCACAACTTCACTTAATCTTCATTTAATTATTCACTTAGAATATTTTTCCCAATATCAACTTTACTTAAGAATTTCACCATTCCTTCTTAAGTATAATATAAATGTTTTATATACCTCTTATAACTATTTTTACTTCACCCCTTTTGTTTATCTAAACTTTTACTCAAAATTTCATTTTCAAATTTCATTTGAATTCAATTTCCCTTTCATTTTAAATATTGAATTCTATTTACATTATCTCAACCCCTACTTAATTAACCATTTCTCTAATTAATTCCACTTTCTAATTTATTCCTATCTCAAGCCATTTTTACTTCCAAACTTTTATTATTTTAGTTTACTTAGAACTAGTTCTACAAGTTCACTCTGTTCAATTAAATTTTAAATTTAATATTCAGTTCTCAATTTCATTCAGTTACAACCAAATAAATTTCCAAATCTCAATTCTTTTATCCAAATTTCCATTTCCAGTTCCACTAGAATTAAATTTCCTTCCTTCCACCTATTTATTCCCAAACAAATTTAATACTTCATTTTATACAACAATATTTAAATCAAATCTCATTCCAAATCATTTTCTTACCTACTTAAATCAATTAGTTTACTCTCTAATTTTATTTCAGTCCTTTATTTTATTTAGCCAAATCTTGACTATCTTCCATTACACACAATTCGAATTAATTCCCAATATTCAGTTTCCAATTCTATTTACTTACAAATGCAAATTCATTTGTCTATCCACACTTTTATTTAAGTAACTATTTCTCTTAGTTTCCCTAGACTTTCTTTAAATTCACTTTAATTAATTATATTTACTTACTTTCCAATTCAATTTAAATTTTAAATTTTTATAAGTTTTCAATTTATTACATTCCATTTACTAATCTTCTTTAGTTTTATATAGTCCAACTCAACTACATTTTCCATTTTACTTTATTTAACACCATTCAAATTTAATTTCAATATCCAGTTTCAACAACTTATGAGTTTCCAAACCTATTTATAATCCATAAACATTTTTAGTCAAGCACCCAGAGTTCAAACCACTACTTAAACACTCAAAACATTTTATTCCAATTCCAGAATCTTCAATAATCATTTAAGTATTTCAAAATCATATTGAAATTAATTAAATCCAAAATCCTTTACATTCCCAAATCAAACCTAACTTTTACAAACACTTCAATCTAAATCATTTTGGCAGCAATTCCTCTCTTGGAACTCGAAAATGAACATCGATAATGCTGCAGTCAACACCAAAGTTATTTTCCAACGACCGAAGTGAGTTCAGTGCTTTTGTTTTTCCAAAAAACCCCTTTCAAATATTTTTAAATTCCAAATCTCACCAGATTTCAAATCCAATTCAAAAATATTTCCGAAATAGTATCACTACTATTTCTCCAAAACCTTTGAAAACCATTTTCAAATCCAAAGGAATTTTTAAACTTTTCCCAAATTCCAAATTCTTTCTATTCATATCCAAATATTATTCTGCAATTTCTATTTCATTTCAATTACAAATCACATTTACAATTCACATTTACAAATTCCATTGGTATATGTATTTATTTCTTAGCTTTTAGTTGTGATTCTCAATTTCTTATTCAACTTTTATACAATAACGATAATAGTTTAATATTATCATCCCTAACAATCAAGCAATCATATACCATAATAATTTACAAAAATTATTTCTTTTATATATAAAAATTATTTGGGAAAAATTATTTCATTTACCCTATTTTAAAACAATACCTTGTCGGTTTATCTTGTTTAAGAGTTAAGAAACCCCTATCGATGACATGGCGTCCCATACATCGACCAGAATCCATAAACACTCAACCAATAACTCAACACAATATAAAAATAATTTTATATCCACTAACAAATACATATTCATATCTATTAATACTCTCATACTCATTCTAGAATACCACGAACTCTATTCAAATGAGTAATCCCCACCAGAGTCAAGGTTCTCGCTTAACCTTCAGCTCTGATACCAAGTGTAACGACCCGATTTTTCGATGCCCGAAAAATCCAACCATTAGGGTTAAAAGAAGAAAGAGGTAGAAGAAGAGAAAACAAACAACAATAGAATCTTACCATTGCAGTGAAATAAAATATAATAGATAATAACAGATCTTTACACAAAAGAAATTATATATGTTTACACGTTACGTCATCAGAGTACAACACAGTCAATACCAAATACTGGAACGTTACATTTACTTGTGCTTACAAAACTGAATTCACAACTTATACAGCATAGCGGAATATATATATCAAATACGGGTAATACGTCTCGCCGTCCAGCTTGTCACATGAGCTCCACATCATCCTATCATGTATTCTATAATACTCGGTCTGACCCAAGCATTATAGTTAAATAACACCCGAGTCGGTCTGGAAAACCAGCGTGAGAAAACACACTCAATTAGATTATTAAAGTTTTCAAAATCATTTGAAAATCAAAGGTATCTCGAAAGACCACGCCACAAATAAACATGCCGGGTTTTTACCTTACGATAACCAAAACATTTTTTATAAAATCCTCTGATATTATAATAGTGTCTATATACAAATACTTATTCAAATAGCCGAAATTGTTACATTATTAAATTCTAGCTACTAGCCACAAAGTGGTTTCTACAAACAAAAACAGTAAAGGCATGTAGGGATAATGGATTTCCATCAATGGCAGGGCTACTGGGTACCGTCCGTCACAGTATGTGGTCTAGATCACTGTACCGGAGCGACCTCTTACGGGATAGTCCGAATAAGTTCACCCCGCGGTTGGGATCAGCAACCGCCCACACAGCCGAAGGGGTGGCCTTACCCTAATTGGTTGCTAGCTACTTAGCGTTGTGTGCACCTCCCCTGTTTTAGCCATTCTCGGTTGATGAGGCTCGAGGCTATGCGTTGCCTTTTTAGCACACATTCACTTAGAATGCTCATCGTTCTCCTGACGATGTTATGAAAGCATTCGTCCATACAAGTTTGTTCCGGGTTCGAACGGAATTGAAGGCACTACCCCTACTACATCCATTTTAGAAGCACCCTCAGGATTAGTAGCGACTAGACCTTGCACTTCACTGTTCCATCTTCGACTCCAAACTCTTGTCTTCCTCACAAAAACGATGAAACCGGATCAAAGTGGTTTTCGAAAAATAAATCCTGATCCCGGTCTCTTTGAAACGATCAGCGTATTGGTCAATATTGATAGTCGTTTATTTAACTATCAAATAACATTCACAAACAACCATCAGAATTAAATAATTTTCCAAATTATTTATTATTCAAAAATATTTACAAGATATCTTCTTCACTTCAATCATTTTAAATCAGTTTCAAATCTTTCTTCAGGCGTGGAACTACTTCCCAAAATTGTTTATTTCCTACTAAAAATTACCAAGTCCAAATACTTCAGATTTTAAATCACTTTATTCTAAAATATACTTTAAAACATTTAAATTAAGACTACTTAAACCCTTTATTCAAAAATATATAATTTAAAAATATTTAAAATAAAACTACTTTATAAAATATAAAACTATTTTTTTTTTTAAATAAAAGTTAAGCCAAACTGAATTTTAAAATAAGAGTTACAAAATTCTATACAAGTTTTAAATTAAAACTTTAACAAAACTATCTTTAAGATAAAACTATTTTATAAAAATATAAATATTAATACTGATCTTTAAAATCATAATACTAATCAAACCTTCCAAATAATTACTACTATGATTAATTTAAATAAATATTTACTTTTAAAATTTTAAATCACTTAAATAATAATTTCTCAAAAACATTCTTTTAAAACATCTTTAAATTTTTTAACTTATACTTAAAAATCTGCTTAAAAAACATACTTCGCTTTCAGGGAAATATAATTCCTTTCACACCTAGCAAATAAACCACTATTTATTTTTAAAACAAATTACCCATTCCTTTATAAATTCCCACCGTGAATTTATACTTCCAAATATCCGCTGATATCTTATTTCACTTGATAAACCCAGTTTATGAATTCCATCACCACTTCAACACTAAATCAGTATCCAAATGGGTTTCCAAATCTAACTTCATTTTTAAAATAAATTCCTTTACTTATCCAAATTTATTTTAAATCCATAAATTTACATATATCATTCTTTATTATGATATAAAATCTTATTTAAACTGAAAATACAAATCTCATACTTTATTTCAAAGTTCTTCTTTTATTTCTTCCTAAAACCATCTAAATCCTAAAGAAAATTTTAAAATAAATCTTTTATTCCTTTAAATAATATCACTAGAGTTTAAAAATTCATTTATTGCCATTTATTCAAAGTCTTCTTTACCATACTTGGAAATTTATTTATTAGAATTTAAAAATCAACTTCTATCCTTTTCCAATTTATTTATCCAAATTCTCTATAATTATTTTACTTAAAAATTCTCTCTTTTATTTTCTCATAAAAACAATCTATTATTTTTGATAACTCAGTATATCCAAATATTTTCAATCAATCATAACATCCAATATTTCAATTATCAATATAGTCTATCTCGGGATATCAAATCATATCAAAGAACATTGAAACAAATCTAAATATTTTGAGGAATCCAGTTGGAACCCTCTAACTTGTTACCCTGCATCCATAGATGTTAGAACAATATAAAATACCAATTCCACTTCGAGGTGGAATATCATGGTATATGGGGTTATATTATTTCATCTGCTATTATGCGGCGCATAGGGTCTCATCCGCTATATAATGCAGGAAATCAATCACTCCATATATATACTACTACATATAATACCACATCCAACTGAAAATAATCATCAGTTCAATCCATCAATCAATAATTAATTTTTCTAGTTAAAATTAATTGCAAAAATTCCAAGTTGAGTGAGATAAACTCACCTTAATCTTTTGTTTGCAAATCTGATCCAATCCGGCCTGTAAAATCCATGACTCTGGACCAGACCAAGCACTGCAGCTTCTGCTTCAATTTCCCCAACTCCCCAACTAGCAACGCCCAACCCGTCAATCATAGTTGTGAGAATCAGTACCAACAACACTGTTAGGATAGAGTATTCCACCGTGATTGAAAACAACTCGACCAAGGCGTTCCAAGTTTACCTGGTGGACAATACCCGATCTTGGTGGAACAACGACATGTTATCGTATGCAGTAGAACCCCATTTAGAAATCCGAACCTTTCCTTTTTACATTTGAACTCAAGTTCCATGTTAGCCTGGACTGCATTAGCGGAACGTGCAACATCAACCTGGACGGAGTGGTCAATAACAAGATCAACTGGCACTAAGGGTTGATTTTATTTGAACCACCACCAAGTCTATTTATTGCATTACACATGCATGCGAGATCAACAACAGCTGGAACACCCGTGAATCCTGAAGCAAAACTCTGGCAAGCTTAAAAGGAATCTCCACTTGTTTAAGAGCAATATTCTCCCAATCCAAAATCTTCTCCACGTCCTTCTCTGTCACTTGAAACCCATCCCAATTTATGATTGCCGACCCTAACAGAACCCATATTGAGTAAGGCAACCAGTCAATTCTAGGATCACTATGCTTAAACAGCGAGTTGAAACGGATATTGAATCGTATAGTCGAGGTGATCGTGTAAACGACGCGAGACTCATCTGCCTATCTAAAATCCATCTACAATAATAGTACTATACTCTTAATCTTGATTATTTATTTTTCTGATTAGTTGAGAAATGAGAAATGGAAGCCGTGAATTGAATTTGAGAGGAGGATGAAAGAGAAAGACTATGGATTTGCCATTAAATGATTTTTGAACAAAAAGGGTTTTCTTTCGCTCGTTTATTTTTTTTATTTAAAAGAATATCATTTACCTTTAAAACGCTTGGTTATGATTATAAAATAAGAAAACGTGTGTAAACATGGGTGACAAGTGTTATACCCAAGGAAACATGTGTTAAAAGGAGAGAAAGGCTGTTGGAAAAACTTTTATTAAACAATTTGAATATAAATTATTATTTAAACCCAAAACCATCTTGAACTACGCAACTAAAAATCTTGACCCCCAATCGAGGCATGCCGCTAGGCGTTTATAATGTTAAACCCTTATTTCCAACACAATGGAAAAGGTTTCGAGTCCTAATTCGATCATATGGAGAAGATAGCATTTTGGATTCAGTTATTATATAGAATTTTCGATATAGAATACAGCGCGTTTATCTACCGTACGGCCAAACGATCACTCCAAACGCTATGAAAATTGAAACTCGATAATAATGCATTATTACGGATCCAATGGAAAAGGTTTCGTTAAAATTCGAGACTGTGCTTCAAAAGGCTATTTTTTAGATTCAATTTAAGCAATATATTTTAAAAACTGAACAAAACATTCCCAAATTGAAAATTTAAAACTTCTATTATCTCCAGTATTATAAATATCGGTTTCCCAAGCCTTTGAAATATTTTCAACTAGCTAAAAACCAAAAATTCAACATTTTAACCAGTTTTCAATTATTAAATTAAATAACTTAATTGCCAAATAAATAGTGATATTTGAAATTAAAGTTAAATTACCTTTCAAATATTTAAAATAAATTAAATATTTCAATTTCAAATATCCAAAAATATCGGATCGTCGCAGCATATTTGTTAGTGAATATAAAAATTGTTTTATATTGTGTCGACTTTTCGGTTGAGTGTTTATAAATTTTGGCCGGTGCAGTCTGGCTAACTGTATTTGTTTGCACCAAAAATGGTCCAAACCCCAATATCGTGAAAGCACCCGTTTATGGACACAAATCAGCAATATTTAATAATAATATCAGATCTAAGCAATGTCAAACACAGCAATTCAGCAATAACAATCACAAACGCCGGATTTATAGTGGTTCGGCGATCTTGCCTACGTCCACTCTGAAGTTGATGACTTTATTGATTCACTTGATGATTTCAATGGATTACAGCGGATTACAGTTGATAATAGCTCTGAAATCTGATTACAACAGCGGTAATGAAGAATAGAATTGTATCCGGCAGAGTCTGGACGTCGAATGGCCAAAAAGATCCCCTTTCTGTAGGCTTCAGGGTGCTATTTATAGGCGTAGGAGGCTCAGATTTTGCTCAAACTTCAGGAGACTTTTTCTGGCATGTGAGTGGGCCCACGCGACCGACCTCACCAAGTTTCATCTCGATCTAAGATCGATACGAAGTGATTTCGTATCCATCAAAAAATGGTCCAATCAAGCTGAAACTTGGCAGGAACAATCATTACCTTGTATGGAAGCTTCTGTGAAAATTTCGTTGCATTTGGATCAGCGGTTTGGGAGATATGATCGATACGAGTTGGCATGTTTCGGTTGGCTGTTTATTTCGAATCCATCAATTCGAATCGATTCCTTCGAATCGATCACCTCACGTGGTCTTATGATGATGTGGCGCGCATACTTCGCCTCGATCCGGTCTTTACTCCGAGTTGACCGTATCGACTCCATAAAATTCGCCTTGTTCGTATCGAGGGATGACACGTCACCCAAGGTTAGTTGACCTGATGGATACGAACAAGCCTCTGCTCATGGATTTGAACACGGTCTTGGGATGGAGACGGAGCAGTGAACCTCTGATGGATGTGAAGTTGATGTCAGGTGATCGTTACGAAGTAAACTATACACTGATGGATTCGAATAAGACACTCTAGCCGAAGTTCGATCGATACGAAGTCCATCGATACGAAGACCTAGCCACTCCGATCGATACGAAGCCGACGGATACGAACCGAGGTGTGGTGATGGATATGCGTATCGATACGAAGTGCGGCCTACTGATGGATACGAAACAGTGCTCTAGGATGGATACGAACATGCTGAGGCGATGCCCATCTGATCGATTCGAAACCGATCGATTCGAACTGACCGATATCACGTCACTGATCGATTCGAACTCAATCGATTCAAAGTATGAGGAACCTGATGGATTCGAACAAAGAAAACATTGATGGATACGAATCCCATCGATTCGAAATGGGCATCTCCTCAACAATTGATGGATACGAACTGTGTGTTTTAGCTAACTTGCATCGATCATATCTTATTCATACGAACTCCGATTAACCTGAAATTTGAAATGCTGGCTTCTATGATCTTGCTTGTCATGTCCTATCAGTTGTAGCCTGATCCGGGCTCGGGAAAAATTCATCGATATCCATGGTGAAGCAATGTATAACCAATCTTTGAGACGAACTTTCTTTTGTTTTAGATCGATCTTTTGGTATCACGGCTTTGCCAAAAAGCGGGAAAACATTTGCCCCCCAAAACATGCCTTGCTATAGGAAGGTGTGTTTTGTAATGCCTTGAGTTAGATGTTCATATCCTATCAACAAACTGTAAAGAACTTGAGAATTTCATATGACCTCGAATGACGATCGTTCGAGATCGTGTGCCATTTGAGGTGAATCGGGACCGTTCGCGGTTGATGCCGTTCGCGGCGAAGGATGGAATGGGATCGTTCGCAGTCGATGCCGTTCGAGGCAAATGTTGATCGTTCACGATCGTGTGCCATTCGTGGTGAATTGTGATCGTTCGTGATCGTTTACCGTTCGAGGAAGATTGTGATCGTTCGCGATCGCGTGCCGTTCGAGGCGGATTGTGATCGTTCGAGGTCGGATATCATAATAAGTGAATCGTGACCGTTCGCGGTCGGGTGCCGTTCGGGCAAATTGTGATCGTTCGCGACCGTGTGCCGTTCGAGGCGAATTATGTGTGCCCGGGGGGGACTTAGTATTATCGATGCCAGATTTCCTATTCGGGGGAGTTTCTGAATCAAAGACTTTTGGCGGTTCATCGCCATACAAGAGGTGCTCGTGGACCGTTCGCGATCCAACGGGCATATAAGTAAATTTTTTCACAGAATTGAAAATATCAAAGCAATAATCATACCCCACAACAGAAATGCCCAAACAAGCAGAGTCTAAATGTTCAAATCAGAATCAAAGCAAAAAAATAAGACGAAGATGTCAAAGCGTAAACTCTTACTATGATGCGGTTGGTGGTCATTCAGAGCATGCATATGGATCGTGCGCGATCACTTACATGTGTAAATGATTTAACCGTGTTAGTGAGAGGTTTACGACTTGTTCATCATTATTTCAGTCAATCAATCAATTGATAATCAAACGTTGTCCTAGTTCAGGGTCACCTCTAGCTGATGTAGACGGTGGTCGCTATGGCTCCACTGCTGGAGTTCGCCTCCTCACATACTGAAGGAGCATGCCGTTCCTGACATGCCCTTCCACCTCATCCTTCAGATGTCTACAATAATTAGTATTATGTCCGTTCAGTTCATGGAATATGCAATACTTATCTAATTTCCTTTCGTCGGAAGTTGGATCCCTTCGCACTGGTTTACGATATGGAACCTGCTCTTTGGTATCCTGATAGATTCGTTCCAAACTATCATTCAGCACTGAGTACGTGGTGAACCTGGGTTCCTTTCGTGGTCGCATTGATATGTTATAGCTACTCTTAGCCTTTTGTTTCCCCTTGCTAGTTTCTGTACCTTTCTCAGGGGGATTTCCATCTTTGACCGTATAAACGTTGTATTCATCATTTTGTTCTCTTTCCGCACTCGCATCTTCCAATCACAATAACTTCTCTACCTCGTGATAGAACTCTCCTAGATCCATGGGTAGATCTTTAGTCAATGAATTTTTGAAATCTGTGCCATCAGCTATTCCGGACACAGCTGCCATCATAACCATGGATGGATCTGCCGATCCACCGATGCTGCTGCCGCATTGAATCGCGTCAGGAAACTCCTCAAAGTCTCTCCAGCTTTCTGCTTCAAAATTGCCAAGCTCGTTACGTTCTTGGGTCTTGCAATGTGAACCCTAAATTGCCTCATGAATCTCTCAGTTAAATCTGCCCATATTCCTATGGAGCCGCTCTCCGGTTGCCTAAACCATAATGCTGTGATTTCCGTCAGATATAATGGAAAGCATTGGGCCATAACCTCCTGTGATGCCCCCCAGCACTTCCATGTGCCTCATGTACCTCGTCAGATGGACCGCGGGGTCCGTCTTTCCATCGTACATCTTCAATGATCGTAACTTGAACTCTGGTGGGTTCCTAGCCATCCTAATTGCAGGAGAAAAGGGACTCCTATTCACATCTTCTATATATCTGTTTATTAATCCACCTCTCATGGCTCGCCTGACCATTTGCGCCAATCTATCATTGTCTCCAAGATGCAATCCTCGTTCATCACTTTCGACCTGCCCCCCGAGTTCACGAGGGAATTTTGGGATATGCCCCCTTGACTGAGTGTTCATTCCTCTGCTACCTCCAGGTTGCGCAGATGCTCCTCTCTCTCTCCGGTATTGGATCAACATTCTCCATGTGTATGCCTCCTAATCTTGGTGCTACACCGGATGGTCCTACTCAGTTCTGAACTCCATCAGCTCCTCTGTTCTGTGCTCCAAGTTGCCCTATCTGTTGAAATAAACTCTGGATCAACTCCTCATGTTTCTTCATCATTGTCTCCATCTCGTCCCTAGTGATGAAGATCGATGCTTGATTCGCTCCTGAGGAAGCCTCTTGACTTCCCTCATGTTGACTTCTCTCTGGCCTTTGTCTTTTACTTGTTTGTCTTGTCATATCTCTTAGATCTGAATTCTTAAGTCTTCAAATTCAACTTCTCCTGAATCAGTTCTCAGTGAAAGCACCAAAATGTTTGCACCAAAAATGGTTCAAACCCCAATATCGTGAAAGCACCCGTTTACGAACACAAATCAGCAATATTTAACAATAATATCATATCTAAGCAACGTCGAACACAGCAATTCAGCAATAACAATCACAAACACCAGATTTATAGTGGTTCGGCGATCTTGCCTACGTCCACTCTGAAGTTGATGACTTTATTGATTAACTTGATGATTTCAATCGATTACAGCGGATTACAGTTGATAATAGCTCTGAAATCTTATTACAACAGCGGTAATGAAGAATAGTATTGTATCCGGCGGAGTCTGGACGTCGAATGGCCAAAAAGATCCCCTTTCTGTAGGCTTCAGGGTGCTATTTATAGGCGTAGGAGGCTCAGATCTCGCTCAAACTTCGGGAGACTTTTTCTGGCACGTGAGTGGGCTCACGCGACCGACCTCACCAAGTTTCGTCTCGATCTGAGATCGATACGAAGTGATTTCGTATCTATCAAAAAATGGTCCAATCGAGCTGAAACTTGGTAGGAACAATCTTTACCTTGTATGGAAGCTTCTGTGAAAATTTCGTTGCCTTTGGATTAGCGGTATAGGAGATATGATCGATACGAGTTGGCATGTTTCGGTTGGCTGTTTATTTCGAATCCATCAATTAGAATCGATTCCTTCGAATCGATCACCTCACGTGGTCTTATGATGATGTGGCGCGCATACATCACCTCGATCCGGTCTTTACTCTGAGTTGACCGTATCGACTCCATAAAATTCGCCTTGTTCGTATCGACGGATGACACGTCACCCAAGGTTAGTTGACCTGATGGATACGAACAAGCCTCTGCTCATGGATTCGAACACGGTCTTGGGATGGAGACGGAGCAGCGAACCTCTGATGGATGCGAAGTTGATGTCAGGTGATCGTTACGAAGTAAACTATACACTGATGGATTCGAATAAGATACTCTAGCCGAAGTTTGATCGATACGAAGTCCATCGGTACGAAGACCTGGCCACTCCGATCGATACGAAGCCGATGGATATGAACCGAGGTGTGGTGATGGATATGCGTATCGATACGAAGTGTGGCTTACTGATGGATACGAAACAGTGCTCTAGGATGGATACGAACATGCTGAGGCGATGCCCATCTGATCGATTCAAAACCGATCGATTCGAACTGACCGATATCACGTCACTGATCGATTCGAACTCGATCAATTCGAAGTATGAGGAACCTGATGGATTCGAACAAAGCAAACATTGATGGATATGAATCCCATCGATTTGAAATGGGCATCTCCTCAACAATTTGATGGATACGAACTGTGTGTTTTAGCTAACTTGCATCGATCATATCTTGTTCATACGAACTCCGATTAACCTGAAATTTGAAATGCTGGCTTCTATGATCTTGCTTGTCATGTCCAATCAGTTGTAGCCTGATCCGGGCTCGAACAAAATTCGTCGATATCCATGGTGAAGCAATGTATAACCAACCTTTGAGACGAACTTTCTTTTGTTTTAGATCGATCTTTTGGTATCACGGCTTTGCCAAAAAGCAGGATAACAGTATCGATAGGGATTTCTAAACTCTTAAACTAGGCAAACCCACACAGTATAGTTTTTAAAAGTGGGTAAAAGAAATAATTTTTCCCAATATTAATTTTATACATAAAAGGAATAATTTTCAGAAATTATTATCGATATGTATGGTTGCTTGGTTGTTAGGAAGTGATAATATTAAATTATTATCATTGTGGTGTGGAAATGGAATAAGGAATCGAAATTATAGGTAAAGTTAAGAGAAATAATTATTCATAATTGTGAATTATAAATATGGTTTATAGTTGGAATAAAATTCCAGAGTAATATTTGAATAGGGATTGATGGGATTTGGAATTCGAAATTTTGGAAATTAAATTTCTTTGAGTTTGAAAATGATTTTTCAAAGGTTTTAAGAAATAATGATGATATAATTTCGGAAATATTTTTGAATTGGATTTGGAATCTAATGAGATTTGGAATTTATAAATATTTGAAGAGGTTTTAAAGATATAAAAGTATTGAACTCTTTTCGGTCGCTGGAAAATAATTCCAATGACGATCACGACATCATCGATGTTCATTTTCGAGTTTCCAAGAGAGGAATTGCTACCAAAATGTTTTAAATTGGAGTTGTTTGCAAAACTGGGTTTGGTTCTAAAATTCAAAGGATAAGTTGATATACAATTGAATGATGCACATAATTTATTTCAAAAATAATTTTTGAAATGTTGAGTAATTGTTTAAAAGACTCTGGAATCTTATTTAAAATGTTTACTAAATATAAATAAGTTTGATAACTTATAAAAATTTGAAATTTGTTATAATGAAATTCAATTTGAAAGAGTTAAATAAAAGTAAGTGTGATAAAAATAAAGTGGAAGGTAAACCAATTAAGGAAAGTAAATCTAAAGAGATTAGTTAGAAGGATGTAAATAAGTTGGAGAACTTATAGAAATTTTTGACTTAAATTGAAATTGGGTATTTGGATTTAATTTGGATTTAATTTGAATTATGTAAAATGAGAAATTAGTCAAGTTGGACTAAATAAAACAAAGTATTGAAATTAAAATTAGTAAGTAAACTGACTGATTTAAATGGTAAACAAATAAATTGAAATTTAATATTAAGATGATATTTAATTTAAATTGTGTATAGTAAGTAAAGTGAAGAATTAATTCAAGGTAAACTGAAAATAATTAAAGTTTGGAATAAAACCCATTGAGATTTAAAATAAATAAGTCAATGAAACTAATTAATGGAATTGGTTAATTAAGAATGGGTTTGAGATGAGGTGAATCGAATTCAATATTAAATTAGATTTGGAATTAAATTAAAAATGAAAGATAAATTGAATTCAGAACGGAATTGAAAATTTAAATTAAATATAAATAGAAATGAAAGCTTAAGTGGTTAAGTGGAAATAATTTTAAGACGTATATAAAATATTTAAGATAAACTTAAGAAAAGTAAAGGGGTGAAATTCTTAAGTAAAATTGTTATTGGAAAAATATTCCAAGTTAATATTTGAATGAAGATTAAGTGTGAAATGGGATAATTGAGAATAGTGAATGAAAATCGAAATGAATTTGAATAAAAAGAAAATTGATTTAGCTAAAAAAAATCAATGAAGATATATATGTAGGATGTAGGTATATTATTTTATTCGCATAATGATTTGATCCAGATTCGAGCAAAGAATTTCGAGATAGTTATATCGATCCGAGTTGGGATTTTTCACTCGATTTTCGACGACGGACCTTGGATATGTATTTTAGATTGGTTCTGAGGTTCTCTATCATAGTTTAGGACTATGCAAAGAGAATGACGGTTTCTGATCAAGAAACCAGAGCTGAGTCCGCACTAGGAAGTCAGGAGGACGATACTAGTTCGGAAGTGAAATTGTGTGATTGAGTTAGCGATCAGATTTGGTATTGCGTACGAATGATATATGTACATCGTACGGACTTGAATGAAATAGATATTGAAAATTTAGGAAAGGAGTGAATAAGATGATTTTAGATTCTGTGATTAGATATTACTGCTTAGTAGGATACATGTGTTTTAAAAGCAAAAGGAAAATTGGTGTTTTGATTTCAGAAGATAAATTGTATGGCCGGACAAAAGATATGTATTTAAATTTCTGTATGAAATTTGATGGTTTTTTGATCTAGTCACTTGGCATTTTGTTTTCTTTTGAAATCTGGGGGCCCGTAGAGGCATTTTGTAGTTGTACCGATCCAGCCGCGCAAAGGAGACGCTGGCAAAAAATTTCAAAAATTTAGGGAGTTAGAAAAATTTTGAGAAAATTTTGATAGTTTCAAATTTGGTTTTAAATTAAAATTTGAAATGAATGAGTAAATAATATTGTTTGAAACCTATAGATAAGATTGGAAACTTAGTAAAGGTGATAGCGTGTCTCTAAGTAAAAAGATTGTTTTGGGTGTTGCTAAATTGTTTGGTTTTGTACGAATAGTTAACGGGTTTTGGACCATTCCTCTTAACTAGTAATCTCGGGGATGAAATGCTTTTAAGGGGGAGGAATGTGACGAACCATAATTTGGGAAATTTGAAATTGGAATATTTAATTGATTTTAAATATTTAAAAGTTAATTATTAACTTGAATTTCAAATGTCACTATTAATTGAGTGGTTTAATTATTAAATTAAACAACTGGAAATTGGGTAAATTGTTGAAACTGAAATTTTAAGCTTGTTAAAATAATTTAAAGGCTAGTAAAATCTATATTTATAGTATTGAAGATGGTAAAAGTGTTATAATTAAATTTTAAGATTGTTTGTTCAGTTTTAAAAATATATCGTTTAATTCGATATTTAAATATAGCCTTCCGAGGCACAGTCTCAGAATTCGACGAAACTTATTCTATTGAATCTGTAATAGTGTATTATTATCGAATTCAATTTTCATAATGTTTGGAATTGTTATGTGGTCGTACGATATATAAACGCGCTGAAATCTATATTGAAAATTCAATAATAACCGGGTCAAAAAGCTATCTTCTCCATACGATCGAATTAGGACTCGAAACTTTTTCCATTGTTTGCATTCGAAATAGGGGTATAACATTATAAAATCCTAGCACCATGCCTCGATAAGATTTAAAAATTTTAAGCTTCGAATTCAAGACAATTTAAATTTGAATTTGAATTTAAATATAAATAATGTAATTGCACTGAGTATTTTAGCAAGCACAGACACGTATAGAATTTTAAGCATGTGTTCTTCTTCGTAAAACACGCATCTCCTTCTTCCTTTAATAATCCTAGCCGAGCTTGAATAATCCGATAAAAAAAAAGAGGTAAGAAATGACCAAGATTTAAAAATCGAAAACCAGGAATAAATAATAATGGCCGAACAAAACTTCTCTTCAAACTAAAACAATATTCCCTTCCCTCATTCTCAGCTTCAAAGTCAATGGCAACTCGCTTTGTCCTTTTACATTTCGAATTGTAACAAAGCCGCAATTGAAAGGCACGTCGGCATGGGACGGCGGCTAAGGATGCGCGCGGTCAGGCGTGAGGGTACGTCGTCGAAGGCGAGCATAGGGGCGTTGGGAGGCAATTTGGCAACTGGAAAGGCCGCGGCACTTGTTGAGGTCGGTTTCAGTGATGGCGACATGGGATGTGGGCTGCATGATGGGAGTTCGAGCGAGATATGGTGATGTAACCGTCGAAGGCAATTGGTAAATGCATGTTGCGGTCAGGTAGGTAAGCTTTGGTATGGTTTCTTTTTCTACTCTTAAAAAATTGATTGGTATTTATAAATTTGAAGTAAGTGAGCTTGAAAAAAATATATAACAGAAAAATTTGTTAAAAACAGATTTGGAAATTTTATCTGAAATTTTATTAATTGAAATTTATATAAATCCTTTTTATAAATGAGATTTCAAGGAAAATAAATATACATATTTTAATTTACTACTTCGCTTTAAAATGGATTATGGTGATTTAATTGTTTAGTTAACCTATTCAACTATCTCAGTTACTAAAAGATCTTTTAAGGGAAACTAGTTTAGAATTTAATTTTTGTTTAAATTAAATCATTATTTAAAATTAAAACTATTAAACAGTAATGGATTGTTCGATTTGCTCGAATATTAATACAATCCTCTAATGTTATTCAAGGTCCAAAATCGTGAAGAAAATAGCTGGATTGGAGTGGGTTACAAATTAAAATCAAAGATGAGTTAATCTCACTCATTTGAATTACCATTTAAATAGTTAAATTAAATTATTGGTTGATGATTGAATTGATCAGATGTGGTATATTATATATGACAGTATATATATATTAGAGTGATTGATTTCCCGCACTATATAGCGGATGAGACCCTATGCGCCCCGCATAATAACGGATGACCCTTTATACCGCGACATCCCCTTTGAAGTGGGATTGGTATATTATATTGTGCTAACATCTGTGGATGCAGGGAAACAGGCTGGAGGGATCCAACTGGATTCCTCAAAATGTTGAATTTATTTTATATTCAGTAATGTGATTTATATGATAATCGACAATGGATTATATTGATTTTATTGGAAATTGAAATTATTGAATGTTATGGTTTGGTTGAATATATATTGGTAATTTGAGAAAATGAAATATATATATATAAAGTTTGGGTTTTTAAAGGAAATAAAATAGAAATTTTTATGTAAAATAATTATAGTGAATTCAAATAGATTAAATGAATGAATTTGGGAAAGGGATAAAAGTGATTTTGAATCCTATTTAATAAATTCTGGGGAATGGGAAATAGAGAATTTTGAATAAATGGGAATAAAAGAGTTAGAGGACTCAAACAATATTGACTAAGAATTAAAGGATTTTATTTTAAAATTCAAGTCTTAAAACGAGTTTGAAAAAAAATAAAAGGGGAATTTTGAAATAAAGGTTGAAATTGATATTTCAGATTTAAATAAATTTTAAATCATAATAAGGGAGTGAAATATGAAATTAATAGGTTCTGAAATAAATTTGAGTAAGTAAAGGAATTTATTTTAAAATGGAGTAAATTTTGGAAATCGTTTTGAAAATTGATTAATTATTTTAAACAGTGTTTTAAAAGGAGGACGAGACTATGGAATATAAAAACTGGGTTTATAAAGCGGAATAAGATATCAGTGGATATTTAAAAGTATTAATTCACGGTGGGAATTTATAAAGGAATGGGTAATACGTTTTAAAAATAAATAGTGGTTTTATTTTTAATAGGCGTGGGAAAGAAATTTATGGGTTGAGACATAAATTAAATTGGGATATATCGAGAAGGATTTATTAAATGGACTATTTTGAAATGGAAAGTGAATTTTCTGAAAAGCCAAGTACATTTTCAAAGCAGATTTTTAAGTATAAGTTGAAAGTTTTAAAGTTGTTTTAAAGGAATGTTTTTGAGAAATTATTATTTAAGTTGTTAAAATTTTAAAAGGTAAATATTTATTAAGTTAGTTACAGTAGTAATTATTTTAAAGATTAAATTGGTATTATGATTTAAAAGACAATTATTAAATATTTATATTTTATAAATTAGCTTTATTTTAAAAGTAGTTTGACTTAAGTTTTTATTTGAAAAATTAGTATAGAATTTCATAACCAGTATTTTAAATAAGCGTTTTAATGTATTTTTATTTTAAGTGTTTTAAAGTATATATTTTTGGATAAGTAATTTAAACTATTTTAAAATCGAAAGTATTAAGACTTGGGAATTTTCAGTGGGAATAAAACAATTGGGTGGAAATTTATTCCGCGAGAGAAAACGTGATTTGAAAACTATTTTCAAAGGGTTGAAGTGTGGAAATATATCTTGCGAAGATATTTTGAAATAAATAAATAATTTGAAAATTATGAAGGCCTAATGGTTGTTTGTGGATGTTATATGATAGTTAAATAACCGGCTATCAATATTGGCCAATGCGCTGATCATTGCGAAGAGACCGGGATCGGGATTATTTCCCGAAAAACCACTTTGATCCGATTTGAACGTTTTTGTGAGGAAGATAAGAGCTCGGAGTAAAAGATGAGGGCACTGAAGTGCAAGGGATAATCGCTACTAATCCTGAGGGTGACTCTAAAATGGATGTAGTAGGAGTTGTGCCTTCGGTTTCGTTCGGACCGGGAACAGACTTGTATGGATGAATGCTATCAGAACATCGTCAAGAGGGCGGTGAGCATTCTAAGTGAGATGCGTTCTAAAAAGGTAATGCATAGCCTCGAGCCTCATCAACCGGGAATGGTTAAAACAGGGAAGGTGCAGCAAGGCTAAGTGGCTAGCAACCAATTAGGGTAAGGTCATTCCTGTCTAGATGTCCATTTTTATTCGGCTGTGTGGGCGGTTGCTGATCCCAACTGCGGGGTGATCTTTTTCGGACTATCCAGCAAGAGGTAGCTCCGGCCTTGTGTAGCAGGGGATCAGGATGCACCCTCGGTACGGTGATCTAGACCACGTACTATGACGGACGGTACCCTAGTAGCCCTGCCATTGATGGAAACCAATTTCCAATAAGTGCCTTCGGACTTGTTTGTATACCTATTATGCTGGAATTTAACGAATGTAACAATTTCGCTATTTGAATAAGTATTTGTATATAGACACAATTATAATTTCAGAGGATTTGATAATAAATGTTTTGGTTATCATAAGGTAAAAACCCGGCATGTTTATTTATGGTGTAATCTTACAAGATAACTTTGATTTTTAAAGGATTCTGGAAGTTTTAATAATCTAATTGAGTGTGTTTTCTCACGCTAATTTTCCAGGCTGACTCGGGTGTTTTTTTACTATAACGCTTGGGTCAGACCGAGTATCATAGAGTATAGATTCTGGATGGATTGCTATGGAGCTCAAGAGACGAGCTGGATGGCAAGATGTATCACGTATTTGATGTATATTCTGCTGTGTATGGATAACTGCGTAGTCAGTTTTGTGAGGACAGGTTATGACAACTGTCCAATTGTGTGCTTTGAATTTTTTGTACTCTGATGATGTAATGTATAAAACAAATATAGTTCTTTGCATAAAAATCTTTTTTTTTTTAACTATTATATATTGTTCCGCTACGTTTGTGAGATTCTGATGTTGTTTTCTATTTCTTAATCTACCTCCTTCTTCTTTCCCTTACGGTCTAGTTTTCCGGCATTCGATTGTTACGCATTTGTTACAATGGACGTATTAATGTCAATTTTCGGGTGTCGAAAATTTGGGTCGTGACAGTTTATATTAAAATAATTTATTTGAAAATAATTTCAAGGTCAAACTGATTCAATTCCAAATCTTCCAATTCAAATCATCATCAATCTCAATTCATATCGACATAATTTCGATTTCAATTCGAATTAACTTCAATTTCAATTCAAATTAATTTCAATACCAATTTCAGTTCGAATTATTTACAAATCGATTTTCATTGCTTCGATTTGAATAGTTTATGTTTCACTTCAATTCTCAATTTTTAAACCATTTCAATTTATATCTATTTCGAGTTCGACTTCGAAAAACTGATTTAAATCACTTAAATCAAATTAAACTTCAATATTCAATTTAAGGCTCAAATATTTTCAAATTATTCAATTCCAAGCTCAAATTTAAAATATCACTTTAAATCCCCTTTTCTAAGACAAATCTCGAAGTTCGAATAAAATTCATTCTTTAAAATAAATTGGATTTCCAATTCAAATCATATTTCAATTATAGTTCAGACTTCCAAATTCAATTCTTTAAACGATTTCTTTTAACCAATTTCAATTTCAACATTTCATGCTCGAGTTCGAAAATAATTCAATTTCCATATTTCTATTCAATTTTATTTTTGTAACACAAAATCATTTGAATAAATTCAAATCCAAGAATTTAAAACCATTTAATTTAATCAATCCGGTGTCCATATTTTCTATCTTATGGCCAAGCGATCAGTTATTTCGATTTAATTTCAGGGATGGATATATATCATTTCAACCTATTTCTTAATTTATTCAAAATAATTCAAATAATAGTTTATATTATGTCAATAATACACATGGTGATAGCAGGAATTTATAAAAATAAATAAACATCCAAATCATCCAAAATATCGACCTATAGCACCCAATCCCAATCAACAACCAAATCAATCAAAATTTCACAATCATTAACTAGTTATCAATATCGAGTGTTTAATTGGCAATTTAATTTCAATTTCAAATTTTTCTATCAATTCCAATCTTATGTCAATTTAGAAGTCAAATAAATTATCAACAATGGTCAATAAAATTAAATTACTTCATGATTATCAATTTAACTAACATAAAAATATTTAGTACTTCACGAGGGTTTAAAACACTCACCATTGTTTGAAACTAAAAAAATTTCAGCTTTAAACAAATTTCACGCCAATACCATATCGTAGCCTTCGTCGATACAAATCCAATGCGACTTGTTTCACTTGAATCCGACCTCGCACTCATAAAATATCGATTAATGAACATTTGAGATTAATTAAAATAAATTAACAAACTAGTACCATAATTAACAAAATAACATTCTTCCTATCAGCACACCCAGACGCGTACACTACTGCTCGTGACATCCAGGTCGCGTTTCCTTTTCGCGACTTCGTCTGTTATTTTTTTATATAAAATCACGCGCCTCTGCTCACACACCGCCACCGCCAGAATCGCCATCGTCCGCGCATATCAGGTCGCGCGTGCATCACGAAGCACCAAACCCATAAAAACTGTCGCACGAACATGGGACAAAAATGAATATCTAGTCGCGAAATTCGACGATCCAACCGTTCACAATGTCGAGCTTTTTTTGATTTCGTTTAGTGGATTGGAAGAAATCGAGGAGAGAAGAAGGTGGATTTTCAGCCATTAAAATCGTTTAAAGGAAAGCGACCTAAAGCTAGGGTTGCAAGAATAGAAATGAACCGCCTCTTATATAAATTTCCGACCCGATTGACCCGTGGAACTTATGACTCCAAATGAAGCATGTTGTCTGCCGTTTTATATGTTATACCCCTATTCCGAACACAATGGAACTAGTCTCGAGGCCTAATTCCATCATATTAAGAAGATAGCTTTTCAAAATAAAATTATATCTTTAATTGATTTCTACGCGTTTCAAGCTCGCATGGCCAAACGACAAGTCTGATCGCTACGAAACTTAAAATCCTATAATAATTTGCTATTACAGATCCGATGAAACTAGTTTCATCGAAATCCAAGAGAGTACCCAAAAAGACTATTATTACCCGTTAATTAAAATATAAAATTTTCAAAAATTAAGTTAACCACTTTAAATTCAATTTTAAAATTTAACAATCTTCATTTATATTTAAATAAAATTTAAATCAACTTTTGACATCATTTTCATTCACATTAATTCAGGATTCAATTATTTAAATAATTTCCAATATTAAATTTAAACAATGTAATTATCCAATAAATCACTATAATTGAAATATAAGTTAGTTAACTTTTAAAATTTAACTTATAAAACAATTCAAATAATTAAACAACCACTACACACTACAACATTCAGGGCCTTTAACAGCGTTCAAAAAACGCTATAAAAGGCTTTAACAGCGTTTTTCATGATGTTGTATATCAACGTGCAATTAAAAGTCAGGGATCTAACATAGCATTAGATAAAATGCTAAAAGAATAGCTTTCAATAGCGTTTATGATATGCTGTTAAATGCTTTTCAAAGCATTTTTCAGAGCTAAGAGTACTTTTTATAGCATTTTGATCAATGCTGAGGATAATTTTTATAGCGTTTACAGCCCATTTTTAACAGAATTTGAAGAATGTTAAAGGATCTAACACTGTTTTATGTCTACCGTATAAATACATGTCATGGTAGATCCATGGCCTATTATAGCATAAAGGAAACGATATTGTATATTTTCTACAACACAACAAAAACGCTGTTGTATGTTTTCTATAGCATATAAAAAATTCCATTATAAATTTCAATACTATTCCAAAATGCTATTTTCTTTACCCTGCTTGCTTTGAGTTTACAATAGTCCATCTATACATTAAAACATCTACCAACAAGATATACCTCAAGTAATGAACAATTCAATCAACTCAAACAACAATAATATAAAACTTTTGATAATCAAAACATATTATATGTTATACACAAACAGAATTACACCAAATTCAATATTGTATACAATATTTCATAATCGATATTTTTGAACATACATGATAATAGTACCGTTAGGACTCTATAAAAGAAAATACCCAAATATCATGATCGTAAAATGTCCATGTTTGTCATCTTCAAACATCCAATTCCCTAAAAGAAAAGGAGAGAGCATTTAAAGCATATGTACTAAAACATATATAAAAGGCATAAACAGAAACATACATATTAAACATATTGATATGCTTAATGTCGATACACATTCTACATAATCTTATGTTAGATATATAATATTATCACAGTTAAGGATTGTTTATATTACTTATTATTCACAATTCAAACTCAAATTAGAATAAATACATGTTGACTTTATATATTTATCTGTCACGTTTTATGGTTGAACTTAATTAATTTTTATGAATTTATTTAGTTATTATAAAACTTAGTTAACTTAGTTGATTTTTATGACTCAGTTAACTTTTATAAACTTATTAGTCATTATGAAAATAAATTAACTTAGTTAATTTTTATAAACTTATTTAATTATTATAAAATTAGTTAACCTGGTTAATTTTATATATAGGTTAATTTTTATGAACTTATTATTTATTATAAAATTTAGTTAACTTGATTAATTTTATAGACAGGTTAATTTTTATGAGATATAGTTAATTTTTACAAAAAATATTTAGTTTTCGTAAACTTGATTAAATTTTATAAAATTTTGTTAAATTAGTTAAATTTACATAAAACTTGGCTAAACTATATAAAAAAAATTATTAACATGGTTATTTTTTACAAAATTTACTTAATTTTTATAAACCTGGTTAATTTCTATAAAATTTAGTTTACTTAGTACATTTTTATAACATTTAGTTCAATTTTGTAAAACTTGGTTAATTTAGTTAAAATTTTATAAAACTTAATTAATTTATAAAACTATGTTAACTTAGTTAATTTTTTAATGCTAATTTAATTTTTATAGATCTTATTTAATTTTTTATAAATCTTAGTTGTTTTTCATAAGACTTGTTTAATTTTTATTAACTTTATAAAATCTATTTAATTTTATAAAACTTCATTAACTTGGTCAAATTTTACATAATTTAAATAATTTTTATAAACTTGATTAATTTTTATAAAACTTAGTTAATTTTTATAAACATGGTTAAATTATATAAACTTAGCTAACATAATTATCTTTTATTAAACTTAGTCAACTTAGCTAATTTTTTATAAAAAATAGTTATCCTTTAAAAACTTAATTATTTTTAAAATTTTAATTACTATTTATGAAACTTATTTTACATAGTTAATTTTTATAAATTTAATAATTTTTTACAGAACATAAAATTTATCGGTACTGAGCCGTCGCATCCCTTTTTTTCATGAATGCAATTTGCTTTAGTTGTAGGTATGTTTAATATATATAATATTGTAGGTACTTACTCTGATGAAATAATTGTGGAAATGCAATATGATGAGGCTGGATGCGACTCTGGAGTCATTGACGAAGGCTATAGCTACTGTTTGTTGTACTAAACTCCCCGTTGATGGGCATGTTTTGTCGTAGAATCTGATGGTAAGGTCGGCGTTGGAGAACGTAATGAGAGCCATGGAGAGCTGGGAAAATAGAAGAGGTCTCTTTTAAGAATCCATTGTTCTAAAATAGGTACGAAGAGAGGAGACGTGTGTGCTTGTTTATATAGGATAAAGTCATATTATATAACATCACGGTCAAAATGTGAGCTTCTACATGTTCTATGTGCATTGCATGAATTAAAGAGTGTGTTTGACATATATCATATATGCAGAGACCAAATTCATAAAAATAGAAATTTGGTGATTTTGGAGTGAACATAGAAGATTTTTAGATGCTCTTGTCAATTATGTTTACATAGGGATTAAACAGCCGTTTTGCAAATTCTCGATGAGAATGAGCTTCCAATTATATAGTTAATAGTTTGCTTTATGATTTGGACGTAAAATGGGTATCAATAAAGGGAATTAGCTAACTACTATATTTTTTATTTCCATCCTTAAACCGCTTTACATTTTTATCAAAGGGACACACATACCATTTTCTTTTTCTATAACCTTTACAACTTAGACATCTTTTCCTTTTAAAATAAAACATGGGTAGATAGCTGAATAATCTTTATAGTAACGTTATCTTGCAATGTTTTAAAATAAGATCGCTTTGCATTTAGAAATATGAGAAAATCACCAACTATTTCAAAAGAAACATTAATAAAGCCAACAAGGAGTACATGTATGTGGTAAAGGGGTAGACAAAACGAATAGAAAAAGCAGATCTCACCTGCTCATGACTTTAGTAGCACAGTTCAAAGCAAATAAAAGAAAAGCTGAAGTGTTGAATATATTTTCTAAATGTCTGGGTGGTTAAGTGCTTGCATGTATTACAATCCACTTGCGAAGAAAATTGGTTAAAGTAGGTATTACGTGGAATTGTTCAGTTCATATCTAGAAGTTTGACTATTGATTATTGAATAATAACCAAATAGTGCATATATCAAATGTTCATAGTTGAACTTCAAGTAGATCAACTATACAAAAGCTTAAAAAGGTTCTCTACAAATTCACATTCAGAGTAATGATGCACATGTAGAGTGATCGAATCAGCTAATTTGTTATTTGAACTAATTAGTTAACTTCAAAGGCTATTATGCAGACCAAATAAAGGAAGTATATAAAATAAAAAAGATACAAATTTATTTCCAAAGAATAAAGAAAAACCTGATTGGAGTAGTAACACCTAGTAATTAACCGACTTGATTTGGGTTTTAGGAGTCATGTTAGCCGACAGACTTTGCCAATGCTTTTTATATTATTTGTCGTGTCTTTGTCCTGCACATAATATTTTTCCCTGTGTTGGATTCCCAATTTTTATTTGCCTTGCTATATCAGTCTTTGCTGCCTAAGTTGTTATTATAATTGATTCTCTTGAATCAAAGATTTCTCATGGCTCAAATGTTACAGTTTGCCGAACCAACTCATGCTTGCTGATACTCAATCTTTTCTTTCTTCTATCTACTCTACAACAATAATTTATCCATATCTATCCATGACCTAGTTAAAATAAAAGTCAGTACATAACCTTTTCAAATTTACAAGCACAACTGAAATTTTTATCCTTAATGAGTGTACATAGACGAAGAAATATCAATTGGAAAAAAAGCCAGAAGATAAAGCCCACTTATGTTATTTATGTATATCAACAGTACACATATTAGTTATATGATTTATCATAGTTGTCAAGCACTGGATAAGTATTCTTACCAACATTCAAAACCAGGTATTCAAACAAAATAAATTCAATTAGCATACAATAAAGAGGTCCTTTAATAGTAATTTAATTAGCTAATTTGATTTAATCTTTTGACATTTATGCTCAAGTAAGTAAACACGGATTTCTTAACGTTGAGGATAAAACTATATTTCAACCAGGTGTTTACCACTAAAATCTTAAAATTAACAGTACGCGAAGCATGGGTTCTAACTAGTTATGATAATCCATGGTACCTACAAACAACACACAACTTCGAAGTTTAAATATAACAAGAATATCAATGTGTAACTTCTTGGATGCTTGAAAAAAGAATTAACATGTATTAAAATCATTCAAGCCGAATTGTAATTTTTTTATTTTGTTTAAATCTTGTATACTACCCATTTGGGACTAACCCTACACGTTCATGTATTTCCTTGTACAAATTTGTACATCCAACAAGTTGTTTTGTGCATTAATAAAATCAAGTCTATGTATATATGAAAACAGAAGCTACTAGTAATGAAAAAAATGCTAAGTTCAAAGCAAAAACTGTACAGGCTATTGATTTTAGAACAGTTATAAAATAATGAAAAATATTGACAAAAGCCTAGTCTAAATATGAATTCGTTTCTATTATTGAACAAAGATCAAAAGCAATACTTCGAAATGCACCAGAAAATTGAAGGAATGGAGATAAAAAATCCATACTAACTGAAGAAACTAAAACCAAATAAAAATTGATTGCCTGTGAAATGTGAATTGTAGATGATAAACTTTGAGTTACTTGATAAATAAAAGAAGATTTTAAATTAGGGTTGACAAATTTCAGATTAAATGAAGAATAAATCAAAGTACATATCACAGAGGTTACCTATGCGAAAAAATCAAAGTTTTCTCCTCTTTTCTAGGGCTTTCATGATAGTTGGGAAAGATGGGAAGAAACGGGTGAAGTTGTAGTGAGTTAGTAATTAAAAAGCAGGCACCCAAATATTTGGGAACCCGCCACAAATTTTGCTTAGTATTTTTACACAACGTTGATATTTTGCTATATACTATTTCCATAAGGCTAGCTACAGCACGTAGCATTTAAGCGCTTACATGGCTACCGTAAGTAGCTAATTTTGTTGTAGTATACTATCCATATAATGGGCAAAAAAATCAAGAACAGCGTAGCAAAAGAAATTTTTTGACAAAGGTTTCTGTTGTATTTTTGAAAAGTAATAAGCAACGCAATTGCCCAATTGTTGCTTATTTCATCGTTCTTGTTCAATTGTGTTTAAATTCCGTAAGTGGTCTAAATGACATTGCTGTGAAGGGTCGTTAATCTTGATTAGAGGTCTGAATTTTCTATGATCATCGTTTTTAAACTGTATAAGAGAAATCTGTCCAAAAGTCATGCATGGGGTATTAACTCCCATTGTTTGATTGATTGTTTCTGTTGGAGAACTTGCTCCTGTAAGTAGCGTTTTTGATGGTGAAAAAATGCCCATCTCTGTTTTTACTATTAGAGTTTTCTCTTCCACGGTTGTTTTATTATTGCTGGTTTCTACATCTTTGCCTATGTTCGTTTTAGAATTTGTTTCTTTGTTCATAAGATTGTTATCCTGCATAAAGTAAATTTGGTCAGACTTGAAGAGAGATGATAATTTTCTAGATAATATATTGGCAAGTTGGTTATTTTTGCCTTTAATATGTTCGAAATGAATCGAATATCCATTTCCTTATATCAATTTTGTAGATTTAACCATCTAATTTTACTAATCTTCTTCGAGTTTTCGTTTGAAATGAACTTAACTATGGCCTCACAGTCAGTTCTAACTGTAAAATCTTTGTTTACGTAAATCTTATATTTATCTAAAGTGTTGATTAATGCCTGTATTTCATAATCTAAACTGGTCCATGAAGATACTTTGTTGAAATTATCACTAGAATAAGCAGCAATTTTTTCTGTTGACTTATCACTATATTTAGAAGGTTTGCATTTAAGGGCAGCTCCTCATCCTTCCTTACATCCATCACACTCAATGATAATGTAATCTGTTGTTAAGGGTAATTCTAGAGGTTTAATCCTTTTTACTTCATTTTTAATCCTTTGAATTAGTTTAATGTCCTCTGTATTAAATCTGGATTCACCATTTTTAGAAATTTTTCCGTACAATGGTCCAACTTGTTTGGCCAAGTCTGGTATAAATTTTCTGGCATAGTTTACCATACCCAAGAATGCTTGTCTCTTCTTTTTACCGTCTAATTTATCTGGAAAATATATTATTTTCTGTGATATATGTGGTTGTAACTCTATTTTACCATTGCCAATTTCCAATCCTAAGGATGATATTTTTTGTTTAAAGAATTCCATTTTTCGTTTAGAAATAAGCAATCTGTTACTTTCTATTTCTTTAAAGACCGTTTTTGAATGATCTTTATGTTCTTTTAAATTATTGCTTGCTATTAAAATGTCATCAATGTAAACTAAAAAAAAGTCGTATATTTCAAATATACTATCCATAAAATGTTGGAAGATAGATGATGTTATTTTCAAGCCAAAACTTAAAACATTCTGTTCAAAATGTACTTCCGAACACATGAATGTTGTCTAGGGTTTAAAACTTTCTTCAATTTTCAAGTGGTTATATCCTGATTTTAAGTCGAATTTACTGAAAATTCTTTTTCCTTGGATCAAATTGATTAAAGTATCCTTGTTAGGGATATTATAACCATCATCCTCAGTGTTGTCATTTAGTCGTTTATAGTTGTAGATTATTCATGGCTTACCTCGTTTTTGTTCTGAATGGTTTCTTACTAGAAATGCGGCAGACCCGTGCTTAGAATCTGATCTTCTAATTAGATTTTGTTGTATCATTTCATTTGTTTGTATTTTGAATTCCTCAACATTGGCAGGGGAATAGTCGATATTTGTTGTTTTTATAGTTATATCTGGGTTTATAATTTTTGTTTTACAAACGTAACTAGCTTTGTTTTTAGTTACGTCGTCTCCTAATAAACCTATTTTTTAGTTGTGAAATTATTTGGTAGGGAATAAATTTAGTTTCTTTACCCTTTTCTAATTCTCTGATTGTTTCAAAAGCTAGTGTTGATAATGCTGTTTTATGATCTTTGTTGTTTGACAAATTATGTTTTTGTTTGTGAAAATCTAGTTCTGCTAGCCCACCACGCTTTTCTGCCAACTCTGATTTGTAGTTATGGTAGTTTGTTGGTGATGTGTAAATGTATTTGCTAAAAGTTATACTGTTTTTGGAAATGGTAATACTTCCTCTATAGTTTAAAATAAAATTTAATACTAACAGAAATTCTATGCTGCTAATATCTTTAGGAGTTAACGTTGTTTGTCCTAATTCATATTTTGGATTATAATTACTGAAAAATCGTTGAATTGTATTGTTGAATTATCGAATAATTTATATGTCATTTTCATAAAACTTTGATTGGCCGTTTTTGAAGTAATTGTATAAGTTAATGGGATTTGAAATTTAGATGGTACTAATGAATGTGCAATTAGACTCTTGGTACTTCCTGTATCTAATATAGCAACTGTTTCTACAAATTTATTTTCGTTAAACCACATACGGCAATTTATGGTTAATAAAGATGTATTATATTTGTTAATGTTTACAAAAATCTTTACTATCTATGACTATATTTGATGAAATCATCTATTTGATCTGTTTCCTTTCTTTACTAGTTTCACCAGGTTCGTTTAAAGTATAATTCTTTTGTCTTTTTAAATTCTGGACTTTAGATTTGAGAAGGTCAACTTCAAATTATAGTAATTTTATTTGTGTTTCATGTTTTTCAATTGTTTCTTGAAGAAATGTTTTTTCATTAGTCATATTTTTTGTTTTTGCTAATAATTCAATATTAAAAAAAATTAGCACATAAAAACATATTTCAATGAAACATAAATCACACTGAAAACGTTTAGTTATTTCTGGATATCTATTGCATAGATAATAAGGAATGTGATCATTACCTCGTCCTTGTATCCACTGGTGTTCGCATGTTGCTTCATTGTCATTTATTAATGTATAAGTAATATTGTTTTGAGAGGAATTGTTTCTTCTTCATTTGATATTATACTATAGATTAACTCATTATCGTTAAAATCTTCTTCATTTACTAACTCTATCTCGTATTCTCCTAGTTCATCAACTAAATTTGATCTGTATTTATTATTCTGTCAGTTAGGACATTGTTTTCAAAGTGATTAGGATCTCCGTAAATAAAACATGTGCATTTTCTATTTGGTTTATTTCGTTTTACATATTTATCTTTCCTTCTTTTGTCAAAATGTTTTGATTTTCTCAAGTATTTCTTTGGTTTATAATAGCCATAAGCTTGTGGTGTATAAATTGATGTTCTACAAAACGCCCAAGCTTTTTGTTTAATTTGTTCTTGTAAGGTTGCTTCTTTACAGCGTTTTTCTAGTTCATCGAATGTAAACATTATACGTGGTCCTATTCCTAATCCTTCAACATGTCCATAATTATTATTCCAATCTTCTTCTAGTTTTCATCCTAGATTGCCTAGTAATTTTGAAAAATATTTTGCACAAAACGTTTCATCTAGAGGTTTCCCTTTTTGAGCAATAGTAGAAGCAAAATCTTGACTAAACTCTTTGATGCATTTAAAATCTCGTATACTAAGTTGTTCTAAATTTCGTATTGCAGTATTTTGCATCGTTGTGTTTCCTTTAGCTGGATCATATCCAATTAACCTTCTTCTTATAGCGCTGTAAAATTATATGGATTATTTCCTAGGGCTTTTTGTGCTTTTATGTCGTTTGGTTTTTCTATTTTAAAGCTTTGATAAAATACCTAAAGCTCTTGGTCCCAATGTTGTTTCTAAGACTACCCACATGTCCATTTCGGGAACTTCCCAATATCGGACAATATTTTGCTCCCAAACTAATATTTCTTTTGGCCAAAGTTGTGAAGATTGGTTTTCTAGAAGTAGCATAGTATAGCTACATAATTTACCATATGGTTTACATGTTCCTCTTCCAATATATGGGCTTTCATTAGTGTATTCTAAATCTGGTTTTATCCATGGTTCATGTTCTAAGGGCCCTTCTCTGAATGTTCCACTTGATGATTCAGCATCAAACCTGTCACTTCTGTTTCGTTTTTAGCTGATATTATAGCTTGATCCATAAAATGAGTATCTATAAAGAAATCACTTAATGGAATTTTTTGATTTAAATATCTTATACTAATACCATATTAAAAATACTTAGATAATTTCATAAAGGCTTCTTCGTAATTCATATTAAATTCTTTCATACAGTTAATTATCATATTATCTGTTTCTTCTCGTATACTTTCTACTATTATTTTTCTGTTTATTATTTCTGGTAAAGTTTTATTACTTTCTATTTTAAAAACTTCTATAATTTCATCTGTTTCGTTATTATTATACTCATGATTTGAATATCCTAATATGTAATCTTCATCGTTTATATAATTTTCTTCTATTTCTTTGTCATCTGAATTGTAATTATCATAAATTGGTCCATCGTCCCAATTCATGCTATTATAATGTTCATTTAGGAATTCGTTTAAATTATTTCTTATTAAGTCTATTTTCGATTCAGCATCCGTTTATTCTTCGTTTTGTTTTAGCCTGTAATTACTAAACCTTAGACTTGGTTCTCCAAATTGGTTTTCATAAATAACATGAGATTCTGGAATTAGACTTCTTTTGTCATTAGTCATAAAGTCTTTTTAATTCCATTCTAAGCTTGCTAATTCTTCTGGATTTATTCATCTTGGTTATATCATTTTAATACCTTTGGATGCTATATTCTGAGCTATACCTTCTAGATTAATTTTGAATTTCATAACAAATATTTTACTGGCTTTACCAATTATACCTATACTGAAAATTAAGGTGTTGCCTATGTAGTTTTCAAATCCGTTTGAACTAAATCCTAATTTAAGATTTTTCAAATCTTTAATGCTTTTAAGTATATCTGGAACACAATATACGAACGCAGTTTTTTCGTTTAGATCAATTTCCATTCCTAACAGTAAAGTTTTTTCTATATTAGATGTCCATGATTTATCTAAAACTAATGTAAGTAGTTTAGTTCATGTTCCTTTTCGAGTTAAGGTTTTTATACCTATTATTATTAGTCCTTAATGAAAAAATCGTTTACCCATATTTTTTAGCTTCTGTATAGTTTCTGGAGATAAGACATCTAAAGTAACACTGTTATTTATAACTCTAGTTTCTTCTTCTCTAACACTACGTATTAGCGTTGTATTAATGCTTGTTATATTGATTTGGTATAAAACATGTGGATTTAATAAATCAAGTTGATTGCTATTATATAAATCTAGATTTTTAACTAGATCAACTTCTTCATCTAGCCGAACTATTTGCTTTTCTCGTTTAGATTTGAATTTTGAAAGTACGCTGGAAATTTCATCCTTTGGTTTTCCTCTGGATGTACTGGCATCTGCTAATGCCTTACTTGGTCCTGAAAATGATGATCTTGGATTTAACATTATTATTTTCTAGGGATCCAAAACTTATAAAGTTCAGGCATTTTATTAGCTTTTTAACTGGCTTACCAAGACTTACATTAATTAGCCGTTTAGATAATTTGTCCAATTCATTGTCAACTTTTTGTTTAGCTCCTAATTCTTCTAATTTTTCTAGGATCTGTAGATTTAAGCTTATTTAAATGTTAAATAAATTCGGATATTCTTTATCTAACTGACTATTTCCTAAGTATACCGTAAATCCTGTTTATAAAACTGGTCTAATAGCAAATTTCGAAGCTTCGTTAATTGCTTATTGTAAATATGGGTTCATATAATTATCCATTAACTATGTTTTTCACTTCATTTAATAACTGTTCTATTTATTTGATTTTTGAATCAAAGTCTAAGCTTCTGATTTTTAAATCTTCAAGATTTTTCTTAGACTCAACTTCTATTGCCTTTGGTTTTTTTGTTTCCAAAAGGAATTTTACCTCGTTTATAACCAATTTATATGGAAGATTGTTTTTTAGATTTATTAAGGTTTACAAAATTTGTTCGTTTTGGTTTTTAATAAAATCACAGTTTTCTACTAACTGTTTTAAAATTCTATTTTTGTCGCTTATTGATCTTGCAATTATTTCTAAGGTTTTGATCATTGATTTATCACAACGTTTCTAAATTAATTCCCAAGTTGATAATTAAATCTGTAATAGAATTTAACTATTGATTTTCTTCGTGTAGTAAATGTCTAAAACGTTTATCAAAATGACAGATAAACTTATAATTATCTAGACTGATTATACTATGATCTTTAAATTTATAATCAAGATCTATGAATTCTAGACGCTTAAAATTGTTTTGATCGATTATGAAAGTTTGGATGATCAACTTGTTTTTATAAGAAGACATTTGTCTGTGTAGCTTATTCTTCCTTGTATATAGTTTTCCTTTCGAGAGATAGAATTTAAATAAACATAAAAATCAATCGTAATTACATACTATATTGATATAAAAGTACGATTATTCTCCTGATTACTTCATAGGTTTACCATGTTCAGTAGGCAACTGGGATTTACGCATACATAAGCTACCCTTCAAAACTGACATAGAGGGTTCTACTATGACAGTAATACCAGGAATAACCATGCTTTGATACCATTAGGGGGTAGGGGGTAGAAAAATGTTAACAAAATTTTCAGTAAAATTTTTTAATACTCCAACTAAATACAAAGACATAATTAGAAATAAGTCTAATATTTCTGTTATAATAGGTAAAAAAGAAATTATGGAATAGAGAATTACCTTTCTGCTATCCATATAGGGTAGATTCGAATATCGAATGCGGCGGAACGGAATTCAGATCAGAATAGAAAATTGTTAACAAAATTTTCAATAAAAATTTCTAATGCTCCAAATAATACAAAGACATAACTACAAATAAGTCTAATATTTCTGCTATAATAGGTAAAAAAAGGAATTATGAATAGAGAATTACCTTTCTGCTATCCATATAGAGTAGATTCGAATGTCAAATGCGGCTGAGCGGAATTTAGATCAGAAGACGCGCGGCGTATATGAAAGAGTTTTTGTTATTTTTTTATATACTCTCTCGAAATTTTAAGCTTTGGAAGAAGAATGGAAGTCTACACAGACAAGTGAAGGAGGAAATTAAGCTGCCATATATTTTATAAAGCTTTGAAATATATGTTTTCCTTCAGATGATTTTTACAATGAAGCTAGCCCCTTATATATCTGGAGTTAGCATGTTACACAGTTACTCACAACATACATTAAGCGGTAAATATATTCTGCATTATTACAATCGTACACACTTAAAGAAAAAGAAAACTTAAATAACTACACGTTTGAAATAAGTGCTCCACTTATTTCCGTCTTGATGCATTTTTGATAAGATTGGGAATGTCCTGAATTATTACAGCGGTACTGCTAGTCGGTATCAACCATTTCATCCATTAGATTAAAGTCTTCTATGTTCTGATGCTCAGATCAGGACTTGACTCGAGCTTTAGTTTTGATGTTTCCTGGTCATATATTATAACATCATTATTTGAGTCGAACATAACTTCTGCTCCTGGTAAGGGGAGTAAGAGTTTAAGCTCTAATTCTCCCAAAATCTGATAACGTGAACTTTCTGCTTGTAAAATTAATTGTTTCTAATTAGGTGGAGGACTTAACGTTAACTTTGACTGATGATATTTGCTATGGTTTATCTGCTCCAAACCATATTGGAGTGCCTTCGTACATCTGAAAGTAACATTCAGACATCTGGATACATTATGCCTTGTGTAGCCTACATGTTTAAAGATTGCCATTCTATACATAGCTGGTATATTTCTATGTTGTTTATCGAACGTAAATGTTGGGATTGTCGAGCTTATACAAACTATAATGGCTGGAAAAACACGTAAATACTGCATTGCTACTATTGCGAACCTATTACCAAAGCATTCTAATAATGATGGTTCTATTGAATTCTGGAAAGTAATATGTGAAAGCATTCCATGATCGAATATATCTATAATCTTGTCCATTTCGCATGGTAATTATGAACTGTCCACTCTAACCCTAAGCATATTAGATCTTCTATCGTGTACAACCTTGAACTGTGTGGTTTCGATTATCCTCTTGTGATAATTCATAAGTAATTCCTGTAGTTCTGATTGGTGTAGATTTCATTTATCATAGGCAAGCTTTTCAATTTTTAAGACAATTTCTTGGTCTACATATCTGTTTAAATCTTCTAAAATTGGTGCTAGTCTAAGCCTGAGATGATTAGAAAGTTGCTGGTAGGTTAGGTTTTTTGGTCGTTTTGGGAGTTGCTGATGAAGTTCATCTCGTTCTGCCACAAGTTGTTGGATTCACTTTTGAAGAAGGGCGTTGGTATTTTGGGTATATGTATCTGTCTGGTAGTAATGTTCAAGGAACTGATTGCGATGCGTTGAGTTGTTCAATTTGAGATTGGCTTTGTTGGTAGAGTTTCTGAAGATCGTTTAATTGTGATGCTTGGTTGTTGATAAAGTCGTTTGGTGACTGTGGAGTTGACGAGGCTGTCTGAGGTTATGATTGATTACAACCTGGGTCGATAAAGTATTTTGGTCCAAAGCAATTTCTTGGTTCATCTAAGGCTTGTTGCAGAGCATAAAACCTTTAAAAATTGGGTTTTGAAAACCTTGTATAGCCATCTGTACTTGCCTATAGTGTTTAAAAATTCCTATAAAGTTTCCTTTAAAAACAGCGTAGCAAAAGAAATTTTTGACAAAGGTTTCTGTTGTATTTTTGAAAAGTAACGAGCAATGCAATTGCCCAATCGTTGCTTATTTCGTCGTTCTTGTTCAATTGTCTTTAGATTCCATGAGTGGTCTAAAAGACATTGCTATGAAGGGTCATTAATCTTGACTAGAGGTCTGAATTTTCTACAATCATCGTTTTTAAACTGTATAAGAGAAATCTGTCCAAAAGTCATGCATGGGGTATTAACTCCCATCGTTTGATTGATTGTTTGTGTTGGAGAAGTTGCTCCTGTAGGTGGCGTTTTTGATGGTGAAAAACTGCCCATCTTTATTTTTACTATTGGAGTTTTCACTTCCATAATTGTTTTATTATTGTTGGTTTCTACATTTTTTCCTATGTTCGTTTCAGAGTTTGTTTCTTTGTTCATAAGATTGCTATCTTGCATAAAGTAAATTTGGTCAGATTTGAAGACAGATAATAATTTTCTAGATATATGTCGGCAAGTTGGTTATTTTTGCCTTTAATATGTTCGAAATGTATCGAATAGCCATTTCCTTGTATCAAGTTCTATAGATTTAACCACCTAGTTTTATTAATCTTCTTGGAGTTTTCATTTGAAATGAACTTAACTATGGCCTCACAGTTAGTTCTAACTGTAAAATCTTTGTTTAAGTAAATCTTGTATTTATCTAAAGCGTTGATTAATGCCTGTATTTCATAATCTAAACTGGTCCACGAAGATACTTGGTTGAAATTACCACTAGAATAAGCAGCATTTTTTTCTGTTGACTTATCACTATATTTAGAAGGTTTGCATTTGAGGACAGCTCCCCATCCTTCCTTACATCCATCACACTCAATGATAATGTAATCTGTTGTTAAGGGTAGTTCTAGAGGTTTAATCCTTTTTACTTCATTTTTAATCCTTTGAATTAGTTAAATATTTTTTGTATTAAATCTGGATTCACCATTTTTAGAAATTTTTCCGTACAATGGCCCAACTAGTTTGACCAAGTCTGGTATAAATTTTTTAGCATAGTTTACCAAACCCAAGAATGTGTAACGACCCGTAAATTTTGATAAATAAATTGGTTAATTTAATTAAGATTTGGTAATTAAATTTAGAAAGAAATAAAGATTTTATAATTTATATTGGAGTAAATGTTAAAAATGAAATGCAACCATGGAAATTAAAGCTAAGTATTAACAATTGTAATGGAATTACGATTAATTGAAGCAATGGGAATTGTTGTACTAGGCTAAGAATTTAATATAAGAAAACAAATGTGAATATTGTATTAATTAATGAAATGGTATAATTAGTGGCGATTGAATGAATTCAAAGTTTTATTAACCAATGCAATAATATATTGATTTATTTGAAACTGAATGTAAATTAATGCAATTATGTTAATGTAAGTTAATAAATAATTAATTTAGCGCAATCCCGATTAATTGAAATAACTGTAAGGTCATAATTTGTTGTATCTAGTAAATTTGAAAATTTGATTCCAATAAATGAAATAAAGTATTAGAAATGTATATTGTTTTCATAAGATAGTATAAAGGAATGTAAACTTGTGATCTATTTATGAAATAATAACCAAAATAAGGGAAATAGTGCTAATGTAGGTAAAGTTGTAACAAATTGGTCTACTAAATCAAATTAGGATATCAATAATGTAATGTTTATGAGAATTAATGCAAGGACTGAAGGTAGGTATGTAATCAGTAAATAGAAACGTGAAATTTTTCATAAGTAATAAATTGGTAAATTTAAAGAATGGAAATAAAGATGTATTAATGTAAAAGTTAATAAATGGAATTTTGTAACGGAAAGGGTGAATGTAATAATGAAATAAATAGGATTGTAAATTTATTCATAGTGTAGTAATCGATATAATGAAAAGTATGAACCCAAGTAAATGAATTAATTTGGAATGTTAATCGCAATTAGCGCGTATATTGGTAGAAATAATAAAAATGGAAATAGGGTAGTCAATACTAAGGAAAGATTCAAATGAATGGATTTATTTGGATAGCAATTGACAATTAATGAATTTATATAAAATAGTAAGTTTTAATTGATTGAATAAAAACCAATACTCTGTAAGTAACTATAATATTGGAGTTAGAATAACAAACTTATAAATGAAATAAAAAAGTTAATGGTATCAATTATTTCGGGTTACATATTTATTTAGTCTATTAAATAGAATTGGAAATCAAATTTTGCAATTTAATGAGATTAGTTACTATGTTAGCTGATATTAGATAAAATTGGGAATTTTTAGCGCACTAAGATATAAATCATGATAATTATACCATAAGATGAAATTGATAGAATAATAAATGGAAAGCCAATTAAATTGAATTATTTGTAAAGAATTAACTTACAAATATTACAAAATGTATAATGGTGACAATTGGTTTTGTTACCAATTTAACTGATCAATTTCAAATAAATGTCAACAAAATGTTACATTAATTTGGAATAAAACCATAATTGTAGTGTGAACGTAATAAAAAGAAATAGAAATGTTAGTTGTATCCATAATGTAATGATTGCCTTAATAGTAAGGAGGGTAAATCAAAATAAAAGAATATAAATGAAAAAGTTTTGTAAAAGAGTAAACATATGTTTATTTATTTGAAATGTTTGTTAGCTGAAAGATTAATTGTAGAGATGAGTAACTGTTATTTATTGAGAAATGTGTAATTACTATTTGTAACCAATAATGTAAATATGTTCAAATTACTATTAGATAGGAAAAATTGTTTTACTTCTCATTGCATTCATTTGGTCCATTTTGAAACTTAATGAACTGAAATGAATGTAACTGAAAATTTCTAATTAATAGGAGGGAGGATACTAATTGTAAATTTATAGGCGTAATTAAAAGCAGCTTATGTATTGTGAAAATATAAGGAAAGTTTGATTTAATAAAAAAAATATTTACATCAAATAAAATGAATGTTTCATTTATGAATGTAGGTTTAAGTTCATTAAAATATAGAATAGAATGATTGATTTTAAAGAAAGAAATATATGTTTATTTGAACTATGTTTTAGCTTACAGATTGATTACAAGAATAGAAAATTAATATATTTCAGTAAGTCATTTATTACTCTTGTGTATAAACAATTTTTCTATTTTTTTTTCATGCATTTTAGTTGTCTGTTTTAAATTTTTACTTTGTAAGTGATTGCAATTAATGTAGTTCAAATGTTCGGTGATTGCAATTAATAGATTTAATATAAAAAATGCACGTTTTGTGTTAAACAAAAATGGTGTTTTAATGGTAATAAGAGATCATTTTGGGAAAAGCAAATCAAATGTTTTCATTTTTAAGGTAAGTATAAAAGTTTATTATGCGTAGATAAAAACCTAAATGCGTAGAAATTCGAATATTAATTGAGTTAATGAAGTTAATTTGGTTACGTTTCAAAAAAAATTGAATTTCAAAATCTTTTATTATTAATTGTTTCACGAACGTTTTAAAAAAGTTACCTTATTATTAATACTTGATCCGTTTATTTCTCCATCTGTTTAATACCTGAGCACTTTTAGGTTGTATTTAATTCTTGCTACCTCATTTTCATGTATACAAAATTTTACTTTCGTTTGCAAACTTTTACATTCCTACGTACATTTACTTATGCATTATTAATGCTTGAAGCTTTCATATTAAAATGTGACGTTTTTTTGTCCCTCCACCTTCATTTTCTAATTATAAATAATCTACACCTTATTTCTTCTTTTACGTTTTCTTTCTCCTGCGACCTCATATTCAAAAAGCTCTTATTCTTGCAAATCCAAAAGCTTTCTTTTATAAAACATGATTTTTTTTTCATTTTTCTTACAATTCCTATCCTCATCTTAGTTGTTCTTCAATTTTTTTTTGAAGCCTCATCTTGAGAAAAATGTAAGTATTAAATTTTGTTTATTTATTTATTTTTATGCATAATAATTTTTATTTTAATAATATTTCTTATAACGTGAATATCTTTTCCATATAAACTTTAATTCACGTGTGATTTCTTTTGTTGGATTCATATTTAAATTCCGGACAACATGAAATGGATTTAGTTGAATTTGGAGATTGTTGAGTTTTGCGCTTCTATTTGGATTTTATGGGCTAAAATCAAAGGTGAGTGTTTTAACCCACTCACAGCTTCTAAAATTTCTTATGTTTGTTAAATTTATTTATGATGTGATTTGATATTTATTTACAACTGTTTGGCATATATTTAATCATCATCTCAATTAAATTGCATTTATTTGAATTAAATTGTTATTCAATTTATTATTGCATATAAACTGTCAGTTAAATTAATTTATTATTGAATAATAAACTGCCAGTAATTAATTGTTATTTATTGATGTTATTGTTTGTTTTGGATGATGATTGTGATGGATGTATGATCTGTTGATGGATGAATGGATGTTGTATTATATATTATTTTAAACTGCAAGTTATTATGCATTTTTATTTCATTCGGGATTGCGGTTTGAAATGATATATAACTGTAATTTTATTTTAAATTACGGAATGAAATGATAAATATCTGTATCACTTGACCATAAGATAGAGAATTATATACAGGCACCGCGGTCTATATATATAAAAATATTTTGAAATGGTTTTCTATGGTTTTGGAAAGGAATATACGGTTTAATAAGTATTAATTTTTGATGTTATATTAATATTATTTTATATATACAGATAGTTAAATTCTTGAATTTAAGCTATGTATAAAATGGATTTAATAAAATGAATTTAATAATGGAGTTTGATTGTTTTCTATTATATCGTTTAGTACCTATTTAAGATATTGTATATATATAGAGTTTTTAAATGACTTAAATGAAATTTAAGTTGGAATATAAATTTGGAATTGGTTTAATTGAATTATTTAAGAATTGTACTTGAATAAAATTGATTTGAAATTTAATAAAAATGGAAATTTTAAAGGGTATGATTCTTATAACTTGATTTGGTATAAAGTAATTTAAATGAATATAAAGTTGAGATAAATGAATTTATCAAGTTAATTAAATTGAAAGAATATCCGGTTGTTGGGAGTTAAAGGTTTTCTTAAATTATATTGAATTTGTTAAGTAAAATCTCAAATCTAAATAATGGAAATTGAATTTGATATATATGGAATTATCAAAGAATTAGTTTTGAAATGGTGGAATATTTAAAGCTTTGAAATATATGGAAATTGAAATGTTTATTTGGGATTTAAATCTATGTTTGGAATTGATTTGTGAAGGTGAAGAAACTATTTTTTTATATAAAGTAATTTATATTTTAACCATTTAAGTGGTGTGGTTATATTTCAAAGTTATGTAATTCAAAGTTTTATGTTTTGAAAGGCTATATTTCAAGCGTTTAGTTTCGAAATATTTTACTTTGAAAATGTTATGATTTTGGAAAAAGGATATATTTGAAAGAAAATGATGTCAAATTGTTTGGGTTTTAAAATAGAAATGATATCGTATTTATATGTCTTGAAAGGGATATTATATTCTGTTTGAAGTATAATTATTTAAAAATGACCGCGGTGTTATAATAACGTTTGGTTGTTAAAGAGATCGGGATCGGAAGTTGTCATACTCTTTGCCAACTCCGAAAACCACTTTAACAACCGTGTACGCGGTGGAGAATACAGAATGAAGTAGGATGGCGGCGGCGTTTCCTTTGAGGTAAATACGTGGACCCAACTCCCGTGAGTTGGCATAAGGTGACTAAAACAGGAGCGATCGACGGGTTAAGAAGGTAGCCCCTTTTATCGGACAGATCCCTTCGATATTCTACTCTGACTTTGGATTTATTCGGTGGCCACTTTTGATTTCTTTGATTTGGGGGTGTGGCTCGAGGTGGGCGGTAACTGCGGCTATGCGTTACCACCGACCCGAAAGCGTAATTGGTATATCTACCCTGGCATTGCCTAGTTGTGCCGTGTCACCTACCCTAGCGTGTCTTATACGATTTTGTGTTGTACCATACCTATGGAGTGCCCTCTGACGACGCCCAGTGCGGGGGAGATTACAGTACGGTATATACTATGAGAATATATTATGTGTTAAGGGGAATATTCGGTCACTCCTTAACGCTATTTTAAAGTAAGTTTATTTTACTAGTAAACACTATTATAATAGCGAAATATTACTACATAGTAAATAGTTTAACGGATCCTTAGGAGATGTGAATCCCGAGCATCTCTTAAGTTACCGCACTCATATTTATTGTTGATTTAACTTACATAAGATATTTTAGTTCTGACTCGAGTGTTTTGTCTTTTCAATTCGCTCAGGTCAGTCCGAGCATTTCAGGAATCGAAGACTTTATTTCTGGAGGACGACGACGAAGATTTCATTATTATTATTACATATATTATATTGTTCCATACACACTGTATTCCGCTGCATTGATTAATATTCACTGGTATGTGCAACTCTGATATGTATTGTATAAATATAATCAAATGTTTATAAAACAGCTTCATGAACTGTATATTTGATTATTATATTTTATCGTTTCGCTGCAAGATTCTATTTTGTTTTTCTTTCCCTACTTTTTCTTATTTACCCCATAATAATCCGCCCTTTTGTATGGTTTAAGTCCGACGTATGCGGTTTATCGTCGATTTAAAACATACGAAAAGGCGGGGCGTTACATCTAGTATCAGAGCTTTGGTTTAGCGATAAACCTTAGCTTTGTAGGGTCTGACTCTTTATTTATAGGGTAGTAATACCCTATGATGAGTCGTTGAGTGTATATATATGAGAGAGCGTATTTGTTAGTGTTATAAAAAGGTTTTAATATTGTGTTAATCTGTTCCGTTTTGTATTTATAAATTCTGGTTGATGCATGGGACGCTATGACATCAATAGGGGTTTCTAAACACTTAATAGGACAGACCGACACAATATTTGTTTTTGAATATAGGTGAATGAAATAATTTTGCCTATTATATTTTCTATATATAAAGTAAATTTTATAAAAGTTATATTTGGTTGCAATATATTGGGTGTTAGGTAATGAAATTTATAAATAATAGTCGAAATAAGATTGAAAATAAAATAAATGAAATCGGAAATTTAGAACTTAAGTTCCGGGCTTTTGAAAATTTCTTTCGAATAATTTTGGAATATAATAGTATTGTTTATAAGTATTTTCTGATATAAATATTTCAATATAATTTGGAAGAATTGTTTTAAAGAAGATTTTGGAGAAAATAAAGTTCTGTACTTCCCTCTCTGTCGCTGGAAAATAATTTTGGTGATGGCGGCCGCATCATCGACATTCATTTTTGAGTTTCGAAGTGGGAAGACCACTGTAGTAGTTTTACTACAGATTTATTTTGAAAAGAAAACAAATTTTAAATTGTTTTAAATATAATTGGATATATAAATTGCAAGCATGCGTTTATCTGTTATTTTAAAACGATTTTTGAATAAAACCCGGTATTTAAATTCTTAAGTTTCCGTTATTTAATAGTTTCAATTAGTATAGTAAAATGGAAGTTAACTAATAATTGGAACCTCTAAAGGAAATAAAGGATTTAATGCTAAGTTATAAATGAAATTAAAGGAAATTGAAATATGTAATCTATAAGACAAAGGACATTTTAACATTAAATCAATTAAAAGAAATGAGAAACTTGTATAACTTCAATTACATTCTTAAAGCATATATATATATATATATATATATATATATATATATATATATATATAACTTACCAAATATTAAAGGTAAAATGTTAAAGATTTGTAATGGAAGATTGTACAAGTAAACTTATGTAATGAAAGTGTTCAATAAATTGCATTTATTAATAAGAATTGATGTTCTAATTGTTATGGACTTAAGTATAATTGAAATGCTGCAATATATATATATATATATATATATATATATATATGTATGTATGTATGTATGTATGTATGTAATAAACTAAAGTAAATAGGTTGAAGTTACCCCTGAATAAAATAAGAATAAAAGATGAATACTGAAAAATGACTATAAACTTAAGTTAATAAATTTACCGACTAAGAAATTTGATAGAATATGAATGATATAAATAAATAAATGTAATGCAATAAATAGAATTTGGCATTATATAGATAGATGAAAATGAATTGGTAGGTAATGAATAGAAATAGATAAAAATAAATAATGAATGAAAAGGAAATCAAACAACAAATGGATGAAGTGGAATTGATAAAAATAAACTTGATTCATTGTTTGGGTAAGGACACTTTAAAATTGTCTAGATGTATGAATAATCTATTTAGCTTCATTTAAGACTGTTGAGTAAAGGAGACACTTAGTAGTTTATTCTTCATTCTGTACAATTTAAAGTTTTGGACCCGAACAACTATTTGTTTGTTTGATACGAATGGATGATTGATTTGTATTGATTCTATGTGATGGTTGTTTGCTTGTTGCAAGTGATTGATGTTTGTATTGATTTGTTTGTTATTGTTTGAAACAACTTTAAATATTTCATTTTATAAAATTGTTAACCTTTTTGGATTATATAAGTGAAATGCAGATTATGGAAGCAATTGCTACTGCATTTGGTCTCATAATATAAGCATAAATTGCCCGACAAATAGGTACCTCTTTGGATTACGGTTTATAGCGCTATTATATTATTATTTTTCCCGTGTTGGGATATATATTTTTGAAATATATGTTGTATATTGTTATTTTTGATATTATATTTCCTCCGAGCCTCCCTGCACAAAGGAGACTCTGCCAAAAAAATTCGTAAATTTTGGACTTAGAAAATTTTGAAAATGTTTTCCAAACTTTATTAATTTGAGTATAAAAAAATTATGGTTATAAATTGATATATTTTATTTAAATTATTAAATTTTGTAAAATTTTTATTTATAAATTTAACATTTTGAATAAGACATTGATTACTTAATCCATTCTTTTCCCTCCTTTTCGGGGATGAAAATTCTGAGTGGGGGAGAGTGTAACGACCCGTAAATTTTGATAAATAAATTGGTTAATTTAATTAAGATTTGGTAATTAAATTTAGGAAGAAATAAAGATTTTATAATTTATATTGGAGTAAATGTTAAAAATGAAATGCAACCATGGAAATTAAAGCTAAGTATTAACAATTGTAATAGAATTACGATTAATTGAAGTAATGGGAATTGTTGTACTAGGCTAAGAATTTAATATAAGAAAACAAATATGAATATTGTATTAATTAATGAAATGGTATAATTAGTGGTGATTGAATGAATTCAAAGTTATATTAACCAATGCAATAATATATTGATTTATTTGTAACTGAATGTAAATTAATGCAATTATGTTAATGTAAGTTAATAAATAATTAATTTAGCGCAATCCCGATTAATTGAAATAACTGTAAGGTCATAATTTGTTGTATATAGTAAATTTGGAAATTTGATTCCAATAAATGCAATAAAGTATTAGAAATGTAAATTGTTTTCATAGGATAGTATAAAGGAATGTAAACTTATGATCTATGTATGAAATAATAATCAAAATAAGGGAAATAGTGTTAATGTAGGTAAAGTTGTAACAAATTGTCTACTAAATCAAATTAGGATATCAATAATGTAATGTTTATGAGAATTAATGCAAGGACTGAAGGTAGGTATGTAATCAGTAAATAGAAACGTGAAATTTTTCATAAGTAATAAATTGGTAGATTTAAAGAATGGAAATAAAGATATATTAGTGTAAAAGTTAATAAATGGAAATTTGTAACGGAAAGGGTGAATGTAATAATGAAATAAATAGGATTGTAAATTTATTTATAGTGTAGTAATCGATATAATGAAAAGTATGAATGCAAGTAAATGAATTAATTTAGAATGTTAATCGCAATTAGCGTGTATATTGGTAGAAATAATAAAAATGGAAATAGGGTAGTCAATACTAAGGAAAGATTCAAATGAATGAATTTATTTGGATAGCAATTGACAATTAATGAATTTATATAAAATAGTAAGTTTTAATTGATTGAATAAAAACCAATACTCTGTAAGTAACTATAATATTGGAGTGGGAATAATAAACTTATAAATGAAAAAAAAAAGCTAATGGTATCAATTATTTCAGGTTGCATATTTATTTAGTTTATTAAATAGAATTGGAAATCAAATTTTGCAATTTAATGAGATTAGTTACTATGTTAGCTGATATTAGATGAAATTGGGAATTTTTAGCGCACTAAGGTATAAATCATGATAATTATACGATAAGATGAAATTGATAGAATAATAAATGGAAAGCAAATTAAATTGAATTATCTGTAAAGAATTAACTTACAAATATTACAAAATGTATAATGGTGACAATTGGTGTTGTTACCAATTTAACTGATCAATTTCAAATAAATGTCAACAAAATGTTACATTAATGTGGAATAAAACCATAATTGTAGTGTGAATGTAATAAAAAGAAATAGAAATGTTAGTCGTATCCACAATGTAATGATTGCCTTAATAGTAAGGAGTGTAAATCAAAATAAAAGAATATAAATGAAAAAGTTTTGTAAAAGAGTAAACATATGTTTATTTATTTGAAATGTTTGTTAGCTGAAAGATTAATTGTAGAGATGAGTAACTATTATTTAGTGAGAAATGTGTAATTACTATTTGTATCCAATAATGTAAATATGTTCAAATTACTATTAGATAGGAAAAATTGTTTTACATCTCATTACATTCATTTGGTCCATTTTGAAACTTAATCAACTGAAATGAATGTAACTGAAAATTTCTAATTAATAGCAGGGAGGATACTAATTGTAAATTTATAGGCGTAATTAAAAGCAGCTTATGTTTTGTGAAAATATAAGGAAAGTTTGATTTAATAAAAAGAATATTTACATCAAATAAAATGAATGTTTCATTTATGAATGTAGGTTTAAGTTCATTAAAATATAGAATAGAATGATTGATTTTAAAGAAAGAAATATATGTTTATTTGAACTATGTTTTAGCTTACAGATTGATTACTAGAATAGGAAAATAATATATTTCAGTAAGTCATTTATTACTCTTGTATATAAACAATTTTTCTATTTTTTTTCATGCGTTTTAGTTGTATGTTTTAAAATTTAACTTTGTAAGTGATTACAATTAATGTAGTTCAAATATTTCGATTAAAAGGAAAGAAAACAGTGGTTGCAATTAATAGATTTAATAAAAAAAACACACGTTTTGTGTTAAACAAAAAGGGTGTTTTAATGGTAATAAGAGATCATTTTGGGAAAAACAAATCAAATGTTTTTATTTTTAAGGTAAGTATAAAAATTTATTATGCGTAGACAAAAACCTAAATGCGTAGAAATTCAAATATTACTTGAGTTAATGAAGTTAATTTGGTTACGTTTCAAAAAAAATTGAATTTCAAAATCTTTTATTATTAATTGTTTCACGAACGTTTTAAAATAGTTACCTTATTATTAATACTTGATCCGTTTATTTCTCCATCTGTTCAATACCTGAGCACTTTTAGGTTGTATTTAATTCTTGCCACCTCATTTTCATGTATACAAAATTTTACTTTCGTTTGCAAACTTTTCCATTCCTACGTACATTTACTTATGCATTATTAATGCTTGAAGCTTTCAAATTAATATGGGAATATATTATGTGTTAAGGGGAATATTGGATCACTCTTTAACGCTATTTTAAAGTAAGTTTATTTTACTAATAGACACTATTATAATAGCGAAATATTATTACATAGTAAATAGTTTAACGGATCCTTAGGAGATGTGAATCCCGAGCATCTCTTAAGTTACCGCACTCATATTTATTGTTGATTTAACTTACATAAGATATTTTAGTTCTGACTCGAGTATTTTGTCTTTTCAATTCGCTCGGGTCAGTCCGAGCATTTCAGGAATCGAAGACTTTATTTCTGGAGGACGAAGATGAAGATTTCATTATTATTATTATATATATTATATTGTTCCACTACACACTGTATTCCGCTGCATTGATTAATATTCACTAGTATGTGCAACTCTGATATGTATTGTATAAATATAATCAAATGTTTATAAAACAGCTTCATGAACTGTATATTTGATTGTTATATTTTATCGTTCCGCTAGAAGATCCTATTTTGTTTTTCTTTCCCTGTTTTTTCTTATTTACCCCATAACAATCCGTCCTTTTGTATGGTTTAAGTCTGACGTGTGTGGTTTATCGTCGATTTAAAGCATACGAAAAGGCGGGGCGTTACAGAATGCTTGTATCTTCTTTTTACTATCTAATTTATCTGGAAAATCTATTATTCTCTATGGTATATGTGGTTGTAATTCTATTTTACCGTTGCCAATTTCCAATCCTAAGAATGAATTTTTTTTGTTTAAAGAGTTCTATTTTTCGTTTATAAATAATTAATTCGTTACTTTCTATTTCTTTAAAGACTGTCTTTAAATGATCTTCATGTTCTTTTAAATTATTACTTGCTACTAAAATGTCGTCAATATAAACTAAACAAAAGTCATATTTTTTAAATATATTATCCATAAAACGTTGGAAGATAGATGGTGTTGTTTCCAAGCCAAAACTTAAAACAATCCATTCAAGATGTCCTTTATGAACACATGAATGCTGTCCAGGGTTTAAAACTTTCTTCAAGTTTCAACTGGTTATATCTTGATTTTAAGTCGAATTTACTGAAAATTCTTTTTCCTTGGATCAAATTGATTAAAATATCCTTGTTAGGGATATTATAACCATCATCCTCAGTTTTGTCATTTAGTCCTTCATAGTTGTAGACTATTCGTGGCTTACCTCGTTTTTGTTTTGAATGGTTTCTTACTAGGAATGCCGCAGACCTGTTCTTAGAATATGATCTTCTAGTTAGATTTTTTGTATCATTTCATTTATTTGTATTTTGAATTCCTCAGCATTGGCAAGGGAACAGTCGATATTGGTTGTTTTTATAGTTATATCTGGGTTTATAATTTTTATTTTACAAATGTAACTAACTTTGTTTTTAGTTACGTCATCTCCTAATAAACCTATTTTTTCTAGTTGTGAAATTATTTGGTAGGGAACAAATTTAGTTTCTTTACCCTTTTCTAGTTCTCTGATTGTTTCAAAAGCTAGTGTTGACAATGCTGTTTTATGATCCTTGTCGTTTGACAAATTATGTTTTTGTTTGTGAAAATCTAGTTCTGCTAGTCCACCACACTTTTCTGCCAACTCTGATTGGTAGTTATGGTAGTTTGTTGGCAATGTGTAATTGTATTTGCTAAAAGTCATACTGTTTTTGAAAATGGTAATACTTCCTCTGTAGTTTAAAATAAAATTTAATCCTAACAGAAATTCTGTGCTGCTAATCTCTTTAGTTTTTAATGTTGTTTGTCCTAATTCATATTTTGGACTATAATTACCTAAAAAATCTTTGAATTGTATTGTTGAATTATCGGGTAATTTATGTGTCATTTTCATAAAACTTTGACTGGCTGTTTTTGAAGTAATTGTACAAGTTAATGGGATTTGAAATTCAGATGGTACCAATGAATGTGCAATTAGACTCTTGATACTTCCCGTATTTGTTATAGCAACTATTTCTACAAATTTATTTCGTTAAACCATATACGACAATTTATGGTTAATAAGGATGTATTATATTTGTTAATGTTTACAAAAAATTCTTTACTTTCTGTGACTATGTTATTGAAATTATCTATTTGATCCATTTCCCTTTCTTTACTAGTTTCACCAGGTTCGTTTAAACTATAATCCTTTTGTCTTTGTAAATTCTGGACTTCTGATTTGAGAAGGTCAACTTCCAATTGTAGTAATTTTATTTGCGGTTCATGTTTTTCAATTGTTTCTTGAAGAATGTTTTTTCATTAGTCGTATTTTTTGTTTTTGCTAATAATTCAATATTAAAATGTTTTTTAGCACATAAAAAACATATTTCAATGAAACATAAATCACATTGAAAACGTTTAGTTATTTTACGATATATATTACATAGATAACAAGGAATTTGATCATTACCTCGTCATTGTATCCATTGGTGTTCGCATATTGCTTCATTGTCATTTATTAATGTATAAGTAATATTGTTTTGAGAAGAATTAGTTTCTTCTTCATTTGATATTATACTATAGATTGACTCATTATCGTTAAAAATCTTCTTCATTTACTGACTCTATCTCGTATTCTCCTAGTTCATCAACTAAATTTGATCTGTATTTATTATTCTGTCCGCTGGACATTTGTTTGCAAAGTGATTAGGATCTCCGCAAATAAAACATGTGCATTTTCTATTTGGTTTATTTCGTTTTACATATTTATCTTTCCTTCTTTTGTCAAAACGTTTTGATTTTCTCAAGTATTTCTTTGGTTTATAATAGCCATAAGCTTGTAGTGTATAAATTGTTGTTCTACAAAATGCCCAAGCTTGCCATTTAATTTGTTCTTATAAGGTTGCTTCTTTACAGTGTTTTTCTAGTTCATCGAATACAAACATTATACGTGGTTTTATTCCTAATCCTTCAACATGTCCATAATTAGTATTCCAATCTTCTTTTAGTTTTCGTCTTAGATCGCCTGGTAATTTTGAAAAATATTTTGCACATAACGTTCCATCTAGAGCTTTCTCTGTTTGCGCAATAGCAGAAGCAAAATCTTGACTAAACTCTTTGACGTGTTTAAAATCTCGTATACTAAGTTGTTCTAAATTTCGTATTGCTGTATTTTGCATCATTGTGTTTCCTTTAGCTGGATCATATCCAATTAATATTCTTCTTATAGCGCTAGTAAAATTATATAGATTATTTCCTAGGGATTTTTGTGCTTTTATGTCGTCTGGTTTTTTTATTTTGAAGCTTTGATAAATACCTAAAGGTGTTGGTCCCAACGTTGTTTATAAGACTGCGCACATGTCCATTTTGGGTTTTTTTTAACTTCCCAATATCAGACAATATTTTGCTCCCAAACTAATATTTCTTCTGGCCAAAGTTGTGGAGATTGTTTTTCTAGAAGTAGCATAGTATGGCTATATAATTTACCATATGGTTTACGTATTCCTCTTCCAATATATGGGTTTTCATTAGTGTATTCTAAATTTGGTTTTATCCATGGTTCACGTTCTAAGGGTCCTTCTTTAAATGTTCCACTTGATGATTTAACATCAAACCTGTCATTTCTGTTTCGTTTTTGAGCTGGTATTATAGCTTGATCCATAAAATGAGTATCTATAAAGAAATCGCTTAATGGAATTGTTTGATTTAAAATATCTTCTACTAATGCTATATTAAAATACTTAGAGAATTTCATAAAGGCTTCTTCGTAATTCATATTAAGTTCTGTCATACAATTCCTTGTCGTAATTATCATATTATCTGTTTCTTGTCGTATACTTTCTACTGTTATTTTTCTGTTTGTTATTTCTAGTAAAGTTTTATTACTTTATGTTTTAAAAACTTCTCTAATTTCATCTGTTTCGTTATTATTATACTCATAATTTTCATCTATTAAATATCCTAATATGTTTTCTTCATCATTTCTTCTATTTCTTCGTTATCTGAATTGTAATTATCATAAATTGGTCCATCATCCCAATTCATGCTATTATAATGCTCATTAGGAATTCGTTTAAATTATTTCTTATTAAGTCTATTTTTGATTCAGTATCCGTTTCTTCTTCGTTTTGTTTAAGCTTGCCGACTTGGACTGTAACTGTGCAGCCTGCCTGGGCTGCACAAAGTTGGAAAAAAAAAATTTGAAAAAAAAAACTTAAATTTTATTAAAATTAATCTAAATTAGTGAATTAAATTTATTTTGGTTAAAAAAGAAAACTATTGTATTATCGATAAATATGTGTTTGAAAATAATAATAATAATAATAACAACAACAATATGTAAATAAAACATTTTAGGATTTTGATTGCGTTTATGAGTACTAAGCTTGCCTTTTTAATTAAATTTATTGTTATCAAATTTTTTTAACTTAACGATTTTTTTTTCCAATAAATGAGCTTTTTGCATTTCGTCTTAATACATAGGTATTATGGGGTACTTATGTGTTAATGCGAAATGAAGATGTAATTATTTTCTTTTATACACACAATTATTTGCTAAATTTTATTCGCTTTTGAACATTATACTGGGTTTATTAATGGAATTTTTGAAAGGCGATTGTCATCGTTGACTTTTATTTTTAAGAAGTGTTTTAAAATTATAAACACTTTGATTTTTGGGTCGGAATAGATTGGACTCTGTTGTACCAATGGGCCAAAACTCCACCTTGGCCGACCTGATTCAGGATCGCTACCTGAATCGGTGGTATATCACATGCCCTTTTACCACCAAAGGTCAACGGTCTGCTACATAGGGCTAATCTTATTTTGATCGGGATCTCCGATCGGCGGGTCACGGACTATGAAGGATGGAGGCGTGGGGGTCCCACGTGTAGATCCGTGAACGGGTAGCATACGGCCTTTGCCTTGGACCGTCTTGGTTATCCTGGGTTGATCGCCAGGTGTATTATGGCGTTATGAGTAGGTTACGGGGTTGATGTCTCCGCGCGCGCTCGAGCTATACCACTGTGATTTTACAATACTAGCGTCTGTTTATTTGGTATATTTTATGAGTCATGTTATATTTATCCCATAATTCTCATAATGCAATTTTTTTTACTTTATGATTTTTGGAAGTATTAAAGTTGATTTTGAAAACCCAGTATCTTTGGAGAATGTGTGTATGAACTTATTCCTTGTGTTACAAATAATAATTGGGATGGTATCGTATTGGATTATATACGATAGGTTTGGCCTAAAATCACTGTTTGATTAAAGGAATTGTTTATGAAACCAAATTTGCATGTTAGTTCTCACACACATATATGCCTCATGTTGGTTTATACATGCGGCGTTTTCTTTCCCTTTTATTAATTGAGACAATTATTGTTCATATATCTTACTTCACTCACACTAGAAATAGTCCGACCCGTGTGATTTGTTTTATAATACTCGGGTCAGTCTGAGGATTATGGTTGCAGGTTATGTTGCGTGGACTGTAGCAGCACTCATATTATTTTCCACGTTTTGGGGTTTTGGACTTTTCAGCTTGGACTTAGAAGTAGTTAATATGTATTATGGTATGTATGTTATTATGTATTTTGGAAGTGATATGTACTATGGACTATGTATCGTGGACATTATGATATGTATTATGCATTATGCTGTTTTTGGTGCTGAATTTTACATTCTATTATATTCTATACTATGTAACCTGGAAATTTTTTATCTTGTACCATTGCTTTGAACCAACACTGCGCACAAATGGTAAGTAGAAGGAAAAAAAAAAAATCGAAAAAATTTCTCGTGCCAGTGTTAGTTCAAGGGAATGAGTACAACATTTAGCCCAGACTTGGTTCTCCGAATTGGTTTTCATAAATAACATGAGATTCTGGAATTAGAATGCTTTTGTCATTAGTCATAAAGTCTTGTAAATTCCATCCTAAACCTGCTAAATCTTCTGGATTTATTCGTCTTGGTTCTATCATTTTAATACCTTTGGATGCTATATTCTGAACTATACCTTCTAGATTAATTTTGAATTTCATACCCGATCTGTTACTAGATTTACCAATTATACCTATACTGATAACTAAGTTGTTGCCTATGTAGTTTTCAAATCCGTTTGTACTAAATCCTAATTTGAGATTTTTCAAATCTTTAATGCTTTTAAGTATATCTGGAACACAATATACCAACGCAGTTTTATCGTTTAAATCAATTTCTATTCCTGACAGTAAAACTTTTTCTATATTAGCTGTCCATGATTTATCTAAAGCTAATGTAAGTAGTTTAGTTCCTGTTCCTTTTCATATTAAGGTTTTTATGCCTATTATTATTAGTCCTAAATGAAAAAATCGTTTACCCGTATTTTTTTAGCTTCTGTATAGTTTCTGGAGATAAGCCATCTAAAGTAACACTGTTGTTTATAACTCTAATTTCTTCTTCTCTAACACTACGTATTAGCGTTGTATTAATGCTTGTTATATTGGTTTGGTATAAAACACGTTGATTTAATAAATCAAGTTGATTGCTATTATATAAATCTAGATTTTTTATCTAGATCAACTTCTTCATCAAACCCTTAATTAATCCTTTACTAATTATTAAATAATAATTTAAAAACTTTATTAATAATTAACTATTAATTAATATCAATTAATTAATTAATCTTTTAATTAAAACTTAAATAATAATTTAAACCTTCAATAAACAATTATTTTACATTAAAAAATAAAAATGGTAGATATATATATATATATATATATATATATATATATATATATATATATATATATTATAGCGTCTGAATAAGAGTCCAAGTGCAGTCTCCCAAAGCTGCAGGTAGAAAAAAACATTTACAATCCAAAACTTTTGAAGACGCTAAATCAGCAACTAAGAAACTTTACTCCAATTCATTCAACTGATTGTTTTTTACTAATTACAAATTCACCTAATCCCTCCACTATCCTTCTGTTATCTTCCTTTCCTTTCTGTTCAAGCCAAAATAAAACTACATATAAAATTTAATCATTATTTTTATTTGATTCCAACCTGTTCTTTTTTCACTTTATTTTTTTGTATTTTTCTCTGTTATCCTTTTCAAAACCCTAACTCTGGACTCTGCAATCTGATGTTCGCCGATGACTTCCGCACCAACGGCTGCGCCGCCGTTTGAGCACCGACGCCCGGCAGCATCCAATACTGTAAGTTTACCGTTTTGTAGTAATTTTTACCCCGATGATTGTTTTGTGCATTGTGTTGTGCAGTATTAGATCTGGTTAGAATTTGGATTTGTTTGAGTCTGTGATAAATTAATACAAGTCTGAATTTTGAATGCTACGGTGAATTTTTTTTTTCCAACGAGCTAAATATAAAGAATTAATGTTGGATTTACAGGAAGAAATCTGCAGGTGGGGCTAGGTGAAGCATGTTAACCGTAAGCATTGGTTCATGATGTTGTACTTGTATATGGTGAATATTTGGATTTGGTTTATAGTTTGATTTTGATAATGTTGGCTGATATTTTATTTTGGACGATATTGTTAAATTGGATCGAACGGTCCACTTTGGCTAAAATCTAGATTAAGTTCTCTTGGAAATGGTTTTCTCGGTATTATGTGTTCAGAATGTTGGATTGCACGTTTTCTTGGAATGGCAATGGAAGTTTATTGTTTGTTATAAGTAGTTGGAAGACGATTTCTTATATTTGGACAAAACTGGTAAACTCTATGATCTGAAGTATGGTAGCATACCGAGCATAGTTATAGCCGATATTTGGATTTAGAAGGAGGGACTAAAGTTATAGATTCGGGACTCTAGTATATTGGAAGTAAATCTCTAAAACACCGCCTTTATCGTCTGCAGCAGCAAAATAGTAGCTACTTGGTTTGGGTTATGTGGCCACTGACTAATATATACGTGAAAGACGTGTAACGGTCCATACAAGAACACCGTAAATGGTGAAAACTCTAGATTTTCCTTATAGATAAATAATAATGTGCCGGCATCATTTTTGCTACTCATTCTCCTAAAGAAAGCGGATGCATACAAATTTTGTTTTAAAATTTGCATGTCTTAGAAAACGTATGGCTTTGACATGAAAAAATAAGGAGTAGCCAAAGCCTGAATAGGTAGCAGCCTGTCTTTGACATGAAAGAATAAGTAGTAACTAAACCTGGATACATTCTGCTTATGGTTAAAACTGTGATATAAGCTCAGCTATTGTTGGAGAAACCTATTAAAAAAGGCTTAAATTACTTCTACCATAAGATTGAATGTACAGGCTCCAATATACTTCATACCCAAATAAACATTAAGCAAAATTATTCTTGACAACATGGCGCCTATAAAGCTTATCTCAACAAATATGCCCTTCTTTTGAAGCTCAAACTCACAGCCACATAAGCACACATATATAATAATGCTAAAGTGTTATGAAATTAGTATGTATTGTACATTATATCAACTGTGATATACGTTTGATCATTTGCTGGAAATATGTTTAAATAGCAAAATGTTACAATATTGCTCTATATGGTAATTTTGTTTGGCATTTCACCATTTGTATGTCAAATTGACAATAAAAGAAGCATTAGTATTCGATAACATGACATTTGCAACTTGCCGTAAACAACCTAATTAACCGTTATCTATAATTACATGAAGTCCTTAAGGTTAAAATTTCATCATATACACTCAAACGAGATTGATTTTATCTTTACTAGAAGAGAAGACAAACGAGCTTGTGTAAATTGCAAAGTCATTACACGGAGAATGTGTCATCTCACAACATCAGCTTTTGATATTCGAGTTTTATTTTCGAATACGTGTTCGACAGGATAAATGAGCCTAGATTAGTCGGACGAAATGGTGGAAGCTCAAAAGAGACGCCTCAGGGTGTTTAAGGATAGAGTAATGAGAGAAGGGACATGAAATATGGAAGAAGAAACAAATGACATGTGAGATGAGATGACAACGTACATTCGAAAAGTGGCTACCGAGGTGTTCACGATAACGAAAAGAAATAAACGCGAACTTAAAAATTCATGATGGTGGAATAGTGATGTGCAAAAGGCTATCAAAGAGAATGTTATAAGTGCTTACATCATCACATGAGCGAGGACAACATGCAAAAGTAAAAAGTGACAAAGAAGAACACAAAGAGAGCGGTGAAGGAAGCAAGAGATCGGACGTATGAAGATCTATATCAAAAGTTAAGTACAAATGAGGGTGAAAAAACGTCTATATGATAGCTAAGCTTCGCGAGAGCAAAATGAGAGACTTCAATCAAGTTAAATGCATCAATGATGGCAATAATAAACTTTTGGTGAATGACGATGAGGTAAAAAATAGACGGAGAGATTACTTCGATAAGCTATTCAATGAAGAAGATGATAGTACTACGATCGAATTGGACGACTCTTTTGATGACATCAATGGACATTTTGTTAGAAAAATTCAAGAGTCTGAGGTAAAAGATGCACTAAAAAGGATGAAAGAGAGCAAGACATTAGGGCCTGATGACATCACCATTGAGGTGTGCAGATGCATTGGAGATGAAGCGATAGCCCGACTAACTAAGTTGTTAAAATAACATTTTCAAATCAAATAAGATGCTAAATGAGTGGAGAAGCATATTAGTTTTAATGTTTAAGAATAAAGGAGATATTCAAAGTTGCACAATCTACAGGGAAATCAAACTTATGAGTCATACAATGAAGCTTTGGGAAAGTCATTGAACATCAATTAAGAAGGATGACAAGCGTTTCAAAAAACCAATTTGGTTTCATGCCTGAGAGGTTGACCAAAGAGACGATTTTCTTGATAAGACAACTTATGGAGAGATTTAGGAAGCAAAAGAAGGATCTACACATGATATTTATCGATCTGAAATTTATGACAAAGTATCGAGAAAAGTTATGTGGTAGGCTATGTAAAAGAAAAGAGTCTCAATAAAGTACATTACTCTTATCAAGGATATATAAGATGATGCTCTGACTAGTGTCAGAGCATGCGAGGGTGAAATCAGTGATTTTTCCATTAACATAGGATTACATCAAGAATCAACTTTGAGCATCTACATTTTGTGCCTTAGTAATTGATGAGGTTACGAATGGTATATAATGTGAGGTTTCTTGGTGTATGCTCTTTGCTGATGATGTTGTGCTAATTGACGAAAGTAGGATTGTGCTTGATAGACAAATGTAGCTGTGGAGACAGACTTTAGAATTAAGGAGTTTTAGGCTTAGCAGAACTAAAACAGAGTATAAAGTGTGAGTTCAACGATGTCAGGTCAGAGGATGTAGATGTCACTTTGGTCGAACAAGTAGTGTCCAAGAAGGAATCATTTTGATATTTAGGATCAATGTGCAGTATGATGATGAGATTGATGTAGATGATAGTTTTAGAATTCAAGCGGGATGAGCGAAATGACGACAAATGTCTGATATTCTCTATGACAGGAAAGTCCCACAGAAGATTAAAGGAAAATTCTACAGAATGACAATCATGCCTGCAATGTTGTGTGGTGCAAAATGTTGGCTTACTGAAAGTCAACATGTCCAGAAAATAAGTGGAGCAGAGATGCGTATGCTGCGGTCACACAAGAAGAGACCGAATGAAAAATAGTGTTATACGTGATAAACTTGAAGTAGCACCAATTGGGGAGAAGCTAGTCCAACATAGCTTAAGATAGTTTGGATATCTCCAACGGAAGCCTTCTGAGGCATATGTGCGCGTTGGAATTATAGACCGCGTCGAATGTTCAAAGAGAGGTAGAGGTCGACCAAGGCTGATATGTGAGAAAGTAGTAACAAGAAACTTGAAGGATTGTAATATATCTGAAGAGTTGGTGTCGAACAGGAGCGCGTGGAAGTTAGCGATCCACGTACCAGAACCATGCGTTATTTTTTTTACTACCTAAGGTTGGTTTAAGGGTAATGTTATAAGTTTTAGATTATAAGACTAGTGAATAGAAGCCTAAGACGTAGTGTTTGGTCTTCAGTCAATATTACTATTGGTATTGTTATTATCATCATCATGGTTTTTTTAATATATATATTTTTTATTTTATTTTATTTTTATCCTTATTTTTATTTTACTTGGTTATTATCCTTATTTGTTTACTTATTTGACTTTATTTTATTATCATTATCATGGTTTTTTTATTATTGTTGTTGTTATTATAACCTTTAAATTGACTTTGTCATTTAGTTTTGGGTTCCTTTTCTAGACAATTCCAACTTGTTTGAGAATAACGACTCAGCTGTTGTTATTGTTTTACTTATCGTTTACTATTTCGTATGGTTCTTAAAATTTAAACGACAACAATCAAGTATCAATTTATACAAAATACAATTCGTGCGTTCATAAAAAAATGCATACCTTGTCCATAACCGTATAATTGTTGAAACAACGAACAAGATGATATATGCGAAAGCAATTAAATTCATTCTAGATTTAATAATTGGTTCATTGCAATTCAAAAACGTATAAACTATAAAATGATTTACTGCCTTTTGCATAAAAAAATGTCCAAGAAAATAATCATCTTTTGGAGTAAATATGATTACAGTGAAACATTATATCATACATTTATATATATATTTAATAAGAAAAAGATGTTTGATTATGTGCTGACTTCCATTACATTATTATTAACTTTCATTATCCGTTGAATACAGTGAAACATTGTATCATACATTTATATTTATTTAATAGGAAAAAGACATGTATGAATAAGTGCTAACTTACGTTATGTTATTATTATTAACTTTCATTACACTTTGAATTATAAAAATTATATATTTGTTTTAACATTCTTCCTACTGCATATATTTCCTTTGTATACATCAAGTCCAACCATTTGTTAACTTTGGTACAAAATTAGCTTGCCGGTGTTGTCTATTTTTTATAGAACCTTTATATGTTAACTGTCAATTTTTTGTTCTTCTATTAATATAGTTACACCTGTTAAGGCCATGATGCCACTTTTTAAGCATGAATATTCATTAAGGGAAGAAACCTCCAAGCATTTAAACTAGGAAATTAGTCAAGAAAATAAGTTGAGAAGTTTAAAAGCAAATGCCTTTTTCCCCCCTATAATTTGGACTAAACAAATATACATAAAATGCATGTGTATTATATTGTCACCCAAGGGTGATCCATATTTTAGACATTTGAATTGTTTTCGTTCATCCCAAGATTGGAAAGTTGTTATCTACAAATCTAGAAGAAACTGGATTACAAGTATCTATCTGTTTTTGCAATAAAACACAATAAGATGGTGTATTCGATCTCTTTCAGGTTTACTCCAATAATAAATTTCATATCATTATCTCCCCTCAAATCATACCAAACCTTGGTGCACCTCCTTATACCCGAGGTTTTCAAAATGGGATTCAAATCCCAAATCATAAATTGATATTTTAAATCAAATCTAAATTTAAATCGTTAATTGCAGATTCAGAGTCATATTTTAACATTTCTGTATACTCGGATGCTAAGAATGTTGCTCTTTGCAGGTTATCAACTGACATTCTAAATATATGAACTCATCAATTCTATTATGTTTTTGGAATTTATTTTGATATTTGAGCTTTTACATCTAACCACAAAACTTAGTTTTGTCTTTTGTTCCATGATTATTTTATTTAAGAAGTAATAGTTCATGAATTGTAAATGCAAATAACTATTTTCTTTTTATATTTTAACATAGGTTGGACAAATTTTCTTAATTGTGATATATTAATTGAATTTCGATTCAAAATTTTAGAATCGAATTAGAGTGGGAGAAATTCGATTAGAAACTTGCTTCAGATCTTAAGATTTTAAGCTGTAATCTTGGCTGGTACCCAATAAAAATGGTAACCCAACGAGAATATAGTTTGGTTGCTAGGAAAGGGAAGAGGATTGCTTAAGTGTTTGGCAATGAAGTGGTTTGTGGCATAACTGTTTGCTTGTAGATTTTTTTGGTTAAACGACAGAGATGAGATCATGTTCAAATGTCTACGGCTGTAATACAACATGAGATTCAATATTATTTAGGTAGTGTGTATTCATTCCGACTTATTTATTTTCAATAAATAAGATGCTGGTAAAAGAATGAATCTCTAGACTCGTCACATACAATGTCTACTACACCATCCGCCTTATAAAAGTTTCTGGATAAAATGATGAGTAAAATGCAAATTTAATATCATAATTACCATATTATTATGTTCATTAGCATAATATTGCTTACTTCGTTTAATTATTTCTCTTTTTTGGTTCACTTCCCTATTTAGTGTAGCATGTGTCCACATATGTGATTTATGGCTTGATTACCTTTGATTTTATTCTCCATCTTTTTTGCATGTATCTCAGTATTTTGTTTTGCTGGCCTCACTTCCATATGCATGTTATGTTGATTTAACTTCAAGCTTCTGTTTTGACACAGGTGTTTAAGAGCGGCCCACTTTTTATTTCTTCCAAAGGTTAGAATTAATTTTGCTAAGTTCAAACATCTTTAAATTAAGTCTTACCTCACTAATAATTTGTATTTGTTTTTCTTTTAGAGATTGCGTTCATAATTTTTTTTTTTAATTTCCAGCCAATGTTTTGCAAAGCTATGCAATATCATATGTTTTTTTTTTCCTTTTCATGTCTAACTAACATGCAAAGATTTCATTCTTACATCGGATTATGCTTGCTTGCAAGCTGCTTCCTTTAAATTTGTCCATTAACCACTGTAGCTACTATAGTTAGCCAACAACATCGTCTGAAACATTACATAAAAATAGATAGAGTGATCTTCCTATGTATAATTTTTTGGCCCGTCCTTTTCAAGTAGTTGTAATACATACTCTAGCTATACTAAAATTGATAAGTACTAGCAATACTTTAGGAAGTTCAACATCAGTAGATGTTTGAATTTGATTTTATAAACGCAAATTTGTCCAGTCAAAAGTAGCAAAATACTTGGGAAACAAAAATATAGCCAAGTCATGACAATATCTGCGTTGTTTGAAGGGTGCATTGTTTTTAGGCGTTGGTCATTGCAGATGACTTCAATGTTTGTTCCCAGTTGAAATGTGGGGTTTTAATACGTTGTCAGCACTGCATGAGAAGGTTTGAAGCACACACTATTTTATAAAATACCACACTGATCCTAAATATATATAACTGGATTTTGTTGACATGACCAAATAACAAGAAAATTGATTTTTTTATGGATGGTAGTTGTTACACTGTATAGAGAATGTACTTTAACTATCTCTCCATTCTGGAGTAGTTTTTGAGAAACAGAAGCTCACAATTTTTCCCGGTCTTATGATATGAACAAATGGATACATAATATATATGTTGTTTAAAAGCCTGGACCATCACAGTGATCATCATCATCAAGCCTCTTTGTTAGTATTTGTGCCGTGGAATATAATATTTGCTATGGGTGTAAAGAAATTTTATTATTTATCTGACTTGGAATCACACATTTTGGAACTGATAACTAGGCATATCTTTCTACCAAGGTGGTATTATATGTATTGATACTTTTTGATTCTTTGTGTTGTCTTAGATTGTAAACTGGTCTTAATTATACTTGTCAGGTTTTAGATGATTGCGAGGCCATTATTGAATAAAATTCTTTAATGTCCGTTGTTTCACCTTCATTTTATACAGGAATTGGTTGGAAATCGTGGAAGAAGCGGTGGTTCATTCTTACTCGTACCTCTTTGGTTTTCTTCAAGACTGATCCAGTCAGTATTAGTCCTTATCACTTTATTGCCTTTTTTACTTTTGGTCATTGTACTCATGATCTGAAAATTTTCTGAGATACTTCTATTTTTATTTTTATATTTCATTATGTGCTATATGAACCATCCCCTTTTATCTACTTGCTTATTTTAGCTAATATGAATTTCTACTTGTTACTCATTATACAAATGTAGAACTTCCAGCCATAAATAGTACGCTGCAACCATAATGTACCCAAAACAACCTTATATTTGTTGTAAATGTAAAACAGACAGCCATCATAAGCCAAATTGTTTTTTGAAACTTCCAAAAAGCAACAAATTTCCAGATTCATAGGTTCCTTATCCGTCTGGTTAACAAAAAAAATTCTATTACCTAGGGGGGGGGGACCATATGATGGCAAACACGATGCTAATGATTTTTTGATGGAAACATTTGACTTGCAAGGCCACCTGTGAAATGTTGGCATATCAAGCAACAGTACGAGGCACCTATGAATTTGGAAATTACCACAAAGACGAATTATAAATAACAGGGACAGTTAATTCAACATTTTAGCAAGTTGACTTGGTAGTGGATTACCTAACATTTGGTCTGCTCATGTCAAATTGGATTGCACCCTGTGAGAGTTCTTCAAATAATCCGCTTGCTCATGATTGTTTTATGTCGATTCATTCATGTACCTTTTATGGAAAACACATTGATTTTGGATTGCAATATCGAATTCTTTTGAATGACAATATTTTTAATGTAAGTGGAATAGTATTATGTGCGAAACAATTGTTACATATATTTTTAGACTTCATTTTTTTCCCAATGAATTCTATTGACTTTGAGCTCATCTTAATTGCTGTAGACAATTATTCTGTGTGCGTGTGTGTAAAATTAGAATTGATTTGCACACAGCTTTATATAGTGTTTATTTAGATAAATAAGATAATAGCCTTTTGATAGTGCTTAAATTAGTGGCAAGAATTGAATATGGAAGCTTGTGGCAAGGCCAATAACGTGGTGTGTATATTGAAGTTTTCTTGCTACTAAAATACACGGTTCAATTCCATTATCGTGTGGGTCTGTTGAATACATTGTACATATCGGATAAATTGGTGTTTTTATTTCCTTGTAGAGTGTATTGCCACAGAAAAACGGTGAAGTTAATCTCACACTAGGTGGTATCGACTTGAACAATTCTGGGAGGTAATTGTTATATATATACTAGTAATGATAATTGATCTATCATCTATCTATATCATGGTTTGCCAATTGAAGAAATTAATTTGTCATTCTATCAATGCTGAATGCAGTGTGGTGGTTAGGGAAGATAAAAAGCTGTTGACCGTCCTTTTTCCTGATGGCCGTGATGGGCGTGCATTCACCCTAAAGGTGGTCCAGTTTTTTCATTCTTTGCCCTCACATGTATTCCAGTGTAATTCATATTTTACAATCTCACTATATCAGGCTGAGACATCAGAAGATTTATTTGAATGGAAAACAGCACTAGAGCTCGCCCTTGCACAGGCTCCAAATGCTGCTCTTGTGATGGGACACAATGGCATATTCCGTAATGATAACCCTGACACTTTTGAAGGGTCCATTCAGACTTGTATGAACCTTGACAATGCTAACGTACAATATAAATGTTGTGTATTTTTATAATATCTTGTATGATTTCACCATTCTCATCCATCTTTTACGAGCACTGAGAGTGAACTACAACCAGCAGTCGTGGTAAAAATGATAATGCATGTATCATACCTGATGGTTAAACATTTTGTGTAGGGAACAAGCGACCTGCCAAATCCTTGGTCGTTGGAAGACCAATACTACTTGCACTTGAAGACATTGATGGTGGACCTTCCTTTTTGGAAAAAGCATTACGTTTTCTAGAGGAATATGGCAAGTGATGGTTGTGATGATTAATGTTCGATGATTTATTATAGCATTTGTTATGAAGCTACATACCGTATATTATATAGAGACCATTTTGCGGTCTATTCGTGGTAAAACATGCTTAGTTTCAGCGTTTGACATGTTACATGGTCGAAGTACGGTAGCCAAAAGGGGAAACTTGACTCGTTGGCTTCCGCCGCGACTAGATGCATTTGATGCGTCGAACGCCGAGAATTATTAATAATTCTTTTTCTTTCAGAAGATATTAGAACAAGGTTTCAAATCTCTGTTTTCGGTCACGTCGGGCCTAGGGATTCCACTCAAGATCTCGTCTTGGGTGAGACCTTAGATGAGATAAATGTATCTTTGGTGTTTATCTTGAATTTCCGTCTCGGGTTGAAAAGTTCATGTTGGGACTATCTTGGAGTATGTTTTATGTATGAAATTAATTTGCTTATGCAATTAAACTTACACGTGAGTTGCGACTTTTATAATAATGATATATAATATGGGAAAACAGAATTTTTTTTTCAAAAAATGACATTTTATATTCTTTATGCTTTAATTAAATGCAATTCAAAAGGCAAAATAAAAAGATAACTTAAAGTCTTCTTGCTTGTATTTGCTGCAATCCAAGAAAGGAGTTATTCCTGTTTATACTGTAGTTCAAATGACAATTTCAAAACAAAAGTAGTTAAATTCCTCAAAAAACCAACCTGAATCTTTTAAGTTGAATTTACGAACTTGAGTTCGATTAACTAAACTTACAATTATCGAACATGAAATAGATCGTTCATAATGAAAAGCGAAAATAGAATAACAAGTTTTTTTTTAAATGCGAGTAAAAAGTGAATTAAATATGATAAGTAAATTGTGAATTTGTTATGGTTTGGGTTGAAAGAGGATTGATCACCTTAGTCCAACCAGGATGATACTCCTAAGCCACAACTTTGCACACAAATGTTCAGATTTGCATGTCAAAATCAACGCTTTTGTTCTAACTTGGAAAAAATGACGATCTTCTAGCAAGGGAATGCCGTTCAAGTCAGGCGAGCGAAGTGAGAGCTTGGGAGTCCAAGAAAGGAAGGTTGGATGATCGGTCCATTCTATTGTTGTGTGCTGGGAGCTTTGATGAAGCAAAGAGTTGCTTTTTGATTCCTTTTGTCCAATGGTTAAATTTTGTTGATCAATCCATTTATTCAAAAAGACCATGAACCCGGACGAGATCTAGCCAATAGATCTCGTCTTTGAACTATGTCGAGGTTTCCAATTCTCGTTCGAGATTCGACTCAAACAAGATTCATGCAAGATTGTATAGTTCGAATCGTCCAAGCATCAAAACAAGATCTCGGTTGAGATACGAGAGATTTAAAAATCTTGTATTAGAATAAAAAATGAATGATAAATATGATATTTTTGTATTTTTAGTAAAATGATAAATATTTGTAACGTGTGACATATTTTTTGTGTGAAAATGATAAATACCACCAATAAACATATATTGTCTTGTTCGATGCAGCGTTACCCCCACTAAACCTCGTCAAACACCTCTTGTGCAGGAGTTACCTCTGCTTTCCACCTAGGAGAATACTGCAAAGCAAAATCATATCGCACTGACACATTATGAAACTTTTCTTGTAAAATAAACATATAGCACAAATAACAAACATAAAACAACACTTATAACTTAAATTATCACTTCCTTTCCCAATGTTTTTCTAGTGCACACAAACACCGCACTCTTTTTGCTTCACTTCTCCTTTCCCAGCTCCTTCCAAATTCCCCTTTGCATCCCCTTTCTGTATCACAAAGAACACACCCTTGGTCTCTATGTCAGTGTTATTTGCCGTATTTATGTCATGAAACTGCATACATGGATACATTTTTAGGACTACATATGAAATTGTGGGTGCACAAAAATATATCAAGAAAAAAACCTCTATCACTTCGCAACGGTAAATTGGTTGTTCATTGAGGATAGTAAAATGTAGCAAAATTATTTATTTACACAACCAAATCCAGATAATGCTATTCTAAGCATGAATTAGTAGCTCAAATGTGATATCAGCCTGGAAAACTACCAGATATCTCATTTATAGTGAGTGTTCAAAAACTTTTTCTCATGTTTTTGATTTATCCATTGAGAACCCTAGCAAACTTTTTGTGTCTTTGATGTTGATGGCTTTTTTGTTTCTAGAACTAAACATGATAGGTCTTAAAGAGTGTCTTGCTGAGCTTTAACGGCATAGTTTGGTGCTAACAGTCCCTTTAAAAATAGAAAATGTTGATAAATGATCACATCTTGATGCTCTTCACACACAACTAAAATCTTGGTGAAACATGTTCTCCATATTTATATATCCCATGCAAAGTTTTATGATTCTGACATGCATGATTTTGATTTATTCATGTTGGATTTTCTTGAATCTTTAATCTTATGGTAGTTTCTGGTGAAACATGGTTACTTCCATTTTTTTTTAATGATAAGCACATTTTCGTTTATCATTCCAAAAAATCTTCAAAACAGTTGTTTCTATTGTTTGAGAAACTTGTTCTCCACGATCTCGCATTGTTGAATATTCTTTTGATTTAAATAAGTATGCTAAAGCATTACCATTACTTTGAAATACTTCTTAAAGTAAGCTTGCTAATACGATGAGTAATTTTTTTTTGTAGGAATGAAAGTGGAAGGAATCTTGCGACAATCAGCCGATGTTGAGGAAGTTGATAAGAGAGTTCAAGAATATGAACATGGTTATTTATATACTTAAATACAAATTAGAGTATTATCTATCCAAGTGTTTTGAACTTTTGAATTTCGATCTGTAACATCCATCCACAATGTTCAAATTTACAATCTCTATCCTGAAATGTCTACCCTACTTTTGACCAGGAAAAACTGAATTCACATCAGATGAGGATGCCCATGTTGTTGGTGACTGTGTCAAGGTTCCTTCCTTTTTTATTTTCATTGCATATGGCCACTCTGACTAACTGAAGATGTTATACCCTTTGTACCCATTACAACCCTCTTTAAATGTTCATACAACTGAGCTGTTTAAAGACTCTGTGTGTGTAGGGGTTTTTATTTTTGGGGTTTTGAGGGGGGGGGGGGGGTTGGATTTTTACTTAATTCCATAGGAGGTTATGATATGAACTGCTGCAGCTCTTTTATTGCAATATTTACTATTTGGATGAACTGTTCTTTTCAGGCTCCAGTGAAAATTTATAACCTTTTCTATGCAGCATGTGCTTCGTGAGCTTCCATCATCTCCAGTTCCTGCGTCCTGCTGTACTGCATTGCTGGAAGCATATAGTAAGCAAACTTATTGTTTACTTAGGTGTTTATCTAAAAAAACTGTTTTTTGGTGTTCTTTTAACTACCCACCTTTGAGGTGTTAATGCATCTATATCCTGTAAATTTGGAAGCCCACTGAAAAGAAACATACATATTAAACCATCACTGTCATCATATGCTCAAAACCTCGACTTGTTTTCTTTCAGAAAATTGGTAGATTTTTGTTAGCATCTTTTGTCAAGTTTTAATATATAAGTATTGCGTAAATCAATGCAGTCTTCTGTTGAAATTAGAAGCAAAAAATTATTTAGTTTTGCTGATGGCTGAACTAATAGGAATGGATTGATTCTTGTTAATTTAGTCGAATCTTCTTTGCTGTTTCTGGAAGTATTTGGTACTCTGGTACTTCACAGTTGGCCAATTAATTTGTCGTTGTTTCCATTATTCATGAAAAATATGCAAAGATGTAATCTTTTGTTTCGATTTTGCAACTGATACAGGATTGGAAAACAAGGAAGCTCGTGTTAATGCTATGCGTTTGGCGATATCAGAGACATTCCCAGAACCAAATCGTCGTCTACTTCAGAGGTTTTAAATATACCTAAATCCGATTTTTATGTGAATCTTCACATTTCTCATATGAATAATTACTTGAGCCTAAATGCTTGTCTGGATTAGCTTTCCCACTTGTGTAGTATGTCTTTTACTGCAAGTCCATGCAGAATGCTTTCTTGATTTATTTAGTCACTGCTTGGACTTCAGTATAAGCACTGAATAAACTAAGCAGGAGAGGCAGTAATCTATATAGCTTATCAATTCAAATTCAAGGACAAAACTGGTTCAGCTGTTCAGGTCCTAGAGAAAAAAAAGTTAAATACTGAACCATCATCGAGTGACTACCGAATTCAGAAATAACTAACTTGTACCTTAAGTATTTAATACGCTGCTTGGTTCACATACTGTCGATCATGGGTGCATGCAAAATTAGATAAAAGAAGAAAGTCTAATTTGATATCTTGATGAGAGGAAACATATCGCCTTTGCTGTAATTATGAACGGAGATCACATCTTTATAAAATTAAATGCAAGCTGTTTGATGTATGGCAAGTGAACTCTGTGAATCTCATGAATTCTGGCTTCTTTGTGGTCATATGTACTATATGCAGATGTATTAGAATAAAATATACAATCAATCCGCTAACAAATGCAAATTAACTTCAATTATTCATGATCCCGCTTTTGTTAATTTGGTTGCTTCAATTTGTAATTTATAATCTCAGTTGTTCTCATGCATGTAAGTTGATGATCCCAGGATTTTGAAAATGATGAACACTATTGCAGCACATACCGCTGATAATCGGATGTCAGCATCAGCGGTAGCTGCTTGTATGGCACCACTATTATTGCGACCACTTTTAGCTGGGGAGTGTGAGCTCGAAGATGAATTTGATATGAATGAAGATACTTCTGCTCAGCTCCTTGCTGCTGCAAATGCTGCCAATAATGCTCAGGCTATCGTCACAACTCTTATGGAGGAGTTTTGGAATATATTTGATGTAAGATATTCAAGCACATGCTACCTCGCCTTTAAATACTAAGCTATTTTGAATAATCACAAAACCGTTCTCTATCCTAACACAAACAATCTGCAAAATGCACCTAGAATCATCAAATTTTGTGCAGCCAATTAGATGAAATATCAGAAGAAAGAAGCCATTAGATTTTGATAGCATCTGAATTTTTTTTAGTAAGACGATTCTATTATATTGGTCCTGTAGATGCCCTAAATATCAACTATTTTGACACCTTTTATTTCAATTAATGATACACTGCTAAAGAATGCTTATATTTACACTTGTCCATAAATCAGCATAACTTTTTATATTTAAGTTCATGGTAAATATCATAAATAAATTAACTATGTCTACCAATAAATCAACTTTATTTGAAGAGATACATGTAATGGAACTTTATATTGGGCTTGAAGTGCTTGCCTCAACAGCCTAATTTCAGGCCTGGGCTTGTGTCCCCGTGCACACATGCACCCGTACAAATAGATTTACATCTTTTGACTTCACGTCAACACGCGCGTGCATACACACACTCTCCCTCCCTCCCTCCCTCTCTCTCGTTGTAAGATTCCATGGCCTGTACGATCAAATATATAAGATTCCATGGCCAGTACGATCAAATATATTATTGGAAATTTTTTCACGTGCAACGAAGGGATATGCCGAAATCTATATAGCTTTTAGCTGATCCAATATCGAGTCAAATAGCTACTAATAAAATATGAAAAACCAAACTATGCAATCAGTAACTATTTTTTTCCCTCCCAAGGTCAATCCATAGTTGGTCTTATATTTTGCTTGACAATAATCAGACATCTAGATAGAATAATAGTAAGGTCAAATTATTAGACCTATCCTATATAGTTGTTTCCTTGGCATAGTCTTGATAAGTTATGAAAAAGTCAATTGGATAAAACCGGTAAATACTTCCCAACTTTTATACATCTATACATAGTTGTGGTTGCATGCTCATTTCCGGTGTCCTATTGTCACATTTTTTAATGCACCTCTTGTGCGTTTTACGTAATAACTATTGCTTTAAATTTTACTCTGTGCTGTTATGTTCCTTGTGCAGGAGGATAGCCTTCATAGATGTTCTTCACCTGATTCTCAAATGGATGAGAGTGAGAGTGATGAACTAACAGATGATGAGAAAGTCGAGGCCAAAGGTAATGGGTATCATGATGCAGAAGAGGATACTAATCCAGTGACCAATAATGATTTGGAACGCGTGCTTAGTGGAAAATTAAGTGAGAGCAGTGGATATTCTGGCAGAGACCTTTATGATTATAAGGTAAGTTACTTTCCATTTACATTCTTATATTAGTTATTTACTATGTCCATTTACATTCTTACATTATTATTTAGTATATGATTTGTTTCTGTTTGTTTGTATGTAAGATATTTTTGCTTCTTATATTAAGAATATTTGTTTTGCTTTCAGATTTTATTTCTCTCATATTGCTTCTCATATTAATTTGATAGTAAAGTGTAATCTACATACCCAAGACGTCGATAACAATAATCTATCAAGATCTCTTCTAAATGAGATATATATGCACGCATGCCACACAATGATTACTATGCTCTTGTACTTCAACTTTATTACTATGCTCTTGTGTAGCAATAAAATGGTCGGGGACCATCTAACCCCGTCGGCCTTGCCAAAAAAAAAATGATATATATGCACGCATGCCACACACACTGTACGCTGTGTGTATCCCTCTTTCTCTCTACATCTCATTCCACACCCCTACGGATTTTAATGCTAGACTAGACGGAATCAGACGAAACTTTGGTGATGTTATCCACACAATGATTATCATGTTCACATAAAATAAGATCATTTCGAAATTTTTAACGTGTTCAAAATGTTAAATCAATAATAGTCGTTAAAACATTGGAATATTATTTTGAATTTGTTAGGATTAATTCAATTAATCAAAATTTTGTAGAGAAGATCTTGTGATATAGTAGAACATATCAACAAATCTCCGTATTGGATTGTGTAGCTCAGAAAATTATAGGAGCATAGCAGAACCTTCGCGCGCACACACACATATACGTACACACATATGTACACATATATGCCTGTGTACGTGTGCATGTGCAACTATGTTTAATTACATTTCCTAAAATCAGACACTGCAGTTGTACCTAAATTTATTTCATTAGATTTGATTATATTAATGACCATCAATAATGTTACTTACAATACAATAATTAATAATGAAGATTAAAGTGATTGATATCCATGTCTACATCATTAGTAATCATTGATAAAATAAACCCAACACGTTCTATTTCAGTGCAAACAAGATACTAGATTTGTGTGAAATTGAAACTATCGCAATATTACACACACACACACGTGTGTGGGGATCCAATTTGCCTTTTATGTCTCCTTGAAATCCGTTATTCGTCAATTTTGTGTTTGAAGCTATCGAAGCAGCACATCATTGTGCATATGTTTTTTTCCTATCAAGATCATCTCCACAAATTTTGAAACTTCAATCTCATTTGATCGCATTCATAAATATTATTGGTGGATCATGTTAACTTGTATTTCTGACTGATATATAATTTCTTATATAGTGTAAAACTTTGTATGAATTATTTTGGTAGCAACAGGATCATATCTACAGAATATTTGCATTATAAATCTTTATCAAATTCAAGAGGATTTGGAGAAAAGGGACGTAGAACCTTGTGTAGTTGATCTAGGAATATCCAAAACCTCACGAGGTCATATCTGCAGAATATTTTGCATTAATTTTTTTTTAAAACGTCTAGATGCCAAACTTAATAGTTAATGCAAGTGGATTTGATGAACAAAAATTCTTAAATAAGCGACATTAGTAATCACGGATTATAGAGGCAATAATTAGAAGCACAAAATTATTCCATCCCCCCTAATTTCCTCAGTTGGTTTCGTAGATCCAAGATTTCGTATGCTTTACTCTCCAATTGATCTAGCATTTCACTTTGAAGAAAAGGAACATAAAACACTCTGTTTGTGTATGCATGTGTGCATAGCTGATCTTGGAAGATCCAGGATCTCACAAGAAATAACTCTTGGATCTTTCATGTTTGTGGATAGTTGTTTCCAGGCAGTCAAAAAACCTTTGATTGCATGGTAACAAGAATGATCCCTACCACCTATTGCTAATGGTTCACGTGTGGTAAAAGATACCACAATATAGTCTATACAAGACACTCAAGTATATGTTATTTTTTATGGGTTAATGGTTCTGCATGTTGATTGTAAGATTTGTGTTTGAAATGGTGAATTGCTGGTTTATGATATAGAAAAAGTCTCAAACATGATCTCTAACAAGGAAATAATTGTCAAAAAAATATTATTAATTCTTTACGAGCCTATCATAAATCTATAATGAGTGAACAATCTATCATTTGTAGTTGCAAATTTTTAATCTTTTGAGGCCAGTTGCATGAAAAAGGTTGAAGTCGGATCTAAACCAGAGAAAAGAAGTTGGTTTGTCATACCATTGTGTCAATCGTGCTCCTTTAGTTGTTGACTTTCTATTTACTGATTTATATCCGAGTATTGGTAATGTTTTTTTAAATATATTTCTCTTCATGAAAAATGGTATTGTTTATGTGCAACCCCAAAAAAAATAAAATAATAATGTGCTAACTATAATATTGATTATGATAACTTTTGGCGTTTCAATAATTATTTTATGAATTCCTAATAGTAATGTAATATGGATAGATTGCTGCAAAGTTGAATGATTTTACTTTAATACTGAATGCAAATCATATATAAATTTATCATTGGACAAATAAATATTGAAATGTAGGTAGCATAGGAAAAAAATTCTAGATGGGAGGATAACAGAGGTGACGAGTGAATGTCTGAAAAACTAAATATTCTTTAACTGAAGTAGTTAATACAGGGAACAAAAAAATATTGATCAAATATTTTTTTTTCCTTAAAAAGCAAACATGTTACCAACAAGATATGAACCGTGTAGTATGTTGTAACTATGTAAGACTTGCAGTACTGATATGTACTACCATCTAAGTACCCAATTTCTAAAAGAAAAAAGAAAAAGATATGAACCATGTAAAAACATTATATATGTACTAGTATTAATTTTAAATTGTAAATAATAATAAAAAACAATAAAGAAAACAGGGGCAATTCATAACAAATTCTTCAGAAAAAACAAAAAACAAACAAACTTTATTCACTCTTTTAAAATATGTAAAATTCACTATGTTGTTTGAGGGCAGTGCACATCACTAACTGGTAAATGCCGTCCTTGCAGCCTAATCACTGTATTAACAGAGTGTAGGCAGAAACTAGATGGAGTCGTCATCCTGAAATAAATATTAATGATGGTTCAAATGACTATCAGAAATAACCAAATGACTACTGGAAATAATCGTATCCAGAATTCTACTAATGAAATTCCAACTCCTACATACTAATTTTCTAAGTGTGTAACTATGCAAACGTCAAATGTAATATATTCAACAATATTTAAATGGTTAACTTATCAAACAAAACATAAACATGTACATAGTAATCGTATCAAATTTTATACATATCCAATAAAATAAACTAAAATAGAAACTAAATACCCAGAATTTCCCAGGAGGGCGAAACAGTCTTTATCAAACAAAACATAAACGTATACATAGTAAGCACATCAAATTTACACGTATCCAATAAAATAAATTAAAATAGAAACTATATACCCAAAACATGTACATGATAATCACTCCCTCAGGTGTGCCCACAGATGCCTCAACATTTGAAACTCACTGATTATATAGAAAATTATCCAATTTATGAACAAAAATCTTGATTTTGTTTGAACTTTTATTAAGGGAAAAAAATAATAATTGGTAAAAGTCTGCGATCTACTAGGGTAATAATGGAAGTTTTGACAATTTTGAAGGATTTTTCCTTCATTTTTTTATACCCATATATTTTAGTTAGCGAACAATATTCGCTAGTGTTACTTAATATTTTGGGTGTAAATAGTGAGGTAATATTTATTGTAAATATTTATTGCTATGTTGTTGTCATTATTCTCATTTGAATTTCGATTTTACGATATACCAATACGGTATTAACAGATACTAACTACCAACCCTCTATCCAGATACTAATATTTCAGTCTGATCTTTATGAGTTTATAAGCTTGCTAAATAGCGGCTTTAACTTGTTTAGGTGTGTATGAACATTCATCTATGCATGGGTGCCTATGTGTCTATGCTTCGTGAATTCTTGCATAGAGGTGTATGTGCAAAGTATTTAGCTATGAAATCAAACATTCCGATATTAAATTTCATAGTCGTTAAAAACCAGTGTCACACACACATACATTCACGCACGTGTGCGCGTGTATGTATGTGTGTGTGTGTATATATATAAACATACATACATACAACATACAACATATATGTATATATATGTGTGCGTATGTATTGTGTATGTGACTATGGTTCCATAACCCCATGGTTCAAAGTATTTTGGAATCCCTTTGAAATTTCATTATGATCCGTTTTGAAATAAGTTAAATATTTTAAGATATCATGATTTTATAATATTGTTCTTTCCTATTACCACATCACCTGTTAAACTATACCAACACAACTTTTTCATAGAACAAAACTAACTAATAGATATAAAAATATCTCAAAATCAATGTTTGAGGTTCTGGTCGGAATGTCGAGATTATGGCCCTGCTTTTCCGGTTCCAGCCAGCATCAGAGTGGAATCTGGCCAAGAATTTGGTTCCGACCATGTAACATAAAAAATCTCTTATTTTGAAAAGCGACTGAAAATTCGGAGTAAGTAGACCGCAGAAAAAACAAATTATATCAGAAAAACGCCCTAAAATTACATCTTCTTTCTTCTTCATCGACCTCTTTGGTTTAGAGTTTCAGGAGCAGGTTGACTCTCATCTAGGTGGCGATGCTAGCCGTCATCAGTGGCGAGCATGTATTTTTTTTTTGTTTCTCTTGGAAACGATTATAGATCTTGGACAAGAGATGGTTTGTAGGGAAGAGAAGAAAGAGGGTGATGAAAATGAAAGTAGGGGGAGGGGTTTTGGTTTTAAATTCCTATGTTTTTTTAATTTTAATTTAATTGGTTGGGTCAATTGGGTTTTGGGGGTTTATTTATATAAAAAATAACTTGTATGTATATAAAATAATTAGTATGTATAAAATAATTACAATGTGGATTTGCATTAATAATTTTGTATAAAATAATAGTATAAATGAATATGGATTAGTAAAATAATTTGTATAAAATTTGCATTAACTTATTGATATAGGGAAAAATAATAATACCGGAATCCGTTTGTCGGAGCTAAACCAGAATTTTTGAGATCTTCAAATTTTCTGAAAGGGAATCTAAATTTTGATAACTCCAATGACCGGAATGGAAAACGAAATTTTGACCTTTCTCAAAATATCAGAATTCTAAAGCAAATTTTATACTGTTTAACCTGTCGAGTTATAACTGGATGTATTAGCTCCACCTTAAAATCCAATCCAGTAACGTGGTTGATTAGCATATGCAGATGAAACTAAAAGAAAACCAAATCCGCTTAACCAATACAAATCCAAATCAGGTTGGCATGTTTAATTTTGAAATTTTAACCCATTAAAAATCGTAGGGAACTATCAGAGAGTAACTTTTTTTCAGACATATATCTGAGATGTAGTTTCGGGGGATTTAACAGTTTCAAATTTAACCAAAAGTTTTATGAAGATGTCAATGACATTTCTGTTTTGAAAATGCTATCAACATCTCATGTTCAGATTAAAACTTGATTTTTTTAGTGGGGTGCTTGCTTTTGTTTTTTGATGACTTTCAATATCTCCTTTGTTCCATTAGAAAAACAAAGCTTCTCTTATGATATGATGATCCTTTTATCTATTTAGTAAACCGGTACTACAAACTTGTAAATATTGGTGGGTATTCTTGATGTATTGCGCAATAGGTTAAGGATAAATTTCCTTATCAATTGCCCCCATCCATCCAAAGGAACCTTCAAAATAGATATTTAAAACATTGCTGACAAGTAATTTGTGTTCGTATGCATTTTTTTTGTAGCTTGCCTTTAACTCTTCCCAGATTTTTCCTAAATTCTGAAAGAACTTATTTATTTGACGTTCTCATCTTTGTTCTTTTTACTTCCATTTGAACTCATGTACTTAATTTTATGTAGTTCAAGTTTAATTTCTCTCTGGGACTCATAACATTATGTTTTTCCTTTCATGCCCAAAATTAATGTATTATGTATTCTTTAGCAATATTGATGTTTTGTAATTGTACTTTAGTTTCATTGCTCGTGCGTATTTTATTGGAATAATCAATGTTGCTGACACATAGTGCAGCAATTTTTTCGGTAATCTAGCAAACCAAATTTCTGTTTTGTAAACTTTGTTTAACCTTGTGTTTCAACACAGTATACCAGAACTCCTCATGAATGAAATGCAGTTGGGAGTGGATCAAACCCTTGACCTTGCTGACCAAGAATGTTTGCACTTTGCACTGCCAACTTCACCAATTTGTGGGGATTTGCAACTGAGTAAATCATCGACCGTTATAATAGGATATACTCTATGTTAAAATGACATATGATGGACTTAGGTGTGAATGAAAATGTGGTTTTGAAATGTGAAGTATGGGAGGCTAGTATTCAGCAGCAATTTAATTGTCTATTCATCTCTATATATACAACAGTACTGATTTGTTGGACCAAAGACTAAGAAAATGATGATGAATATGTTAAGCCCATGTCGACATTATTTGGCATTACATAGTGCAGCTGCAACTTTTTCTAACTAGCCTATTATACCTATTAGTATATGTTAATGTCATTTTATATATCCCACTATAGGTTTTTGCCAATGATGATTCGGATGAAGAATCTACTAAATATGTTCAATCTAAGGTGAAAAGCATAGATTCGGAAAGAGGTTCACAAACACAGTATAGTGGGAATGGTTTGACACAATTAAATCTGGAAAACACATTTTCTGACAAGGATTCACCAAAGGTATTACCTGTGCATGATGGCCGTGACTCTACATTGTCCATGGGAGAAATATTATCATCATTGGATGGTGGGATGTCTTTTGGATCTAATGTAAATGATTACTGTGTTGAGAAGCATACTAACAAAGTTAATGGATCAAATAGCCACACCAAGCGGAGTAATTTCTGGGGACGTAATACCGTGAGTATTATGAATTTACCCCTTGAATTTTTGTTTGCTTAGTTTGTATTTACAAATCATGAATGATATGCTTACATATCGACAAGATTCCACTTTGAATCTCAAGCAATAATTTCACCAAGGACCTTGCAGTTCAAGTTCCTATCATTTATACAGCTGTATGGTCCCTTGGTAACTAAAAAGGTAAACAATTAAAATGAACAGAGAAAATAAGCGATTTAAGTTATGTTTTTTTTTTGGGTGGGTGGGTTTTTTTGGGGGGGTGAGACTACTTGTGTGGACATATTTTAGAAACAATTTACGAGGTGGCTTTGTGCATGCAAGCTTTTGTTTTGTAAGCTAACAGCTACATCAGTTTCCTTCTTTACCCAAAGTAAACATGCTTTCTGCTATAGTAATGATTACAAAATGAATTTGTCTATTTCGTACATTTAACTTGAATCTGATTTCTTTTGTATCTATTACTTTTTAGGGTAAAAAGAACCAGTCATCGGAATCAGTTGACTCATCTGGTGAAGAAGAGTAAGCTTTTAGCATCTTTGTTTCCTTATGTATTTAAGTTAAATTCATCAATGTACAAGTTAATCATTAGCTTGTTTTCACATGGATTTTAAACAACTTACAATGCCAAAGATGGAATCTTATCATATCATATTATAACATTCTGACACAAATAAATTTGTAATTTTGTGAACATTGGCTGGAAGATTTGAATATGACTTACCCCAACATTTTCCAAGAAAGTACCTGCAGAGACTGATAAACTGCCCGTAATTATGTAATGCTCGTACAACCATATTATACAACAACAGCAAATGCTTATTTCTCTCATGGAAGGAACTTAAATATTTGTTTTTATAGAGATAATTTTTTTATAGAAAATTTTGTTGACAAATTTATTTAAAGATGAGGAGGGTTTTAATTGTGAATCTATGAGAAGAAGTGAAACGCTAATGATCAAATGCTGAAATATGTCTATCAATACTATGCTATCATCAGAAAGCATGCTGTAACCTAAACTTTTATTTATTTGATTATTTACTTCAAAATTTATTTCAGACAATAACTAGTCTTAAAACCGTGACAAGTTAAAAATAATTTAGTTTATCAGCTAAAAGCTCTGAACAGCTGACTTACCTACAGTCATATGTGAAAACCAAAACAAAATAAGCAGTAAGAAAATTTTACTATGCAACAGATAAAACTTATAATATAACGGAAATTTTTAGCTGAATATAAACTTTGTAACCTTATCCTATCATCGTTTCAAACTAGGGATGTCATTAAATACTTGAAAATGCAAACAAACATATGTTTGCATCCATATCCGAAAACTGAAAAAGCATCCGACATCCGAAAAGAAAATATGAATATAAATATGATGGTATCACATTCAAAAAATATCCATCCAGTTTATATCAAGATGATAATATATATCATGTTTAAGTTAGTAAAATGGATAATTTAGATGTACCGTTTTGTTTTGTTTTAGGCACAAACTTGCTGTCTAATATTATTTTTTATTTTTCACATTTTTATTCCTATTTCTTTAATCATTGACATTGAGCCTGTTTTTCGAGTCATTTTTGTCTATCTATTTTTTGAATCTATCTGCTGTGAGCGGATAACCAAATATCCGGTATTCGCGTTCACAGATACTCTATATCCGAATTTGTTTCTGCATACTGATATGGATGTAGCGCTATTGGCATCTGAACGTATCCTTTGGCTAGCTTATTTCAAGCTGCATAGCTTTATCTTTAAAATCCTGCATCAAGATATAAATTATTTTTGTGAAGTAGAGGCAAAGTATTAAACTTGATGGTCATACAGACACTTGTTTATTGATACTTTTTTATATAACTATTCAGACTTGCTATCCAAAGACTTGAAAGTACAAAGAATGACCTGCGAATGAGGATTGCAAAAGAGGTACTAAGTCAGTAAGCAAATTACAATACAACTATTGGCTGATTTGATGCTAAGATAGGGATACATGATTTCAGGCAAAAGGAAATGCCATATTGCAAGCAAGTTTAGAGAGAAGAAAGCAAGCTTTGCATGAGCGCCGCTTAGCATTAGAACATGATGTAAGCTCTTGCTTAGTGAAACATTTCAGTATTATTTGATCCATGCTACTATAAGACTGCGATGGCTATGTGTATTTTTGTCCTAGATTCTGAAAATTATATTACTGGGCATGAGTGAACTAATGCTGCTAAAATACATCTCTATTTATAGACTGTCTAGACTTTATCTTACATTAAGTTATTATTGTAATATATACCAGTATATGATTCATGGGCGTTCAATTGTTCTATCATATGATTCACGGGTGTTCACTTACTCTGTCCTATGATTCAGGGGTTTTCAGTCTTTGAACCCAGATAAAGGTAATTTAGTTAATAAATAAATTTTAAGAACTACAATCCTACTTGTGAATGTAGCAAGTAGTGCACATGATTTCTAGATTGATTTGGTATTGAACCTTGAATTGGCTTCAAAATGTATTCGGTGTCGAAATAAGTTTTGTATTTTCTATGTTTAGGTATCAAAATATTATATTTTGTAACTAAAGCACAACCCAAAAGTTTCGCTATTGATCCTAGCTCATATATACATACATACATATACATACATACATACATATACATACATACATATACATACATATACATACATACATATACATACATATATACATATACATACATATATACATACATATATACATATACATACATACATATACATACATATACATACATACATACATATACATACATACTTACATATATACATACATATACATACATACATATATATACCTATACCTATATATATATATATATATATACACACACACACACATATAATATGTGTGTGTGTGTGTATGGCCGACTATTTGAACACAAAACAAAACACAAATTGTGTCACAAAAGATCTGTACCGTTAAATCTTTTTGCTCTTATATGGAAGGTGGAATTCGGGGGCGATCTAATGGTGGAGGTCTATTGTTTCACCAAGTTGTGTCTATATATATATATGTGGAATGTTCAATCATACCCCTATTTTGGAGCTTCCTTTTAGCACCCCTATCATACATTATTTCAAATGCTACAAAATTAGGCAATTATCTTCATCTCAACAAAATTTGGGTTCATTTGAATATATGTAGCACAATATATTTGATGTTTAAATTTAATGGTTAGTGTGTGTGCGCGCCTGCGTGCTTGCTTTCTGTCTGAAACTTATTTATTAGTTTACAGCTGTGATATAATTGTGCTACGTGGAAAACATTATTCTCCATCTAGATCATGTTTTTACAGCATTTAGAGTCAGACAGCTATATTTTTCTCTCTTTCATTATACCATTGTTGATTATCATCCTTCCTTGATGAACAAGGAAACTAAAGATATGAAGGTGGTATACAGGTCTCTAGACTGCAAGAACAATTACAAGCTGAGAGGGATCTTAGGGCTGCACTAGAGGTTGGCTTAAGCATGTCATCTGGGCAATTCACGAGCTCACGTAGTATGGACTCCAAGGTCTGTACCATTTTCTTCGTTTGTAATTGCGTATATTATGCTTATGGACACCCAGGTTACGTAGTATGGATTCCAAGGACTGTACTATTTTTTTCATTTGTAATTGTGTAAATTAATTTTATGGGGCATCTACTTTACACCCAAGGTAAAAACAAACAAGTTATGCTCTCTTTAAAAAGTTAATTGTTCTACCAAAAACTTCTTGATGTTCAACTCGTCCTTGATCAATTATATCTTGCACTTTGGATATTGTTTTCCAAGTTATGTTTGACATACTTTCATAGTTAAAGCTAGGTGTTAATTCAGTTGCCCTGTTAATTCAGTTGCCCTAAAAGTTTATTGACTGTTAGCACTAAAACTTTGTGTATCAATATTTGAAGACAAGGGCAGAACTAGAGGAGATTGCTCTTGCTGAAGCAGATGTCACTAGGTTAAAACAGAAGGTTGCGGAACTCCATCTGCAGTTAAATCAGCAACGTCAAGATCGAATTGGGTCATTCACAGATGATTGCAGTCGTTATCAGCATCATGCAACCAATATATCACCACAGTGAGTAATATACTTGCGATCATATTTATGAAAGTATTAACAGAAGTATACGCTTCATTCCATTTTGTCTTTTCGCATGTTTGTTACACTCCTATCTAATCCATGTCTGGATAGATTGTAGTCGTCTATTATCGTCTTCCCTACAGTAAGAATATTAATTAATCTCATGCTCAAACTGGTATATTTTCTTTTGTTTTGTTGCATGGACTAGAGCGTCCCAAGTTTTTTTCTTTTCTTGGAAAAAAATAAAAATAAGAGAACGAAATACACATTTAAGGTGAATAAACCAAGGTTCGAGATCTCGGTTTTGGTCTTTTGTGATTTTAGAAATTTCGACCTAATTCGTAAATTTTGTAAATTTCGATTTCATTTTCGGTTTCGGATCTTGTTATTTATGTTTCATATAATTATAAATATATTTGTTTAATTTATTGAAACAAAACATATAATTTAAACTTAATTGGAAAATACAATATCCACAAACAATACTGGTTAATTATAAATATTTAAAAGACTAAAAAATATCATTCATTACTTCATTTTCAACTTTTTTAGTTACATCATTTATATATTTTGTGAATTCGTATGTTTTCTAAGTTAAAATTTCAGATTTTGAATATTCCTATATTTGAAAATTCAAATTAATTCCATTTTCGAGTTTTTCTGTATAAATTTGAAGTTCAATAGGTTTTTTTGTTGAACCGGAATTTCAGTTCGGTTTCGTTTCGGCCCCTACTAAAATCTAAATGGAATGACTGAAATCTCGGTGTTTCGGTCGAAACCTCAAACCTTGGAATAAACAATCAGTTTGGTTTGAATCTGCCAAAAATATGTCCAAACCAAAATGACTATTCAAAAAAAAAAAAAAAAAAAGAAAAAGAAAAAGAAAAAAAAGTGAAACCATCCTATCTGTTAAATAATGAAACCAACCGAAACTAGGCGGTTCGGTTTAATTGGTTGGGCATTATATGAGCTAGATTACCTTGTTCCCAACATGTTATGGTGCCAAATGATTGATTGGGTCCATCTTTATTCAAAGAATGAAAGAATGTGCGACGCTGTAATTTCCAGAAAAGATGTCTCTTCTAGAAACAAACATGTATGAATTCAAATAACTATGTTCTCTTGAATAATTTAAGTTTCATATTCGGTTTTGATAGTTTAGTTTTTAGATGTTGAAAATTCGAATCTAAAATAAAATATTGAAATACAAACCGAAACCCAATAAATCGACCAATTAAACAGAAATGTATTGACCAAACGTATTTGGTTCGGTTACTCTATTATGTTTGAGCTAATCAATACTCATGCCTAATACACATTGGAATAAAAATTGATATTATAGTAAGGTAAATATTTGTCATATATTTTCTATTTAGTCACTGTTGGAAACTATAAATTAGCATTTTTTTTTAAATTATAATGGTTAATCATATTCCATGCAATTATTATTAATTATTGATTTATTTCCTTATATATTTCATCATTTTGTGCATGTTAAATCTGTAACATAATCTGAAAAGATGTGAAAAAAGAAATAAACTCAATATTTAATACATACAAGTCAAAACTATTTATATATAATATTTTTATAATATGACGGTTAGGGATCTGGACACCCAGGTTCGAGTCCGGAAACACAGCCTCTTCGCAATGCGAGGGAAAGACTGCGTACATTATCGATCTCCCCAGAGCCCGCTATCGTGTGGGAGCCTCGTGCATTTTCATTAGCTATGCTTTTGTAGGTATATTTGAACATAATTTAATGAAGAGGGATATCAAATTTTGCTAAGGGGTGGAAAATTATACGAGGATTTCTTTTAATTTTAGATTTGTTTAGTGGCACCCCATACTCATATAAATAATTATATTTTGATTTTCAGTTCACAAAAATATCCATCCTTCTTGCTGACTCTTACAACCATCTTCTCTCACACTCTCATTTTCATTTAATTACTAGTTTGAATGTTTAATTGGTATCCAAAGATATTATTGGATCTCCCTGAATTGCAGTTAGATTCTTTCGTCTTCATGAATGCATTTTCCGATTGAACCATTGAGTTGAAAAAAGGGTTTTGAGAGGATAAATTAAATATTAATGTCGATTGATGTTAGTGAGGGATGGACATTTCAAACTAAAAAATAAAATAAATAAATGATGTACGACAAGATGTAATAATTTTTTTGCTTTTAGTTTTTATTAATAGATTTTATGTTTACCTTTGGTTCATAATTTTTTCCCCTACTGACTGAAATGTCTAGATTCACAACTGATTATTGTGAGGAATACTTGCAATCTTAAGGGAATCAATATGCACATTGACTCTCTTATTGATCTTGTTTATAGCGAAGTGTTGTTGATGTTAGCGAGTACTTACATCTGACCATTGGAATCCCTAACGCGACACTAGTTTTTTATATTTCCTTTCTCTTCAAGTGTGATTCTTGTTTTCGAATCAAAAGTGCACAACAAATCTCAAAGTTATGTGACAGATGTAAATTGATTCCTTTCATATCATGCATTTATCTTAACCATGTTTGTACACTGCAGGAGGGTTCTTCAACAAGGTTTCGATCGGAGCATTGCATGCTGCAATCATGAGAAGAAGCAAAAAAGTGAGGTATGCCTTGTATAGCTCTATAAGTTTACATCCAAACTCCTCTACCCTTACCATTTGATACCCTTAATTTTTATCGAGATAAGACAAGCTTCTTTTATTTATTGAAGCTTATTCCATTTCCCTTTCATTTGTTTGAAAACTAGGTGAAACTAATAGAAGTGTTAAAATTATCAATTCGAGTAAACTCTCTATATATTTAAAATGTTGACTTAAACACACAATACATTCGGCTTAGGTCGAGTTTCGATAGGAAATGTAGAAATGGAATGTCATCAACAAAGTTATCAGCCAACATTCCATTTTAGAAGTATGAAAAATAACATTCCATTTTAGAAGTATGCAAAATGACATTCCATTTTAGAAGTATGCAAAATGATTTTATGTCGAGGAGTATACAGTGTGATTCTATGCTACGTTACCTGGTACACGAAACTATTCGGTACGCGAAACGAAAATGGGAACGGAAAATGTTACATACGTGGAACGTAATACCTAGGGGTTAGGCTTAACTGGAACGTTTGACTGAAATAGAATACGCTTAGACGGAATGCGGAACACTTTTAAAAATGCTCTTTTTATATATAAATTTGTATAATATTGATATCCACGGCAAATGGATGGACACAAAGTAAAATCATTTTTATATAAATTAACATTACCATTAATGCTAGTGATAAATTATAACTTTTATCAATTGAAGCAAAACAAAATTGCAAAACGTTCAAATATTGTTACATAAGTGCTAGTCTTAGGTTTATTATTATTATTACATGTACGTTTGGCATGTCCGTTGGATGTCTGGCAAAAAAAAAAAAAGGCCCTGAAAGCAAATTTATTTATTGTGAGATAATGGTCATATGCATAAATGAAGGTCTTCTTGCTTATATATATTTGCAGTCGTACTTGGATCATTACCATTTCCCTAACGAGAAAATTTAAATTTATTATGGTTATGAATAGAACTGTGAATAGAGAAATCAAAAGTAAAGAATTCAATGGGTTTCATTTTGTTCGTTGATCGATTACTAAAATCTTTCTTCAGTAATTACTGATTTATTATTTAATAAATTATGGAAATCATAAAAAAGACTAGAAATGCAATGAATTATTATTTAATAAATTATGGAAGTTATAAAAAAGACTAGAAATGCAATGAATTTGAAAAAAAAGTGAGATGTGCTGATGTGGTAGAAAATGATGTTAGATTGCATGAAGTACAAAAATAACATGATTTACTTAACCATTTCCTATCTTTTGCAAGTGTAATTTTGTACTATCAAAGCTTCATTTTGAGGTACTCCCATTGTATATAAGTTATTATAATTATTAGCAGCCTTTTTTAATAGCTTTGAGAGGTCGAAAATTACAACAAAGCCACATTATGTTTTTTTTCTTTTGCCAATTCTTAAAGATGATCCTTCCTGTTGCATGAACCTTGAAATTGGAATAGTGTCCATGCATTGATACAACATTATCTTCTTCAAATATATTTACATTATTATCGATGTTTTTTCTTTTTTCAAATATCAGGTTTTAATGTACTAATTGTTAAAAAAAATGTGGAAAAGGAGAACATTTTTGTTAGATGGTTATTTAAAAAAAGAAAAAGTACATATGAGCATAAATGGAAAGTTCATAGATCACTTTACACTATTATGATAGTTTGAAAGTTGAAATAAAGTAGAAAACAAAACTTTCAGGCTTTTCATGGCTGATTTGAAATGGTTCTTCGTTATTTATATTTTTAATAAAAAATCATTTTACTTGATGTTTTATATTTTAATAGGAAATCATTATTGCTTCATGCATACATATATTAACATAGTGCACTTAAAATAAACATTTTTAAATATCGAGTTAAACGTTTCAGAAAGCTAAATTTGACGTTTTGGAACGTCGAATTTAGTGTACCGAATCATGTGCGTATAGTTTTTCGAAATACTGTTGTATTGCATTTCGGAGTGCATATACCAAAACGAAATATGACAGCTAAAGTGTGAATTATGGTAAACATAGATTCTATATTTGTTAGAATAACCTGTGTCAACTATTGAATCTTGCTTCTGTTTGCAGTTATTGTTAATATTGAATCTTACTCCTGTTGGCACTTACTGTTAATGTTTAGGCACATGGTAAATGAATTATTGCTAGCAGTATGGTACCTTAACATAATTGTGCCTTCTTCTTCAGTTTGTCTCTCATTAGCTGTAAATAAGGAGTTATAAAATTAGTGGGAATAGAACATAAAAACTACAATTGACTTCTTATGATATTCAATAAAGTGTAATTTCTCTTATGATAGGTAAGTTTGGCTATCTTCTAGCTTCTTCTACACCATTATCATTTGGCATGCATGCAACCCACCTGCTATCTAATGTTAATTATGATAAATTATCATAAAAAATGCGGATATAGCTCAGATGGTGCAAACAACAGCGCAGCAGCAGTAAATAATAAAATAATATTCTAAAAAAAAACCAATTAGAAGTAATTGTTTTATGTACATTAAAGAGTTGTAACATACCTCCTAAAGTCTCTCAACTTCTAGTCAGTTAGTATTATTCAATATTATTGTATAAAACAAATACATGGTGGTTTGGGCATTTCAAAGAAGCTTCAGCAACCAAATTATTTGCTTTATATAACGGAAATTTGTGAATATTTATTGATTAATGTCAGGAAACCCTTTTATGTTTTAAATTGAGAAACTTGGCGTTCTCGAAAATTTGTTTACTAAAATTGCAATATAGCTATCGTCAAAATTCAAAATTGTTTATATATAACATATATATAGTTTTGTAGAGTTTCATACTACAGTTTTTTTGACCCTCTTTCATTTATTAATTCCCCTAATTTTTGCAGGAGAGTTCTTCGGGGACAGATTGGAGAACCAATAAGCCACAGCCGCACCCTATTACTAATATTAAGCAACTTTCAAGACAAAGATCTTTTGAGACAACTCCAAATGAGATGAAAGTTTCAGATGCAGCATATGGCACATGCTCGGAACCAAATTCTGCTTCCTCAAGCACTTCAGGGTCCAAATTAACTTCTGAGGTGAGGTGGTAATTTAATATGGTTTGAAGGAATTTCCCTTTTGCTCTATAGTAATGAAACCTAAAGCATTATAACCTGCATTTACGTGGTCACCTATCTTTCCTCGGAATCAATCATACTGAAAGTATGTAGGGTCTCATTATCCAAATGTAATATAATTTGGTGGTATTGAACAATATTCCCTCAATTTTTTAAAGACTCTTAAGGACAATATTGCTGCCGACGTGAAGCCATGAACTTTATAGTTTTAAAGCCAAGGGATAAAACTATTCACTTTTAAAAACTTGAAATCATTCTTTTCGATAATTTGATGATATAGTGAGACATAGTATGAGAAATTTATTTTGGACGTTGCTGGAAGGGTCATATGAAGATCTCTTGCCTTTGATGTTTTTGTATTTCTCTCATATATAGGCAAAAGTATGAGGTTTCTACAAAATAGGAGCAATGTTTGTTAAGTATCTTACCTATGTATTTATTTCAAAATAAACAGGGAATCGATTTTCGTCTGAATCAACCATCTGCTGCTATTGCTTCTGCGACTCTTTTAGAGTTGACAACGCGCCTTGATTTTTTCAAAGAAAGAAGATCACAACTAATGGAGCAGCTTCATAATTTAGATCGAAATCATGCAGCACCTTCACTTTCACAAGCCTATAGATCTTCACCACCATGGAACCACAGTCCAAGATGAGCCATGAGAAATGGCTTATGTATAATAATGTGTCATCTAAAACCTTGATTTTTATTATTTTGATTTTAATTTTTTTCCTGGTGATTTTTATGGGGTTTTATGATTGGGTGTTGAATGAGTTTGCTCCTGTGTAGAAATTGGTGTGAGGTTGTAAATTTGTTTTCCTCTTTCATCATCTGTTTTGTATTTTGTTCTTCTGTGGATAATGTAGAAGCCTTTGTGCAAAATGATCTCTTATATTGTATTTGTACCAATAGAATATGTATGATTGGACTCTTTGTATATATGTAACAAGTATACTCAAGCAACTTGGTAAAGAGCGTTATTCTCTTTGGTGGTTGCAACTTTTCAATTTTATTTTTTCCTTCTCTTTTTGTTCTTTTCGAAACAATCCAGTTTAAAGGATAAACTTTAAAAGGTTTTTTGGTCATTAGGACGGTCTTATCAAAATTTAACAGCCATCACATGCTGCAGCAACCTAAATGGCATGTCTATTGTGGTTGCTTTCCGTGCCATTGCATTTCACGTCATCGCACTCTTGCATCACTTTACGTCGTCTAACAATTTCACTTGTAAATAACATGTATTTCGAATTTTAATATGATTAACATATTGTTTAAACTCACTATATAGATATGTTAGTTATTTTGAAATAGATATACCCAGTATAGAGTTATAATAGTTGATATAAAGTAGAAATATTCACTTTCAAGTTCAAACAAAATTTAATGATTAATATAAATTAATCACAAATTCTCAATGCTTATATCTAATTATATCATTAACCTTGAGTTTTAAAAAATTTATAAGCACAAGAAAACTTTAAACTTAATATACACTGAATGTATTATTTTTCACATCTTAAGTTATACATATCACTTATTATATAGAGAATGTATCAATGACGTGTCGGTGTTAGTATAAAAATATATTCACATTCGATCGTCCTTCAACAGCCGTGTTGTTCGGATTAGCGAACTATATTACTTTTAATATCCTTTTCTAAACTGGACATAGTGGTGGGGTCGTTACAATTGGTATCGGTTATAAATTTTTAAGACTCAAAGTTAATAATATAATTAGATATAAGCATTGAGAATTTGTGGTTAATTTATATTAACATTAAATTTTGTTTGAACCTGAAAGTGAATATTTCAACTTTATATCAACTATTTATAACTCTACACCGTGTACATCTATTTCAAAATAATTTATCCATATATATAGTGAGTTTAAACAATATGTTAATCATATTAAAATTCGAAATTCATGTTATTTACAAATGAAAATGTTAATAATAATAATAATTTATTTATTAAAATAAATGGCAAGTCAAGCTATGTTAAATGGCAAGGCAAGTAAAGTGAAAACATGTACAGGCCAATTTGAAAATTTTATATGTATTTTGTAAATAAGCCATAATAAAAATATGCCAGAACAAATGATTATAACAGGGCATATATTTATGATAGCAGTATCATCTCACCTTTCTATTAGATATAGCCTGGTCCGTTTATTTTATAATACTCGGATCAGACCGAGACTTTATAGGTACAGCGACCCATTGACCTTTGGATTATGAGCTAGCATTGAAGTAGACTATTTTGATAGTTTTAGTTTACTTCATGCTTGTATATATTGACATTTAGGAGTTTATGTCATATATAGTTGGACTTTGTTCATTGAGACAACAACAATTTCATTTGTAAATAACATGAATTTCGAATTTTAACACGATTAACATATTGTTTAAATTCTCTATAGAATAAGTGATATGTATAACTTAAGATCTGAAAAATAATACATTCAGTGTATATTAAGTTTAACGTTTTCTTGTACTTATAAAATTTTAAAACTCAAGGTTAATAATATAATTAGATATAAGCATTGAGAATTTGTGGTTAATTTATATTAACCATTAAATTTTGTTTGAACCTGAAAGTGAATATTTCAATTTTATATCAACTATTTATAACTCTACACCGTGTACATCTATTTCAAAATAATTTATCCATATATATAGTGAGTTTAAACAATATGTTAATCATATTAAAATTCGAAATTCATGTTATTTACAAGTGAAAATGTTAATAATAATAATAATTTATTTATTAAAATAAATGGCAAGTCAAGCTATGTTAAATGGCAAGGCAAGTAAAGTGAAAACATGTACAGGCCAATTTGAAAATTTTATATGTATTTTGTAAATAAGCCATAATAAAAATATGCCATAACAAATGATTATAACAGGGCATATATTTATGATAGCAGTATCATCTCACCTTTCTATTAGATATAGCCTGGTCCGTTTATTTTATAATACTCGGATCAGACCGAGACTTTATAGGTACAGGGACCCATTGACCTTTGGATTATGGGCTAGCATTGAAGTAGACTATTTTGATAGTTTTAGTTTACTTCATACTTGTATATATTGACATTTAGGAGTTTATGTCATATATAGTTGGACTTTGTTCATTGTGACAACAACAATTTCATTTGTAAATAACATGAATTTCGAATTTTAACACGATTAACATATTGTTTAAATTCTCTATAGAATAAGTGATATGTATAACTTAAGATCTGAAAAATAATACATTCAGTGTATATTAAGTTTAACGTTTTCTTGTACTTATAAAATTTTAAAACTCAAGGTTAATAATATAATTAGCATTGAGAATTTGTGGTTAATTTATATTAACCATTAAATTTTGTTTGAACCTGAAAGTGAATATTTCTACTTTATATCAACCATTATAACTCTACATTGAGTATATCTATTTCGAAATAACTTATACATTTATATAGTGAGTTTAAACAATATATTAATCATATTAAAATTCGAAATTCATGTTATTTACAAGTGAAATTGTTAATAATAATAATAATAATTAATTAATTAAAATAAATGGCAAGTGAAGCTAAGTTAAATGGCAAGGCAAATAAAGTGAAAACATGTACAGGCCAATTCGAAAATGTTATATGTATTTTGAAAAAAGTAGCCTAACTTTACAAAATACACATAACGTTTTCTAATTGGCCTGTACATGTTTTCACTTTACTTGCTTTGCCATTTAACTTAGCTTCACTTGCCATTTATATTATTAATAAATTATTATTATTATTAACAAATTCACTTGTAAATAGCATGAATTTCGAATTTTAATATGATTAACATATTGTTTAAACTCACTATATAAATGTGTAAGTTATTTCGAAATAGATATACTCAATGTAGAGTTATAATAGTTGATATAAAGTAGAAATATTCATTTTCAGGTTCAAACAAAATTTAATGGTTAATATAATTAACCACAAATTCTCAATGCTTATATCTAATTATATTATTAACCTTGAGTTTTAAAATTTTATAAGTAGAAGGAAACGTTAAACTTAATGTACACTGAATGTATTATTTTTCAGATCTTAAGTTATACATATCACTTATTCTATAGAGAATTTAAACAATATGAATTCAAAATTCATGTTATTTACAAGTGAAATTGTTATTGTCTCAATGAACAAAGTCCAACTATATATATGACATAAACTCCTAAATGTCAATATATACAAGTATGAAGCAAACTAAAACTATCAAAATAGTCTACTTCAATGCTAGCCCAAAATTCAAAGGTCAATGGGTCCCTGTACCTATAAAGTCTCGGCCTGATCCGAGTATTATAAAATAATCGGACCAGGCTATATCTAATAGAAAGGTGAGATGATACTGCTATCATAAATATATGCCCTATTATAATCGTTTGTTCTACCACATTATTTAATGGCTTATTTACAAAATACATATAAAATTTTCAAATTGGCCTGTACATGTTTTCACTTTACTTGCCTTGCCATTTAACTCAGCTTGACTTGCCATTTATTTTAATAAATAAATTATTATTATTATTATTAACATTTTCACATGTAAATAACATGAATTTCGAATTTTAATATGATTAACATATTGTTTAAACTCACTATATAGATGTATAAGTTATTTTGAAACAGATGTACACAGTGTAGAGTTATAATAGTTGATATAAAGTAGAAATATTCACTTTCAGGTTCAAACAAAATTTAATGGTTAATATAAATTTACCACAATTCTTAATGCTTATATCTAATTATATTATTAACCTTGAGTCTTAAAAATTTATAACTGATACCAACTTTAACGACCCTACCGCTGTACCCAGTTTAGCAAAGGATATTAAAAGTAATATCGTTCTCTAATCCGAAGAATACGGTTGTTGAAGGGCGATCGAATGTGAATATATCTTTCTACTAACACCGACACGTCATTTATACATTTTTCTTAATATCTAAATTTAAATTGGACGTATATAGTATCAATACAGAGTAATAAACACACTGATTTAATAGTATTCAGAACAGAATAAAATATGAAACAAATATCAGAGATACACAGATCGCAGCGGAATAATAATTTTCATAACTTATACAAATTTCGAGTCTACAAAATAGAATGCTGGACTAAAATAATATAAAATTTGGACTTCTAGTTTATCTTATTTAGCCATTTGGACTTTGTATAGTTGAGATTATAAAATTGATACCAACTGTAATGACCCCACCGCTATGCCCAATTTAACAAAGGATATTAAAAGTAATATCGTTCGCTAACCCGGAGAATACAGCTGTTGAAGTGTGATCGAATGTGAAAATATCTTTACACTAACACTGACACATCGCTTATACTTTTCTTCTTCTTAATATCTGAATTTAAATTGGACGTATACAATATCAATACAAAGTAATAAACACATCGATTTAGTAGTATTCAGAATAGAATAAAATATGAAACAAATATCAAAGACACACAGATCACAACGGAATAATAATTTTCATAACTTATATAAATTTCGAGTGAATATTGGACTTAAATAATATACAGGTGACAACTCTATAATCTCAACTGTACAAAGTCCAAATGGCTAAATGAGATAAACTAGAAGTCCAAATAGTATATCTCCCCAGCTAGCCCAATCATCCAAAGGTCTATTTGTAACCTGAAAAGTCTCGGTCCGACCCGAGCAAAATAACATTCGGGTTAGACTATCTCTAAATATCATAAGGGTGAGATACTAATAACAAGAATATATGACTTAACCATAACATAATAAGTCATATCAATTAAGTATGCTCAAGCACCATATATATGCCAAATTCAACTTAATAATAATCACGCATATTAAATCAATATATACAAGAATCAAAATGTGACATAACGATCCAAATAAGTCATAACAAAAATAGGCCCAAACAAATAATCATTGAAATAAGGCATATAAAACAAATCACCATTTCACAAATTCATATCAAGTCTCCGATGGACTATCCTCTAAAATATAGTGATAACCAGCTCAAAATTCTTCAGAGCCAAAACAAAAGGATACTAAATATCCGTGCCAAAATCTCTGAAGAAATAATCACCAATAATAAAATAATAATGGTAGTTAATTATCGATATAAAACAGCGCGACATGGGATCTAATCAGTCCCAGACTGTAAATAAACCTTACCACATACCTAACCACAGAAATAGGATACAGTCTAACCAAAGAAATAGACTGACTATGTGAATTTACCTAACCATAGAAATAGGTAAATATTGTCCACTGGTGAGAAAAACAGATAGGGCTGCTGTTATCCCGCCTTTTTATCAAGGCTGTGATATCAAAAGATCGACCGAGAAAAGCAAGATAGCTCGTCTCAAAGATTGGTCAACTCAATATCTCAACAAAGCAAGTTTTGTTGAATGATTTCTCATCTAAGATCCCCTATGGAGGGGGGTCCAGGGGGGGGCCAACCCCCCAAGGAGGGGGTGCGGGGGCAACGCCACCGCTACGGTGTTCGACCTGACCGGTCAGGTCGCAGGGGTCCGGGGGCAGCGCCCCGTCCAAAACAGTATGCGACCTACCGACCTATGGGTGCTGCGACCTAACCATCTTCAGAGTGAAGCGACTTAAGAAGGTACACGACCTGGCGACCTAACTTCTCAAGTATGCAGCGATCTATAGCGTCCAACGACTTAAGTACTTAGCGAGATAACAAAGCCAAAGACCTTAGGCGACCTAACGAGTTAAGGTTTCCAGCAACCTAACTACTTGAAGACTCGAGCGACCTAACCTAAGCGACCTAGCTGTCAAAAGCCTCCAGCGAGTTAACAAGTTAAAGCTTCCAGCGACCTAGCGAGCTAGAGAATTCCTTGAGACTTAGCGACCTATCTCCCTCCAAGTTAGTTCGCTCGCGACCTAACTCCTATCCTTAACCCATAGGTCGCTCGCGACCTATCTCTCACCAAACACGGAGCGACCTAACGACCTATAGTTTACCGACCTAAGCCTCACATTCCCTCTTCCAGTAAGTCGCTCACGACCCATCCACTCCACAAAGATTAGTCGCTCACGGCCTAAAGCAGACCCCGCCTTTTCCCTTAGGTCGCTCCATGCCATAACTCCTAATGCCGTTATCCCTTAAGTCGTTACTCCTTTTTCTGCCACCCCATAAGTCGCCCACGACCTATAGTCAATCCTTTAGGTCGTCCTCGACCTTACGACCTACCCCTAGGCCGCTCACGACCTATACCCAGCCGACCCAACTCCGAACTCTCCTATAAATACTCCGCCTACTCCAACGACAAATGGACTTTTTCTGGATTTGAAGGCGCCTACACTCTGCTGATTTCTCGACTCTCCAAGCACCTCAACCATTGAAGATTCTTCATCAATGCATCTACTCCATTCAGCATGGATCCGAGGAACAATCTATGATCAAAGTTCTAATCTCCTTCTTCAATTGTGTTGTAAACTCGAAAGTGAATTGTAAAAGTGTTGTAATAAATCAATCGTGTTGTAAAGGTGTTGTAATCTTGTAAAAGTGTGCTCGAAGAAGATAATGGAGGATGTAAAGTGGATGTAGGCTCGCTAGAAGCCGAACCACTATAAAAATCTCCGTCTCTTTTACTTTTCTGCTATTTTCTGTTTACTTTGATTCCCGTGCAAGCGGGTGGTGCTATCACTTCATCACGATATACACCGGCTGTTAGCGTTAAAGCTATTTTTACCGTTAACATTTTGGTGCTTTCACTGAGAATTGAACTTAGGAATTCAAACAATCAAGAGTTGAATCCGAGAAATCCGAAGAATTATGGTAAGACGATCGAGTAGATTACAAAGACCAGAGAATAGTCAGCACGAAGGAAGTCAAGAGGCTTCTTCGAGAGCAAGCCAAACTTCAGCCTTCGTTACAAGGGAGGAGATGGAGGCAATGATGAAAAGGCAAGAGGATTTGATCCAGAATTTGTTTCATCAGATTGGGTAACTTGGAGCACAAAATCAAAGAGGAACAGAAGCCCAACCAGAAGAACAAATTCCACCATCCCCTCGTGAACTCGGGGGGCAAGACGAAAGCCAAGGGCGAGGACTGTCACTAAGAGATAACGACAGATTAGAGGAAATGGTCAAAAAGGCTATGAAAGGTGGTTTGGTAAACAAAGACTTGGAGGATGTCAATAGAAGTCCTTTTACCGTAACAATCAGGCGAGCTAAGAACCCACCGGACTTTAAGCTACCATCATTGGATATGTACAATGGAAGAACAGACCCTACAGTTCATCTGACAAAATATATGAGGCATATGGAAGTGCTGGAGGCATCAGAGGAAGTTATGGCCCGGTGCTTTTCGCTGTACTTGACAGATATTGCGGCACTATAGTTCAGACAATTGGAAAATGGATTGATCGAAACGTGGAATGATTTGATTGAGAGGTTTATGAGGCAATTCAGGGTCCACATCTCGAGGCCCAAGAATGTTATGAGTTTGACAGTACTAAAGCAAAGAACCGGAGAATCTTTGAGAAGTTTTTTGACGCGATTCAACGCAGCCGCGACATCGGTGGATCGACCAGATCCATCCATGGTTCTAATGGCAGCTGTGTCGGGCATAGCTGATGGCACAGAGTTCAAGAATTAATTGACCAAAGATCCTCCTATGGATTTGGGAGAATTTTTCCATGAGGCTGAAGGGTTCTTACGATTAGAGGACGCAAAGGCTGATATAGAAGAAGGAGAAGGAACCAATGTTTTTGTGGTTAAAAGCGGGAATCCTCCTAGGAAATGTGCAGAAACCAGCAAAGGAAAACAAAAGGCTGAGGATAACAGTGATAAATCAGCACGCCAACAGCGGAGGTTGAGATTCACCTCGTACGCAGAGTTGAATGAGACCTTGGAGCGAATCTATCAAGACACCAAGGGACATGTTCCTTATCGAAAGCCAATTAAGAGAGATCCAACTAACAACGAGAAAAAGTTGGACAAGTATTGCTTGTTCCATGAGCTAAATGGCCATAGCACGAATGACTGTAGACACTTGAAAGATGAAATTGAGGGGCATATCCGGGATGGTTTGCTATCTCAATATGTGAAAAAGAAGACTGCAACGGTGGAACAAGAACGACCACCTGCACCAACTGGAGACGCCTCAGGATCAAAGCATCGACCTATCATCGAATAATTGAGGTTATGACGAATGAGTGGAAAATCTACATCAACACAATTAAGTTGTTCACACATGTATGGGACCACGATCGATCCCTAGGCATGCTCTGATACAACTATAAATCATACTGATGTAGATGTTTGCACTCGGACGTCAATTCTTTGCTTTTGAATTTTACTTCTGATGGTTGACTACTTTACTTTTGTATTTTACTTCTGATGACTGATTACTTTGCCTTCTGTGTTTGGACTAGGCTTGACATTGCTTTCATGATTTGTTTCCGACGATTGAGTTTGACTCTACATGGCTTTCATGTTTTGCTTCTGATGTTTGAGTTTGACTCTACTTTGCTTTCATGTTTTGCCTCTGATGTTTGGATTTAATTCCACTGTGCTTTCATGATTTGCTTCCGATGTTTGGATTTGATTCCACATTGCTTTCATAATTTGGTTCGAATGTTTGGATTTGACTTTTTCAGACATTCATACTTGACAACTTTTCAGTTGAATATTTGATTTTTCATGATTTTGAAATGTGTAAGCCCTACGAACAGACATCATCAAGCCCTACGAACAGGCACCCGACTTTGAACAGTCTCAATGATTTATATGAACAGGCACCCGACTTTGAACAGTCAAAAACTCTTGGGTTTAAGTGCTTGACCGCCAACAGTCGCTTGACTGTGGTCGGCCGCGCTTAAATTCATAACTCGATCCTAAGCGATCGTCGCATGGATTTAGGTGCTTGACCGCGCAGGGCCGCACTTGACCTCAAATGACTCGATCACGAATGGTCGTCGTTTGAAGTTAAGCTCTTGACCATGAACGGCCGCGCTTCACACCGCTAACAGTCGCACTTTCACCTCAAATGGCACGACTCCAAACGGTCGTCGTTTGAAGTAAAGCGCTTGACTGTGGACGGTTGCATTTCAGCTCACTTGGCTTGATCCTGACCATCATATAAAGTTGAGTGCTTGACCACGGACGGCCATGCTTCACCTCAAATGGCTCGATCCCGGACGATCGTCATTTGAAGTTAAGCGCTTGACCGCGAGCGGCCGCGCTTTACCACTTGATCGCTCAGGGCCGCACTTTACCACAAATGGCTCGACCCCGAATGGTCGTCATTTGAAGTAAGGCGCTTGACCATGAACGGTTGAGCCCTATCACTAGACCGCACAGGGCCGCACTTTACCACAAATGGCTCGACCCCGAACGGTCGTCATTTGAAGTAAAGCGCTTGACCATGAACGGTTGTCATTTTGATCGCACAGGGCCGCACTTCACCACGAGTTGCTCGACCCCGAATGGTCGCCATTCGAAGTAAAGCGCTTGACCATGAATGATCACATTTCACTACAAATGACCCGATTCCGAATGATCGTTGCATGGATTTAGACGCTTGACCGTGCAGGGCTGCACTTCACCTCAAATGACTCGACCACAAATCGTCGTCACTTGAAGTTAAGCAGTTGGCCATGAACGGCCACGCTTCATCCCAAATAGCTCGATCTCGAACGGTCGTCATTTTGGGGCCATATAAAACTGTCAATTCCTTTACAGGTTATCAACAGGATATGAACGTCCGGATTATGGCATTACAAAACACACCTTCCTACCGCAAGGCATGTTTTGGGGGGAAGTGTTATCCCGCCTTTTTATCAAGGCCGTGATATCAAAAGATCGACCGAGAAAAGCAAGATAGCTCGTCTCAAAGATTGGTCAACTTAACATCTCAACAAAGCAAGTTCTGTTGAATGATTTCTCATCTATGATCCCTACGGAGGGGGTGTCCAGAGGGGGTGCCAACCCCCTAAGGTGGGGGTGCGGGGGCAATGCCACCGCTACGGTGTTCGACCTGACCGGTCAGGTCGCAGGGATCCAGGGGGCAGCGCCCCCGGCGGGGTGTGGGGCAGCGCCCCGTCCAAAACGGTATGCGACCTACCGACCTATGGGTGCTGCGACCTAACCATCTTCAGAGTGAAGCGACTTAAGAAGGTACACGACCTGGCGACCTAACTTCTCAAGTATGCAGCGATCTATAGCGTCCAACGACTTAAGTACTTAGCGAGATAAAAAGCCGAAGACCTTAGGTGACCTAACGAGTTAAGGTTTCCAGCGACCTAACTACTTGAAGACTCGAGCGACCTAACCTAAGCGACCTAGCTGTCAAAAGCCTCCAGCGAGTTAACAAGTTAAAGCTTCCAGCGACCTAGCGAGCTAGAGAATTCCTTGAGACTTAGCGACCTATCTCCCTCCAAGTTAGGTCGCTCGCGACCTAACTCCTATCCTTAACTCGTAGGTCGCTCGCGACCTATCTCTCACCAAACACGGAGCGACCTAGCGACCTATAGTTTACCGACCTAAGCCTCACATTCCCTCTTCCAGTAAGTCGCTCACGACCCATCCACTCCACAAAGATTAGTCGCTCACGACCTAAAGCAGACCCCGCCTTTTCCCTTAGGTCGCTCCATGCCATAACTCCTAATGCCGTTATCCCTTAAGTCGTTACTCCTTCTTCTGCCACCCCATAAGTCGCCCACGACCTATAGTCAATCCCTTAGGTCTTCCTCGACCATACAACCTACCCCTAGGCCGCTCACGACCTATACCCAGCCGACCCAACTCCGAACTCTCCTATAAATACTCCGCCTACTCCAACGACAAATGGACTTTTTCTGGATTTGAAGGCGCCTACACTCTGCTGATTTCTCGTCTCTCCAAGCACCTCAACCATTGAAGATTCTTCATCAATGCATCTACTCCATTCAGCATGGATCCGAGGAACAATCTATGATCAAAGTTCTAATCTCCTTCTTCAATTGTGTTGTAAACTCAAAAGTGAATTGTAAAAGTGTTGTAATAAATCAATCGTGTTGTAAAGGTGTTGTAATCTTGTAAAAGTGTGCTCGAAGAAGATAATGGAGGATGTAAAGTGGATGTAGGCTCGCTAGAAGCCGAACCACTATAAAAATCTCTGTTTCTTTTACTTTTCTGCTATTTTCTGTTTACTTTGATTCCCGTGCAAGCGGGTGGTGCTTTCACTTCATCACGATATACACCGGCTGTTAGCGTTAAAGCTATTTTTACCGTTAACAGCTGCAATATAACACCTGTCCAAGGGCACCCATGTTATACCAGAACAAACCTAACCATAGAAATAGATCTGCCTACGTAAATCTAAATAACATCAACCCTCAGGCCGCTAGAAAATATGATGTCATCTCTTAGGGATCTATCGGCATACTAAAAATCCGAACACCCCAAGATATACAACTCTAAAGCGTTGATTACTGTCACTCAAGTAATTACAAAATTTTTGCTAACTGTCCCATATTAGAAAGTAAATTCAAATATTTACTAAAAGCTAGTAATTTCCACTAAAACTCCATTTAACGAATTATAGTAATAACCGAAGGAATTGTACAAAACGTCTCATACCTCTTCGACAGTTCAATCATTTATTAACATTCTTTGTCGCATAGAAAAGAGCGAAATTCCATAAAACACAAGTGAAAATATTAGTTCTCAAAAGAAACTGTACCAAAAGTTGTCAAAGAAACACGAAATGGTGTCTAATTAGCCAAAGGCTAACACAATAAAAGCCAAATAAGGTTTATAGTTTGAAAGCAAATAATTCAACTTTACCGTACAAGAATTAGTTTCTAAATTACTTTATGTATATTTACTTTCAAACTTCTTAATTTAAATCCATATTTCATTTATTAATCAACTATAATTGCAACATTGAAATGAGCAGAGCATCATCTAAAAACAAGCATCAAAATGATTTAATTAACTAAATTATAATATATAATAAATTATACTTTAGATTTTTAAAAATATGAAGTTTCAGTCCTTTAAATCTCGAAATCATGAAAACCACAATACATGAAAGTTGTAGCAAAGAGTCTAATCTTTCCAGAACTTCACGAAATATCAAATTCTAATAAGGAATGAATAAGTTATGGCCAAAAAAATTTCTGTGTTACAAAGTTACGATTAAAACACAGGACAGAGTGGTTATCTATTCTTCAAACCAAAATTACTTCTAGTAAAACGCATATTAATAAAAAGTGATGAACATAAAAGTTGTTCCTTATAAAAATACCTTTGAATTGAAAAAAACCATACTTAATTTTGATTTACCAATCAAAAGTTATGGTTATTCAAATACCAGGTTTCAACTAAGAAAATTTTGTAGAGTAGGACTGCGTATGTCAGTTTCAAACTCAATATACACTTCCAAAATAGCATAATTTCGAAAAGTGATTGAAATAGAACATGTAGATAATTGAATGAAATTTATTCCACAAAAATACTAAGCTAATTTGGATAACTTAACACTAAGATATGGCCATTTCAATTTCACGTATAAACTCAGGAAACTCGTTTAAAGACAGAACTATGATTCTGTGTTCAAATTCGTTTTAGGTCATTTAACTTGCAAAACATTAAAAGGAGATCAAAATGAAAATTATTTTTCATTAAATCTATTTTCTAACTCAAAAAGATTGACTCCAAAAGGATTTGGAAAGTGCATGTTATTGCTGTTTTACTACAACACACTCTCTAAACAAATTATTTTAGCTATCCTCTTTGTTTCTAAGATACAAATCAATATGAAATCATATAAATTAAATTCAACGATTCAATTCGTACTTATAGTACTTGAAACCAAGTATCAATACAATCCTAATAACTTTAGATATAGATTTGTGAGTATGAAACACTCATCTTTAGCCTTGTTATTTTGTTATTTTGGCTTCATCCTCAACTAGAACTTAATTTTTCCCCAATTCAAAACCTAGAACTCCGTTAACAAAAAATTGCACAACTCAAAAACTATGGAGAATTAACATAAACAAATTGAAGAGAAGATGTAATATGGATTGAGCAGCATACCTTGATTTTATAGGATTAAGTTACAATTTATTTGAATTAAAAACTAGCAATTTGCTCTCTTCTTAAGGTTGGTTTCTTGAGAGTTTGAAAGGAGGTTTTGAAATGAGAAAACTTCTATTGTTTGTGAAATGAAAATATAGAAGAACGATTTCTCCTTCTTTAGAAAATTTTCCTAAGTCCTAAATGGGCTGAACTAATACCCAAAGCCCAAACCCATAAATTAAATAATTAAAACATGTATTAGATTTAGCATAGAAGACAATTTAACTTAACTTCAAAATTAATTATCTCCTAGATAATAACAATTTTTTTTTAAATATAAATGCGCTAAAAATAAGTTCGTCAACTAGTCTTTCTAATGAACCAAAAACTACAAATTTCTGATGTCGTTTGACCCTTCAAATGATTTATTGAAAATTGATCTTTTCATGTTTTTAATAAATTGCAAAACATGTCAAAAATGGATTTTAATCCTCCAACTTATTATTTCTTCAAAATAAAAATCATAAATCACTTTTAAAACATACATAGGATTTTTACCTGTATTCTCATCGAGAATTTTGCATAAAAACCCTTCATTATCAATTATTTTTACTAAGACCTAATATTAAGGAAAATACACATTTTATTAATTCAAATCATTCTCCAGCTTATTTAACCTTTATAAATAGGTTAAAACACTTCCAAATTTTCCATATTAATATTTAGAAGGATCACACTCTAAAATTTACATGAATATTCATTATTAACCCTATTTCTTATTTTAAACTCAATTTAAATCCAATTTACTTAAATAATAATCGCTAATCAAGATGGTTAAAATCGGGTTGTTACAGAACTCTTCACTTAACAAAATTACGTCCTCGCAGTTTGACTCATATAGAATTATCTTAACAAGTTATTACTTAATTACACCATTAACAAAATCTTAGTAACAACCATATACAAGAATAACAAATAAACACACAAGAAGTACTCTTTTAACTTATGTGTTACGAGAAAATATACTTAGAGTGTTATTTTCTCTCAAAAATTCATTTTCAAATTGCGCTTACTACTAATTGTTGCTAATTAGTATTTCAAATTTATTATCATTTATGAAAGTGCTTTAAGGATTCTGATCGATACGCTTATCAACGTTATCGATAAGAATTTACTAAACACTATGATGAGACAATCAGACACAGTAAATTGAGTTGTAATAAATAAAAGTTTGAAAATAAATTAGTATAAAGATTTTCTAGAAAATATATAGTTTGGATTTAAAATGGTTTGGGAGTGGTTACTTTAAATTGATTTTGGAAAAGTGCTGTAGTAAAACAACAATAACTTGAGATTTCTAAATCCAAATGAGTTCATCTTTTTGTAAATGAAAGTGCTTTCAGTAAGCTATAAGATTTATTTACCACTTTTGGAAAATTTTGCATTTTGTTTAGTCTAAAGTGGGTTTGAAAATGAATGGACATCCCTGTCTTATTAAAAATTCCTGAGATTGAAGCTGAAAGTAAATTGAGCATAACTTTCAAACCATAAAACCAATTTGGATGATCTTTATATTGCTGAAAAGCTTAGACATAGTAGAACAAATTTCATTTTATAGGTAAGTCCTATCCTTTGGGTACATGAGACTATAATGACCCCATCGCTATGCCCAGTTTAGCAAAGGATATTAAAAGTAATATCATTCACTAATCCGGAGAATACGACTATTAAAGGGCAATCGAATGTGAATATATCTTTATGCTAACACTGACATATCATTTATACCCTTTTCTTAATATCCGAATTTAAATTGGACGTATACTATATCAATACAAAGTAATAAACACACTGATTTAATAGAATTCAGAATAGAATAAAATATGAAACAAGTATCAAAGATACACAGATCACAGCGAAATAATAATTTTCATAACTTATACAAATTTCGAGTCTACAAAATAGAATACCGGGGTCAAATAATATACCGGTGACAATTCTATAATCTCAACTATACAAAGTCTAAATGGCCAAATGAGATATACTAGAAGTCCAAATAGTACGTCTCCCCAGCTAGCCCAATCATTCAAAGGTCTACCTATAACCTGAAAAGTCTCGGTCTGACCCGAGCAAAATAACACTTGGGTCAGACTATCTCTAAATATCATAAGGTTGAGATACCGATAACAATAACATACGACTTAGCCATATCAAAATAAGTCATATCAATTAAGTATGCTCAAGCACCATATATATGCTAAATTCAACTTAACAATAATAAGGCATATTAAATCAATATATAAGAACCAAAACATGACTCAACGATCCAAATAATTCATAAAAAAAATATGCTCAAACAAATAATCATCATAATAAGGCATATAAAACAAATCAACATTTCATAAATTCATATCAAGTCTCCAATGGACTAGCCTCTAAAATATGGTGATAACCAACTCAAAATTCCTCAGAGCCAAAACAAAAGGATATTAAATATCCATGCCAAAATCTCTGAAGAAATAATCATTAATAATGACGAAAATAAATAGGCTATCTGGTAAAAAACCCGACTCCTAACGATAGGAAATAGGTAGTCGCGTTTATGACAAAACTATGTGAATTTACCTAACGAATATAAATAGGCGAACATTGTCCAGTTGTGAAATAAACTGATAGTTGGCTAACATTATTATTTCACTATTGATGATTATTTCTGTAGAGATTTTTAGTATGTATATTATGTATCCTTTATAGCTCTGAGTAATTTTGAATTGGTTATCACCATATTTGAGATGATAGTCTACTGAGACTTGATACGTATTTATGAAATGATGATTTGTTAGATATGCCTTATTTGAGTATTTGTTTTGGGCATATTTTATTTTTGACTTATTTGGTTATTGTTAAGTCAAAATTTTAGGATATGCATTTATTGGTTTGATATGCCTTTTTGGATTTTTAGGTCTTAGGCATTATCGGAGATGACTTATTTTAGAGTTAAGTCATTTATGGTTTTATAAAATAGTGAATTTAATTAATATGCCTTATTATAATTATTTGTTTAGCATATTTATATGACTTATTATTTTAAATCATATAGTTATGATAGTAATATCTCACCTTTTTATTTAGATATAGTCTGACCCGTTTATTATTTTAATACTTGGGTTAGGTCGGGACTTTACAGGAACATGGATCCATTGACCTTTGGATTTGGGCTAGCATTGAATTAGGCTATTTTGATAGTTTTAGTTTACTTCATACTTGTATATATTATAATTTAGGAGTTTATGTTATGTATATTATATAATAGTGACTTTGTACCTGATACAAGATATAACGACCAGTAATTTTCGATGTTTTAAATTTGTTAATTTAATAAGATTTTGGTAATTAAATTTGGAAGGGATAAAAATCTGTAAATTTATAATGTAAATTGTTATACTTGGCTATAATTTAATATAAGAAAACAAATGTGAATATTGAATTGACTGATAAAATGATATAATTAGTGGTAGTTGAATAAATTCAATATTATGTAAGAAATTATAATAATTGGCTGAAAATATAAACTTAAGTGTAATAGACCATGAACTAATGTAAATCTCATCCATTTGATAATAATGGATTGAATAATAGAGTGAAAAGTAAATTAAAGGGAATTAGTAGAAATTAAATTTATAATTTTCGAATTCAACGAAATTGAAATTAAACACTGAAATTGAGGGATTAATCAACTTTATTTGACATCTAATTTTTTTTGAAATTATTGTGATTGTTTAAGAAATCTAAATGATAAAATTTGTTAATTATGGAATCAAAATTGAAAAAGTAATTTAATTAATTAATAATTTATTTATTTAATTAACTGGAAAATAGCCATTTTGGCCACTGACTCGGATTTCGACGAAACCAGTTTCATCGAATCCGTAACAGTGAATTATTGTAGGATTTCATGTTTTGTAGTGATCAGACTTGTCGTTTGATCGTACGGGCTCGAAATGCCTAGAAATCAATGAAATTGAAATCAATTTGAAATAACTTGATTTTAGCATAACTTCTTCATACGACGGAATTTGGACTTGAAACCTATTCCATTGATTTTAGAACATTTTAAAACATCTATTTTGATATATGGGTTGATCCATTTTCATTCCGGAGTCGAAACAGGCTTTTTGGGCCGTGTAGCGTTCAACTTTCAAACCGATTCGAACCGTCTGTCCTATTTCAAATCTGCCTATATATATCCAGTTATAAACCCTAGCAGCCCTTCTATTTCTCATTTATATACATACAATTCTATTATCTCCTCCTCATTTCAATGGCAGACTGATGCAGCAAGGCATATGGGAATTCAGAAGTTAACTCGTAAGACGTACATGAGCTTAAGAGGTGCATGCTTGATGAGTCGGTCACGGGATAGTGGAGGCATAAGTCGGTGCCGATTTAACGAAGCTTGGGAGTTGGGTAGCTCGGGGATTTTAAGTCGTTACCGACTTATGGGACACAGTTTACGACCCAAGACGAAGACTCCAAGTCGTTTGCAACTTATTAAAACAAAGAGGAACGCGTTAGGAAAGGGACGACCTAACCAAACTATGAGTCGTTCGGTGTTGGGGGGAAATGAGTCGTCCACGACTCAGCGTGAGGGGATTAAGTCGCCTAACAACAGTAGTATAAGTCGTCGGCGACTCATCATAAAGCCAGGGGAAGCTCCATCTTTGGAAAGTCTTGAGTCGGAGAGAAGGGGGCACGACCTAACTGAGTCGCTCGAAGAGACATGCGGCAAGAAACTGGGAAGCTTGAATCGTATGAATGTTGAGTCGGTAATGGCTTGAGTCGGCCTCAGTTGAGTCGTGAGTCGCTTGGCAAGTTGAGTCGTTAAAGTGTTTTCTTGAGTCGGTAGTGTAGCGTGTAGTATGATGAGTCGTTTGTATTTTGAGTCGTGTATTGTTGAGGCTGTACATGTCTTGAGTCGTATTACCTGCTTTGTCTGTGAGTCGTGCCTTGTTGAGTCGGCAGCGACTTAGATGAGTCGGCAACGACTTAGATGAGTCGTGAGGGATGAGTCGGTGCCGACCTAAGAGTTGGGTGTTGTTTGTTGTGTTGGGTTGTAACTCCTATAAATACGCGTGTGTTGTACATTTTTGGGGTTGTTGATTTTGGAATAAAATTCTCTTTTGTTAGCTTTGTGCTTTCATACCAATTGGTAGTTGAGTGTAATCTCCTATCTCCACTTACGTCGTTCGAGTGCGCTCGAATCCACGTTTGTTGAAGCCGATTCACGGAATCTAGTGCGCTAGATCAACGTGCGAAGAATCGTAGATCTTTGAACACGGTATAGTGCGCTATCAACGTGTTTGAGATAGCTAGAGTTCGGTATCTTTGGATCAACGAACTTGGGCATTTTTGGTATCTTCAACTCACCGATTGCTACAATCCATCGATTGAAGTTTTGTTTGATTAATCCGCTGCGTCAGTTTTGGTATCAGAGCCATACTTAGCCAATCATAGCTAAGTTTGATTCTTGGAGCCAAGTTTTTGAAGTTTTTGAAGTTTATGAAGTTTGAAGTTGTTCATTGTGTTCATATTGAAGTTGCATCAAGTTTGAAGAGTTTGATCCATTCCATTTAGGATCAAAAGGAGCAAAGGTGTTTGAATTTAGTCTTGTTGAAGTTGCGCGCCAAGGTTTGAAAGGTGAGGCCGTGTATACTTTGTGCCAAGCCGAGACAAGTGGGAGCCGATCTTGCTTGAGTCGTTAACTCGTTGCCGAGTTAGTGAGAGCCGAGACAAGCATCGCCGTGTAGTGTTGAGCCATAACTTGTTATTTTGTTGAAGCTTGAAGTCTTGTGTTGAATTTTTGAAGTCTTGGGAAGTTTTTCAACCATGCCACCGAGGAGAGCTAACCGTCATCAAAACGTTGAAGCTTTGTATCGTAGAGAAGAAGCTGAACTTATGGAACAACGTATTAATGATAAATTCGATGAAGGCATTGGTAAACTGGAGAAATTGATGATTGATATGAGTCAGAATCGAAGAAGAGTTTCACCTGAATCAAACCGTGGAAATAGCAGAGTTTCATCACATTCTGAACGGGAGAGAAGAGGAAGTCAAGAGCATAGAAGTGTTGACAATCGAAGTAGGAGGAATGTTGATGATCATGATCGAAGGGATGTTGGTAGTAGGAGTGGTGTTAGAGATGTTGGAGGACGAGAACGACAACGATATACATCAGACTTTGAGGATGAGTTTGACGGTGAAAGAGGCAGTGTTCATTACAGAGATAGAGATCAAGGACAACGTTCGTATCGGGTTATTGATGATGATCGACGTTGGGAATCTGGTATGAAGATGGAAATTCCGGAGTTTAAAGGCGGGATGGTTGCTGAGGAGTTCTTAGATTGGTTGTCTAATGTGGAGGAAATCTTTGATTTCAAGGAGGTGCCGGAGAATCGAAGGGTGAAGTTGGTTGCTACTAGGTTGAGGGGGAGAGCTTTGGCGTGGTGGCAGCAAACTAAACTTACTCGAGAACGAATGGGGAAGTCAAAGATAGAATCTTGGGAGAAGATGAAAAAGTTGATGAGATCTACATTTTTGCCTTATAACTACCAATCACTTATGTACCAGAGGTTGCAGAATCTGAGGCAAGGGACAAAATCTGTTAGTGATTATGCTGATGAATTTTACCAACTCATCGCCAGGAATGATATCATGGAAACAGAAGAACAGCTAACTGCTAGATTCATTGGGGGCTTGAGAATGCAGATCCAAGATATGGTTAATATGTTTGATCCTAGATCAGTAGCAGAGGCACATCAGAAAGCGTTAGCTTGGGAGAAACAAGGAAGGCGTGGAGGTGGTGTGTTTACTAATTCCAATAATCAAGCAAGGGGTGTTGGCGGAAGTTCTAGTGTTCCTAAACCTGTTACAAAGCCAGTGGTGAAGGAGGCAGAGAAAGCGAAGGCTAGTAGTGTTTTCAAATGTTATAATTGTCAGGAGTTGGGTCACAAAAGCAACGAATGTCCGAAGCCGAAGAAGAGAACCATGGTTGCAGAGGTTGAGGCAGATGATGGTGAGGAGGCAGAGTATTCAAATGTACCTTATGTTGAGGAGGAAGAAGAAGTGTCGGGAGATGAAGGATGTAATCTTATGATGAGGAGAAGTTGTTTGACACCAAAGCAAGAGGAGGATTGTAGTTGGCTGAGAAGCAATATTTTCCAATCGACATGTACTATTCTGGGAAAGGTCTGCAAGTTTGTTATTGATGCAGGAAGTTGTGATAATATTATTTCTACAGAAGCAGTGAGAAAGTTGAACTTGAAGACCGAGAAGCATCCTAAACCATATAAGCTAGCATGGTTAAGGAAGGGAGGTGAAGTAAAAGTGTGTCGAAGGGCTTGTGTTAATTTTTCGATTGGGAAGAAGTACAAAGATGAAATCTGGTGTGATGTCGTAGATATGGATGTTTGTCACTTATTGTTGGGCAGACCATGGCAGTTTGATAGAGCAGTTCAGCATGACGGTCGTGCCAACAGTTACAGTTTCATGTTCGAGGGTACTAAAATCACTTTGGTTCCTAAGAAGCAACAGCAGAAGGAGAACAAACTGGAGGAGATTGAAGAATTGAAAACTCTGTTGACTTTGAAGGAGTTTGTTAAAGAAGTGGAGGAAGAACCGGAAGTGTTTTTGTTGATTGGGAGAGAGAGTAGTGAAGAAGTTGAGATTCCCGAAGAAGCAAAGCCAGTTTTGGAAGAGTTTGAAGATGTCTTTCCAGAGGAGTTGCCAAAGGAGTTACCACCACTTAGAGACATTCAGCATCAGATTGATCTTGTTCCGGGGGCAGTGTTACCACATCGACCACATTATCGTATGAGTCCGAAGGAACATGAGGAATTGAGAAGGCAGGTGGAAGAGTTGCTTGAACAGGGTCGTATTCAGGAAAGTTTGAGTCCATGTGCTGTGCCAGCATTGTTGGTACCCAAGAAGGACGGAACTTGGAGGATGTGCACTGATAGTAGAGCTTTGAATAAGATCACTGTACGTTACAGATTTCCTATGCCAAGGTTGGATGATTTGTTGGATCAGTTGAGTGGGGCAACTATATTTTCAAAGATTGATTTGAAGAGTGGTTATCATCAAATTCGTATCAGACCTGGAGACGAATGGAAGACAGCTTTCAAAACTAGAGAGGGGTTGTACGAATGGTTGGTTATGCCATTTGGTTTGTCTAATGCACCTAGTACATTCATGCGGGTGATGAATCAAATTTTTAGACCACTCATTGGAAAGTTCGTCGTGGTTTATTTCGATGATATTTTGATTTATAGCAGGAGTACGGAGGAACATGTTCTACATTTGAGGGAAGTGTTGCTTATTCTTCGTGAAGAACAATTTTATGCTGCTACCAAGAAATGTGTGTTTATGACACCTAGTGTTTTATTCCTGGGTTATGTTGTTTCAGGGAAAGGTATTCAAGTTGACCAGAGTAAAGTTGAAGCAGTCAAGAATTGGCCACAGCCAAAGACAATTACAGAAGTGAGAAGTTTTCATGGGCTAGCGTCATTCTACCGAAGGTTCATACCACACTTCAGTAGCGTGATGGCTCCAGTTACTGATTGCATGAAGGGGAAGCAGTTTGTATGGTCAGAGGAAGCGGGGGTTGCCTTTGAGAAGATTAAGGAATTGTTAACGTCTGCACCAATTCTTGTTCTACCTAATTTTCAGTTATTGTTTGAATTGCATACTGATGCTTCGAAGGTTGGTATTGGAGGAGTTCTGAGCCAGAATGGAAAGCCAGTTGCTTATTTTAGTGAGAAACTGTCAGGGGCAAAGATGAGATACAGTACATATGACGTTGAATTTCATGCTGTTGTTCAGGCTGTTAAGCATTGGAGACATTACTTATTTCAGAAGGAATTTGTTCTTTACACTGATCATGAAGCATTGAAGCATTTACAGGGACAGGATAAAATTTCAGCAAGACATGCATCGTGGATTGCATATTTACAGCAGTTTACTTTTGTCGTTAAGCACAAATCTGGGGTGACGAATCGAGTAGCTGATGCTTTAAGTAGGAGGAGTCATTTGTTAACGACAATGAAGGTTGAAGTGACCGGGTTTGAAATGTTGCCAGAAATTATTGAAGAAGATCCTTACTTTGTGAAATATGTGGAGAAAGTGAAGGATGGGAGTACCGATGAATTCATGTTGGTTGATGGTTTTCTGTTTAAAGGGAATCGTTTATGCATACCGGACTGTAGTTTGAGGATGAAGATTGTGAAGGAATTACATGAAGAAGGGCATGTGGGCCGTGATCGTACTTTGCAGTTGATTTCACAATCTTATTTTTGGCCATCGATGAGGAAAGAGGTTGAAAGATTCGTGGAGCGATGTCATATTTGCCAAGTTTCAAAAGGAACAGCGACGAATGCAGGATTGTATATGCCATTACCAGTACCATCTAAGCCATGGGTTGATATCAGCATGGATTTCGTTTTGGGTTTGCCGAGAACTCAAAGGGGAAATGATTCGATATTTGTTGTGGTGGACAGGTTTTCGAAGATGGCACATTTTGTTGCTTGCAAGAAGACAGCAGATGCAGTTCGAGTAGCGCAGTTATTTTTCAAGGAGATTTATCGACTTCATGGTTTACCAGAATCTATTGTTTCTGATCGAGATACTCGTTTTCTGAGTCACTTTTGGCTGAGTTTGTGGAAGATGGTGGGAACGAAACTGAAATTTAGTAGTGCTTATCATCCACAAACTGATGGACAGACAGAAGTTGTTAACAGGTCATTGGGGAATTTGTTGCGTTGTCTTGTACAGGATAATTTGAGAAGTTGGGACATGAAGCTATGCCAGGCAGAATTTGCTCATAATCATGCAGTAAATCGTAGCACAGGATTCAGTCCGTTTCAGATTGTTTATTCAAATTTACCCAGGGGGCCGTTGGATTTGGCAGTAGTCCCACAATCGAAAGGAACAGTTAAACGAGCTGTCGATTTTGTTGATGAGCTGACTGAATGTCATAAAATCGTTCAGGAACGATTGGAGAAATCAAATAAGAAATATAAGAAGTTTGCAGATTTGAAACGTCGGAATGTTGAATTTAAGGAAGGTGATTTGGTTTATGCAGTATTAACAAAGGATCGTTTTCCGGTGGGTGCTTATAACAAGTTGAAGGCACGAAAAATTGGTCCAGTTGAAGTTTTGAAGAAAATCAATGAGAATGCTTATCGATTAAAGTTACCAGATGATGTTTATACTTCTGATGTTTTTAACATCAAACACTTAATTCCGTATCATGGGAATGAGATTGTTGAGGAAGAATTTACAAATTCGAGGTCGAATTTTTCTCAACCAGGGAAGGATGATGCAGCAAGGCATATGGGAATTCAGAAGTTAACTCGTAAGACGTACATGAGCTTAAGAGGTGCATGCTTGATGAGTCGGTCACGGGATAGTGGAGGCATAAGTCGGTGCCGATTTAACGAAGCTTGGGAGTTGGGTAGCTCGGGGATTTTAAGTCGTTACCGACTTATGGGACACAGTTTACGACCCAAGACGAAGACTCCAAGTCGTTTGCAACTTATTAAAACAAAGAGGAACGCGTTAGGAAAGGGACGACCTAACCAAACTATGAGTCGTTCGGTGTTGGGGGGAAATGAGTCGTCCACGACTCAGCGTGAGGGGATTAAGTCGCCTAACAACAGTAGTATAAGTCGTCGGCGACTCATCATAAAGCCAGGGGAAGCTCCATCTTTGGAAAGTCTTGAGTCGGAGAGAAGGGGGCACGACCTAACTGAGTCGCTCGAAGAGACATGCGGCAAGAAACTGGGAAGCTTGAATCGTATGAATGTTGAGTCGGTAATGGCTTGAGTCGGCCTCAGTTGAGTCGTGAGTCGCTTGGCAAGTTGAGTCGTTAAAGTGTTTTCTTGAGTCGGTAGTGTAGCGTGTAGTATGATGAGTCGTTTGTATTTTGAGTCGTGTATTGTTGAGGCTGTACATGTCTTGAGTCGTATTACCTGCTTTGTCTGTGAGTCGTGCCTTGTTGAGTCGGCAGCGACTTAGATGAGTCGGCAACGACTTAGATGAGTCGTGAGGGATGAGTCGGTGCCGACCTAAGAGTTGGGTGTTGTTTGTTGTGTTGGGTTGTAACTCCTATAAATACGCGTGTGTTGTACATTTTTGGGGTTGTTGATTTTGGAATAAAATTCTCTTTTGTTAGCTTTGTGCTTTCATACCAATTGGTAGTTGAGTGTAATCTCCTATCTCCACTTACGTCGTTCGAGTGCGCTCGAATCCACGTTTGTTGAAGCCGATTCACGGAATCTAGTGCGCTAGATCAACGTGCGAAGAATCGTAGATCTTTGAACACGGTATAGTGCGCTATCAACGTGTTTGAGATAGCTAGAGTTCGGTATCTTTGGATCAACGAACTTGGGCATTTTTGGTATCTTCAACTCACCGATTGCTACAATCCATCGATTGAAGTTTTGTTTGATTAATCCGCTGCGTCACAGACAGAACTAAAATTCCAATTGAAATTTCAAAAAAAAAATTTCAAAGCCAAATTCAAACTCCACAAATAATATCAAATTTTATATCAATCTAAAGCTCTCGATGAGCACATCTCAGATTTGAAATTCGTTTTTCAATTTTAAGCTCTGTTTTTCTAGGAATTGATGATCAATTTCGGCCGTTCGTTTGTGGTTTCTCGTTCATCAGTGGATCGGCGATTCTGGTTTGATAAGAGGGTTCCAGAGCGTAGAGGACGTCGACTAGAGGCGGCATGGATGATTGGTCGAGATCATGGACGAAATTGCCTAAAATTGGCCATGATGTGGGCGGCGGCGCCTGTGCCTGTGACCACCGCAGGCGATCGTGCCACTGCCGCAAGGCGCGACTCGCTGGGGGCTTCTTGGCGCCGTGGTTGGATCGGGGTCAGAGCGCACGTCGGTGATGCAGAATTGGTCGAAGTAATGGCAGCTCAGTTCGAACGTGCGGCCAGGGTTTCTGAGTAATGATGGGTGGTGATGTGGCTAAATGTTCTGGTTCGTTTCTCTTTTTTTATTTTTATTTTTAATTTTGATTTCAATTGTTCTAACACGCGTATCTTTCGCAAACGAGGTCCAATTCATGCACGGTTTTCTCCACTAGGTTCGTATTGGAATTTCAAACTTTTTGACGCTGATTTTCATGGATTCTGAGACTGTTTGAATTTTGGGTTTAAATTGGATTTAAATTCAATTTAAATTCAAAAGGTGAGTGTTTTAACCTACTCACAACTTCTAAAATTTCTTATGTTTGTTAAATTGATTTATGATGTGATTTGAAATTTATTTATGACTGTTTGGCATATTTTTAATCATCATCTCAGTTAAATTGAATTTATTTGAATTAAATTGTTATTTAATTCATTATTGCATATAAACTGTCTGTTAAATTGTTATTTAATTTATTATTGAATATAGACCGTCAGTAAATACCTGTCATTTATTATCTGTTCTTTATTGATGTTATTGTTAGAATTGAATGATGATTATGATAAATGTTTGATGATTGATATTGGATGAATGGATGTTGTATTTTATATTGTTATAAACTACAAGTTGTTATGGATTTTATTTCATTCGGGATTGCAGTTTAAAATGATATATAACCATATTTATATTTTAAATTACGGGTTGGATTGATAAATTCCGTATCACTTGACAGTAGGGTAGAAAATTATATACAGGCATCGCAGGTCTATATATAAATATTTTTGAAAATGATTTCTATGGTTTTATATAGAAATATATGGTTTTATATAAATATTGGTCTTAAATATTACATAAAAGTTATTTTATTGTTGATTTTTAAGCTAGGTATAAAGTTGTTTTAATATAGAATAAGCTTAATCATAAGTTTGCTTTTTTAGTGAAGATAATATGGTTAAGTATTTAAATTTTATTTAATATAGAATTTATAATGATTCAAATAAATTAAGGTTGGAAGATTAATTTTGAGGTTTATTTGAAATTGAATTTATTTAAGAATTAAACTCTAATAAGTTTGATGTGAAATTCATTTAATTTGAAATTTAAGAGGGTATGACTTTGTACTTGATTTGGTTTAAGGTGAACCAAATGAATATTTCAAGTATAAATAAATGGAAGGAAATATTTAGTTATTTGTAATTTGAGCTTTATTTAAATGATAATGGATTTATTATGTAATGTATTTCAAAACTAAATAATATGAAATTTAATTGTTAAATCGGAATTACCAAACTTAGTTTTGAAATTGTTGAATACTTAAGTTTGAAATATATTGAATTTGAAATGGTTTATTCTGTGGATCAAATCTGTTTTGAAATCGATAAATTTGGAATAGTTTATTTGGAAGCTGAATTGAATTGAAATTTATCATTTGGGATTTGGTTAAATATAAAATCTAGTAATTCGAGTTGTGTTGGATCGATTTGTGAAATTAAAGAAGCTATTTTATTATATAAGGTATTTTATTATTTAAACCATTTAAGTGATGGAAGTTATGTTTCGAAGTACGAGTTTAAAAGTATTATGATTTGAAGTGTTATAATTTCAAGTGTTTGGTTTCGAAGTGTATAACTTTAAAAGTGCTATGATTTTGGAAAAGGATATATTTGGAATAAAAATAATATTATATTGATTTGGGTTTTTATAAAAATGATATCATATTTATTTAGTTTTTGCAAGGGAAATGGTATCGTATTTATATGGTTTTGAAATGGATAGTATATTCTGGTTTTGAAGTATAATTATTTTGAAATGACCGCGGTGTTATAATAACGTTTGGTTGTTGAAGATACCGTGATCGAAAGTTGTCATACTCTCTGCCAACTCCAAAAACCACTTTAACAATCGTGTGTACGCGGTGGAGATTCCAGAATGAAGTAGGATGGCGGCGGCGTTTCCTTTGAGGTATATACGTGGACCCGACTCCCGCGAGTTGGCATAAGGTGGCTAAAACAGGAGCGATTGACGGGTTAAGAAGTTAGCACCTTTGATCGGACACACTCCTTCGATATCATTCTATTACTTTGTGATTGATTTGGGCCCTTTGATTTTGGAGGTGTGGCTCGAGGTGGGCGGTAGTAGCTACTACGCGTTACCACTAATCCGGAAGCGTAATTGGTATATCTACCCTTGCATTGCCTAGTTGTGCCGTGTCACCTACCTTAGCGCGCCTTGTATGAGTTTGGTTTTCTCCCGTAGCCCGTGTAGTATCCTCTGGTGGCTTCCCGATCAGGAGGAACCATGATACTGGATGGACTACTGGGACTATTATTGTGTTAAGGGGAATATTGTGTCACTTCTTAACGCAATTTAAAAGTAAGTTTATTTTACTATAGACATTATTATAATAGCGAAATATTACTACATAGCAAATAGTTTAACGGATCCTTAGGATATGTGAATCCCGAGCATCTCTTAAGTTACTGCACTCACGTTAGACACTGGATAGGAGATGTTAAAGCCCGTAAACATCTCTGACGCCATTTCACTCATATTATTTACAGTTGACTTAGCTTACATAAGTTCTTTTAGTTCCGACTCGAATGTTTTGTCTTCTTAATTCGCTCGGGTCAGTCTGAACATTTCAGGATTTGAAGACTTTATTTTCGAGGACAAAGATGAAGATTTTATTACTATTATTTACTTTAATTGTTCGACCACATCACATTGTTCCGCTACATTGTTATTGATTACTCTCTGGTTTGTGTAACTCTCATATGTATTGTATAAGTAAAATCAAATGTTTTGTAAATAGCTTCATGGACTGTTTATTTGATTATTATATTTTGTCGTTCCACTGCAAGATTCTGTTTTGTTTTTCTTTCTCTACTTTTTCTTATTTACCCCAATAACAATCCGCCCTTCTGCATGGTTTGAGTCCGACGTGTGTGGTTTATCGTCGATTTAAACCGTACAAAAAGGCGGATGTTACACAAGATTTTGGATATGATATATATATATATATATATATTTATGTGGGTCTAGTACTCATATTTAGAGTCTATCATGTATTTAATAATGTATATTATTCCGCAATAATCTGTGACTCTAATTTCGATTTATCTATATTATATATTGTTTTGAATATTTTTAATCGGTGTGTTTATTACTTTGTATTAAGATTATACACGCCTAAATTTCAGTTCAGATCCTTAAAAAGGTAAATAAGACGTGCCAGTGTTAGTATAAAGATATGTTCACCTTCGATCCCCTTAACTAGCCGTATTCTCCGAATTAGCAGACAACATTACTTGTAATGTTTTTTACTAAACTGGACATAGCGGTGGGGTTGTTACAGCTTGGTTATCAAGTCTCCAAAGGACTATCCTTTAAAATATGGTGATAACTAACTCAAAATTCCTCAGTGGTAAAACGAAAGGATACTAAATATCCGTGCCAAAATCTCTGAAGACATAATCATTAATAATGAAATAATAATGGTAGTCAACTATCAATATAAATTAATGCGACACGGGATCTAATCAGTCCTATAGAAAAATAAACCCCGCCACATACGTAACCACAAAAATGGGATACAGTCTAACCAAAGATATCGACTGACTATGTGAATTTACCTAACCATTGAAATAGGTAAACATTGTCCATTGGTGAGAAAAACTGATATGGATGCAATATAATGCATGTCCAAAACAAAAAAGGCAGCCGTGTTGTAGCAGAACAAACCTAACCACAGAAGTAGATCTGCCTAACTAAATCTAAATAAGATCGACTCTCAGGTCGCTGGAAAATAAGCTGTCGTCTCTTAGGGATCTATCGGCATTATAAAAATCTGAACATCCCAAGATATACAACTCTAAAGTGCTGATTACTGTCACTCAAGTAATTACAAGAATTTAGCTAACTGTCCCATACCAGAAAGTAAATTCAAGTATTTACTAAAAGCTAGTAATTTCCACTAAAACTTTATTTAACAAATTATAGAAATAAATGAAGGAATTGTACAAAATGTCTCATACCATTCCGACAGTTCAATCGTTTATTGAAATTCTTTGTCGCATAGAAAAGCATGAAATTCCATAAAACACAAGTGAAAATATTAATTGCTCAAAAGCAATTATACCAAAAGTTGTCAAAGAAATACGAAATGGCGTCTAATTTGCAAAAGGATAACACAGTAAAAGCCAAATAAGGTTTATAGTTTGAAAGAAAATAATTCAACTTTACCATACAAGAATTAGTTTCTAAATTACTTTATATATATTTACTTTCAGACTTCTTAATTTAAACCCGTAACTCATTTATTAATCAACTATAATTGCAAGATTGAAATGAGCAGAGCATCATCTAAAAACAAGCATCAAAGTGATTTAACTAACCAAGTTACAATATATAATAAATCATACTTTAGACTTTTAGAAATATGCATTTTCGATCCTTTAAATCTCAAAATCCTAAAAAAAACCAATATATGTAAGTTGTGGAACAGAGTCTAAGCTTTCAAGAACTTCATGAATTATTAAATTCCGATAAGAAACGAATAAGTTGTGGCCAAAATAATTTCTGTATTACAAAGTTACGATTAAAACACATGACATAGTGGTTATCTCTTCTTTAAACCAAAATTACTTCTGGTAAAATGCATATTATTTGAGTCCAGTATTCTATTTTGTAGACTCTAAATTTGTATAAGTTATGAAAATTATTATTTCGCTGTGATATGTGTATCTTTGATATTTGTTTCATATTTTATTCTGTTCTGAATACTATTAAATCGGTGTGTTTATTACTTTGTATTGATATTGTATACGTCCAATTTAAATTCAGATATTAAGAAAAAGGAATAATGATGTTTGAGTGTTAGTATAATGATATATTCACATTCAATTGCCCTTCAACAGCCGTACTCTTCGGCTTAGCGAACACTATTACTTTTTATATTTTTTTGCTAAACTATGCATAGCGATGGGGTCGTTACAGTTGGCCCACCTCAAACTATGCTCTACCACCGCTCACTGCAATGCCACCTTAACTACTCTAACAAACAAAGCATTCCTCTACTCATCACCTATCGTGCTGCCTACATCCTTCAATACTTCACGACAACGTTGTTCATCTCATTTTATTTATCAAACATCAGTTACAAAAAGGATAGTAAGTACAAATGGGTATTATACAATATACCATTGTAAGAAAAATGTAAAAAGAAAATAACAAGTACAAAATGCTATTATGTCATAGCATTTAAACATAAAATGCTACCATAATGGAAGATCAAAAAATCAAAAAATAATGTTATTCTTTTAGTTTAGTAAATACAAAATATTGCTATGTAGTAACATTTAAATATGAAATTGTATTAGAAGGTAAAATAAAAAAGATAAATGCTTTTCTTGATTCGGAAAATACAAAATGCTACTAAACCGAAGCATTTAAATATGAAAAGATACTACAATACAAGAACAAAAAATAATACATTTTTTAACTCAGTAAATACAAAATGCTACTATGCAATAGCATTTAAACATAAACTGCTACTAGAAGGTAATTTTAAAATGTGAATGATGTATTATTTTTGATTCAATAAATTAATATTGCTACTAAATACTTATGATATTACAAGATGCTACCACAGATTATCTTTAAAAAATTACAAATGATATTTACAATATTAGTATATGAAAAAATCATGTACAAAAATAATAACAAATACAAAAATACTAGTATTCGGTAATATGTAAACATAAAATGCTATTATTAAATAGCATTGCAATATAAGATTACACATTTCATTTAAAAAATGGTATCACAATTCATAAAATACCATAAATCAAAAACTACTATGCACAAATACACATTAATGGCCACTACTTGTAACCATTACTATGTTGTGGGAACGCTAACCCGTGACCACTCAAATCAAAATCCCAAAGCACAGCAGGAAATAAGATCGTGGTAAGAAGTGCAAAAACAACCAATCATATTTCAATCCAAATCTCAATCCAATCCAATACCAATCACAATCACCGAACAAGAAATAGAAAACCAAAACAATAACGATGAAATAAATCACACATGGATTTATAGTGGCTCCACTAACGTCCTGTTAGTGTACATCCTCTTTGAGAGAGAGCCTTTATTAATACCAATGAGAAGAGTACAAGAGATTGATTACAACGATCAATATTCAAAATAGAATAGGTTTGTGGAGAAGAGAATTGAAGAAAACTAGGTTTTGATAAACCATAGTTAATGGAGGTTAAAACCCTTTGATTAAACCATTGGAGTTCTTCCATCACTGAATCTTGAAAATAGCTTGTATTGGAGAGTAGAAAACCTAGGCAAATTCCTGAAATGCTTCTTGAACCTTCGCAAATCATCACAAAACTGCCCGTGCCAAAATAGACTGAAAGTCGTCACAGACATCTATCACATTTATGACAAGCGTTTGTCATAAGTTTTAGGAAAGAATTTCCTAAAACCATAGACGTATGTCATAAAGTGATAGACGTTTGTCCCAAGCCTCGAATTCCAAATCCTGCTATGACAGACGTTTGTCTCCTAGTGCTGACCACAACACTCCACCTCCTTCGTCATATCTTCCTCCTTCGAGTCCGATTTACAAACTATTTTCATCATTATCAAGCTACTTTCGACCTCTTCAATTCTCCATATAGTGTCGCCAAAATTCAACACATCACCTCGACACTATATTCATCTCCATCACCATGAACCAATGGTACGATACCATCACCAACAACCAATAGTACCAAACTATTACCTCTTCTACCTTCAACTAAATAAGATTGAATGCTTTTCCAATGAGCTTCGGCAAAGCCACTGCCCATTACACTCCATCAACGAGCTCAGGCAAATCCCCTGCCCGCCAACGAAATATTGGAAGTACCTAAATCCAAAACCATCTCACCAAAAGACAAAAGCACCAAGGAGTGTAAACTAGTACTCACCAAGAAGATAGAACCACAATCTCTCAAGGATAATCTTCACCATTCATAACCTAGGTCCTCACTCAACCGTGCCACCTCGTGGCATCTAGCACTTCAACAAGAAAATCAAGTTTGAGCAATGCTCGAACGTCTCAACCGGTCATGCCTTTGTGAACATATCCATCGCGTTATCCTTTGTGTGCATTTTCCGAAGATATACTTGCTTATCATCATCCATGGCTACTAAAAATGACACTCTCACTTCAATATTCTTAGTCCGCGAGCTAAACTCCAAATTCTTTGCCAAGTGAATAACACTTTGTTTATCACATCGAACATCGATAAAGCCATGCTCGAATCCCAAGTCACACAACAATCGCCTCAAGTAAAGTGCCTCTATTGACCCCTCCACCGCGGCTGTCAACTCCGCCCTCGTAGTGGATAAAGCAACTACGGTCTACAATCTCGATCTCCAATTTATGGCCGTACCACTAAGTGTAAAGACATATCTAGAAGTTGAATTTCTTTGGTTCCTATCACCGGCGCAGTCCGAATCACAATAACCAACCAACTTGCAATTCATCCCCTTAATACCGCCAAAAACAAGATCATAAGATGATGTACCTCTACGGTATCTCAATATAAGTTCACTACTTTCCAATGCAATTTCCCTGGATTAGCCATATACCAACTAATCATCCGATGGCATTTGCAATATCGAGATTTGTACACACACCATAACATACATCAAACTTCCAACTGCACTAGCATATGACATCTTTGCCATATAAGCCTTGTCTTTTTCCAAGATAGGTGATCCCTTACTCGAAAGCTTCATATGCAAAAGTAAAGGTGTATTTGATGCCTTTGCATTTTCCATGGTAAAACAACAAAGCTCTTTCTCCATATACTCCTTTTGAGTTAATTTCAACTCAAAACGCTTTCGATCCCTCTCTATTTCCATGCCCAATATCCTCTTTGCTTCTCCAAGATTTTGAATTTCGATTTCAAAGTCAGTTTGAACTTGTTTTCATTCTTATCCTTAGAAGCAATGAGCATGTCGTCCACATACAAGAGTAGATACACCCAAGAATCATTTTCCAATTTCTTGAAATATACACAAGCATCCTTGATGCTTCTATCAAAACCATTTCCAAGCATAAAATGATCAAATCTCTTGTACCATTGTCTAGGTGATTGCTTTAAATCATATAGCGATTTCTTCAACTTGCAAACCAAATTTGACCTACCATCCACAACAAAACTTTTCGGTTGCTCCATGTAGATGTCTTCATCCAAGTCACTATGCAAGAAGGTGGTTTTCACATCAAGTTGCTTCAACTTCAAGTCGAGAATAGCAACTATAACATGTAATATCCGGATTGAATTATGGCGCACAACTAGTGCGAATATCTCATCATACTCCTTTCCCTACCTTTATGCAAACCCCTTAGCCACTAGCCTAGCTTTGTATCTCCCATCATTCTTGATCTTGTATATCCATTTGCACCCAATAACACGGTTTCCTTTAGGAAGTGGAGCTAAATCCCAAGTTTGATTCTTCAACAACGATTGCATATCTTCCTCCATGGTACAAATGCACTTCGAGCTATCACTCGACTCCATGACGTCATCAAGGTTCATCGGATCATCTTGGACTATGTGAAGAGCATGGTCTAAATTATCACAAAAGCTAAGATACTTCTAATCACCATATCTATCGGGTGGCCTTATAGCACGTCGACCCACCCGACTAGCAATACCACCGCTTGAACTCCTTTCGGCTCCACCTTGAACTGAATCCTCGCTAGAATCATGTACATCACCAACGCTACTAGAGGAACCCTATAGACTATGTGATGTTACATTAACCGCTTCCTCCTCAAAAGCATCTTCAACTAATCTACTCCTTGGATGAAAGATGGGAATAACTTCCTTCTCCTTTAATTCTCCATGAACCAAATCCAGAATATCAGATGAGCACTCATTCTCCTTGAATAAAGCCGACTCATCAAAAGTAACATGATGAGAATTCATAACTTTCTTCATTTTCGGATTCCATATCCGATATCCATTTACTCCATCCGTATAACCAAGCAATATCCCCTTGAAAGCTCTAGGCTCGAGCTTATCATTTCCAGGATCATGTACATAAACCAGACTACCAAACACACGAAGTTAACTCAAGTCAATGCTCTTTCCCTTCCACACTTCCTTTGGAATTTCGTTACTAATAGCCAAGCATGGAATTCGACTAATAATACGCATCATGATTGACAACGCTTCAGCCCAAATCCATTACGCAAACCCAATGTCAATCTCAGACATCGAGCTTTTTTCAGCATAGTATGGTTCATCCTCTCTGCGACACCATTCGACTCCAGATCTCCCGGTGTTGTAAAATGTCTCTAAGTACCATGATGCTTGCAAAACTCCAAGAACTCTCCGAAACATATTCTCCGCCACTGTCGGACCTTTGAACCTTCAAAGACTTGCCACTATCATTCTCAATAAGAGCTTCCAATGCATTGAACTTTGCAAATACCTTCGACATGGCCTTCATTAGATACACCCATACCTTTTGAGAAAAGTTATCAATGAAAGAAATATAATACCTTGCTCCTCCTAAAGAAACTACCGGTGCCGATTCCCAACACCCATGTGAACATACTCAAGAAACCTTCTCGAATCATGTTTTCCTTCACCGAATGAAACTTTAATTTGCATGGCCATGACACATTCTTTGCAAAACTCTAGTTTGTTGAAACTCTCTCTATCGATCATCTCCCTCTTTCGAAGAATATCCAAACTCCTCTCTGAGACATGACCGAACCTCAAGTTCCACAACCTAGTTGTATCCAAGCTACGAGAACTATCAATACCAACATAAGTTTCACCTTCTATAGTTATATGTTGAAGCAAATAAACACCATGAGTCCTAGCGCCCTTCATCACCATAAGCATACCCTTTGAAACCCGCAAGCTATCACTCTCAATAGTGATTATACATCCTAAAGAATCCAGCTGCTCCAAAGAGATAAGAGACTTCAAAGTCCTGGAACATAGCGTACATTAGTGAGAGTACGAACCACTCCATCAAACATAAGAATTTTCACCGAACCAATGCCTTTCAACTTACAAACAACACCATTACCCATAACAATTGAATTTCCTTCTTTGTCGACATAAGAAGAAAAAAAATTCTTATTCGGCATCATATGATAAGACGCCCTCGAATCAAGCACCCATTCGCTACCCAAAACATCTTATGCTACTGCCATCAACACATCTACATCTCCCTCGCCAACTCCACTCTCCACCGTTACAGACGAAGATGCTACTTCCTTCTTTGCCTTCTCCTTCTGGACACCATTCTTCCAATGACCATATTTCTACAAATAAAGCCCTTGCCATTTCTTTCCTTCGACTTTTCTCTCTCCAACCCGGGTTCCTTGATCTAGAACGCCCCCGATTCCCTTTCTTCTCATATCTCTCCTTCACCTAAAATAAACCATGACCACTACTAGCACCATTACTTCCATCACCTAACTCCTTCATTTGATCCTTCAACTACTTGCTAAGAAGACCAGTTTTGACATCATTAAGAGTCAAAGTATCCCGATTAAAAATCAAACTATTTTAGAAACCCGTATATTGGTCCGATAAAGAACACAACAATATCATCACCTTTTTCTCTTCCTCAATCTTCAAATCTACCGCTTTCATCTTCCTTAGCAAATCATCAAAGATATTCAAGTGCGCCTTAAGCGAAGTAGCCTCCTTCATCTTATGGGTGAAGAATGTTCGCAACAAGATCAAACGTTTAATTAGTGACTTCTTCATATACATCTCCTCCAACTTGTCCCAAATACCCTTAGCGATACTCTCACCACTTATTTCGGTGATAACGTTCTCCCCCATAGCATGTTGAAGTGTAGTTAATGCCCACTCTTCCATTTCCTCTCTCTCAACATTCGAGATGTCCTTTGGCAACAAATGTGTATCAAACACTACCCTATGCACACGATTCCGCCTAAGAACCGCTTTCATTTTCCATTGCCACTTTTCAAAATCATTATTGCCATTCCACTTGTCTATAACCAATTGTGATCCCAAAGCCGCATATGATCCACACACATAAGTCGTTACACCACTTAGAGTAACCATTGAGGGACTACCTGATGTATTATCTGATTCTGGCTTTTCCACAATCACCTACCAACAACAAAGCTCCGATACCAAATGTTATCCCGCCTTTTGGCAAGGCCGAGATATCAAAGAACTAATTACAAGCTCAAGGTTGAACGTCCTGGATGTCCAGTAGGCACAGGATCACTATGGATATCGACGAATTTCGTCCGAGTCCGAATTGGGCTATAATTAACAAGACAGGACAAGCTAAGCCATGGAAGCCTGCATTCCAAATTTTATGTCAATCCAAGTTCGTATGCTCAAGTTATGATCGATGCAACTTGAAGGTGATAACTCCATTTTCGTATCCATCACCAAGCCCCGGCTCGAATCCATCACCTTCGTATCCATCAGGCAACCCCAAGTCGTATCGATTCTCATTCATCAACAGAGCGTACGTTTCGTATCGATCGGCCAGGTCCTACTTCGCAATCATCCTTATGCCATACTTCGAATCGATCGGTTTCGTATCGATCGATGAGTAGTATGCTTCGTATCGATCAATGACTGCTACTGTTCAAATCCATCGAGTTGTGACAACTTCGCATCCATCAGCTGTGACTAGTTGTTGTCTCGTATCCATCCACCTTTGTTAGTTCGTTTCCATCGCAAAGCAAGGATTCGTATCCATCAGATACCCGATATTTGTATCCACCAAAGGGTTACGTTGCGCACTCGGAAACTCATATTCGAATCAATGGGTGATGGCTTGTTCGTATCCATCGGTTCGAACCGATCTGGGATGACACGTTAATTATGGATACGGACGCAGTGAAATACTAGGGGTGAAGAGGTCAAATTAGAGAGAAAGGTGGATCGTTTCGAAATGCGCGTGCCACATCATCTCTGAAACACGTGCAACCATCGATACGAGAGCATCGATTCGAAGCTATGGAATCGAACCAAACAGCCATTCGAGAAATCTCCACTCGTATCGATCATATCTCAAAATCCACTGATCCAAATGCCATGAAATTTTCACAGGAGATTGCATACAAGCCAAGGAATGTTCACACCAAATTTTAGCTCCATCGGACATGATCTGTGATCGATACAAAGTCAATCTTGATTGATACGAAATGATTTCGTATCAATCACAGATCGAGTCTTTGGAATTGGTCGTATGGGCCCCCTCACGTGCCAGAACTAATCTCTCAAAGTTTGAGCGAAGTCTCAGCCTCCTACCCCTATAAATAGAGCCCCAGAGCCTACAGAAGAAGGACCTTTTGATTCTGAAGCGCCCAGACTCTACCGGATCAAGACTTGTATCATACTCTTGCTGTTTAATTCGAATTCCAAGTTGTATTTGGATGTTGCTTGCGGTAATCATTTGTAATCGACAAAAGAGAATTAATAAAGTTGCAAAAACTTCATAGTGGATGTAGGCAATATGCCGAACCACTCTAAATCGCTTGTCCGTGCATTTTCATTCCCGTTGTTTGGAGTTTTTGTTAGATAATCCTCATTTTTAATTTATATTCTTCACTATTATCTCTTCAAAAACTTCCGAAGAGTGTTGTTCCCAATTTTGGTACAAACACTTTGGTGCTTTCGCCGAGAAAACCTAGATTTTCTCCTTTTCGTTGGATCTGTCGTCGATACCGGATTGAATAAATCTAAGAGAGAGATCCAAATCACTAATTCGAGTTCCTTCCCTTCTATTCAGATTTGCACAAAGTCTAAGAAAGGAATTCAACCCTCAAGATGGTTAGTACAAGGACCACCTCCAACGCAGTCAATCAAGAAGATCAGGATAGACAGAATCCTGCACCACTACCTCCCTCTAATCAAGAAACTACCTGACACTCGGAACCATCAGGTCCGATTACCCGACAAGAGTTCCAGCTGGTGCTTCAAGAGCTGACCCAAAGTCGGCAACAACTAACAGAGCAGCTACGCGCCAATGCCGCGCTGACCAACCAGCTGGATCGCCAGAAGCGGAGGAGATCCAGGAGAGATCATGCTTCTCACTCCTCCAGCAAAAGTTCTTCCTCTTCTGATTATCATCATCGATCTCCGCGACCCCGGCTAGATAGGAGTCACATACAAGCTGCTGGATTTCAACCGGTAATGACCGATGGACAGTTGAGAGTTGGTCCATCAGCCAGTTTCCAAACCGGGCCCTCCTCCCGAGGGCGTGCCGCTCCTCACTACACCACAGAATATCGCAACGCGACCGTCGCGGTTGAACCAGGGGTCGATGCCCAAAATCAGTCGAACTTGGACCGTCGTCAGCAAGGGCGTACTCCTGAACCGTACGTCCCAGAGGACTATGAGCCAAGAAGGCGAGATGTGGACCGTCGATAGCATCCGGTCCAACCTCATAATGTGGGACCCAAGCACATTTTGTCTCAACACACGCAGAACGTACAAATGCCAGATCTCCCGACCATGATACGTGAGATGATCCACGAGAGCCAGGATCTCACGAATGACGACTGGGGAATCTCCCGAAGTCACACTCCTTTTATGGACGATATACTTACCGCTGAAACCCCCTCGGCGATTCAGGATGCCGACTCTACCCATGTACGTGGGAAACTCCGATTCCAACCAACATATTTTGAAATATGAATGGTCGGTGAGCGCTGCTAGAGCTGACGATGCGGTGAAATGCCGGAGCTTCCCGATTTCTTTGGGGGGCATCGCTACCATGTGGTTCACTTGACTGCCACCTCGATCCATTTCCTCCTTTAACCAGTTGGCCACAAAATTTGTTGAGCAATTCCGTGTGCACGTCGCAAGGCCAAAAGATGTCAACACTCTGTCTAGCGTCACCCAAGCTCTTGGAGAGACGCTCAGACACTACTTAGAGGGATTCCATGCTGCATGTGCGGAAATCAGCAATCCGAACGATAACTCCATTCTTATGGCGTTGACTAAGGGGATTGACCCCGATTCTGAGTTTGACAACTGGTTGGCTGGAAAACCACCTGCATCATTGGACCGTTTCTACGCCAAGGCGGCTCAATTCCTGAGAAGGGAAGATGCGAAACAGTCTAGGAAGTAGACTGATGCAGGGCCAAGCACGGAAGGTATCCAAAGCAATGTCGCGATCAGATAGTCCGGTGAGAGTTTCGAAAAAGTTTAGTTGAACGTTCAAAACAAACAAACTTAGTGGAGGGAGGACGTGAATCAAAATAGAAAGCGAGATCAAAATCGTGGCCCACAACGCAAGAATCCTATGTTCGACAGTTACACTCCTTTGAATACATCACTGGAGAACTTGTATTTACAAACCTGTTGTACAGTTAAATACAAAAAACCTGCTCCAAAATCGTCGTCAGAAAGGCAAATCCAGACGGGAAATTTTTGCAGGTTTCATGAAAGCTATGGGCACAATATGAATGAATGTCGTCACTCGCAAGATCTCATGGAAAATTGATTAGAGAAAGGAAGCTGGAATAGTTTGTACGGGCGCCGCAGCCTGGACGACCGGGCCCATCGAATCAAAATAATGAACCCGATCGAATGAGACAGGAGGACTCTACCTGTCCTAGCGGGAGATTAGTGATAAACGCCATCAGTGGCGGACCCACTTTGTCAGGAGCCTGGAACGACGAGGATCTTCGTCACTGTTACACATGACAGGCTTTATTTAGTCTATGAATACTTTGCAATTTTCTTTGCATTCTGAAGTTTGAATTTGTAATAAGGCACTGACTTTGCCATGTTTTTCGGTTCCAGCAATAAATTACTATCTCTTCAAGCTAGAGCTGTGATTCATCGAATGCGACATTCAACAATCACGACGCACGAAGAGCTAAGTTCTATCGCACGATGGAATTTATTCAAATAGCGAGTGACTATGATACGACGTGCCACTCACTAAGTGAAACCTCAGCTCGGGGGCAAGCCATCACATCAAAGGCTGAACTGGACCGACACACGACAGTCCTATAACTAACTCTAAATTCCCGAAGTGCGAATTGGAGTATAAACATCAACTCTAGGTTCCCAGAGTGCGAACCGGAGTATAAACACTAACTCCAAAATCCCGGAGTGCGAATTGGAGTATAAACATCAACTCTAGGTCCCCAGAGTGCGGACCAGAGTATAAAAACCAACTCCAAATTCCCAGAGTGCGAATTGGAGTATAAACATTAACTCTAGGTTCCTAGAGTGCGAACCGGAGCATAAACACTAACTCCAAACTCCCAGAGTGCGAGTTGGGGTATAAACATATAAATGCAGTTCCGGAGAGGGTGGTCCCGTCCGCCTAACGACTTCGGCCGTATCCTAAACCAGTTTGAGGAGGATGGACCTGTCCGTCTAACGACCTTGCTTGTTAACTCGGGGTGGATGTGATCCGACCATCCACGATCCCGATAAATCCAACGTTCCTAGAGTGTGAACAAATTCCTAAAAAGCCCAAACAGATGTGACTGACCATCTGTCGGCTAACTCCAAGTTCCCAGAGAATGAATTGGAGTATAAACATCAATTCTAGGTTCCCGGAGTGCGAACCGAAATATAAATGCTAACTCCAAGTTCCCAGAGCGTGAATTGGAGTACAAACATAAATTCCAGGTTCTCGGAGTGCGAACCGAAATGTACATGCTAACTCCAAATTCCCAGAGCGTGAATTGGAGTATAAACATCAATTCCAGGTTCCCAGAGTGCGAACCGAAATATAAATGCTAACTCCAAGTTCCCAGAGTGTGAATTGGAGTACAAACATCAATTCCAGGTTCTCGGAGTGCGAACCGAAATATAAATGTCGACTCCTAATTCCCAAAGTGTGAATTAGAGTACAAATACCAAGTCAAAGTTCCTGGAGTGCGAACTGTGCTACAAACATCGGTAACTCTCAAATTCCCAGAGCGCGAACCAGATTATTGATCATGGATTATCCTATATCCCCGAAGTGTAGACATGTGCTCAAGATTTGAAGTAGGTGCGATTGACCACCGAAATACAAACGTTGGTCCCTGGAACTAAGGGCAAAAGCTTAAGTGTTAATCACTAACCGACGCGATACAATGTCCAAAATTCAACTCATTCATCAATTACGACGTGTGATCAAGATTTTCAGACTTGGCAAATAAAACGAACTCAACTTGAAGGTAGAAACACCATAAGTACACTGGACTGAAAATCAAATACTGCAAATACTTAAGCACAAAAGGAATGAGAGTTGAAGCAAAGAAACTAAATGTCATTTCAACTAAATTGCATGTGAAGATTCATGTACAAGTTATTCCAAAAAATTCCTACTAGAAGGGGGCCTAGCCTGCATCTATACATGGCCTATGAAAGAAAAATAAAAGCAGCGATCCTTTTGCGGATATGCCGATCGTTCTTGGCGCGTTCCCACCTGCTTCCATTGCTTCATCACAGTCCACCACTGCCTATCGTAAAGCCCGTGCTACTCGTGAAACCGAGATACTGGCTCATATCAACGCAGAGATGGAGGCGGCAGCACACGGTGGTAGTTCCGAGAGTGTTACGATGGCGGTTGGCCCCACTCCTCTTATGGTGATATCTTTCGGGGAAATTTTTGGTTACATGGATACAGCGAAGATGGCCGAAGATGATGAAGCCCATCGACTCGAAGCCCTTGTTTGCGTCGACGAGTTCGCAACTCCATCCACTGCCCATTGATACGAACAATGATTTCATATCCATCATAACTTTTGCATTGGCATTGATATGGATTGTGAATCGCCTATCCGTGACAAACGACATGATTCATCGATACGAAAAAGAGTGATGAACATCCATCACTGCCGAACATATCGATGCGAGAACAATTTTTCAAACTTCAATATCGATCTTGGAGAGGAACGATATGAAGGAACGCTAAAAAATGACAGTCAATTGTTGTTAAAACTCAAATTTCACATTGGTTCAGGAGAGGAACGACACGAAATTCGATACAAGAAAACTGACAACAACTCGTGAGCGTGCAACGTTAACGACAATCAGGTTAACATATGTGCATATGTCAAAACAATATCCCATTTTCAGCATTAACAAGAATTGGACATTCATTTAATAATGATTACGGCGACAAACAACTAAGGACTATCATGTAGCAATCAGTTATAGCAACGAAAGGTTACAACCTTCGACAAAAGAGCGACGGTTGTTCAGAGCGAAGACTACAGCTTTTCAAAGCACGTCATGTTTCCACAAGACGTACTTTGGGGGGCAAATGTTATCCTGCCTTTTGGCAAGGACGAGATATCAAAGAACTGATTACAAGCTCAAGGTTGAACGTCCTGGATGTCCAGTAAGCACAGGCTCACTATGGATATCGACGAATTTTGTCTGAGTCCGGATCGGGCTATAATTAACAAGACAGGACTAGCTAAGCTATGGAAGCCCGCATCCCAAATTTCAAGTCAATCCGAGTTCGTATGCTCAAGTTATGATCGATGCAACTTGAAGGTGATAACCCCATTTTCGTATCCATTACCAAGCCCCAGTTCGAATCCATCACCTTCGTATCCATCAGAGTGGCAGCGCCTTCGTATCCATCAAGGAACCCCAAGTCGTATCGATTCTCATTCATCAACAGAGCGCAGGTTTCGTATCAATCGGCCAGGTCCTACTTCACATCCATCCTTATGTCATACTTCGAATCGATCGGTTTCGTATTGATCGATGAGTAGTATGCTTCGTATCGATCAATGACTACTACTGTTCGAATTCATCGAGTTGTGACTACTTCACATCCATTAGCTATGACCAGTTGTTGTCTCGTATCCATCCACCTTTTGTTAGTTCGTTTCCATCGCAAAGCAAGGATTCGTATCCATCAGATACCCGATATTCGTATTCATCAGAGGGTTACGTTGCGCACTCGGAAACTCATATTCGAATCCATGGGTGATGTCTTGGTCGTATCCATCGGTTCGAACCGATCTGGGATGACACGTTAATTATGGATACGGATGCGGCGAAATACTAGGGGTGAAGCGGTCAACTCGGAGAGAAAGGTGGATCGTTTCGAAATGCGCGCGCCACATCATCTCTGAAACACGTGCAACCATCGATACGAGTGCATCGATTCGAAGCTATGGAGTCGAACCAAACATCCATCCGAGAAATCTCCACTCATATCGATCATATCTCAAAATCCACTGATCCAAATGCCGTGAAATTTTCACATGAGATTGCATACAAGCCAAGGAATGTTCACACCAAATTTTAGCTCCATCGGACATGATCTTGATCGATACGAAATGATTTCGTATCGACCACAGATCGAGTCGGAACTTTCTGGAATTGGTCGTGTGGGCCCCCTCATGTGCCAGTACGAATCCCTCGAAGTTTGAGCGAAGTATCAGCCTCCTACGCCTATAAATAGAGCCCCAGAGCCTACAGAAGAAGGACCTTTTGGTTCTGAAGCACCCAGACTCTGCCGGATCAAGACTTGCATCATACTCTTGCTGTTTAATTCGAATTCCAAGTTGTATTTGGCTGTTGCTTGCTGTAATCATTTGTAATCGACAAAAGAGAATCAATAAAGTTGCAAAAACTTCATAGTGGACGTAGGCAATACGCCGAACCACTCTAAATCGCTTGTCTGTGCATTTTCATTCTTGTTGTTTGGAGTTTTTGTTAGATAATCCTCATTTTTAATTTATATTCTCCACTATTATCTCTTCAAAAACTTCCGAAGTGTGTTGTGCCCAATTTTGGTACAAACACCAAATGTTGTGGGAATTCTAACTAGAGACCACACAAATCAAAACCCCAAAGCACAGCGGAAAATGAGATCGTGGTAAGAAATGCAAAAACAACCATTCTATATCTTAATCCAACTCTCAATCCAATCTAATACCAATCACAATCACCAAACAAGAATAGAAAACTTAAGCAATAACGATAAAATAAATCACATAATGATTTACAGTGATTACACTAACATCTTGTTAGTGTACATCCACTTTGAGAGGTAACCTTTATTCATACCAATAAGAAGAGTATAAGAGATTGATTACAATGATCAGTATTCAAAATAAAATAGATTTATGAAAAAGAAAATTGAAGAAAACTAGGTTTTGATAAACCCTAGTTAATGGAGGATAAAACCCTTGATTAAACCTTTGGAGTTCTTTCTTCTCTGAATCCTGAAAATAACTTATATACGAGAGTAGAAAACCTAGGCAAATTCCTGAAATGCCCCTTGAACCTTCATAATTCATCAAAAAACTGCCCGAGCCGATAACATGCTTAAAGTAGTTATAGATATCTGTCACATTACGAAAGGTCTGTCATAAGTTTTAGGAAAGCATTTCCTGAAACCACAGACGTCTGTCACAAAGTGACAAACATCAGTCCTAAACCTTGGATTCCAAATCCTGCTACGACAGACGCCTTTCACTTTACGACAGATGTCTGTCATGTGATGCTGACCACAACACTCAATCTTCTTCGCCATATCTTCCTCCTCCGAGTTTTGATTTGCTAACCGTTTTCACTGTTATCAAGCTAATTCCAACCTTTTCAATTCTCCATATAATGTCACCAAAATTCAACATACTTTCCCTCTTCGACTTCGTCTTCCACTCCTTAACCTCCCTTCCTCACTTCTTCTTAACTCCCCTTCTTCTTTCTGACTCATCCCTCCTCATGAACAAAAAGAAGAAAATCTTACATCGCTTCTATGATATTCTAGGTCTAGATCCAATTGCAACAGTTTCCTCCACTCACTCTAGTCGTTGCTTCTCCGCTCCTATGCTTTTTATTAGTTGGCGAGGGTCGTCACTTGAACCTAATCGTGCAGTTTCTATTCCTCCGACGAACTTTATCTCACCTGGTCTTGCCCTTCCTTCTGAGATTGATGATTCTCCTTACTTAGAAATTCATGTAAGCTTCCCTAACCACTTCCTAATGCCACAGTGGCTCCTGATGCTAATTGTATTATCACTGCTCCACTAGTTGTTAGTAGCGAGTATAATAACAATGATAGCCTGATTGTTTATCATTCTAATAATTCTGAGCATGACGTTGTGATGGAAGATGCGAATTATCCTGTTGAAACCATTATGCCTGAATCACCACAATTGCTCAGGGTGTCCGATTTAATGCCTAAGCCAATTCACTAGGAAATTCTGGTGGAAACTCAACTATTTTACCCTCTGGTGCCATCCCAAGAGCACATTAACAAACTCCCCTTACTCGACACATATATTGGATAAATGCTTCAATTCCCCTTGTAACTAAGGGTGTACATAAGCCTTAAACCTCCATTCTCTCCTCCCTGTCGAGGAACATGGGTCTATATGCTCCCTAAACTTTGATACGGTTGAGATAGATGAAGTGTTCGTGGTATCATCCAAAGTTGTTCAAGCAAGTATTGATTTATGGTTAGAATATTTGGTTGGGTTTCCCCTTGGCTCTAAGGTAAAATCAATGATAAATAAATTGAGTAAATTAAATTAAATAAGATAGGATTGAAAATGGAAATTTCTATAAAAGTTGGAATTTGAACCTGAAAGTTATTTTGTTGTGTTCACGGTGAAATTCTAATTTGTTTCCATATATAATATGCTGAAAACATTGCTCAAATGAAGAAGTTTTGAGCGTTTGAAGTTTTCTAATTTTAATTAATTTAGTTCGAATTCAAATGAGTAATTTAATATAGGGTTCGAATTTGAAAATTAACTATAGGATTACTTAAGGATTAAGTAAATGTTAAATTAGACAATTAATGTTAAAAGTTAGTTAGGAAATAAAATAAACGAGCAACAAAAACAAATCAGCACGCCCCAGATGAGTGGCGAGGTCGACACCTTGATTTGAGCGATCGACTGGTCAAGGAGGGGAGGTCGACCCCCAATCATAGTGGTGGCTAGAGTTTTTCCACATTTAAACTCTCCAGATTTATCGATTTTCATGTAACATCATCCTACGGATCTGGTGCATTTCAACTCCTATAAATAGGATCATATCCTCTCCGCTTTTCATTTATAAATATTTGGGGAATATCTCATACCTCTGCCATTTTCTCTCTTCAGTTAGATTTAGAAATTCAATTAGGAATTCAGGTAAGGATTCCAATCCTTTTCTAATTAATTTTTTAATCTATTCAATTCTCCTTCAAACTCTTAAAATCTAACAAAATTATATATACACCTATCCTTCGCTCTCTTGTGTGTGTATGTTAAAAGAAGGAGATCGGGAAAAGAGTTGCTTTTCCGTTGCAAATCCATACAAGAAAAGCTAAGGATAATCTGTGAGTGGGAACCTTAGTATTTTTATTTAGTTATTGATTATCGTATATCTATGGATTTGAATATTCCTTAGGGGTATTGGGATTGCGAAAACAAAATAGATAAAATTTCTTTTTATTTCGAAATGTTAATTCTAGATGGACATTCCTAATTATCGTGTTAATTTGATGGGATTTATATTGTTTATGCAATTTTTCATAATTTCATAGTCTATTCCACTTTTCCTCCTTTGATTCAAATGACGATTCTTCAATAATAAAATAAGGGTATAGAGCATGAATTCTATTCGTACTTGTACCACCTTTTCCACACAAAATTCTTTCATTCATTTTTTGTAAAAGGGGAGTTGGATAGAATATGAAGTTAGAATTGCCATTCCTATTTTTTAGGATATTCCATTGAATTGATATAATAAATTGGATTTTTATTTCTATTTATAAATATGTTTATTACAGTTTTGGATATGGATATTTAATCCCTGCTATGGGTATTGAAATCGTGGAATCTAAAGGGAAAGGACATGTTTTAGTATTATGGTTAAAAAAATTGACATTAGCGCCATTTTAAGACGTATGAACCGCACACTTAGAAGTTATTGGGCACGAATATATATTTATTTCTATTAGCATAGTAAATGTATAATTATAGCATATAATTGCATGGTTAATTAGCTAATAATTGTCATTGATTCTACCTTAGGAAGGTAATTAATATATTTATACGTAATAAGAAAAATTCCTTGTAAGGCCTTGATTGTGAAACTGTGAGATGAGTATTATATATAGAGAGTATTTAAATTATGGAAAAGTAATAGGGATGCAAGGTCAATCAAAAGACATATAGAAGTATGCCCAGCTAATCTGGCTACCAACGGTATGACTTTGGAGCCGATATGAGTCACCTCCTATGATAAATATTTGTGACGTCGCAAGATTAGTCCCAAATTCTATAGGGTAAATCTGCCTAGCTAATCTGACTACCAGTTACTACGAATAGTCGGACTAATGTGAGACATCATTATTAGTATGGGTCATAATACAAAATGCCAGCTTTAGGGTCTTGAGGTATTAAGTGGTTGTTTGAGGGCTTGCTCCTTTTCCCTAAATGAAGTATTAAATGGGCTAGGGGCTAGGTATTAAGCACGATAGGTGGAATCTCGACAGGGGTCCGCTTTGGGATAAGGTATAAAGTGTATGATTGAGGTTCTTCCTTTCCATAAAGAAGTATTAAATGGCTTAAGAGGTTCCATGCAAAGTCAGCTAGATAGTCACCGATGAGGAGTCCGCCTTGGAAGTAGGTATTAAAGTATGTGGTCTGCCTTAATTAAGGTCTTAAATCCAAAGTCTGTCAATTTTCCAACAAAAGGCATTAATTGGTTTGGGTGCCATCTCTCGCATTGTTAGACATTTATGATGTGAGATTTGGGTTATGGGATTTAGAAACTTGCTTCGAGAATGAAAGCTATCAAGTGGTTGATTGAGGACATGCCTCCTTTCCTTATAAGAAGTATTAAATGGTTTTATGTATGCAAGACATGTTCTTGTTTTAAAATATACTGCCTACGTATTAAAATGGTAAGACTCGGGGTTTTTTATCCACCAGACATTTATTGTTCTGACTCCCTCCTCATTACAACACAGGTTAAAGACGGAGCGATGACCGTGATGATGCTTGAAGTGTTGGATCTTATATTTTGATTAATGATAAGAAATTCAACCGACACGAAGATTCATGAATCTATGACAAAGAACTATGAAGACCGGACTCAACAATATAAAGTATGGTTCATATATATATTGTTTAGAGTCAAAGTCCAGTTTTAGCTAGTTAAAATATATCCTTAAATAGTTCACAAAAACAGACAAGCATGAAAATTTTTATTTTCAGAAATAAGCTTTTATATGCATGAAACTTCTAGGTCAGTCGACTAAATCAACCCACTCTGTCGACTGAACCTATGTACATGCATATATATATATATATATATCTATATATATATATATATTGAATACTCTTAGTCGACTAAATATTCAAGGACCCGACTTTACAAAATATTCAGTCGACTAAATCAAAATTTCAATCGACTAAATATGTATATTTTGCATTTTTTTTCTCTGTTTTAATTTAGTTGACTAACTATGAATATTCAGTCAACTGAATATGTTCTAACCATCAATTTTTCGAACTTCCTGAAGATATATCTCTCTTCAGCGGAGTAGAATCTCTTCCAAGAAGAGTCGTAACAATTTCTTTTCAACAATACTTTTAACTAGGAGTTGCAACTCTATAATCTCTATATACACATACTCAATTCAAGATTAAATTAACAATTCTAATGTTATTTTCATACTTTCTTGAATTCTAAGTTTCTTGCTTTGTTGCTTGAATATTTGAGAAATCATATATTTATTTCTCTAATTCTAAAGCAATCTAATCTTCCTTATCTTCACGTACACATAATTACACATATTATACTTAAGGAAAATATTATTGGAAAGGTGTACTTCATTTGACAAATCTGTGTTGTAATAATAGCACGCAAAATCAAGAAAACATTTCATTTATATCCAAGTCCTGTTCGGTTGCTCAGGCGGGAAAATCCTGTCTGGTTGCTCAGGTGATCAAAGTTCTATTCGGTTGTTAAGGTGGTGTAAACCTATTCCTCCGGGTTAAGTGAGGGTTGCTTGTTTAAATTCAGAAGGAGTCTGGAACTGGACGTAGAACGAGAAGTTCGAACCAGTATAAATTTTTTTGGTGTCATTTTACTCTACTACTATTTTTGTTTTATAGTTACTTTACGCACTAGTTAATAAGTTTAGTATATGCTCCATATTACATGATCCTACAGCTTAGCATTACTTTCATTTGGTATTAGAGCAGGGGATTCTAGGGATCGTAACTACATCCTAGAATAAATGGCCATAAAGAGATCTAGTCATGACAATAGGAAGATGAAGAGCAATAAAGAAGAATCAAAGGAGCAAACAAACAAATGCATTATGGCTAAACTCAGATCACAATAGGTATGCTTAGATTCTTTATATAACGATCTTTTGTTAGCGCATGATGAATTATTAAAAGATTGTAAAACTTTGAATAAAGTTAATAGAATTGCTTTAGCTAAGTTAAAAGATTGTGAGCAAGAAATTTCCAATTTAAATTTTTAGTAAACAAACTAAATGTTTTGAAAATACTGTAGAACTTATTTTACAAAAAGATTTCTTACAAAAAGAAAATTAGCAGTTAGAAGATAAAATCAATTATATTTTGGTGGAAATCAATGTTCTGCAAAATAAAAATACCTTTTCGGAAAATTCTTTAAATAATTCTAGCTCTTTAAATTTGTCTCTTGAAAAAGAGAATGAATCTTTAATTAAAAAGAATTTAGAATTATCTAAAGAATGCAAGATAATAAAAGATAACAATAATATTTTGCAAAAAAGTTTATAATTCAAAAGCAAATTTTGAATCATTAAATAAAAATATCATTAATATTAATAAAGGTAAAAATATCTTATCTTCCTTAGTTACAAATTCGAAAGCACACAATGATAAAAGGGTTTGGGCTATAAACAAGTTAAAAGTAAAAATAATACTAAATATGCATTCTTGTATGCCAATTTTAGTGATAGTACTAGTAAACAAGATGGTTTTAAAACCAATTACAGTCATAATAGTACTTTGTTTAGAAAAAAATAGAAATTATATTTTCAAGTACTAAGCTAATGACTAATAGTATTAAGATATGGATTCCATCTAATATGAATGATCATGATAAACAACTTTATATTAGAAACTACTATGAAAGTGTTATATGTAATGAAAACTATACCTATAAAGGATCAACCACACCCAAATGGGTATGGTTTCCTCAAAATTAGAATATTATAAGAAACTTGGGTATCACGTGCTTTAAATATTAATTTTTTTAATACCTTAGATTATAAGTGGTTGTTATTTTTAAATTGTTTCATTATTTTTTTAGAGGGTACAACCACACCTATTTTGGTAAGGTTTTTATCCTATGATTAACCCTTGAACCCTAACATAGTAAGAGGGTACCAAATTGATTATTATTTATTGCAGGGAAAATGATAGATTTTGGAATTTTAAAAGATGTTTCATATATATAATAGAATTATTTTGGCATATAAACTCTCCTTTTTGTCGACGACAAAGGGGAAGAAAAGATATCGCTCTAACACTATTTGCAGCAGGAATAAAAGCATAAATTCCGAGTGAGAAACTGAAAGATAAGGCTAGCATATATTCAGCACAGATATAGAACTACAGAGCAATATTGTCGAGATTCATTCATATCACAAATGGAGTTGTCATCATCAAAAAAGGTAGAATGTTGGATCTTATGTTTTGATCAATGATAAGGAATTCAAACGACATGAAAATTGATGAATCTACGACAGAGAACTACGAAGACCGAACTCAACAATATAAAGCATGGTTCATACATATGTTGTTTAGAATCAAAGTCCAGTTTTGGCTATGTTAAAATACATCCTCAAGTAGTTCACAAACGCAGAAAACCACGACAAAATTTATTTTCAGAAATATGCTTTTATATTGATGAAACTTCTAGGTCAGTCGACTAAATTAACCCCTCAGTCGACTGAACCTGTGTACTTGCATATATATATATATATATATATATGTATATTTTAAATTACTCTTAGTTGACTAAATATTCAAAGACTTGATTAAATTCAGTCGACTAAATCATAATTTCAATCGAATGAATATGAAAATTTTGCACAATGTTTTCTCTGTTTTAATTCAGTCGACTAACTATGAATATTCAATCAACTAAATATGCTCCAACTGTAAATTTTTTGAATTTCCTGAAGAGACATCTCTCTTCAACGAAGAGGAATCTCTTCTAGGAAGAGTTGAAACGATTTCTTTTCAACAGAACTTTTAACCAGGAGTTGCAACTCTATAATCTCTATATATACGCACTCAATTCAAGATTAGATTAATAATTCTAATTCTATTTTCATACTTTTCGTGAATTCTGAGTTTCTTTCTTTATTTCTTGAATATTTGAGCAATCACGTATTTATTTATCCAATTCTAAAGCAATCTAATCTTCCTTATCTTCATGTACACACAATTACACATATTATACTTGAGGAAAAGATAATAGGAAGGGTGTACTTCATTTGACAAATCTGTGTTGTAACAAGAGCATGCAAAGTCAAGTAAACATTTCATTTATATCGAAGTCCTGTTCGGTTGCTCAAGCAGGAAAATCCTATTCGGTTGCTCAGGTGGTCAAAGTCCTATTCGGTTGCTTAGGCGGTGTAGACCCATTCCTCCAGGTTAAGTGAGGGTTGCTAGTTTAAATCCATAAGGAGTTTGGGAATGGACGTAGAACGGGAAGTTCGAACCGGTATAAAAATCTATGGTGTCATTTTACTTTACTACTATTTTGATTTTATAGTTACTTTCCACACCAGTGAATAAGTTTAGTATATATATTCCATATTACATGATCCTATCGCATAGCATTACTTTCATGAAGGTGGAGTGCCTCAAGCTTGTGATAATTATTATTATGTTTTATGATGTTTTACGTTGTACCTATTTATTTAGGATAAATGATGTAAAAAATTTTACTTGACAGTTTGATAACGTTTTGTGTTATGACATTTCAAATGGTTTTGAAATAAATGGATACAATTTGCTATTATATTTCATTTCATTCGCTATGAGTTCTGAAAGAATAGTTATTGCTCTACACTGTTACTTCTTTTTCCAACCAATAACTAGCCTTAGAATGGATCTAAGTTATTGTTTTTCAAAAAGGGTTTTCAAAAATTCTTACTATATATAAATACATACCCCTATTTCTTTGAACATACGCGCACACACTAGGTAGTCCTTTTTCTTTCAACTTATAATACTATTTTTGAAAATCGTCAATAAAGATTCAACATATAGATAGTTGATATGGCCGATAATCAATCTTCTTCCAAAATTGGAATCCTTCTCAGTGGAAGACCTCTCATTCATGGATTGTCCGAATGGTTTAAGCAATATCTTAGTACCGTCGATAAATTTCCTATTCCTTCAGCTGCACTAGAGGCACCTGCTTCCCCGTCCACTGATGCAGCACCCCATCCTATCGACTTTCCCAAATCGCGTAAGGGATTTCTTAACATGGGAGGTGTAACGATCCAGAATTTTGGTTATTTGAAATTAGAATATTTAATTGATTTTAATTATTTTTAACTTGAATGTCAAATAAAATGATTTATTGGATAATTTAGTTATTTAATTTTAAAAACTGGTTGAATAATCGAATCTGGAGTTTTAAGATTGTTAAAAATAATTAAAAGGCTTATAAAATTTATATTTATAGTAATGAAGATAAAAGAACTTTTTAAATCGAATTAAGAAGTGATTTGTTCAGTTTAAAAATATATCGTTTAAATTGACATTTAAAAATAGCCTTTCGGTGCACTGTCTCGGAATTCGACCAAACTAGTTCTATTGGATCCCAATAGTATATTATTTTCAGATTTCAAATTCTGTAATGTTTGGAATTATCGTTTGGTCGTACGGGATATAACCGCGCTGAAATTTATATCGAAAATTCAATATAATAATTGGGTCCAAAAAGCTATCTTCTCTATATGATCAAATTAGGACTCGAAACCTTTTCCATTGCGTTCAGAATAGGGCTATAATATTGTAAATGCCTAGCGGCATGCCTCGATAGGAGTATAAAATTTTAAGTTGCTTAAATCGAGTTATTTAAAAATTAAATTGATATATTGTCAGTTCAACATTTCCTTTCAGCTGAAATGTTCTATCTAATCAGCTTTAGTGATGTGATTGAACCTTTTTCTTCTTCATAACGTTTCCTCCTCCTTTATAATCACATCCTCTCCTCTGGTAAAAAAACACAAGCAAGCGGAAAAAAAAGTAAAGGAAGGAAGAATAGGAGCGGGCCGAGCTTGCCTTCTTAGGTGGGTGTTTGCATTTTATGTAAGTTGTTTTAAAAAAAATAATAATATAATTTTTTAACTCATAAATATCACAATTTATTCATATGAGGTTGAAAAAATACGAAAAGGTAGCATGGGATTCGTAATGAAGTTGGCTTCGAGATAAAATTGCTTTGGAGATTTTTGAAGTCAGTCGGGATTTTTGATTTTTTTTTCAAAATCTAGATGTTCGGAAAGAAAATAAATCAAGGTGAGTTAATCTCACTAAATTTTTTATTACCATAATTAATTTTAAATAGTTAAAATTAATTATTGATTCATTGATAGAATTGATAAATTATTATCAGTGTGATGGATATTATATATAGTAGTATATGTTAGCACCCAAATTGGTCACTAACACCCTTAGAAAGATTGCGTAGAGGGATTAATGAAGAAAGTAAATTAAAACAGAGGAAAATATGTAAATTTCAATGCAGAAAACCAGAACACCAAATTTATAGTGGTTCGGCGTAACTGCCTACGTCCACTTTGAAGTTGATTTCTATTGCTTTCCTTGATAGTTGATTACAGATACAATCCGTTTCCAATTACTCGAATACAATTACAAAATAAAAGATTAAGTCTTGAGTGATGTTGAATGCGGCAGAGTTTCCCCAGTATTCTCTAAAAACCGATCCTTTTCACTATGCCCCTGCCTCTCTATTTATAGACGAAAGTGGGTTGGACTTCCCTGGTGGGCTTGATAGCTGAATACCTCGGTCCAAATCAAGGTGAGTTAATCTGACTAAATTTTGTATTACCATAATTAATTTTAAATAGTTAAAATTAATTATTGATTCATTGATAGAATTGATAAATTATTATCAGTCTGATGGATATTATATATAGTAGTATATATATTGGAGTGATTGATATTCCCACATATATATATCGGATGAGACCCTATGCGCCCCGCATAATAGCAGATGACCCTATATACCGTGATATCTCCCTCAAAGTGGGAGGATATTTTTATGTTTTGCTAACATCTGCTGATGTAGGGAAACAGGTTGGAGGGATCCAATTGAATTCCTTAAAAATGTTGAAATTATTTTCATATTCGGTGATATGATTTGTTTTGAATAATCCATGATAGATTATAGTGGAATTTGAATTTATTGGATGCCATGGTAATACTGGTTAGATTTTGATATTTTTAAATACCAATGATAAATTTTTAAAATATGGAAAGAAATTAAAAAGGAGAATTTGAAGTAAAAATGTTTATAATGAAATTTGGATTAATTAAAAGAAATGAATTTGGGAAAATTAAATAGTTTGATTTTAAAATTTTATGTAATAGTTCTAGGATACGAAAATATAGAGATTTTTGAATAAATGTGAATAAAAGGGTTTTTTGAATAATAGAACTTAAGCGATATTATTTAAGTATAAAAGGATTTATTTTTAAATCGAGATTTAAATAGTTGGAAGAATGAAAAGGGGATTTTGAAAATAAAATATGGGATTGTTGTAGTGGATCTTAAATAAGATTTTTAATTATAAAAAGGGAGGTAGAATCAGAATGTAGTTTGTTTTGGAATATAGTTGGATTATTTTGGGGAATTAATTTAAAAATGTAATTTAAATTAGAAATCGATTAAGTGTTGTGAAACTGTTATAAACAGGAAATGAGACTATATAATTTATAAACAAGGTTCATAAATAAACTGAAGTAATTATCAGCGGAAAAACTGAAATTATAAATTCACGGTGAAGATTTTGTAAGGAGATGGGTAAATTGGTTTAAAAAGAAATGGTAGATTTTTTTTTGAAATGTGAAAAGGCATTTATGGGTTGGGATGTAAATCGAATTGGAAATAAATCGAAAGAACTTTATAGATGTTAGAATGGTTATATGGGTATTGGAAAATATATTTTTATCGAGAAATTCAGTTATTTTAAAAAGGGAAGGATTTCAAGTATTAGCTAGAAAATTTAAAAGTGTCAAAGAATATTTCAGAAAATTAATTACTTAGTTGTTTTAAAATTGTTTAAAGTATATTTTAGTATTAATTAAGTAGTTTTATAAACGGTTGAATTAAGTTAACTATTATTTAAGAATAAATCAATCTTATTATTTTAAAGGAATAAATTATTCAATATTATATAATAACTTTTATTTTAAAGAGTATTCGCCAAAAATTTTACTTAGAAATTATTATAGAAATTTCATAAATATTATTTTGAAAATTATTAAATAAAGTTTTCGGGAAGTAATAGTATACTCGCACGGCATAATCGAAGGCAGTGAGTGCCTGCAGTTAAGTCTTGAATTTCTCTAGGATAGAGACATAACCATTGAGCTGTGAATCCATGGTTTGATACCGTAGTGGTACTTTGCATATTATTTTGAGAAGGGTCTTCAAATATTTTTGAAAAAAACATAGTTTGCGAATATAATAAATTCGATAAGATAAGTATATACTTTCGGATAAAGCGATTTAGTTTATATAAAATTAAATAAAAATGAGACTTGGTGTTTTCAGTGGAAAATGAAGTATTTGGTTGAATGATTGTATTTGATAATTAAATGACGAACTATCAAATCTGTACCCAAAATATAACTTTAGGAATATCTCGGAGAAATACGAGGATTATATGGTGCAGTTACCATTCGAGGTGCTATATTGTACGTACAAACTCGTTTTGTTCTTCTAGGACGATGATAAGGAAATCCGTCCACTAATGGTTAGGAGGTGATCTCTGATCTTATTTCATCTGTTTATTTCCTAAAGAACCGGGGTTGAGTTTACCAGAAATATCGAACGTTGTTTTGAAGAGATAGGGATCGGATAAGCTATCCGAAAACACACTTCAATCCAACGAGTATATTTTGATGTGAAGCAAGGGCATGGAGTCGAAGATGGAGCAGTGAAGTGCAAGGGCTAATCGCTACTAATCCTGAGGATTATTCCAAAATGGATGTAGTAGAAATAGTGCATCTGGTTCCATTCGGACCTAGAACAGACTTGTATGGATGAATTCAATTAGTACATTGTCATTGGAGGAGCATTCTAAGTGAAATTCCTTAAAACGTAATCATAGCCTCAAGCCTCATCAACCGAGAATGACTGAAAAGCAGAGGAGATGCAGCAAGGCTAAGTGGGTAGCACCCAATTATGGTATGTTTATCACCTTTCTAGATACCCTTGGATATTATTACTACGATACTTGGAAGGAGCTCGGAAAAGGGTAGGAACACCAAGGATGAAAGCATATTTGGTCTATCTAGGTTAAGGGAAGACCGTTTTTGTGTTGCAGGGGATCCCGGCATGGTCCCCGGTATGCTGTTCTAGACATGTACTATGACAGGTGAACCCCAATACCTAGTCATTCGTATGTAATCCATTCTCCAATACATGCCTTTACGGGTTTAATTGTAAAGCCTTCTATGCTGGAATTTACCTAATATAACAATTTCAGCTATTTGAGTAAGTAGACACTTTATAATATCAGAGGATTTGATATGAAATGTTTTGGTTATCATCTAAAAACCCATCATGTTTATTTATGGCGTGGTCTTACGAGATACCTTTAATTTTCAAAGGATTTTGATAACCCTTTAATAATTCAATTTGAGTGTGTTTTCTCACGCTGGTTTTCCAGACTGATTTGGATGTTATTTTATTATAATGCTTGGGTCAGACCGAGTATTACAAATACATGATAGGATGCTATGGAGCTCAGGAGATGGGTTGGATGGTGAAGACGTATTATACATATCTGGTTTATATTCCCCTGTGTATTATAGGCTGTATAATTACCTTTTGTAAGGACAATTTATTATAAATGCCCGTTATTGTGGTATTGATTTGTGTTGTACTCTGATGATGTAATGTATAAATAACAGATATAGTTCTTATTGTATAAAGACTAGTTGTTATCTATTATATATTGTTCTGCTGTGATTGTGAGATTCTATGTCTTGTTCTGTTTTTCTTCTTCTACCCCTTTCTACTTTTCCCTAACGATCTGGTATTTCCAGCATTCGATTGTTCGGCATATGTAATACACTGTATGTATTGATGTCGATTTTCGAAAGTCGAAAATCCGGGCCGTCACAGGAGGGAAGATATACTTTTGAACCGAGGGATATTTGAAAGCTAAAGCATGGGTTAGCGAATGCGAGAAAATATTTAGGGAACTTGGTTAGGAAGATCAACTAAAGAGGAGGATGGTAGCTTGGCACGTCAAAGTAGCTTTAGATTGGTAGAGCTTGGTAACCGAGGAAAACGCTAGAAGGATTTTCTCATGGGATAAATTCAAAAATAGATTTGAGATAAGGTTTATGTCTAAGGTAGAAGCGAGTCTACAACTAGAGAAATTCATTTAGCTGAGGCAAAGAGACTCTACTCTAAAGAAGTACATAGCTAAGTTTATAGAGCTGGCTAAATTCGGGATGAGCTTAATAGATACATCTATGAAAAAGGCCATGAAGTTCGTAAAGGGAGTAAATTCCCCACTAAGAGAATAGTTGTTGACCCAAGTACCCATTGGTGCCACGTATGAGATGTTGGTGGAGATGGAAATGCTACTCATGGTGAATGTGGACAATAAGCAGGCATAAAAAGAGAAGGCTACACCTACCATAAAGCAATGAGGTTTTAAGAAGAACCTTTTGGGCTAACAAGAAGTCAAAGAGGAAGTTTAAGAAGGATGGTAAGGTGTGCAAGCGATGCCATACGAAAGGTCATGAGGCTAAAGATTGTAGGGTGAGTCTATGAACAAGCTTTTAAGGGGAAGTGCTTTAATTGCACGAGGAAGGAAACCTCAAGAATCAATGCTATAAGTTGGCAAAGGAAGGATCAAGCCGAAAAGCTTATGCTATTAAAGCCTGCCCCATTGCAAGTAGACCATCGAGAGACCAAGGGTAGGCAACATTAGAAGGTATAACTCTTATTTTAGGGGTTATAATTTGTACCCTATTTGATTCAGGGGCATCACATTCCTTTATAGCTGGGAATATTGTAAACTTCTTAAACCTTCCAACCCAGGTTGTCGCTAGCCCAATATTGGTCTCTAATCCTATTAGAGGATCAACACATCTCTCTCTTATTTGCGACGACACAGTGTTGGACATATATGACGTTGATTTCATATATAATGTGTACGTTCTAAATTTTGAGGGGTATGGATTGGTTAAAATATTATGGAGCAACTCTTGATTGTAGCAAGAGGGTTGTACGATTAAGAAGTTGTGGAGGACGTGACCTAGAAATTCTTTGTACACCCCCAGATTTAGTTGAGTGGATCCATCTATATTTACTAAATCTATCTTTTGGAGAGCCATTATCCATACCCATAGTTTATGAATTTCCTAATGTCTTTGAGTTTGTCTCAGTTCTTCCAATGAGAAAGAGTGATCGAGTTCCGAATAGATTTGGAGAAGGACGCAAGGCCAGTTGTCCTTCCTTTAAGACACATGGACTCCAAAGAAAGAAGATAATTGGATAAGCAAATATCTGAGCTAATAAAGAAAGGATTCATCCGTCAGAGTACTTCGGAGTGGGGAGCACCCATTGTATTTGCCACTAAGGCAGATGGTTCATTGAGACTTTGCGTCGACTATAGGAAATTAAACAAGTTGACAAGGAAGAATAGTTACCCTTTACCTAGGATAGACAACTTGTTCGATTAGCTTGATGGAGCTAAAGTATTTTCTCGACTAGACTTAGCAATCTGATTCCATCAGTTGAGGACTACAGAAGCAAGCAAGTCAAAGACCGCATTTCGCACACCGGATGGACTCTATGAGTAGGAAGTGATGCCTTATGGATTGACGAATGCCCGTGCATACTTTGTGGATTTGATGAGTATGGCATTTAGGGAATAGCTCAATAAATTTTTGTTGTGTTCATAATGATATTTTGGCACTTTGGGTAAAGAGGAGCACAAGGACCACCTAAGAGAAGTATTAGGAATCTTAAGAAGGCAATAACTTCAGGGAAAATTTGCTAAATGCCACTTTTGGAGCAAAGAATTTAGATTCCTTAGGCATGTTATTTCTAAGCAAGGACTAGCAGTAGACCCCGTTAAAGTGGAAGATGTTCAAGGATGGAAGACTTCTAGAAATACATCGAAGGTTAGAAGTTTTCTTCAGGTTGGCAAGCTACTATAGGAAGTTCATCTAGAACTTTGTAAGAATTGCAGCCCATTAACCTAATTGACCAAGAAGAACCTAGTCTTTTCTTCGGAGTTAGATGCACTAATGCATCTGAAAAGCTTAAGGAGTTATTTTCGAGTGCACCTGTGCTCATTTTTCTTGACGGGACCAAACCATTTAAGGTTTTCACAGATGCATGTGGCACATGGTAAGGAGTATTTTTAATGCAAGAATGAAATATAGTTGCTTATGTTAGTAGGCAACTAAAGGATCGTGGGAAAAGATACCCATTTTACCACTTAGAGTTGGCAGTTATCGTCCTTGCCTTAAAGATGTGGAGGCATTATCTCTTGGGAGAAATGTTTTAGTTATTAATTAACTATAAATCACTCAAATACTCATTTTTCAAAAAATATTTAAATTTTAGTCAACAGAGATGGATGCAATATATGCATCACTCGACTTTAGTATTTAATACTTCCTTGAAAAAGGGAACACAGTCGCCAATGCCCTTATCGAAGGTACGCAAACCTAGGTGCTATATATGAATGGAAGCAGTTGTTGTTCCTCTCAAATATTAGCTTCCAATTGACAACGGAACCCATCCAAGGGTTTTTAGCAGTTATGGAATTTATGCCAGCCTTGATAGACCGCATAAGGCTCAAGCAAGTGAAGGAAGAGAAGTTAGTGGAGATTTTGAAAAATTCGAGGAAGGGAGAGAAATTTCCCCATGCTAGTAGGTGTTCCATTGATCAGAAATAATGCTTAATAAGGGATGGATGCCTTTATGGTCCAATGGTTGATAGTTTGTTGATAGAGGTGCTTATGGAATGTCACTACTCAAAGATGACCATTGTAACGATCCAGAATTCCTGCCATTTGAAATTCAGATATTTAATTGATTTTAAATACCAACAAGTAAAATTTATAAGTCGGATAATTTATTTTTCGAATATTTAGATTTAATTGGATAATTAAATCGACAATTTAATATTTGAAATTGCATAAATAATTAGAAATTGGGTGTAATGTGATTAAAAATGATTTATAAAGTTATAATAAATCATATTGGAGTTAGAACAATGTTTGTGAACTTTTAAAATTGAATTAAAAGTTAATTTGTGGAAAATTGAATATTTTAATATTTAATCGATTAGTGAAAATAGTCATTTTTCAAATAGTCCCGGATTTCGACGAAACCAATTTCATCGAATCCGTAATGTTGTATTATTGTATGATTTCAAATTTCATGTCAATCGGATTTACGGTTTGTCCGAGGCAAGCCAAAACGCATAGAAATTCGTTTAATCGATTTAATTTAAATTTGATCGTTTATTTCGTAACTCGCACAGATTATCGAATTAGCCTCCGAAACCTATTCCATTGTGTCCGAAACACGGGGTAAACCCTAGAAACGCCAGTCACCGTGCGGGATTTGGAGTTCGGAAAATTTTGGGTGAATAGTGTTTTTGGAAATTTTCTATAAAAGGCCTCTATCATTCACAAAATTGCGAAAACCTAGCCCTAACTTTGTAGCCGCCAGTCTCCAATTCAATGGCCGAAATCTTCAAACTTTCCTCTTTAATTTTTTTTCCAATCTGTAGACAGTTAGGAAAATACTTCAACTACAACATTGTAGAGAACCTCGAGCTCTACACGATCAACGGCGATGATCGATTTTTGAAGTGTGGATCGTTGGCAACTTGTGTACGAAGTCGTCGCGCTCGAGTTCAAAAATGGAGGCCATTGAGCGACCGGAATTCATGGCATTTGGCACGGAAGTCGAGGTGGAGTGGGGCTTCGAAACGACATCATTTGATCGTCGTGAAGTCGAGCATTGGGGTCGCGTAAATTCAAGAAACAACGGCTTCAAATGGGTTCTCGGTCGCGATTATTCACCTGGGGATGAAGATGCGTTCGACGGCACTGATCCTAGGGTTTGATAGCAAAGGCCTTGATCAACTGTAGGGTTTTAAAATTTAAAATAAAAAAAATGTAAATTGATTTATATTGATTCATGAATGTTTAAAACACTAACTTTTTCATACGAGGTCAAAAACGCACGAAACGACTTGCGTTGGAATCGTATGGATGAGCACTACGCAACGGAACTGGATTGGAGTCGTTTGGAGCTAGTTTGAATTTCAGGTAAAATTAAACGCGTGTTCAATTTTATTCGAAATAAAACGCTACAACTATTATCGGAAACTCAAGGTGAGAACTTCTCACTCAATCGAATTGTTTCCATTTAAATTTTAAATAGTTAAATTTAAAACTGCTTGATTGTGTGGTTGGATGATAATTATTATCTGTTGTATTGAAATAGACCCTATACGCCGTATATTAAGCGGATGTTATTTATTAAAAACATATACCGCGATAATTCCAACTTGTATGGAATTGGTATTATATACGTATTTGGAGTTGATTTTGCTGCATTATATAGTGGATGAGACCCTATTGCGCCGCATAATAGCGGATAATATTTCATAAATCCCATATACCGCGATATTCCGTCTCGAAGCAGAATTGGTATTGTGCTAACATCTTTAGATGCAGGGAAACAGGTTAGAGGGATCCAACTGGATTCCTCAAATGGTTGAATTGGTTTCAATGTTGTGTGTTGATCTATTTATTGATCTATTTATAATCTGCGTGGTTATCTTTGTGATTGAAATCTTTAAAGGCTAAAATTTAGCCGAATATATTTTTGTTATCATTAGGTGCCGAAAATAAATAAAATTGGATTTCTGAAAATTTAAGTTGAGAATTCATAATAAAATTTAATTTTGAAATTGATTCATTTTAAATAAATAAACGTTGAAATCTTTATGTTATAAAAATTTTGATTTTTGTGAAATATAACAAAAATGTGATTTTTGAATTAAGTAGTTGATTAATTTATAAAATTGTTCAAATTGGGATTTTTGAATTATTATAAATGATTTATATAAAAGATTTATAAAATTGATATTTATAAATTAAAGTATTGGAATTATAAAACGAGTTTTTATAAGTGTTAAAATGAAGTATAAACGGATTTCATAAGTGGATGAAATCCATAGATTTATAAATTGTGAAGTTATGAAATGAATGGATTTTTGTAAAATAAAAGATTTATAAGTAATTAACTTATAAACTGGGTTTTGGCGTGTAAATGGGATATGGATAGAAATTTGTTAATAAAGTGATTTTATTAGTTAAAGTTGTTATAAAGTATAAATGGAATTTATAAGCTTTGTTTAATAAATCCGAAATCAATTGAATTTGATAAATTAAGCATAGAAGTTTATTAAAGGAAATATATCCACGATTTGGACAGTGGAAAATCCTTTAAATAAAATATGTAGAAATTGCTTTTGGTTAATGAAGTATATTCATGATTTTGGACGGTGAATAATATATTAAAGAAATATTTTAGGAAAGTGATATTTTAAATAGAATTAAAACGATTTAAAGATGTTTTAAATCGTATTAAGTGTCGAAACCCTAGATTTCAACATTCATTGTTGAATTAGACGTTTTCGAGAAATAGAAGGAAATGGTGGACTATAGCACTGTTGTTATAGTAAATGATTTCCGAAAGGAAAAGTTTTGTGTAGTATTGGGATTTATATATCTATCTTAATTTCGAATCCCTATACTAGTGATTTTGGGTTGTTGTAACGATGTTTTACGCAACATTCGTTTTGACTCAAATAAATGTGTTTAAGAGAATGGTTTCCTTAAAGAATAAAATATATACTTAATTTGGATTTAAGTATATTTAATATTTTCCAAATGTTAAAAATAAATGAATTGTGAATTACTTATTATTGAATAAGTATGGAAATGTTTTCCAATATGAAGTCAATGTTTTGAGATTATATCTTTTAAAGATAAATTGAAAGTGAATAATTGAAATCGATTTGTAAAATCGTATAAAAAGTGAATATTTGGAAATGTAAATTCACAATGGAAATTTATAAGGGAAATTTGCTTTAAAAATAAACATTGATTTATTTTTAAAAAGCGTGGAATAAATTTACGGATTTGGAACGTAAATTTAATAAATCGGTAAGGATTTATTTGATTGGTTTAAATGAACCATTTTGAAATGAAAGTTGTAAGGGTGTAAATTGATATGAAATTGGTTTTCAAATGGTTGAAGTGTGGAAAATATATATCTTATAAAGATATTTTTAAAAATAAATAATTTGGGGAAATTATTTGAAATCGGGTGATGTTGTGAATATTGATTGATAGTTAAATAACCTACTATCAATATTGACCATTGAGTGGCTATTTGTTGTGAATTGGTTGAAATTGAATGCTACACTTATTTTTAAATTATTGCGCTCTTTATTCGGATTACCCATTCCGAATAGTGATACGACGTAATGGATAGCAATGAAGACCGGGTATTTGTGAAAATGATAGGATGACCTATCGATTGTCTCTGCACCGCTAGCTACTGTATGGAGATTTCCTTTGTGATGGGAAATTCGATCGGGATTGTGAATACCCGGATTGCAAGGGCTTCTTTTGAAGTGCCTTCAGTTCTGTTCGAACCCGGAACAGACTTGTATGGTTACATGTTTGACATTACATTTTGAGATATAAAGCACATTTCTTTCAAATACATCTCTGTTGGTGGCGGAGAATTTATTCTCTTAGCTTAACACCCTTCTCTGAGACGTACGAGCTTAGAGGTTTTGTAGTTGAAGGTTATCAGCGATATATTCCCAATTTGGTAATGTGGCATGCTGAGTGTTGTTGTGTGATGAATATTTATTGATTATTTGTTGGTCAAAGCGTGGCTTTGTAAAAAAGCGTGGCTTTGTGGACGAGACTTCATCAGACCTCACACCCCGGAAATGGTCGAAACAGGAATATGCGGTAAGGTTATGAGGGTCGTTCCCTTTAGGGTATGTCATTTCCTTCTGGAAAAGGGTGGTGTCAGGTATGGAGCCCTGATGCTTAACCTATGTGGTTGCTCCAATCTCATTTTTCTGTGTGGTTGTTGCTTGGTGGTAGAGGGCGCTCGGATAAAGGTCCCAAAGGACCGGGGAGTGGCATACTCAAGTAGTAGTTACCTAGTTACAGAGGTAACCCGGCCTTGTGTTGGCAGAGATCCGGTCAGGTTCTCGGGACGTCCCGCCAGAGGCGATCCCATGTGGTAGTAGGAAGTTCCTTAGCCTGACCATTTGTTGGAAAATCCAAAGAAACAATACGAGCCCTGTACGGTTTTAGTTGTATTACGTGCCATGGAATGTGGCGGTAACATGCTATTGAACATGGTAGCTATAGTAGGCATACGATAATGGTCGTATGTTGGCTAAGATTTATATTCTATTTTCGAAATGCTTTCTACACTATGCACTAATAATAATATCAAAAATGATTTGTTTTGCGTAGTAAGCATCTTTGACTATCATAAGGAGAAATCCCCTCCAATTCTGCGTTTGCATTGTGTGCGTGCGGGGAGGCCTTATGGTAGTTTCATTTTCCAAAAGCATTGCGGATATTTTTTCACTTCCATCGTTGTTGTTGTTTTAAAGGATAAATAACTGTTTTAAGTTCTCACACCAGTCCCATGACTGACCTGGAGTTTATTGTTATCTTCCTAAACTCTGGGTGCCCATAATTTTCCACACGGGCAGTCTAGAGTCAGGTTATCAGGTCATTCTGGATTCAGAAGGGCTATGGAGCTCAAGTGGCGAGCTGGATGGAGAGACGTATTACTTGTATATGATATTATCTTTCCGCTGTAAATTTCACTTGTAAGGACATGTTTGTATAACTGTCCATTGTTTGTTGTATTGTATATCGTTGTTGTACACTCTGGTGTAATATAATGTAATAACTGAGATAGTTCTTTTGTTTTAAAGATTATTCATTTATCTATTATATGTTGTTCCGCTGCGATATGTGAGATTCTGATTTTGTTTCTGTTCTGTTTCCTTATTTCTTCTATCTTTTTCTTCTACCTCTTCTTTTTAACCATAATAGTTTAGTTTTCCGACATTCGATTATACGGCATTTGATACAGTGGACGTAAGAATGCCGACCCTCGGATCTCGACAAAAATCGCGTATGTTACATGTGGTATCAGAGCATATGGTTAAGTGACAACCTTGGCTCTGTTGGGGATTACTCATTAGAGATAGAGTCAGTAGTACTCTAGAATGAGTTTGAGTGTAATAATAAATATGAGCGCGTATTTGTTAGTGAATATGAAATTGTTTTGTATTGTGTTGACTTATCGGTTGATTGTTTATAAATTTTGGTCGATGCAGTCTAGCTAACTGAATCGATAGGGGTTTCTAAACTCTTAAACGAGATAAACCAACATTGTATTATTTTAAATTGGGTAAATGAAATAATTTTACCTCGATTATATTTTATATATAAAGGAATAATTTTTCATTATTATCAAAATGTATGTGAAATTGAATTGTTTGATTGTTGAAAATGTAAGAAAAAAATATATAAGTAAAGGGAAATAGTGAAATTGTATAAGTAAAAGATTTATAAATGTGATTTATAATCTAAAAAAAAATTTCCAGAGAAGTGTTTTGAAAGGATTTGATATTTTGGAAAATTGTTTTGGAGAAATTAAAGCTCTAAACTCTTTTCGGTCGTTGGAAAATAATTTCGATGATGATCGCGACATCATTGGTGTTAATTTTTGGGTTTCCAAAAGAGAAATTGCTGCCAGATTGTTTTAAATTAAAGTTGTTTGGAAAATTTGGGTTTGGTTTTGAAAATTCAAAAGATAATTTGAATTGTTTTCAATATTGGTTTTGAAAGGTTGAAAAGACAATGGAATCCTATTTTAAATATTTATCGAATTGGTAAATGAGTTGGTAACTTTATACAATTTAAATTATGATAGAATAAATTTAACCTAAAGGATGGAGTTAAATGAAGGTAAGTATAAGTGAATCAATTAAATAAAGTGAATTTAAAGAAAGGTCTAAGGAGGCTAAGTGAAACGATTACTTAAAGAAAATTTATTAAGTTAAAAATAAATTTGGGTTAGTAACTTGGAAGTGAGTTTGAATTATGAAAATAAAATTGTGAATGGATGAATAAATTTACAATTGCAACTAAATGTAATTGAAATTGAATGTTGAAATGGAATATAACTTAAGTAATGTTGAATGAAGTTGATTTGGTACCAAAGTAAAATGAGTAAAGTGATAAATATGAACTTGAGTTATAAAAATGAAATTCAACTTGAAATGTTAAATGAATTAGCAATTGAATTAATGAATGAATGAAGTGAATGTAAATCAATTGAATGTAAATAAATTGATATGGAATAATGGATGTAAGTGCTAATTCATTAAAGCTAATTAAATGTGTTAAACCAAATTGAAGGTAAACAAAGTGAATAAATTCGGTTGTGTTGAATATACATTGTTTATTATTTGATTGCTAATTGATTGTATGTAAATTCATTAAGTGTTGATGAAATTGAATTAGTGAAATTGAAAGCTAAAGTAATTGAATCCAAATTGGAAGTAAATGAATACGAACTGGATTTGATTTGAATTGAATGTGGACCAACTTGAATGTAAATTAGTGAATGTAAACCAATTGAAAATGAATAATTGAATGTCGTTGAATATGAATTGGTTGTAAACAATTACAAGCAATGTTGAAATCATATAAGTTGCTTATAAACCTTGTTTGGTATGCATTTCTTTTAAATGCATGGGTTGTAGTTGTTTAAAAGAGTAAAATGTTAATAACTTCTTATGTATACCACTTACATGTTTATATTGAGTAAGTACAGGTACCGGGGCTACCGTTAGCGAGATTTTCGTTGCGTAAAATGCTAAATAAATAACTGCTTTGCTTAAAAATGCTAAAAAGGTACGCCTACGCAATAAAATAGGAAATATGAACTGTTTTTCGACCGTGTGGGTCGATGTATATATATTTATATCTACTGTGATATTGTAAAAGCTCCTCCGTACAAAGGAGGTTATGGCGAAATTTTTTGAAAATTTAAGGCGTTAGAAAATTTTCGGAAAATTTTGGAATTTTTTTGTGAAAACTAAGTTTTGATTTGAAGTCAAAGGTTAAACGATATAGTTGATTTTGAAAAAGATAACTATATATGGATTTGAAAATATTAGTGAAGTTTTTTAAGAAGTTTAACTATTGAATTTTGGAAAAGTTAAACACTTAAGAGATTTGTAAATCAAATTTGAACGGTTTGTTTTGAAAAGTTAATGGATTTCAAAACTCTTTCTTACGTGGTAATTTCGAGGACGAAATTCTTTTAAGGGGGAAGTTTGTAACGACCCGGAATTTCTGCCATTTGAAATTCTGATATTTAATTAATTTTAAATATCAACAAGTAAAATTTATAAGTCGAATAATTTTTTTTCCGAATATTTAGATTTAACTGGATAATTAAATCGACAATTTAATATTTGAAATTGCGTAAATAATTGGAAATTGGGTGTAATGTGATTAAAAATGATTTATAAAGTTATAATAAATCATATTGGAGTTAGAACAATGTTTGTGAACTTTTAAAATTGAATTAAAAGTTAATTTGTGGAAAATTGAATATTTTAATATTTAATCGACTAGTGAAAATAGTCATTTTTCAAACAGTCTCGAATTTTGACGAAACCAGTTTCATCAGATCCGTAATGTTATATTATTGTAAGATTTCAAATTTCGTGTCAATCGTATTTACGGTTTGTCCGGGGCAAGCCAAAACGCATAGAAATTCGTTTAATTGATTTAATTTAAATTTGATCTTTTATTGCCATAACTCGCACAGATGATCGAATTAGCCTCCGAAACCAATTCCATTGTGTCCGGAACGCGGGGTAAACCCTAGAAATGCTAGTCACCGTGCGGGATTTGGAGTTCGGAAATTTTTGGATGAATAGTGTTTTTGGAAATTTTCTATAAAAGGCCTCTATCATTCACAAAATTGCAAAACCCTAGCCCTAACTTTGTAGCCGCCAGTCTCCAATTCAATGGTCGAAATCTTCAAACTTTCCTCTTCAATTTTCTTCCAATATGTAGACAGTTAGGAAAATACTTCAACTACAACATTGTAGAGAACCTCGAGCTCTACACGATCAACGACGACGATCGATTTTTGAAATGTGGATCGTTGGCAACTTGTGTGCGAAGTCGTCGGTTCGAGTTCAAAAATGGAGGCCATTGAACAAGCGGAATTCATGGCATTTGGCACGGAAGTCGAGGTGGAGTGGGGCTTCGAAACGACATCATTTGATCGTTGTGAAGTCGAGCATTGGGGTCGCGTAAATTCAAGAAGCAACGGCTTCAAATGGGTTCGCGGTCGCGATTATTCACCTGGGGATGAAGATGCGTTGGATGGCCCTGATCCTAGGGTTAGATAGCAACGGCCTTGATCAACTGTAGGGTTTTAAAATTTAAAATAAAAAAATGTAAATTGATTTATATTGATTCGTGAATGTTTAAAACACTAACCTTTTCATACGAGGTCAAAAACGTACGAAACAACTTGCATTGGAATCGTATGGACGAGCACTGCGCAATGGAACTGGATTAGAGTTGTTTGGAGCTAGTTTGAATTTCGGATAAAATTAAACACGTGTTTAATTTTATTCGAAATAAAACGCTACAACTATTATCGGAAACTCAAGGTGAGAACTTCTCACTCAATCGAATTGTTTCGATTTAAATTTTAAATAGTTAAATTTAAAATTGCTTGATTGTGTGATTGGATGATAATTATTATCTGTTGTGTTGAAATAGACCCTATACGCCGTATATTAAGCGGATGTTATTTATTAAAAGCATATACCGCGATAATTCCAACTTGTATGGAATTGGTATTATATATGTATTTGGAGTTGATTTTACCGCATTATATAGCGGATGAGACCCTATTGCGCCGCATAATAGCGGATAATATTTTATAAATCCCATATACCACGATATTCCGTCTCGAAGCGTAATTGGTATTGTGCTAACATCTTTGGATGCAAGAAAACAGGTTGGAGGGATCCTACTGGATTCCTCAAATGGTTGAATTAGTTTCAATGTTGTGTGTTGATCTATTAATTGATCTATTTATAATCTGCGCGATTATCTTTGTGATTGAAATCGTTAAATGCTAAAATTTAGCCGAATATATTTTTGGTATCGTTAGGTGCCGAAAATAAATAAAATTGGATTTCTGAAAATTTAAGTTGAGAATTCATAATAAAATTTAATTTTGAAATTGATTCACTTTAAATAAATAAAAGTTGAAATCTTATGTTATAAAAATTTTGATTTTTGTGAAATATAACAAAAATGTGATTTTTGAATTAAGTAGTTGATTAATCTATAAAATTGTTCAAATTGGGATTTTTGAATTATTATAAATGATTTATATAAAAGATTTATAAAATTGATATTTATAAATTAAAATATTGGAATTATAAAACGAGTTTTTATAAGTGTTAAAATGAAGTATAAACGGATTTCATAAGTGGATGAAATCCATAGATTTATAAATTGTGAAGTTACGAAATGAATGGATTTTTGTAAAATAAAAGATTTATAAGTAATTAACTTATAAAATGGGTTTTGGCGTGTAAATGGGATATGGATAGAAATTTGTTAATAAAGTGATTTTATGAGTTAAAGTTGTTATAAAGTATAAATGGAATTTATAAGCGCTGTTTAATAAATCCGAAATCAATTGAATTGATAAATTAAGTATAGAAGTTTATTAAAGGAAATATATCCACTATTTGGAAAGTGGAAAATCCTTTAAATAAAATATGTAGAAATTGATTTTGGTTAATGAAGTATATGCACGATTTTGGACGGTTAATAATATATTAAAGAAATATTTTGGGAAAGTGATTTTTTAAATTGAATTAAAGCGATTTAAAGATGTTTTAAATTGTATTACGTGTGAAAACCCTAGATTTCAACATTCATTGTTGAAATAGACGTTTTCAAGAAATAGAAGGAAACGGTGGACTATAACACTGTTGTTATAGTAAATGATTTCCGAAAGGAAAAGTTTTGTGTAGTATTGGGATTTATATATCTATCTTAATTTCGAATCCCTATACTAGTGATTTTGGGTTGTTGTAACGATGTTTTACGCAAAATTCGTTTTGACTCAAATAAATGTGTTTAAGAGAATGGTTTCCTTAAAGAATAAAATATATGCTTAATTTGGATTTAAGTAAATTTAATATTTTCCAAATGTTGAAAATAAATGAATTGTGAATTACTTATTATTGAATAAGTATAGAAATGTTTTCCAATATGAAGTGAATGTTTTGAGATTATATCTTTTAAAGATAAATTGAAAGTGAATAATTGAAATCGATTTGTAAAATCGTATAAAAAGTGAATATTTGAAAATGTAAATTCACAATGGAAATTTATAAGGGAAATTTGCTTTAAAAATAAACATTGATTTATTTTTAAAAAGTGTGGAATAAATTTACGGATTTGGAACGTAAATTTAATAAATCGGTAAGGATTTATTTGATTGGTTTAAATGAACCATTTTGAAATGAAAGTTGTAAGGGTGTAAATTGATTTGAAATTGGTTTTCAAATGGTTGAAGTGTGGAAAATATATATCTTATAAAGATATTTTTAAAACTAAATAATTTAGGGAAATTATTTGAAATCGGGTGATGTTGTGAATATTGATTGATAGTTAAATAACCGACTATCAATATTGACCATTGAGTGGCTATTTGTTGTGAATTGGTTGAAATTGAATGCTACACTTATTTTTAAATTATTGCGCTCGTTATTCGGATTACCCATTCCGAATAGTGATACGTTGTAATGGATAGCATTGAAGACCGGTGGTGAAGACCGGGTATTTGTGAAAACGATAGGATGACCTATCAATTGTCTCTGCACCGTTAGCTACGGTATGGAGATTTCCTTTGTGATGGGAAATTCGATCGGGATTGTGAATACTCGGATTGCAAGGGCTTCTTTTGAAGTTCCTTCGGTTCTGTTCGAACCCGGAACAGACTTGTATGGTTACATGTCTGACATTACATTTTGAGATATAAAGCAGATTTCTTTCAAATACATCTCTGTTGGTGGTGGTGAATTTATTCTCTTAGCTTAACACCCTTCTCTAAGATGTACGAGCTCAGAGGTTTTTTAGTTGAAGGTTATCAGCGATATATTCCCAGTTTGGTAATGTGGCATGCTAAGTGTTGCTGTGTGATGATTATTTATTGATCATTTGTTGATCAAAGCTTGGCTTTGTAAAAAAGCGTGGCTTTGTGGACGAGACTTCGTCAGACCTCACACCCCAGAAATGGTCGAAACAGGAATATGCGGTAAGGTTAAGAGGGTCTTCCCTTTAGGGTATGTCATTTCCTTCTGGAAAAGGGTCGTGTCTGGTATGGAGCCCTGATCCTTAACCTATGTGGTTGCTCCAATCTCATTTTTCTGTGTGGTTGTTGCTTAGTGATAGAGGGCTCTCGGATAAAGGTCCCAAAGGACCGGGGAGTGGCATACTCGAGTAGTAGTTACCTAGTTACAGAGGTAACCCGGCCTTGTGTTGGCAGAGATCCAGTTAGGTTCTCGGGACGTCCCGCCAAAGGCGATCCCATGTGGCAGTAGGAAGTTCCTTAGCCTGACCATTTGTTGGAAAATCAAAAGAAACAATACGAGCCCTGTACGGTTTTAGTTGTATTACCAGCCATGGAATGTGGCGGTAACCTGCTATTGAACATGGTAGCTATAGTAGGCATACGATAATGGTCGTATGTTGGCTAAGATTTATATTCTATTTTCGAAATGCTTTCTACACTATGCATTAATAATAATATCAAAAATGATTTGTTTTGCGTAGTAAGTATCTTTGACTATCATAAGGAGAAATCTCCTCCAATTCTGCGTTTGCATTGTGTGTGTGCGGGGAGGCCTTATGGTAGTTTCATTTTCCAAAAGCATTGTGGATATTTTTCCACTTCTATTGTTGTTGTTGTTTTAAAGGATAAATAACTGTTTTAAGTCCTCACACCAGTCCCATGACTGACCTGGAGTTTTTTGTTCTCTTCATAAACTCTAAGTGCCCATAATTTTCCATACCGGCAGTCTAGAGTCAGGTTATCAGGTCATTCTGGATTCAGGAGTGCTATGGAGCTCAAGTGGCGAGCTGGATGGCGAAACGTATTACTTGTATATGATGTTATCTTTCCACTGTAACTGTCCATTGTTTGTTGTATTGTATATCGTTGTTGTACACTCTGATGTAATGTAATAACTGAGATAGTTCTTTTGTTTTAAAGATTATTCATTTATCTATTATATGTTGTTCCGCTGCGATATGTGAGATTTTGATTTTTTTTCTATTCTATTTTCTTATTTCTTCTATCTTTTTCTTCTACCTCTTCTTTTTAACCATAACAGTTCGGTTTTCCAGCATTCGATTATGCGACATTTGATACAGTGGACGTAAGAATGCCGACCCTCGGATCCCGACAAAAATCGCGTATGTTACAACCGTTCACCCCAGAGGAGATAAGATGCATAAGGATACGAAGAGGATTTTTTCTTTTGGTCAGGAATGAAGAAGAGTGTATCTATGTTTGTTGCAAAGTGGTTGACGTGCTAGAGAGTAAAAGCTAAGCAAGGGAAGCCTAGATGATTACTATTACCAGTGGAAATTCCAATTTGGAAGTGGGAGCATATTTCGATGGATTTTGTGGAAGGACTGCCTAAAAGTCAGAGGGGCAATTAAGCTATTTGGGTTGTTGTGGTTAGACTCACTAATAGTGCCTATTTTATTCTAGTTAGGAACAATAAAGCTACCACTTCTATCATGCAGGTCTGCATCAAGGAGCTAGTTCAATTGCAATGGAATTCTAGTGAGCATAGTTAGTGATAGAGACCACTTGTTCCCTAGTGAGTTTAGGTGGAGTCTACAAGCAGCTTTGGAAACTTCTTTGAATCTTAGAACTGCATATCACCCACAAACTGATGGTTAAACGGAGAGGGTGAATAGGATTTTGGAAGACTTGTTGATGGCTTGTTTTTGGATTGCGAAGGATATTGGGAACATCACCTAACTTTGGTCGAGTTCGCGTATAATAATAGCGATCAAGCGCCGACTGGTATGGCTCCTTTGAAGCACTTTATGGGAGGCCATGCAAATCGTCTAGTTGTTGGTGGAAAACTACCGAAAAAATATTGGTCAGACCCGATTTGATCCCAGATACCGTGGATAAAGTTAAGTTGATTAGGTTTGAATAAAGGCAGTGCAAGACCATCAGAAATCTTATGCAGATAGAAGAATGAAAGAGCTTGAGTTTGAGGTTGGAGATACGGTGTTTTCCAAAGTCTCCCCTCTTAGAAAAGTGGTTAGGTTTTGGCAAGTCGGGAAACTTGGCGCATAGATTTTTTGGGCCATTCAAACTTTTAGAAAGGATAGGAAAACTTGCTTATCGCATGGAGCTTCATGACAGAATGACAGGAGTCCACAATGTTTTCCACGTCTCACCTTAGAAAATGCCTTCATAACACTACTATTAAAGTTGAGCCTGATCAGTTGGGGGAATTAGAGATGGAGCCAATGGTGTGCCATACCACCGCAAGCTTTGTGGAGCACAGAACTAGGGGACTCTATAATAAAATAGCTAGAGTGGTCCAAGTATAGTAGGGAGACAACATGGTGGAATCACATGGGAAACCAAGGAAAAGATGATGATCCTCATCCAGAACTTTTCATCGGTAAATACTCTCTCCAAAGTTAGGATTTTGGTTGCATCATGGTTGCTAGATTGGATGGTAGGAAATGGCTTCCACACTTTTTCACGGTCACTTTACACTCATGTAGAAATTTTTATGCATGTTTAAGGTATTTTCATACGTACGTGCATGAAATGGTTACACTAATCACATTGCACTTTGGTTGAGTAGATGGTTGTATGGATAACTTGGTTGTGTAACATGGATGTTATTGCGCGTTACGCTGTTCGTCCCTTGAAAGATTTCAGAACGAAATCCTTTTTAAGGTGGGGAAGAGTGTTAATGTAACATTCTCGAATTTTGAACAAGTTTAATTGACAATTTATTTAATTTTTAAAATTAAATTGTGAATTTAATTATGAATTAATTAGAAAATTCTAGAATAAATAAATAAAGTTTGGATTATAAATAGACTTATTTGAAATTTAAGAACAAGTATTTACAAGAAGATTCAAAATGCTTAAAGTTAAATATCTTTGAATTGTTTTAATAATTGGATTGTAAGTAATTAAAAATTATTACTTAATTTTAAAAGAATTAATTTATGAAATTAATTAAAGGTAAATTTATTAGAGTGATAAATTAGAGGTTTATTTATGTATAACTTTATTTTAAATAAAATTTTCTTTTGAAAGATTATGCAAGTATAATTTATATGTATATATATATACACAATGTCTAAGTTTAACAAAAAGGTTTAATGTTGTTTCTTTTAATAAAAATAATAATAATATACACATTTGAATAAAGGTTTGTGAATGTATTTAAAACATAAAAGCATTAAAACATAATAGTTCATCTTGAATAGGATTTGATAATTTGATTTCAAATCATGTGTTATTAAATTGTAAATAAAATATGTGTTTTATAAAAAAGATTGAAAAAAAAACTTGAAACTTAGATCCAAAATTAGAAGGTGTATATGTATGTAAAAGAATTAATACAAAGTTTAAAATATTTATATATATCTTCTAAAATAATAAATAATAAAACATGAACATGATTTGTAAAAATAAAATGAAGCAAGGATTTAAAACTAAATTTTTAAAATTTATTGAACAAAGGACATAAACATAAATATACAAAATTTTACAAATGTGTGATAAGGAAGATCACTAAAGCACAAGTGTAAATGAATGTTACAAGTGGCATTTAAATTTCCTTTTGAAATTGATTTTTCTTTTTTTTAACATATATGAAAAGAAAATATACACAGGCTATTTTCTATTTTCTCAAACCTGAGGCAAAACTGCAAAACAAAGCTCCAAACCAATAAATTAAAACAACTTGAATTTATCTCAAACATAAATAAAGATCAACCTGAATTGAGTAATGCAGTGAAATTCAGAGCAAGAAGCAAGTTTAAATTCTAAACCAAGAAGCTTGGAAATCAAAGTTGAGAATAAATAGCAGATCAACATCTAGTTCTGGAATCAAACTAAAGGATCAGAGTATCAAATGCAAAATAATTTTCAAATCTGAAAGAAAATTTGGAAGCAATCAAGTAGCAATTCAAAATCAAACTAATTCAGCTCAGAATTAAATCAAAGCAGAGATTAAAGCATCAAGTTCAAACTCAAAAACATTGTCTCTGTTTTCTAGGAATCTCAGGTGAGCAACTTCCTCTTTAAAAACCTGATTTGATTTATGATAATTGCAATGCATGTCTGAAATAAGAAGAATTTGTCTCTGTGAATTCATTCCAAGCTCTGTTAGAAAAATTTAATCTACCTCAACCCAAGCAAATTTTAAGTTTTGATTTCTGAATGAAAGTTATTTATATGAGTACAACATCATGTTAAAGAGTAACTCCAAGTGAAAGCATGAAGTAAATGAAGCGGATCATTGTTACAGAAGCTAAACTGTTCCTCTCTGTCTTCATTTTACTGTGAGTAAACTTGATTTTTAAAAAGCTTTAAGTTTATAGTTCAAGATTTATTGAAATTTTGGATTATATGTGCTTCAGTTTGAATACATGTTGTTATGCTCTGTACTCCTCTAATAAACTATATAGGTTGTATATTTGCTTCCATGTTCAATTTACTCTCATCCAATCATTATTGTGCTTAAAGTTTGTAACTGAAACAAGATGGTAAACCCAAATAAAGATTTTAGAAGATGTTTAAACTATCTTGGGAAAAAATAACAACTATACAGTTCTACAGGAAATCAAAGAATAAATTGATAAATTCAATTATTTTAAAATCTAATTCAATTTTATAACTTGAATGGTTAGTAAAATTTATGATTTTTAAAACGAATATGAAGATTTTTAGATTTGTATTTAAGGTGCATTTTGTATATAAAAAAAAATTGCATTTTTACAAATTTCTGGTTATCGATTCAATTTAAACTGTTGAAATTTGTTTTGGAGATAGTTTGAACATACATGATGTTGGGAAAAATATTGAATAATTTTTCAAATTTACGAATTGATCGAACGAATTCCAATTAGGGCTTGTGTTCAGTTTTTTTTAATGTCTGTAGCATAGTGTGATCGGCCTTTTCACGCGACCGAGTTGCACAGAATTTTGGTGGAAGGTTCGCCGATGGGTTTTCGAAGTTTGACCGAAGTGCGAGCGCCTCCGGTGGCGTTTGCGGTGGTGGCGAAACGTGTGACGCCCCACTTCTATACCCACGCTAGACAAGAACACTACGGAGTAATGCTATCGACTAGCACGTAGAATAAGGCTGTTGAGGAGCGACCATCTGTATAATTGCTTTGTGCGAGCATCGATATGTCAGATAGTATAACATGCATTTCTTTATCAAGAGGAAATCCGACATACCGACACAAGCTCAAAACTACTACACAGTGGCTAAAATATCTTCGGAAACAAATATAGAAATAAACATAACACAAATCAGTCACTGATAATTCATATCACAAAGGCGGAAATAGATATGAATATAACACATGAAAGTGTACATCAGAGTAGTGGTCAAACAAGATCCACAATATCAAAAAGAATAGATACAAGTGCTAGACAAAAGAATAAGTATACATCATAGAGTCTGTATCTCAAATGTATACAACAAAAACTACTAATCTAAAGTAGTTAGCCAAAAGTCAGAAGATGGTTCCAGATAGGAAGCCATGAGGAAGCACCTATAATATCTCAGTCTGACCCGAGTATTATTTAATAAGAAAATAATAAACGGATCAGTCTAGCTATAAATATCAGATGAAATGATATAGAACAAGAGATATGACTAAACGTATAATAATCACAATGCCAAGCTGTGATAATAAGTAATTGAAAATCAACAAGAGATTAATCAATATCACAAAATCTTCTTAAAGATAAAAAGGAATGTCATACTCCTAATTTCATTCACCAAGCCACAATAAATGACATATATATCAATGCCAATCGTAAAAGTTGGTGAAACATAAATTCCAGAATTCAACACACGAAATCCAGAAATCACAATCAATGGGAACAACGACGTCGTACAGCGAGACATCCGATGAACCAAAACACAATCAAAGGGAACAACGACGTCGTACAGCGAGACATCCGATGAACCAAAACACAATCAAAGGGAACAACGACGTCGTACAGCGAGACATCCGATGAACCAAAACACAATCAAAGGGAACAACGACGTCGTACAGCGAGACATCCGATGAACCAAAACACAATCAAAGGGAACAACGACGTCGTACAGCGAGACATCCGATGAACCGAAACACAATCAAAGGGAACAACGACGTCGTACAGCGAGACATCCGATGAACCGAAACACAATCAAAGGGAACAACGACGTCGTACAGCGAGACATCCGATGAACCAAAACACAATCAAAGGGAACAACGAAGTCGTACAGCGAGACATCCGATGAACCAAATCACAAAGACATTGCACAATGCTAGTCTAAAACATAAAATGATCGTCATGATCAAAGAGAAGTGTCGATTACAGTAAGCTAGTAAATATATGAGCTTAGCTTCATGTCCCATAACCACTAGCTTAACTTAAATATTTACGAACAAATTGTAGGTCTCCACTAGAAAATTGTCACAAGAGTTTCAATCGAACAAGTCCAAGAATTAACCGACGAAGTAAACGCAAGCGTTTCATACCACTTGTTTTACTAAGCCGTTTAATTAGATTTCTCATACGAGTGAGGTAAAGGTTTGTATATACTAATAGATTAGAAGTCGGTTTGAGAAAACGAGCTTTGTAATAAAATAGTGTTGAAATCATTTGAAGAAAGAGTTTTGATATTTTCTACTAGTATAGAAAACCTTTATATTTTTAAAGTGACAAATCACAAAGAAGATTGTAAGAACAATCAATCAGTAAAATTCACATTCGAAGACGTGAATAAAATCCAAAGAAACCGATAATGAATCCATCGAAATGGATATTCAAAAATCCCTAAAAAGGAGTCATCAAAGTCATAATAAATGATAACAACAAATAGGAAACAACACGAATCGAATAAAGTTGGAAATTCAAACAACTAGGCGAAATAGGCAAAAATGCTCCATGTCGGTCGGCCGGCTACAGAGCTCGGTCGACCGAACCAAAAAAATAGAAATGCTCGGGGTAGCAGGTCGGTCGACCGGACCCTGTGTTCGGTCGGCCGGACCTGTAACCTGCACTTCCTAACAGAGGCTGGGAAGTGCTTGGGTAACAGGTCGGTCGGCTGGACCCTGTGGTCGGTCGGCCGAACCTGTAGTCAGCACCCCCCATGCCCAACTAATGAATGCCAATCTCTTCCAAATTTCTATCGGACGAGCAACGGCACTAAGGGTTTACGCCAATCGACTACCCGACCCTATATGCTCCTCGATGCATCACCAAAAACATGTTCAAACATCCAAGTTAGGATTTTTAACGAATTGAACTCAAAACACTAAAAATTGAAATATTCACCAAATCAATCCAAACCAAAAGCAAATGCACACGAATAAGTGTTAGGAATTCATACCTAACATTCGAAGATAATTACAAGCATAGATGTGAGATAAAAATCTCACCTTTGAATCCGAAAACAATGAATGAGAAGCTTGAAGACGAAGGAAGATCAACCACACTTCAATCTCAACACAAGAAGCTTGAATCTAAGCTTAAAAGAGAAACATTTCCTAAATTAGGTTTAGGAATTTTCTGAAATTGGAAGGAGAAATGTTTGGAGAAGAAGAAGGAGATGCTTACCAATGGGTTCTCTTGAATTTGGAGCTAGAAGTTGGATTTGCAAAGCAAGCTAGGGCTTAGGAATTTCTATTTCCCGTTCTCTTCCACCATTGTTGCTAAAGCTTGAGTGTTTAAGCAAAGAGGAGAAGTTATGAAGAGAAGGGGGGTTGGGACTGAGTTAGTAAGTGGCTAATGGGTTCAGTCCAAACCAAAGCCCTAAGCGGGAAAAAGTAGCAAAAATCGACTATCTCCAAACATATCGAAGTTTATACTCAAAAAGGTCGCAAACGTCATTTTGTACTCAATGGGGGTGGTCTCGAGTCCCAATTCGACTGTTTGCAAAAACTAGCTTTTCGGACCAAAATCCGACGAACGATAAAATATTTGAATAAAATATTTAAATATAAAATCGATAAATATGCGGGTTGTTACAGACTCCCATCCTTAAAGAAATTGCGTCCTCGCAATACTTAAGAAGAAAATAAGAAGTAACAACCATAGAAGCATATCAACACAAAAGAAAATTTGAAATAGGAAGTTCACCATAAGGAGCATGAAAGAGTAAGCCTGAACGGGACCGCTCGATGAATTCTCTGAATTCCCAAGAGCAATCCTTAGGATTTGAGAACCATTGAACTATCTCAAGAAGAACATCTTTATTCCGAAGGCGCTCAACCTCCGAAGCAATGATGCGAATGGAATGTTGCTCATAAATCAAATCTGGTGAAACTTCAATTTCCACAATATCACCAGGCACAAGAATAAAACCGGAAACATAGAAGCATTTCCGTAGATAAAAGACGTAGAGAACGACAAGAATAGCAGAAAATTGAGCTGGTGCAACAGTGTAGTACAAAAACGGTACGCCCGAGGAACTAGAAACTCAAATAATTTGGGACATCAGCGTAGTACAAAAACGATACGCCCAATGAACCAAAACAAAGACATTGATGTGGTACAAACGGTACATCCAATGTATCAAAAGCGTATCATTGATGTAGTGCAAACGGTACATCCAATGAATCAAAAGCAAAGACATTGATGTAGTACAAACGGTACATCCAATGAATCGAAAAGCAAAGACATTGATGTAGTACAAACGGCTTTGATGTAGTACAAACGGTACATCCAATGAATCCAAAAGCAAAAACATTGATGTAGTACAAACGGTACATCCAATGAATCAAATAGCAAAGACATTGATGTAGTACAAACAGTACATCCAATGAATCGAATAGCAAAAACATTGATGTAGTACAAACGGTACATCCAATGAATCCAAAAGCAAAGACATTGATGTAGTACATACGGTACATCCAATGAATCGAATAGCAAAGACATTAATGTAGTACATATGGTACATCCAATGAATCGTATAGCAAAAACATTGATGTAGTACAAACGGTACATCCAATGAATCGAATAGCAAAGACATTGATGTAGTACAAACGGTACATCCAATGAATCGAATAGCAAAGACATTGATGTAGTATAAACGGTACATACAATGAATCGAACACCATAAAAGAACATCGGACACTAGTCCATAAAAGGAATGAGATAAAACTCAATAAAACGAAGTGTACCAAAACGTCCGATGAACTTGATGAAAAGATAATTCAATTCAGACAACATCAAAGAATCAACCACTTGTTGCTTACGACAAAGCGCATTGGCAACACGATTTCCCTTCCAGGAATAAAAAGAATATCAAGATCATAAGATGTCAGGAACTCGAGTCAACATGGAGTTCCATATGAGAAAATAATTATTCCAAAGATTTATGATCGAGGTAGAGAACAAATTTCTCATCCAAATATGATGATGCCAAATTCCAAAAGTAAAAACAATAGCCGCGAGCACTAGATCATGAGTGGCATACCTAGTCTCGATCGGCTTTAATGGTTTAGAAGCACAAGAGATAGCACGTTCTCCTTTGCAAGAGAACGGCATCCAAATCAATACGACTAGTATCGGTACAAATAGCAAAGTCTTGGTTCCCCTTCAGGAATCACAAGAACAAGAGTATCGAAAGGAAGAGTTCTTTTAGATAATCTTCTTTCTCGAAAAGCTAAAACTTTCAAAATCACAATTATTTCAATGTAAAAATATTTCTAGAAAAATTTACAATTTACAAGTCAATATATCGTGTCTGATTGTCACATCAAAGCGTTTAGGAAATTCCTATCGATAACATTGATCAAGCGCATCGACCAAAATTCTTAAAGCACTCAACGGGCAATACAATCACAAAATCATCTTTTATAGGATAAATAAATCTCTTAAAAAGTTTTAAGAATATTCTTTGTTCGTTTCAAGAACTAAATCCAGTTTTACTTTTAAATAAATCTTATGAAAAAGATTTGCAAAATTTTAAATTGCTATTTTCATCCAAAAATCAATAAATACAAGAATGGTCTCATCGAAATATTCATAGAATATTCGATTTATAAAATAGATGAAATAAGCTGGACAAACTGAATGACAAAATAATTCATTCATAGGAATCGTAATGAGTGCGGAGTGCGTAGGTGGAATGCTAACCTCCGCAACTCGTAGCAAATGAAAACCGGTGGTAAGGTCGAACTGAAAAGACCTTAGCACCACACAAAAGATTACTTAGGTGATAATCCTAAGACAAGCTCAAAGATTCCGGAAAATTTCTCTAAATACATGAATGAGAGAAATAACACTTTCCTTACAAGTGGGCTTAAGGAATAAAATGATGCCATCAAGTTGGAATCAAAATCATAAAGGAAAAATAGAAATCTGCTTAACAGATTGAAAATGTCAAAGATGAATAGTCCACTCGAGAAAATAGGATATAGGCTTCATTAATGATTAAGCCAATCCTATCGCACAAATCAATTCCGGATCCTAAGTAAAAATATCGGCTCGGAAAGAAAAACCACATAAAGTAGTTTCGACATCAATAGAAAGCAAATTGAGTGTTGCGGACCTACCATCCGGATTCACAACTCTCAAAGGAATCATCAAGCCCAAAATATTCAAAGAAAAAGAATCGACAAGTTCTTTTGATATAAAATAGTGAGATAAAACCCATATCAAAAAGAACACGAACAAGATAATCAAAAAGCAAATGTCATTAAGGATTGAATGAGAAATACCTTGACCACGAGAAGTGTTGCTAGGGACTTGCAGCTTTCCTTTTCTCTTTCTTTGACGCTTGGGACACGAAGATATATAATGATCCGCGCCTTTGCAATAGCGGCAAGAAATAGGCCTTGGACACCTATTTATATAGTGGTCCCTAGAGCCACAATTGTAGCATTCTCCACGATTAGGGATAGGAGTATGTGCTATAGAAGTCTCTTGCTTCGCCCTCTTGTTAGGATTAGGACTTTCGAACCTAATAAAGGGATGCCTCTTCTTGGTGTTGTTGGAGTTCGGTTTGGCACTCCCAACCTCGACATCACTTTCTCTATCGGCCTCTTCAAGACGAAGAGCGATATCAATAAGCTGATCAAATGAAACCTCAAGTTTCAGAAGTAATGGCTTCTTAAGATTCTTTTTTTTCTTGCAAGTTAAGCGGGGTTAAGCTGGGCCCCTACCAGGTTTATTAAAAACAGAAGAACGTACATGGGGAAAAGTAAAACGACAACGGAAAAACAAACGAAAAACACAACAACAAGGGTAGACAAACATTACAGAAAGGCGGAATCATGAAAAATAGAGTAGTTGAAAACTATGGAAGCCAGGGGTCGAACTCGCTAGCATAGAAACAATGCTTACTGTCATGCATCCCTTCCACAATAGCAATTTTCAACATCGCCCATACGATAGCTTTACTACAGCACTTCCCATCGAAAACTCTCTTGTTCCTTTCAGTCCAAGTTGCTTTAAGTAGCCTTTTCAAAATGAAGAAAAAATATAGTCTAACATCATCCTTCCATCCCAGAGCATGCTCAATCAACATCCAGTGATTCAGGTTATTATGAGAAGGCAAGATACCTTGCACAGCAAGTAACATATTATTCCATAGGTGTTGCACATAATCACACTCAAATCTCTATGCTTCTTAAGATTCTTATTCAAGCCATAGACAAATCTCTGATTTTTCTTCAATGGGGTGTTGATGTATTCAACCCCGTACTTAGAAAGAGATTCGAAAGACGCGACATAGTCTGTCACAGAAGATTCACCTTGAACAAGGTCAATAAAACGCCGGACCAAAGTTACCTTTTCGGCCTCCGGCACAAATTTCAATTCGAACCTTTCTCGGAATTGCTCCCAAGTGAGATCTGCTTCAATGATTTCAGAAATTAAAAGCTCATACCAATCTAATGCTCTTTCTTGGAGCATGCTAGAAGCCACTTGGACTCGATGAAGGTCAATAAGGTTCATGCGAGAAAAGATGCGATCGCATGATTTGAGCCAAGCTTGAATTTCAATAACACTCTCGGATCCCCTGAATGGCCTTCCACCCAAATCGGTGTAGTCTCTGCACAAGCGTGCAAAACCGGATCTGGGATGAGTAGGCTCTGGATTGGGTCCTGCAGCTTGAGCATTCTTCACGAGATCTAAAAGCTGCTGGGCAGACATGAAAACTCCATCTTGGGGAGTAGCACTTGATTGACCGGCGCTGGGACGGCCTGGTCTAACCATTTCTCTTCTTTAAGAAAGAAATAAAGAAGAAGAAAAAGTTATTCTCAAGATAAATATCAAGCAATTCTTGATAGATAAAACAAGGAATCATAAAGAAAATAGGATGAATCGGTACGAAGACTCGAATTAAATCCTAAAGCACGACTCCTAAGAAAGACTTAGGACGATGATCCTTGTTATAATATTCCATATTGTTCCGAAGTTTGGCTCTAATACCAAGCTGTGACGCCCCACCTCTATACCCACGCTAGACAAGAATACTACGGAGTAATGCTATCGACTAGCACGTAGAATAAGGCTGTTGAGGAGCGACCATCTGTATAATTGCTTTGTGCGAGCATCGATATGTCAGATAGTATAACATGCATTTCTTTATCAAGAGGAAATCCGACATACCGACACAAGCTCAAAACTACTACACAGTGGCTAAAATATCTTCGGAAACAAATATAGAAATAAACATAACACAAATCAGTCACTGATAATTCATATCACAAAGGCGGAAATAGATATGAATATAACACATGAAAGTGTACATCAGAGTAGTGGTCAAACAAGATCCACAATATCAAAAAGAATAGATACAAGTGCTAGACAAAAGAATAAGTATACATCATAGAGTCTGTATCTCAAATGTATACAACAAAAACTACTAATCTAAAGTAGTTAGCCAAAAGTCAGAAGATGGTTCCAGATAGGAAGCCATGAGGAAGCACCTGTAATATCTCAGTCTGACCCGAGTATTATTTAATAAGAAAATAATAAACGGATCAGTCTAGCTATAAATATCAGATAAAATGATATAGAACAAGAGATATGACTAAACGTATAATAATCACAATGCCAAGCTGTGATAATAAGTAATTGAAAATCAACAAGAGATTAATCAATATCACAAAATCTTCTCAAAGATAAAAAGGAATGTCATACTCCTAATTTCATTCACCAAGCCACAATAAATGACATATATATCAATGCCAATCGTAAAAGTTGGTGAAACATAAATTCCAGAATTCAACACACGAAATCCAGAAATCACAATAAATGGGAACAACGACGTCGTACAGCGAGACATCCGATGAACCAAAACACAATCAAAGGGAACAACGACGTCGTACAGCGAGACATCCGATGAACCAAAACACAATCAAAGGGCACAACGACGTCGTACAGCGAGACATCCGATGAACCAAAACACAATCAAAGGGAACAACGACGTCGTACAGCGAGACATCCGATGAACCAAAACACAATCAAAGGGAACAACGACGTCGTACAGCGAGACATCCGATGAACCAAAACACAATCAAAGGGAACAACGACGTCGTACAGCGAGACATCCGATGAACCAAAACACAATCAAAGGGAACAACGACGTCGTACAGCGAGACATCCGATGAACCAAAACACAATCAAAGGGAACAACGACATCGTACAGCGAGACATCCGATGAACCAAAACACAATCAAAGGGAACAACGACGTCGTACATCGAGACATCCGATGAACCAAAACACAATCAAAGGGAACAACGACGTTGTACAGCGAGACATCCGATGAACCAAATCACAAAGACATTGCACAATGCTAGTCTAAAACATAAAATGATCGTCATGATCAAAGAGAAGTGTCGATTACAGTAAGCTAGTAAATATATGAGCTTAGCTTCATGTCCCATAACCACTAGCTTAACTTAAATATTTACGAACAAATTGTAGGTCTCCACTAGAAAATTGTCACAAGAGTTTCAATCGAACAAGTCCAAGAATTAACCGACGAAGTAAACGCAAGCGTTTCATACCACTTGTTTTACTAAGCCGTTTAATTAGATTTCTCATACGAGTGAGGTAAAGGTTTGTATATACTAATAGATTAGAAGTCGGTTTGAGAAAACGAGCTTTGTAATAAAATAGTGTTGAAATCATTTGAAGAAAGAGTTTTGATATTTACTACTAGTATAGAAAACCTTTATATTTTTCAAGTGACAAATCACAAAGAAGATTGTAAGAACAATCAATCAGTAAAATTCACATTCGAAGACGTGAATAAAATCCAAAGAAACCGATAAAGAATCCATCGAAATGGATATTCAAAAATCCCTAAAAAGCAGTCATCAAAGTCATAATAAATGATAACAACAAATAGGAAACAACACGAATCGATTAAAGTTGGAAATTCAAACAACTAGGCGAAATAGGCAAAAATGCTCCATGTCGGTCGGCCGGCTACAGAGCTCGGTCGACCGAACCAAAAAAATAGAAATGCTCGGGGTAGCAGGTCGGTCGACCGGACCTGTAACCTACACTTCCTAACAAAGGCTGGGAAGTGCTTGGGTAACAGTTCGGTCGGCCGGACCCTGTGGTCGGTCGGCCGAACCTGTAGTCAGCACCCCCCATGCCCAACTAATGAATGCCAATTTCTTCCAAATTTCTATCGGACGAGCAACGACACTAAGGGTTTACGCCAATCGACTACCCGGCCCTATATGCTCCTCGATGCATCACCAAAAACATGTTCAAACATCCAAGTTAGGATTTTTAACGAATTGAACTCAAAACACTAAAAATTGAAATATTCACCAAATCAATCCAAACCAAAAGCAAATGCACACGAATAAGTGTTTGGAATTCATACCTAACATTCGAAGATAATTACAAGCATAGATGTGAGATAAACATCTCACCTTTGAATCCGAAAACAATGAATGAGAAGCTTGAAGACGAAGGAAGATCAACCACACTTCAATCTCAACACAAGAAGCTTGAATCTAAGCTTAAAAGAGAAACATTTCCTAAATTAGGTTTAGGAATCTTCTGAAATTGGAAGGAGAAATGTTTGGAGAAGAAGAAGGAGATGCTTACCAATGGGTTCTCTTGAATTTGGAGCTAGAAGTTGGATTTGCAAAGCAAGCTAGGGCTTAGGAATTTCTATTTCCCATTCTCTTCCACCATTGTTGCTAAAGCTTGAGTGTTTAAGCAAAGAGGAGAAGTTATGAAGGAAAGGGGGGTTGGGACTGAGTTAGTAAGTGGCTAATGGGTTCAGTCCAAACCAAAGCCCTAAGCGGGAAAAAGTAGCAAAAACCAACTATCTCCAAACATATCGAAGTTTATACTCAAAAAGGTCGCAAACGTCATTTTGAACTCAATGGGGGTGGTCTCGAGTCCCAATTCGACTGTTTGCAAAAAAGTAGCTTTTCGGACCAAAATCCGACGAACGATAAAATATTTAAATAGAATATTTAAATATAAAATCGATAAATATGCGGGTTGTTACAAAACGTTTTTGTGGAGGGGTCGTTTTGCAGTTTTTTTGAGAAGATGACCAAAAATTTAATTTGAAACTTTGGAAGTGATTCGAGCTTGGATTTCGTGTTTTCATGGATTTTGTGGTATGCCGATGATCTTGAAAGATCATCAGAACCTCGCGCGACGCCGTGCCCGTGCACGGCATCGTTCTTGTGTCAGGAAGTTTTGAAGTTGGCAACGTGGGTGGATTCTTGAGAAAAAATGGAAAATGCTTCGGGTGGGAACGCGAGCACACGAGCTTCTTCCTGTTGTTTTAGTTTGAAATTTCGAGTTAACTTAAACTCTTACTGGAAAAAAAAGAAAAAGAGAAAAAGAAGAGGGAGTGTCACGGGAAAATGGGTGAAGTACTCGAGGTGATACTCGAGTTAACGGGGGAAAAGTCTCGGGTCATTTGTGGGTTTCCTGGGTTTAAAACCTGTCCAGCTTTAAAATTTAAATTGGATTTAATACTAAAGACAAAAACTTAATAAAGTTTTAAATAATTTTAAAGTGTGGATTCAAGCTTACCTTCTATCCTAGTTTTGAGATAAATAAAGTTTTTTAAAGTTAAATGTTTAAACCAAGTTTAAATGCTGAAAGTATATTTAAAGTGATTTGAACTCAAAATAACTTGGTTTAAAATTCTTGTAAAATCCTTTTATAAGATAAGTATGTCTTTAACATGTAATTTAAAGAATTTGTGAATTGCTTTTAAAATCTTGTTAGGATAAATTTGTATTCATTTTAAAATTTCAAGTTTGAAATGAAATCTTAAAATAAATTTGAAAGTAAATTATTTAAATATTTTGTTAATGATAAATTAATAATCAATAAGAATAATGTTTTTCTTAAATTTAATTGGGATTAAATGATTTGAAAATTCATTAAGTTTTTGGGATAATTAAAATAGATAAATTATTCATTTACTTAATTAATGATTTGGATTAATTAAATAAGTAATTAAAGGGTGAAAATAATTAATTAAGGTTTAAGATTAATTAATTAAGGAATAATTAATTGGTAATTAAGGATTATTAATTAATGACTAAAATTGATTAATCAAGTGATTAAGAAATAATAAATTATAAGATAATTTATTAATGGTAATTAATTAATTAAGGAAATTAATTTAAGAATAATTAATCAATTAGTGGTTAATTTATTAGTGAAAGTAATTAAGAGATGCTATTAATTAAGAATTAATAAATTTTGTAATTAACTTGAGGTTAATCAATATTTGGCAATTAATTAAGGATAATTAATGGTAATTAATTAATTAAGGAAATTAATTTAAGAATAGTTAATCAATTAAAGGTTAATTTATTAGTGAAAGTAATTAAGAGATGCTTTTAATTAAGAATTAATAAATTTTGTAATTAACTTGAGGTTAATTAATTTTTGGCAACTAATTAAGGATAATTAATGGTAATTAATTAATTAAGGGTTAATCAATCAATTAAAAATAATTAATGGTGAATTAAATAATTAAAGGTAAATTATCTAATAGTTAAAGGTTGACGAATAATAATTAAAGGTTAATTAATTTATTATTTATGGTTAAATTATAGATGATTAAAGGATAGTTAATCAAAAATGGTTTGTAATTCATTAATACAAATTAACCAGAATTAGTAATTAAATTCATAAGTAAATAATCTGATTAAATAAATCAGATAATTAAATTGATCCTACTCATGGATGTTTGGATTCTATTGGATGATTGTATTGTTTGATACCCCTGATATGTAATGCTTTGTTTTGATTTGAGCTGTGTAACTTATTTATCTATAATATATATATGTGATCTTTGAATAAAGATAAGCGTTATAGTTTATACCGCTTATCAAATATATATTGCTGTATTGGAATATGTACTGGTTTATGATGTGCACTTGTATTGTGTAAAACCCCTGGACCACACCTATACAAACACAAATATGGATTGCACGGGAAATTGGTTGTCACAGATTTTTAAAATAGTTTTGAATTTGAATTTTTAATTCAAATGGTTTTGGAAATGAATTGGGTATAAAGTGATAAACTTTTGAAAAGGTGTTTTAAAAATGAAAGTTATTTTGAATAACTAAAGAAAGATTGAAATTTAAATCATTTGATTTAAATTTGAATTCAATATCAGAAATTGAATTCTACATTTGATATTTATGACGTAAAAAGGTTATAAAAATTATGATTTCAAATTTGGAATGGAATGATTTTGAAAGCTATATCTTTGTGAAAGATAGTTGAACCCTAATTTGAAATTTAAGAAGGTTTTAAATGATGTGTCTTTTATATATATAAAAAGGATTGAAACAGAAATTGTTTTGAAAGCTATGAAATGAGTCTTTAATTTAAAGACTGGATGAGTCAATCCAATTTGAAATGGAATTGTTTTGAAAGGTTACAAATGAATCTTTGTCAAAGATTGGTAAACCTTGTTTAAAATCGAAAAGGGATTTAAAAGTGAATCTTTTGTTTAAAGAATTTAAATGTGGAAATTGTTTAAACCTGTAAAGGTTTTTGAAATGAATCTTTTTGTTAAAAAGATTTAGAATGGTATTTCGTTTAACCTTTTGAAAGAAAAGTTTTGGGTTTTAGAGTTGTGACTTAACTGAAATCCCATATCCATATGTTTTTAAAATATTGCGCTCACTATTCGGTTTAGCCGGGAGAGGACCTTGTGTCATATAACGCATTTCGAATAGTGATACGATGTTATGGATAGCATTTGAAGACCAGTGGTGAAGACCGGGTATTTGCGAGAACGATAGGATGACCTATCGATTGTCTCTGCACCGAGTAGCTACGGTATAGATCGGGATTGTGGATTCCCGGATTTGCAAGTGGTTCTTCGGAAGTGCCTTTGGTTCTGTTCGAACCCGGAACAGACTTGTATGGATGTGTGTCTGACACTACACTTTGAGATGTAAAACCGGTTTCTATCAAATACATTTCTGTTTGGTGGTGGAGATTTATTCTCTTAGCTTAACACCCTTCTCTAAGATGTACGAGCTCAGAGGTTATGTAATTGATGGTTACTAGTGATACATCCCCAATTTGGTAATGTGGCATACGATGTGCTGCTGATCATTTGTTGATCAAAGCAAGGATTTGTGAAAAGCATAGCTTTGCTGAAGAGACTTCGTCGAACTTCACAACCCGGAATTGTCGAAACAGGAAAGATGCGGCAAGGTTATTTGGGGGTAGCGCCCCCTGAGGGTATGTTCATTTCCTTCTGGATAGAGGTGATATCATGGTATGGAGCCCAGATATTTAACCTATGTGGTTACTGCAAATACATTGCTTTGTGGTTGTTGGTATCGTGCGCTCGGATAAAGGTTGGTTACAACCAGGGGATGGCATACTCGTGTAGTAGTTACCTAGTTACATCTGTAACCCGACCTTGTATTAGCAGAGATCCGGTTAGGTTCTCGGGGCGTCCCTCCAGAGACGTACCCATGTGGCCCAGGAAGTTCCTTAGCCTGACCATCGTTGGAAATCCATTCTCCAATACACGCCTTGTACGGTTTTAGTTGTAGAACCTGCCATTTAACATGGTAGCTATAGTAGGCATACTATAATAGTACGTACGCTGGCTAAGATTAATATTATACTTTCGAAATGTTTTCCATTATGCACTAATAATAATATCAAATGGTTTTCGTGTATCAAGCATATTTGACTATCATAAGGAAAAAATCTTCCCCAAGTCTGCGTTTGCATTGTGTGTGTGGCGGGAGGCCTTATGGTACTTTCATTTTCCAAAAAGCATTGCGGATTTCAAATTTTTAATTCTTTTGTTTGTTTTAAAGATAAAATGTTTTTGTTTGCTCATACCAGTCCCATGACTGACCCGGAGTTTATTGTTCCTTTCCTAAACTCTGGGTGCCCACTATTTTCTACACGGGCAGTTTAGAGTTGGGTTTTTCAGATAGTAGATGTAGATATCGATTCAGAAGCTTCGGCTTTCTCTTTGGAATTCTTTGGAATCTTTGGATTCATGGACAAGACTTGCTCATCTGGGTGAAACGAGATGGTGGTTCGAGCTTGTGATTTTGGAGTTGGCTTTGGAGCATTGGATTTGAGTTGCAGATTTTTGTTTGGAGTTTTGGTTCCGCTGCTAGTTCATTTGTTTTCCGCTGTAGCATTTGTCTCTGATATTTCTTGTATCACATTGATCATTGTTGTGTATTGGATATTGTATTCATTGGAGTTGTATATGATATTCATTTTTCTTCCGCTGTGTTGTTTTACTTAATTGTGTTATAAGCTCCGACACAATTCGAATTTCAACGATTGAATCTGCGGCATTCAAATACAAGTGGAGTACGGATGTCGATTTTCAAACGCTGGAATTTGGATGGTGACAGTAAACCCAGTAAAATCAATGATAAATAAATTGAGTAAATTAAACTAAATAATTTAGAGTTGAAAATGGAAATTTTATAAACATTGGAATTTGACCACGAAAATTATTCCGTTGCATTTGTAGCCAAATTCCGATCTATTTCATATATACTTTATTGAAAACGGAGCTCGATTGAAGAAGTTATAAGCGTTTGAAGTTTTTTAAATTTAAATTAATTTAGTTTTAATTCAAAATCAAATGAGTATTTAAATCTTGAGTTTGAATTTCAAAAATTAACTGTAGGATTACTTGAGAGGTTAAGTAAACGTTATATTAAACAATTAAAATCAAAAGTCAATTAAAGAGTGAATAAATGAGCAACGGAAACAAATTAGCGCACCCTAAATGAGTGGAGAGGTCGACATCTCCGACCCAAGCGGTCGACCACTACTGGTCGATCGGTCTAGGGGGCGGTCAACCCTTAGTCAGAGTGATGACTATGGTTTTTCTATGCTTAAACGCTCTAGATGTATCCGTTTTTCATCTAATTTTATCCAATGGATCTGGTAAATAGGACCTTATCCTCTCTACTTTTTGTTCATAAATTTTTGAGGAATACCTCGAACCTATGCCATTTTTCCTCTTGAGTTAGATTCAGAAATTCAATTAGGAATTCAGGTAAGGATTCTGATCCTTTTCTAATTAATCTTTTAATCTATTCACTTCCGCTTCAACCTCTTTGAATCTAACAAAATTATATATATATACACAAACATATCCTTTGCTGTGTATATACATCAAAAGAAGGAGATTTGAAAAAAAGTTGCTTTGGCATTGCAAGTCCATACAAGAAAAGTCAAGGATAATCTGTGAGTGAAAACCTTTGTATTTTTATTTCAGTAATTGAGTAGTATATATCTATGGATTTGAATATGCCATAGGGATTTTGGGATTGCAAGGGAAAAATAGATAAAATCCTCCAAAATTCCTTTTCATTTCAAAATGTCAATTCTGGATGGAGATTCTCAATTATTATGTTAATTTGATGGGATTTATATTGTTTATGCAATTTTTGATAATTTCATAGTCTATTCCACTTCTCCTCCTTTGATTCAAATGGTGAGTCTTCTGTAATAATATAAGGGTGTACAGCAGAATTCTATTCGTACTTCACAACACTTATTCCATACAAAATTCCTTAAATCATTTCTTTGTAAAGAGTAGTTGGATGAATATGATGTTAGGATTGCAATTCCTACTGTTAAGGATATACATTGAATTAATGTTATAAATTAGGTTTCTATTTATACTTACAAGTCTGTTTATTGCAATTTTGGATATGCGTATTTGATCCTTGTTATGAATATTGAAATCTTGGAAATTTGTAGCAAAAGGACTTGTATTAATATTATGGTTAAAAGATTGACATTTAATGCTAGTTTAGGGTGTACGAACTGCACGTTTAGTAGTTATTAGGCGCGATTTATATTTATTTCTTTTAGCATAATAAATGTATAATTATAGCATATAATTGCATGGTTTATTAGGTAATAATTGTCATTGATTCCCCCTTAGGAAGGTAATTAAGATCTTAAGGCGTAATAAAGAAGATTTCCTGTAAGGCCTTAATTATGAAAATGGTTAGATGCGTATTATATATATGGAGAGTATTTAAATTATGGCTAAGTCCTAGGGATGCGAGGCCAGTCAGAAGACACACAGGATGCCCAGCTAGTCTGGCTACCAGCAGTGTGATTTTGGGGCTGATGTGAGATATCTTCTATGATAGATATTTGTGACGATGCAAGATTAGTCCTAAATTCTATAGAGTAAATCTGCCCAGCTAATCTGGCTACCATTTCCTACGTATAGTTGGACTAATGTGAGATGTCATTATGAGTATGGGTCATAATACAAAAGGCCTGCTTCGGGGTCTGGATGTATTAAGTGGTTGTTTCAGGTCCCCACTCTTTTCACCAAATGTAGTATTAAATGGCCAAGGGGATTGTTATTTGACATGATAGGTGGAATCTCAACACGGGTCCGCTTTGAGATAAGTTATTAAGTGGCTGATTGAGGGTTCACCTTTCTATAACGAAGCATTAAGTGGCTTAAGAGATTCCATGCGATGTCAACTAGATAGTTATCGACGAGGAGTCCATCTTGGGAATAAGTATTAAATGACGGGCTTTGCCTTAATTGAAGTGGTCTTAAATGGCCAGAGTCTGCCAATTTTCCAACAAAAAGTATTAAGTAACTTGGATATTATCTCTCGCATTGTTAGACATTTATGACGTGGGATTTGTATTATGGGATTTAAAAACCTACTTCGGGAATGGAAAGCATTAACTAGTTGATTGAGGACCCGCCTCCTTTCCTTATAAGAAATATTAATTGGTTTTATATATGCGAGACATGTTCTTAGTTTGAAATATACCGACTAAGCACTGAAATGGTAAGACTTGAGGTTTTTAATTATAAGCCATTTGTTGTTATGACTCCCTCCTCATTCCAACATAGGTTAAGGACGAAATGATGACAGTGACGATGCTTGAAGGTGGAGTGGCTCAAGCTTGGGGCAGTTATTATTATTTTTTATAATGTTTTATGTTGTACCTATGTATTTTGGGTAAATGATGTAATGGATTTTACTTAATAGTTTGATCATGTTTTGTATTATGACATTTCAAATGGTTTTAAATAAATGGATAAAATTTGCTATTATATTTTATTCCATCCGTTGTGAGTTCTGAAAGAATAGTTATTGCTTTGTACCGTTGCTTCTTTTTCCAACCAACAACTGGGCTTAGAATGGATCTAAATTTTGATAGGCCTTTTCTGGGTCAAAATTAGACCTGTTCGGAGGTGGTTTTTTTACATTTGACCCTCCTTATAATATGGTTCAAGATCATTGTTGGTGTTTGGAAACTCAAAGGACACGTACACGTGCACTTTGATGATTTAATGTTCCTTTTCAAATTCATAATGATAGGTAATGTATTTTTGAGCTAAACCGACTTTCATTAATGGTAAGCCATTTATCAAGATTAGGATGGAGCCTAGGATTGAGAAATATGTTACAACTGTGCCAACGAGTTCTCCTTGTTAACCTCCCCTGATCTAGCTGAAGCCCCCAAAGATCAAGTCTTTTGAACTCTTTGTTGGGAAATTCGATGCCCTATTCTGCTTAGGGGGAAAACCAACCAGTCCGAGGGCGACACTATGAAAGGAGGAGTAATCAAGGGTGGATGGAAGCACAAGAAGCAACTTGAAATTTTCGTTGGTAAGTGCGGAAGAAGAGGGAAAAACAAGTAGGGGATTCTCGAAGCTTGTGAGTGTGTGGCTCCGTTTGTTGTACTTTTGTCTTTCCTTTTGGTTGTAAATAGGTTGTGCTTATGAGGGAATGACCCCCGCTGCTTTTTTATATAAAAATATAAGCAATGAAAGATCATCTTTTGTTCCACAATCTTCATTCCATTTACCTTTCTGCATTTTTATATATCATGTCCATTTATGAATAACTACCTGCTTAAGTAGTACAATTGCCTGTATTGTAATTCACCCACATTATATATGTCCCTTTCTATGCGGTGCATTTATTTACCATGACTCTATGCATATAAATAAAATTCCTACAATTGCTTTGGGCATATGCCATTATTTAGCCCAATTTATAGTTGCCAAAGTGTCATGTTTGGCGAAACAGAATCATGGCTGGACCTACTTCATGGATATTTCTATTTTAGTTAGGTCGAGTTTCCCTCAACCGATTCTACCATAGATAGTCTATGTTTCATATTGCCTCCTATCGTCAGGGAGCATCGATTGTAGTATCTACTTCCTACTTACATATATTTCTACCACGAACCAAATTCTATCTGCAGAACCTGCCTTTCTAAATGCCAAAACTGAGGAATTAGTAGAAGCGAACATTATGGGGTAAAAATCTCTGATTGCCCATAGTTGTACTTTTCAAGCCCCGTTCTTAGGCCAAAAGAGTCCAATGATATATGTCTTGCATTTATAATGAACATCCTACTTATCCTTGACTAAGCATGTCCCATTAGGCCGCTAGCACCATCGCGAAAATCCAGTTCGCACACCCACTTCTGTCTTTAGGAACTTGTTGTTTAATTGCTTGATTTTGAGCATTCCTTCTTAATGCTGCTAACTTCAAGGCAACAACCGATACCTACAAGTCAGAGTTGAATTATCCGATCGACTGCCATGTGATGTTTCTCCCTTGACGTTGCTAAGCTTAACACAATGGAAAATTCCTAAAGGTCACGGTCGAATTATCCGATCGACTCCTAAGTGGTTATTCCTTCTTGTCATTGCCAATCTCTAGGCAATGGAAATTTCCTAAAGGATGTGGTTGAGTTATCCGATCGACCCTTAAGTGGTATTCCTTTTGTCATTGCCAATCTCTAGACAATGGAAAATTCTTAAAGGATGAGGTTGAATTATCTAATCGACCCCTAAGTGGTTGTTTCTTCTTGACATTACTTATCTTCAGATAATGACGAATTCCTAAAGGTTTGGTCGAAATATCTGATCGACCTGGAAAGGTAGGACTAAATTATCAGATTCACTCCAAATTTTGGGTCGAATTATCTAATCGACGTAGAAAGGTGGGGCCAAAATATCCGATCGGCCACGAAGTATTAGGTTGAATTATCCGATCAACCCTAAGAGCAATCCCTCGACCATTATCCTAGGCCTGAGGAGTATATTCCTGACCATACTGCTAATCACGCATAATATTTTTTTTGCTTGCACGAACACGGTCCTATTAGTTTAAGAAGCTAATTGCATTTATAAAACAAAAATATGGTAAGTCCTGCCTTATTACATTGCCTTTAGAATCATTAAGTGGCTTATTTGCTAAAATAAACTAAGTAAAACTAAGAAAGATAGTGATGCAGTAGGTCGTCGTTCCATGCCCATGGAATCGAGATTCCATTGACTACTATTTGCTTGGATGTTCCATCTTGAAGCTTCTGTATGATTGCGTAAGGACCTTCCCAATTTGGATCGAATACCCCTATACTTGGGAGAACTTGTTTTAGAATGAGATCCCTTACCTCAAAAGTATGGTTTCAAACTCGATGTGGAAGTATCTTACTACTCTTTTCTGGTGAGCAGTTACCCTCTGTTTCGCTTCTTTCCTTTTTTCATCAACAAATCGAGGTACGCAAGAAAGAGTTCCACGTTTACCTTTGGATTGAAATGCCTTTTGGAATGAGAAGGAGTTCTAGTTCTATCAAGATTATTGCTACCAATTCATAAGCCTAAGTAAACAGCGAATGTCTAGTTGCTGACTTATGGGTCATTCTATAAGCCCATAATGCAAGTGAAAGTTCATTGACCCAATTGCCTTTGGCCTAGTTAACCATTTCTTCAAGGTGGATTTGATGATTTTATTCACTGCTTCCACTTGTGCTGCTGTTGTGAAGCTCTTCTCGATTCTATATAGGTTGTAGATATCCTTGAACTTAAGTGGTTTCGAACTAAGTTCCATTATCTATGATGATCTTCTAGGGTCCTCCAAACCTACAAATGATGTTCTTCATCACGAAGTTGATTAACTTTTTCATTGTGATTGTGCCAAGCGATTCCTCTTCTGCCCACTTCATAAAATAATCTACTGCTACTCTTGCATACTGAGCTCCTCCTTTTGCTATCGGTAGCACATCTATAATGTTGATTCCCCAAACTGCAAATGGCCATGGGAAAACCATTTACGTAAGCTCTATTGATGGGGCTTTAGGAATCTTCGCAAATTTCTAACAATGGTCACACCGTTTGCTGTAATCAACTACATCCCGATTTATCGTTGGCCAGAAATATCCGTAGTGTAGTATCTATTTTACTAACGTCTGCTCCCTAGTGAGGTCACCATAGCAACTCTTATGGATTCCCATGTGGGTCTTCCTTGCCTCATCCTTTGTTGCACACCAAGAAGGGGGTGGAGAATCCTATTCTGTATAATACTCCCTCCTGCATCATGACTCAAGGCGCTTTTCGAAAGAGTTTCTTCCTTTCATTTTTCTCTCTTGGGAGAGTCCCCTTGAGAAAATATTCTTTGATGAAGTCATCCATGACTCCTTTTCTTCCACGATCTCCAAAATCCAATTGACATCTATTTGATCGATGCTTGGAACCGTTAAAACCTCTACTGGAACCAGACTCATCATTTGTGCTTCTCCAAAACTAGCTAGCTTAGCCAATGTATTAGCTTTTATGTTCTCCTTCCTGAGGATATATGTGATTGTGTAGTGCTCTACATCATCCAACAGTTCCAGTGTTTTTGTCAGGTAAGAGGCAAGTCTCGCACCTTTAGTTTGATGTTCCTTCCTAACTTGGTAGACCACTAACTGGGAATCACTAAAAATGCGTAGTGTCCTTATCCATGGCTCTTTCGCTGTTCTCAATCCCGATATTAGCACCTCATACTTAGCCTCATTGTTTATTGCAAAAAATTTCAATTTCAAAGAATAACAAACTGACCGTCCTTTAAGAGTTTCAAGCACTACTCCTGCGCTTAAACTACGTTGGTTTGAAGCTCCATCCCAAATAGTTTCCAATGAGGGAGTAGGGATGTATCATCCTCCTCCTCACCATCTCGTGTGGAAAACTCAGCGATAAAATTCACCAATGCTTACTTGTTTATCACTCTCCTCGAATGGTAAGTGATATTGTATTAGCTCAAATGTATGCTCTATTTCAACAATCTTCTCGAAGTCTTAGGTTTGTACAACATCTGCTTCAGAGGTCGATCTGTTGGTACTTTGATTGGATGAGCATGTAAATATGGTAGCAGCTTTCTAAACGTAATCAACAAAAAATAAGCAAGTTTTTCCAACTTCGAGTAGTTCTTTTCATCTCCAGTGAACCGCTTGCTAATATAGTAAACCGACCTTTGGATCCTTGCATTCTCACATGTTAGTGCTGTACTGAGTGCATGAGCAGACACAACCAAATAAACAAATAAATTATCCGCATCCTATGGTTTGGATAAGACTGGTAATGTTTCCATGCGCTTTAACAGTTCCTCGAAGGCATTATGATAATCTTGATTCCATTCAAAAAATTTCTTACCCTTCTTGAGGGCATTCGAAGAAGGGCATGTAGTCTTTGAGATGAACTGACTCAAAGCGACGACCTTCTCATTCAAGCACTTTAACTCCTTCTTTTCTGTAAGGACAGTTATGTTCTCAAGGCGATCTGCTCTGGATTAGCCTCGATGCCCCTTACATTAACAATAAATCCCAAAAATTTATCGATGTTACCTCGAAATAACATTTTAACCAATTCAGCTTCATTCCGTACTTTCGTAAAACATCGAAGGTCTCCAAATGGTTATCCAAATAATTTCATGATATTCGTTACTTTACAATCATGTCATCCACGTATACCTCCATCGTTTATTCAATTTGATTTTTGAACATAGAATTTATCTATCTTTGATATGTGGCTTCGGCATTCTTTAGACCGAATGACATTACTCGATAGCAGTATAATCCCAAATCAATATAACACTGGTATTTTCTTAATTTGATATGTGCATCGAAATTGGTTATAACTCATATAAGCATCCACGAATGAGACTAAATTCTGCTCTGCAATCTTATCTACCAGTTGGTCAATTATGGACAAAGAAAAGCTGTCCTTTGAGTATGCCTTAATGAAATCAGAATAGTTGATACATGGTCACCATTTTTCGTTTGATTTCTCGACCTACAGGAGGTTGGATAACCATCAGGGTATAAAGCTCGTGGATAAAGTTATTTGCCATCAGTTTATCCACTTCTTCCTTCAATGCAATGGATTGCTCTGGACCCATATTGCGACTTTTCTATTTGATCGATGTAAACTTCAGATCAACATTCTACAACAACACACACCTCAGTAAGCCTAGATTTTCGCTAAATCGAAACCCCATGTGCACCAAATATAGACCGTTGGTTTAGTATCCTGCAAATAAAACGAAAGAAAAAATATCAGAGCTCTAACGAAATAACTTACAGCAGAATAATAAAATATAATAAACCACATAATTACTAACCAACATTTGACATTTTCAAAGTCAAGTGTCCTTGTCAGCACCGAACATGCCAAGCACTAGTACCTATCCTTCTAACTATCATGTGGGTTGTGATAAGGAAGGGGTTCAAACAACGTTCTGATGATTGGTAAAATTATAAATTTTACATAACACTAGTTTATGCTGATTATCTTCTATCTCATGTTATGTCTGTTTACATTTTTAATTAGCTCTCTCGAGTCCACGTCCGCATGCGATGCGTTACCACCTACCTTTTTTTGAAGCATAATCATGTGAATAAATAAATGAAAATATATATCTATGGTTATCTAATTAGACCTAGATAATATTCCTGCTAATATCTCTCTATTAACACCCCGTCGGGATCCCTTGCTCTCGTTGTATCACAGTCTCATCGCAACACATATCGAGGGACTCCCGTAGTGCCTGATGACGGCTTTTCATACTTTTTCCATACTCTATCTCTCTTTAAGAATTTACTTTCCAACCTACTCCAATGACCAAATGTCATATTATTCACTTAATTATACTTTACTTATAATAGTTCACACCCACCATAAAGCACATTTGAGGTTACTTATATATATTTGACACACACACACACATATATTTTCTTGCTTACTTGGTAATTATCACGCCTCCACAGTTTACAATGGACCCTAGGTCTTCATTTCATTATGCACTTCACCTCTTTCTTTACTTTAAGTTCATTATACACTTTTCTCTTATCAAGTGTATATATCGTTGCCCATCCTTTTCAGCCATTCTCTATTTTCCCCTTCTATTCGATGTTATCCTTTTATTTCTTCTTGCCTATCTTTCATATTTTGTTTTCATTTTTCTGAATATTATTGGTATTTCACATCTTAACTTCTGAGGATGTTTTTGCTTCATGCATTTCTTATCGTTTAACTTTTGGGGCTTACAACATTTTAATGCATTGGAACTGCGATTCTATTCCAAAAATGTTAACACCGTAAATTTCTAGGTCTTATCCAAAAAGAGAGAGTTATGCGTTGTTTGTAATTACAAGGAATTATCTTTTTATTTCTTGAAATAGATGGTACAAAATACAATAATTATCCCAAGTTTGTACATCTCTTCCGTTTTAGGTGTATTCCTTGTCATTTCAAACATCGCACTTTTGTTTATTTTAAACTTGATAATATATAGAAATCTATTTACAACATCCCAAATTGCAACGAATCAAAATATTCGTTAAAATCCTAAAATATTAATAAAGTTCCTTTTATTTTACATTCTTTTTCAACGTTCAAATATGAATTTGTTATCACCAATTTCATAACCGGTTACTGGCATAGCATATATAGGCAAGTTTTCCAAATTTTAGTAAATCCCTACTATAATCAATTTCGTAATCCTTTTCATTAGATCTATTTCTTTTAATTCATTACGCATAAGCAATAAAGTGATATCTAATCATTATCTGCTTACAAATTTAAATCTATTCATTACACACTTACAAATTTATATCTAATCATTTCGCACTTATAGATATATATCTAATCATTACGTACTTACAGTCTTGTATCCAATTCGATTATAAAAAGAAATATTTGAAATAGATTAAAACTAATTTTATTACAATGCATGTGATTTTCACACTCACCTCTTTTTAGACATTCCCAAATCTCCCGATCTAAGGCCCATTATATGTATTTCCACTTTGACTCCCTATTTGGATTCACATATAACTATACCTGCAGATCTATTAGAATTTTGGATTAAAAATGAGAGATTTAGGTTGATTACAATTTCAAATCCCAATTTACAATTTACCTTGGTTGTAGCGACTTGATTTGAACCTATTCTATATCTCCATCATCTTCTAAAATCCTCCAATGGTGTATACGTGCAAACTACACTATTTCCATTTATTTAGAGTTTTGAAGAAGAAGAGAAATGATAGAGCTTCAACGTCCATTAGAAAATTATGAGTTAGAAGTAAGGATCTAGGTCTATATTTATTAGGGTTCAAACCAATGCCAATCGTTCAATTAAACCATTTTAAATCCAGGCCGTTTAGAAATAATTTACCACCATAGTTTACAAATCTCAAGTCCACAATTTAGTGCCCTAGGTTGACCGCTACTGGTCGACCTTGAAACTTCTCGCATCGACCCGAGCTTTGTAAATTTGGTTAATTATCAACATTGATTGGTTTGTAAATTTTATACCAAACTTTTTTATCATTGTCATTTATTTCCCGTAGTAATCCAGTTCTATAATTTATTTCCATTAATCACATTCTTAACGTCCATGCATTCCACTAAGGTTAGCAATTAATTGTTAATTAACTTTTATTACCAAAATTACATATATAATTATTTATGATGTTAAAACTTCAAACGTTAATAACATTTTCGTTTGAACTCCGATCGAAAAAGTTTATATATGAAACTGACCAGAAAATCGCCGCGAACCCAATGGTATATATTCCATAGCCAAATTTTGACATTTGCAAACATTTTATTTTCAGCATTATCACCTATTTATTTAATTCTTTTTAATCAATTAGCTTTAAAATTGCGGGGTGCAACATTCCTCCCCTTCAAAGAATTTCATCCCTGAAATTCCTTAAGGACCGAACAATGCAACATAACGTATTACTTTTTTAAACTAACAATCAGTTTGTGTACAAACAATTTTGCAGCCAATCATGTACAAGTGTAACACCCCATATTTTTGATAACATTATTTGGGTATGTAATTAGGAAAATTAAATAAAATAATGTGTTGATTAGGAGATTGAGATATGAATTATAATTAAGGGGTAGCCATGCCAATTAAATTATGAATTAAAAGAAGAGTTTAAAATGAAATATAGGAGGGGCAAAATGGGAAAAAGGCCATTCCTATATCTACATCCTTAGCCGTGTATTCCATACACGTTCTTTTCATTTGTTCAAAATTTTAAAAGCTAAGGTCGGCCAACATTAACAAGAGCAAGAGAAAGAAAGAGAAAGAGGAAGCTTAATCAACATCAAAATCATTCAAATCTCATATGTTTAATCTCTTAAGCTAAGGTGCATAATGTTTACATCTCATATTTGTTTTTTTTGGTTTTAAGGGAAAGTCCGAACCTATTTGCAATGTTTTGCCATGTTTTTGAACGATGGAATGATTATATATATTTGTAGACGATTTATACACGTGCACATTGATTTTATGATATGTTTTAAGGTAAAAACCTAATTAAATGACATTTAAATGCCTCCAAATACGTGATGCTACAACAAGTGCATAGTGTGTATCACCACATATATGATATTTGTATCGAGCAATTCTAAATCAGCGCATCCTATATTAATGCATTATTTTAAACCAACTTCTGAAAATATGGTGCGAAACATCCTAAATATACCGATAATTTTATATGAATGCAGCTTTTGAAAACAAAAACTTGCTTTTACATCCAAATTTTCCTACTCTTCTACGAATAGAAGTATAGTTCAACCGTCCGCGGGTGCGGCGCAGTGGAAAGGAGGCTTGGGTTCTGGTAAAAAGACCCAGGTTCGATTCCTACCATGCGCTTCCCTATCCTATATAAATTTACCCGGGGGTATGGGGGCTTGGATCAGCGGATGACTTTACTATACCTTCCTCAGGAGTTTACCGGTCCGCTGTGTTCTCCTGGGTATTCAAAAAAAAAAAAAAATAGTTCAACCAATTTTTCATCCAACATTTACCATCCAAAATTCTAGCATACAGTTGCTAAGATCCAAATTTAGAAAAATTTAGTTTTCTAAACTTATTTTCTTATGTGTGAAAAGGGTCTAAATGAAAAATTCCATACTAACCCATACTAACCCACTTGTCAACTACTCCCCAATGTCAAGTATGTGGCTTTTTCAAAATTTAAAAATTTCTTTTAAAAAAAATAGTTTTATATTATTTTCTAAAATATCCATAAAAAATTTAAACTTAAAAATCTTTCAAATTTTTTTGCAGAGACAACATGTATAGATTTTCGAAAGAAATTTTTCCACATGTTAAGAAATAGATTTTTATTCAATAGTCCAATCTCCATAGCAGACTCCTCTTAATTTACACAGTAAATGTTACGTTTCGTAAACTTTTAATTTATTTATAATAGCAACCAAGTTCAATTATAAATTCCAGCCTTTGAGGTACAGGGACGTTGATCCATGGCCATGCAATATCCTTTCCTCATTCTTTGCTCACTAAAATTTATTTCCCAATTTTTTCCCGACTTACAATGTTATTTCATTTCTACTTTAGTAGTCAATTAAATAAATTTTCTTAATTTATTTCTTAACTTTCAACCTTTACTATTTTCTTTTCTTTTCTATTAGTTGATTGTACTTTCTTAAATTTCCTTATCTTTATTATTTTCCCGTAACACAACGGTCCATAAAGAAAACCCATAAAAAGGAACATTTCCTATAATATCATACATGCTTTTACCCCAAATAAAGACAACTAATGCTTACAACCCAACCTAAATAGAACAACGGCTGGAAGTTGCCTTTCAACATTAACTAACACTAATGATGATGTGGCTCTATCACTTCTGACTTAAATGGACCTTTCTAACATGCCATCATTCTACAATCCATATATCTTAACTTTAAATTTTCCTATATCCACCATGTGTGTTCGCCACCTCATAATCCTTATTACCATCTTTGTTTAATCCAAATTCTCTAATGGTATTCTCAAATCTTTGTATTTATTTCCCTTATCTTTGACCCTTTACATTATCTTACTATAAAATTCATAGAAGTGGGCTCTAATACCATTTATCATTCCTTTACGGGTTCTTTATATAGCTTACACACGTCTAACTAAATAATCCAAGGTTCTTACCATTATTCTTTACACTCTACAAGGATTCCTTATTACCATCCATGAGTAATCATTGCTATCTTCTTCATAGCCTTACCTTTCACACTATCTAACTTAGGCACTCAGTCTTATCAACTCCATATTTAAAAAATTTGGTTTGTTCTTTGACATTTTTTCAAAAATTAAATTTTTTAAATTCTTTTGAAATAGACAATCCCAAAACCTTTGTCTTTATAAAGTACAACTTAGAAACTTTTTATTAAATTCAAAAATACTCGCTGTCTTTAATTTTTAAAACTATAATATAATATTTTTGAATTTAATTTATTCATTAAATCTAAAAGAAAATATTAGAAAATTTCTTCTTTTTTCCTTCCAAATCAACCTTTTCTTTTAAAGACCTTTTAAACTTTTCACTTCTTAAAAATTAAGATCTTTTTAGTTCAAATTATTTATTAAGTTTTCATTTTAAAATCTTATCTATTACACCAAACCATTTCTTTCTAAAATATATTTCACAATGTTTTTAAAATGTCCTTTTATATTATTGTCAACAAAACTAGAGTAGACAAGTACAACTCTCATCCCAATATTTTCTTAACACTGATACTACCTCCACTTCCAATCCTTAGTGGAGTCTCTAATATCATGTAAGGGGGACTTTTTAAAAATATTTGAGATAAATACACATAACAATGGAAATGTTCATTTTCTTTGTTTAGCCTTTTATTTTCCTATATTGCTTCTTGGATTACTAACAATATAATTAATATGTTCTACTGACATTATTTCTATTTGCTAAATTTTTTTATATAAATTTCTAATATTGTTTTTACATTTTACAATGCTATTACTATTCAACTTTCCTTTATCTAAATTTCAGTAATTCCAATCATTTTTCTCTTAATTTACTATTTTCTAACTTGAACCATTGTAGTGCGTATGCCTACAACTTTATTTTAGAGTCCTAAATCTTCTTTTCCATAAAATTATCATACTCCAAACTTGTACCACTTCCTATTGTTCACCTTTAAAATGTTTCTATAGCTTAAAAGTTTCCATTACATAGAAAAATTCATGAGAAATATTGCTCTACCATTTCTTAAAAGGAATAGTTTTCTACAAAATTTCCTTTAATGAAATTTTGGATTTAAACAAATTTTTATTTCTATTGGAACTTTATACTTACTCTTTTCTTTCTTTATAAAGAAATTAGCGAGCTATATATACTGTATAACTTTTTCAAATGAATTGCTTTTATAAAACCATTTTATGGAAACATTTTAATTTAACTAAACATACACACACACATAGAGACACACACACACACATGTATATATATCCAACATTTTCCAAAAAAAAATATATCCAACAAAACTTTTATTATGTATATATTTTCCTAAAATTCAATATTTACTTTTTCAAATATATTAATTATATAGTTTTCTCTATTTTTAAAACTATTTTCTATTGGGTTAGACTCAAAGTCGATTTCTATTTATTCTTTCTCTAGAACTTTTGCTCTTCAACTTACTGGCTTATCTTCTTTCCAATTTAGAAATCCAGCCATTACTCTGAAGTGACTACTTTACACCATTCTTCCAAAAACCAATTGCTTCCCAGTATCTACAACATATGAATTCTTGCTTCCCTTTACCAGGACCTACTGTACATCAACAATCGACAATCATATGAGGATCTACAATCATTGGGCTATTCGGGCCCGAATAAGGAATCATGTAACATCTAGCTTCAGAGCCTTCCATATGCAATACTATATAGTTGGAATTCTTAGGATTTAAAGTATATTATATTTATAGGCATATTACAAATACACTCACTCAAGGTTTTCTAAATTTTCAAGATCAACTAACCTAAGGTCTAAAACCAAATTTAACAACCTATACCCAAATGGACCTGAGTTTTCGCTAAATCGAAAACCCAAGTTCAACAAAGTATGCATCTTTGGTTTGCTATCCTAAAAATAAAACAAAAGAATGCATATCGGAGCTCTAATGAAATAACTTACAATGGAATAATAAAATATAATAGATTACATAATTATTGACCATGATTTAACACTTTCAGAGTCAAGTGTCCTTGTCAGCATCAAACATGCCAAGCACCAACATTTGTCTTTCTAACTATCATGTGGGTTGTAACAAGGAGGGGGTCAAAACAACATTCTGGTGATTGGTAAAATTGTATATTTTATACATAATACTAATTTATGCCGATTATCTTCTGTCTCATGTTATGTTTGTTTACATTTTTAATTAATCGTCTCGGCACCATGTTCGTGTACGTTTCGTTCCCTTCTACCATCTATAAAATCATAGCCATGTATATATATAAATAAATATATAACCCATGGTCCCCTAGTTGGACCTAGATACTAACCCAGATAGTATCTCTCTATTAGCATCCCATTGGGATCCCTTTCTCTCATCGTACCATGGTCACATCGCTACGCATATCTAGGGACTCCTGTAGTGCATAATGATGGCTTTCCACACATTTTGTCATACTCTATTTCTCTTTGGGGATTTACTACTTTGTTTGCTTCCTATTGTGGACTCGGCTCAACGGACCACTCTAACAGTTTTGAAAGAACTCCCTTTTGGGTTAACAAGCCTTGCCCTAACTAACCACTATGGTAGTGTATAATCCAACATAGCCTACCTTGATAGGCGGCGAAGACTAGTTAAATGTAACCCTATCTTTCCCGTTGACTGCTAAGGACTGATGACCGTCTTTCCTTATGCAGCCCTACCCCTAAATTTCGGTACCAACCATTGCTGCGTAGTGCCTGATCCCTCTCATCATCATATTTAGGTCGCCTAATGAAATCAAGGCAATAACCCCCCTAAGTACTATATTTTAATTCTACTCTATCTATTGGAGGTATTCCTTTATATATACACAAACATATACACTCTGTGGGTCCTATGGTTAGAAATGTCTCACATCAGTATAATGCTACATAACTGCTGGTAGCCTCTTGCGTTGGACAGGTTTCTATTATATAACACCACCAAACTCGCATTTCAACCTACTCTAACGACCAAATGTCACAGTATTCATTTAATTATAATTTAATTATACTAGTTCACACCTACTACAAACGCATATTCGAGGTTACTTATAAATATTTCATATATATATATATGTGTGTGTGTGTGTGTGTATTCTTGCTTACTTAGTAAATTATCATGCCTTTATAGTTACAATTGACCTAAGGTCTTCATTTCATTATGCGCTTTACCTCTTTCTTTACTTTAGGTTCATTTACCGATTTTCTCTTATCACGTTCATAATATTGTTTCCCATCCTTTTTTATCCATTTTCTATTTTTCCCTTCTATTATGATGTTATCATTTTATTCCTTCTTACCTATTATTCATTTTTTTTCATTTTTCAAAATTTTATTAATATTTCACATCTTAACTTTTTACGATCTTTTTACTTCATTCATTTCTTACCGTTTGCACCAAAAAATTGGCACAAACACCCTATTACAAGTGAAAGCACAAATATTCAATATTTAGATCAAAACAAAGAAGTACAGATTCATAGATCATAGAATAGAATGTAGAAAAGTAATAAATATGCAAGTTTTATAGTGGTTCGACAAATTCCGGCCTACGTCCACTCCAATAATCTTTTATTTATACTGTAAGATTGCAAATACAGTTGTTTTTACCTTAGAAAATTAATGGAGTAAGAGATCAGAAGTGATGAAGGAGAGTCAAAAGAAGACCCAATCGAAAGAAGAAGAAGCCCTCTTGTAATGAGCCAAATCCGCTATATTTGTAGGTAAAGATGTGCATGGATCGTGCTGAAATTTCGTCAAAAGAACCTCCAGAGCCATATAACGGGTCCACCAATTTTCAGATCGACCGCACACCATTGGAACGATCGGTGCCAATCATTCATATTAGCACTAATGGGGGTGCGATCTTTTTTTTGGGTCCATCATGATGTTAGCTACTTGCTCTCCAAATTTCATGCAATTCCGACTTACTGTTTGTGAGACATCGCATTTTCCATGGAGTCAAGTTGAAAAATGAAAATATGGAAGATTGTTCCATATTTGATTCTTTTTGGGGTGAAATCCTTCTGGTAAGTCCACCGTGATGTTAGCTAAATGCTTTTCAAATTTCATGCCATTTTGACTTACAGTTTGTGAGATATCGCGTTTTCTGTAAAGTTGAATTGAGTTTTAATCAATCATGGCCGATTGTTCCATAAATACTCCTTTTGACGTTCAGTTGTTCTGGTGAGTTCATCATGATGCTAATTACTTGCCCTCCAAATTTCATGTTATTTCGACTTACCGTTTGTGAGATATCGCGTTTTCTGTAACGACGCGGATTTTCGTTGCCGAAAAACCGAATAGTTAGGGGTTTTAAAAAGAATTTTAGAAGAGAAAAAGAAAGAAAAAGGTAGAAGATAGAGGGAAAAGAAGATAGACGATTTTTAGAAAACAGAGAATTAGAAAAACAGAGAATTTGAAAAATAGAAGATAGAAGAATTTTGAAAATAGAACGGGGAGAAAGAACAACAGAACAACAACAGAATCTCACAATTCGCAGCGGAACAACATATAATAATAAATGAATAATCTTTAAACAAAGAACTATATCAGTTATTACATTACATCACATTTCATTACATCACATCATATCATCAGAGTGTACAACAACATACAACAATAAACAGTGCAGCGGAAAAAGAAATACTATATAAACTAGTAATACGCCATGTCATCCAGCTTGCCTCCAGCAAATCCAGAATATCCAGAATATCCTGATAAACCTGTCTCTTGACTGCCCGTGTGGAAATTGGTGGGCACCCAGAGTTTAGGAAGGAAAACAATAAACTCCGAGTCAGTCATGTGACTGGTGTGAGAACTCAAAACAGTTTATTTAACTTTAAAATCAAAAGAGAGGAATATTTTTTTTATCAATTCGCAATGCTTTTAAAAATGAGACTACCATAAGGCCTCCCGCACACACACACATGCAAACGCAGAATCGGAGGAGATTTCTCCTTATGATAGTCAAAGATGCTTGATACGCATTTAAAATAACATTTGATATTATTACTAGTGCATAGTGTATAACAAATCATTTCGAAAGTAGAATATAAATCTTAGCCAGCATAGACATTCCGAACTATGCCTACTATAGCTATCATCCAAACAGTGTTGCGACACCATAAGTGAATGATAGGTTCTACAACTAATACCGTACAAGTTTCGTATTGTTTCTTTGGATTTCCAACAAATGGTCAGGCCAAGGAACTTCCCATTGCCACTGAGAATGCCTCTGGAAAGACATCCCCGAGAACCAAACCGGATCTCTGCCAACACAAGGCCGGGTTACCCCTAACTGGGTAACTACTGACACGAGCACGCCATTCCCCGGTCCTTTAGGACCTTTTCAACCGAGCGCTCGATATCCAACATCACACCATAATAAATAGAGTGTTTTCAACATGAGTAAGTATCTGGGCTCCATACCATGATACCACCCCTTTCCAGAAGGAAATGCACATACCCTAAGGGGAGCTACAGCAACCCCTAATAACCTTGCCGCATCTTTCCTGTTTTGACCATTTCCGGGATGTGAGGCTCGACGAAGTCACGTCCACAAAAACACACTTTGTACAAAAAGCCGTGCTTTGGGTCAACAAATGATCAACACAATGATCACTAAGATAGACGATCAAATAAATGATCCTATCACAAATAATCAACACAATGATCATTTCAGCATCACTCAGCATGTCACATTACCAAAATGGGATATATCGCTGATAACTTCAACTATATAACCTTTGAGCTCGTACATCTCAAAGAAGGGTGTTAAGCAAAGAATAAATTCTCCGCCACCAACAGAAATATATTTGAAAGAAATCGGCTTTATATCTCAAATTGTAATGTCAGGCATACAATCCATACAAGTCTGTTCCGGGATCGAACAAAACCGAAGGCACTTCTTACGAAGCCCTTGCAAATCCGGGTATTCACAATCCCGATCGAATTTCCCATCACTTAAGGAATCTCTATACCAGGTGCGAACCAGTGCAGAGACAATCGATAGGTCATCCTATCGCTCTCGCAAATACTCGGTCTTCAACACCGATCTTCAAATGCAATTCCTAACGACGTATCACATATTCGGAATGGGTTATACGACCCCATGGTCCTTTCCCGGTTAACCCGAATAGTGAGCGCTTATTCAAATTAAGTGTGCATTCAATTTCAAACAATTCACATCAAATACCCATTCAAAGGGAAATATTGATAGTCGGTTATTGAACTATCAATTGATATGCATACATCACCAGATTCCAAATAATTTTCCAAATTATTTATTTTCCAAAATATCTTTACTAGATATATAGTTTCAACACTTCAAAAATAAATCAATATTTATTTTCATACAAATTCCACTTTTCATTCATAAATTCCATAATGAATTTATATTTCAAAATATCCATGCATATATGATTTCAATCATTCATTTCAATTTATCTTCAAAAAGATAAATTCTAAATATTCACTTTATACTGGAAAACAATTCCATACTTACTAAATAAGTAATTCACAATCTTTTATTTTCAACACTTAGAAAATATTCAATATACTTAAACCGAATTAAGTATATATTTTATTCTTTAAGGAAATCATTCACTTAACATATTTATTTGGGCCAAAACGAATGTTACGTAAAACATCGTTACGACAACCCAAAATCACTAGTATAGGGATTCGAAATTAAAATAGATATATAAATCCCAATACTAAACCAAAACATTTCCATTCGGAAATCATTTACTATAACAACAGTGTTATAGTCCACTATTTCCTTTTATTTCTCGAAACATCTATTTCAACAATAAATGTTGAAATCTATGGTTTCAATCTCAATACCTTTTAAAACATCGTTGAATCGTTTTAATTCTATTTAAAACATTCACATTCTAAACAATTTCTTTAACGTGTTATTCACTGTTCAAGAACGTGAATAAACTACGTTAACAAACTTCATCATTTCTATTCACTTTAACTTAAAGGATTATTCACTGTCTAAAACGTGAATATAACTCCATTTCTAAGTTATAACAATTGACTTGTCAAAATAAGTCCTTTGCGAATTTATAAAAACAACGTTTATAAATTCCTTTTCTATTTATTTATAAAAACTTCCTTTTTTATAAATTCCTTTATTAACATTTTTGATTTCATATCTCAATTATAAACTAAAAGTTCATATTATAAGTCAATTGCTTATAAAACGATTATTTTACAAAATCGTTCTTTTTAAAGACTTTTCAATTTATAAACCTTATAACTTATAAAATTTATTTATTTAATAAATCTATTCTTCAAATAATTTCACCAAATTTATAAATCTTACTATTTATAAATTTCGTTTATAACTTCACAGTTTATAATTCTATAAATTTCATTCTATTATGAAATTCATTTTCACTACATTCAAACACTTATAAAAACTCGTTTTATAATGTCTATATTCCAATTTATAAATATCCATTTATAAATCTCTTAATATAAATCAGTTTATATTATTATTCTAAAACGTCTTTAATTTCCTTTATAATTTCATCATTTCGATTTATAAAATAATCAAATTTTATAAATCCTATATTTAAACTTTTATCATATATTCAAAAATCCAATCTAAATTATTTTATAAAATCATTAGTTCATATTTCTCAAAAATCGACTTTTAATCGTATTTCTAAAAATCAGCTTTTTAACTATATTTCACAAAAACCATAATTTTTATAACTTTAAAAATTATAACGTTTATTTATTTATAATGGATCAATTCCAAAAATATAGCATATCTTCAAAAATCACTTTAAAACCATTTTAAAATCCCAAAATCTGGGTCCAATGATGCTACACACCAAATAGTCAATCACGACTAACAACGATATCATATATCGATATGATAATCATCAAATATCAAAATATCTGAAATTAAATAAATACTGTTGAGGAATCCAGTTGGATCCCTCCAACCTGTTTTCCTGCATCCAAAAACATTAGCACAATACCAATTTCGCTCCAGTACGAAATTATCGCGGTATATGTTCTTATTAAATATTATCCGCTTAATAACGGCGTAATAGGGTCTCATCCGCTAAACAAAAAATGCGGGAAATCAATAACTGCAATATATACATATGCCAATATATATATATTGATATTATATATAATACCAATTTCACTGTTTATGAAATATTCGCGGTATATGTTTATATTAAATAACATCCGCTTACTAACGGCGCATAATGTCTATTTTAACAATCAATAATTTACAGTCATCGTTCAAACATGCATTCAAATATTTTAAATCTAACTATTTAAAAAAAAAATCGAAATCTATTCGATTGAGTGAGAAATTCTCACCTTGGTTTTAATTTCCGTTTTAGCGATTTATTTCGAATAAAATTAAACGCGCGTTTAATTTTACCCGAAATTCTCACTAACTCCAAACGACTCCAAACCAACTCCATCGCGTAGTGCTCGTCCATACGATTCCAACGCATCTGAGTTTGCATTTTTTCGACCTCGTATGAAAAAGATATGAATTTTACAAGATCGTACACGATTTAAATAACTTAATTTACAACATACTTATATATTTTAAACCTAAGCTCATCCTAGCCCTCAGATCTTGCTCCAGCCTCATCACCACCGTGCGTGCTTTCTTCCCTCTTGCGTTCAAACTCCAGGCCATAGAAAATGAGGCCGAACCCATCATGATTCCTAGGGTTTCAAATTACTCCATCAACACTTGCTAATACTTGATCACAACACCGCCATCGCAAAGCTCTACACCTCCACTACACTCGACCCCATCCCCAGCAAGCTCGGCCTGATATGCAGCCTTGAAATGCGTGCCACACCTGTAGCAAACGGCCCACCATAGCTCCTCCATCGTTGCACCATTTCCGATCAACTCCGTATGAAATTAAAGCTCTCGACGAGCTCTACAAGTTTCATGTTGAAACCTAAGGCTAATTCTTTGTAGATTGAGAGAGATTAAGGGTTGAAAGAGGGTGATTTCTGGCCATTGAATATTAGGGCCGGCTACATGAAGCAAATTAGGGTTTTGGAATATATTTTATCAAATTTTGTGAAGGGGTAGGGCTATTTATAAGGAACGAGCGACACTATTCATCCCGGAAATTCCGAACTCCGATTTAGACGCCGTAACCAGCATACCTAGGGTTTATCCCGCGTTCCGGACACAATGGAACAGGTTTCGGAAGCTAATTCGGAAGTATGTGCGAGTTATGGCTGAAAACGTTCAATTTGAATTAAACCGATTTAAATCGATTTCTAGGCGTTTTAATTTGTACCGGACAAACGGTAAATCCAATTGACTTGAAATTTGAAACCTTACAATAATATCACATTACGGATCCGATGAAACTGGTTTCGTCGAAATCCGAGACTTTTTGAAAAATGGCTATTTTGACTCGCCAAATTTAAATTAAAAACGATTCAATGCGTTTCGAGCTGCCACGATCAAACGATAACTCCGATTGACACGAAAATTGAAATCCAGTAATAACTAACTATTACGGATCCAATGAAACTGGTTTCGTTCAATTCTGAGACTGTCCAAAAATTGGCTATTTAAAGTCGATTATTAAATATTAAAATATTCAATTTTCACAAATTAACTTTTAATTCGATTTTAAAAGTTCTAAAATATTTCTATAACTTCCATATGATAAAATAAAATTTTCCAAATTATTTACAATCATTTTTAACTCAATTTTCAATTATTTCCATAATTTAACATATTAAATTATCGATTAAATTATTCAATTAAATCCAATAATTCAAATTAAAATTTATTTGACTTAAAAATTCACTAATTAATATTTAAAATAAATTAAATATTCATATTTTAATTATTAAAAATTTTGGGTCGTTACAATCTTTCCCCCTTAAAAGAATTTCGTCCTCGAAATTACAAGTAAGAAAGGTTACAGAATTTATTAACTTTCCAAAATTCATAATTAAATTCCTTACAAATCTTTACTAAGTTTTCCAATCATACTTAGTTATTCTTTTCAAAAACAACTACTATTGTTTAACTTTCAATTCCAAATCAAAATTAAAGTTTTCAAAAATTTTCCCAAATTTTCTCAAATTTTTCTAACGCCTTAAATTTTCGGAAAAATTCGCCATAGTCTCCTTTGCGCGGCTCGATCCGAAAAAAAAAAATGACAGTATATATATCACAAATATACATCTCATCAAGTAATGAGGCATCCCGAAGGGAAAAAATGTAAAAATACTGTATTTAATCCGAGATATGTACCTTATATTTTACTAGCAAGCATATACGGCTAATATAGCGCTAAAGCGAACTCCAAATGCGAAGCAAACGCGATCCGCACCTACTAAACTCAACAAACAACATGAGAATCATGCATATATGAAAATAGTATCGATATACAACATATAGCAACATAATAACTATATAAGTCACATAGCAAATGCAACTAAAGCAATATATATTCAACCATCAACCAACTAACATCCATATCCAATAAACATTCATAATCAATAACCAAATCAATATTCATTCGAATTCTCTTTAATATACAATGAATTGGTTTTCACTCTAAATCATATTTGATTTATTAACATTGGATTTTCTTACTAACATTCATTCTCAATTTTAATTAGTTTACATTTACTAATTAAATCTAATTCACATTCAATTCTATTCAAATTTATTTACTTCTAATTTGAATTCAATTACATAGCTTCCAATTTCATTAACACTTAATGAATTATATACAATCAATCAACAATCCTATAACAACCAAAGTATATTAATTTCAACCAAATTCCTTTGCTTATATTCATTCTCATTCAATTTATTCAACTTCTAATAACATTTGATTTCAATGAATTAATACTTTCATTCATTATTCCATATCAACTTAAATTACATTCAATTGATTAACATTCAATCACAAAGTTGAATTCTATTATATAACTCAAGTTCATATTTATTACTTAACTTCATTAATTTAATTTGATATCAATATCAACTTTATTCAACAACACTTAACTTATATTCCATTTAACTTTAAATTCACTTTTATTTACAACTCATATTCATATAGTTTCATTTCTTATATATATAAGTTTATTTCACAATTGTAAACACTTTAATTATAATTCAATTCTTATAATTCTATTATTTATACAATTATTCTTTTATTTAGATTATTCAAACAACCTAACAATCAACTTACATATAATTTAATAATTCTGAAAAATTATTTCTTTATATATAAAAATATAATCAAGGTAAAATTATTCTATTTACCCAATTTAAAATCAATACTATGTCGATTTATCTTGTTTAAGAGTTTAGAAACCCCTATCTACGATAGTTAGCTAGACTAGATCGACGGGAATCTATAAACAATCAACCGATAAGTTAACACAATATAAAACAATTTCATATTCACTAACAAATACGCTCTCATAGCTATTATTACACTCAGACTCATTCTAGAGCACTACTGACTCTATCTCTAACGAGTAATACCCTACAGAACCATGGTTCTCGCTTAACCATCAGCTCTGATACCAAATGTAACGACGCGGATTTTCGTTGCCGAAAAACCGAATAGTTAGGGGTTTTAAAAAGAATTTTAGAAGAGAAAAAGAAAGAAAAAGGTAGAAGATAGAGGGAAAAGAAGATAGACGATTTTTAGAAAACAGAGAATTAGAAAAACAGAGAATTTGAAAAATAGAAGATAGAAGAATTTTGAAAATAGAACGGGGAGAAAGAACAACAGAACAACAACAGAATCTCACAATTCGCAGCGGAACAACATATAATAATAAATGAATAATCTTTAAACAAAGAACTATATCAGTTATTACATTACATCACATTTCATTACATCACATCATATCATCAGAGTGTACAACAACATACAACAATAAACAGTGCAGCGGAAAAAGAAATACTATATAAACTAGTAATACGCCATGTCATCCAGCTTGCCTCCAGCAAATCCAGAATATCCAGAATATCCTGATAAACCTGTCTCTTGACTGCCCGTGTGGAAATTGGTGGGCACCCAGAGTTTAGGAAGGAAAACAATAAACTCCGAGTCAGTCATGTGACTGGTGTGAGAACTCAAAACAGTTTATTTAACTTTAAAATCAAAAGAGAGGAATATTTTTTTTATCAATTCGCAATGCTTTTAAAAATGAGACTACCATAAGGCCTCCCGCACACACACACATGCAAACGCAGAATCGGAGGAGATTTCTCCTTATGATAGTCAAAGATGCTTGATACGCATTTAAAATAACATTTGATATTATTACTAGTGCATAGTGTATAACAAATCATTTCGAAAGTAGAATATAAATCTTAGCCAGCATAGACATTCCGAACTATGCCTACTATAGCTATCATCCAAACAGTGTTGCGACACCATAAGTGAATGATAGGTTCTACAACTAATACCGTACAAGTTTCGTATTGTTTCTTTGGATTTCCAACAAATGGTCAGGCCAAGGAACTTCCCATTGCCACTGAGAATGCCTCTGGAAAGACATCCCCGAGAACCAAACCGGATCTCTGCCAACACAAGGCCGGGTTACCCCTAACTGGGTAACTACTGACACGAGCACGCCATTCCCCGGTCCTTTAGGACCTTTTCAACCGAGCGCTCGATATCCAACATCACACCATAATAAATAGAGTGTTTTCAACATGAGTAAGTATCTGGGCTCCATACCATGATACCACCCCTTTCCAGAAGGAAATGCACATACCCTAAGGGGAGCTACAGCAACCCCTAATAACCTTGCCGCATCTTTCCTGTTTTGACCATTTCCGGGATGTGAGGCTCGACGAAGTCACGTCCACAAAAACACACTTTGTACAAAAAGCCGTGCTTTGGGTCAACAAATGATCAACACAATGATCACTAAGATAGACGATCAAATAAATGATCCTATCACAAATAATCAACACAATGATCATTTCAGCATCACTCAGCATGTCACATTACCAAAATGGGATATATCGCTGATAACTTCAACTATATAACCTTTGAGCTCGTACATCTCAAAGAAGGGTGTTAAGCAAAGAATAAATTCTCCGCCACCAACAGAAATATATTTGAAAGAAATCGGCTTTATATCTCAAATTGTAATGTCAGGCATACAATCCATACAAGTCTGTTCCGGGATCGAACAAAACCGAAGGCACTTCTTACGAAGCCCTTGCAAATCCGGGTATTCACAATCCCGATCGAATTTCCCATCACTTAAGGAATCTCTATACCAGGTGCGAACCAGTGCAGAGACAATCGATAGGTCATCCTATCGCTCTCGCAAATACTCGGTCTTCAACACCGATCTTCAAATGCAATTCCTAACGACGTATCACATATTCGGAATGGGTTATACGACCCCATGGTCCTTTCCCGGTTAACCCGAATAGTGAGCGCTTATTCAAATTAAGTGTGCATTCAATTTCAAACAATTCACATCAAATACCCATTCAAAGGGAAATATTGATAGTCGGTTATTGAACTATCAATTGATATGCATACATCACCAGATTCCAAATAATTTTCCAAATTATTTATTTTCCAAAATATCTTTACTAGATATATAGTTTCAACACTTCAAAAATAAATCAATATTTATTTTCATACAAATTCCACTTTTCATTCATAAATTCCATAATGAATTTATATTTCAAAATATCCATGCATATATGATTTCAATCATTCATTTCAATTTATCTTCAAAAAGATAAATTCTAAATATTCACTTTATACTGGAAAACAATTCCATACTTACTAAATAAGTAATTCACAATCTTTTATTTTCAACACTTAGAAAATATTCAATATACTTAAACCGAATTAAGTATATATTTTATTCTTTAAGGAAATCATTCACTTAACATATTTATTTGGGCCAAAACGAATGTTACGTAAAACATCGTTACGACAACCCAAAATCACTAGTATAGGGATTCGAAATTAAAATAGATATATAAATCCCAATACTAAACCAAAACATTTCCATTCGGAAATCATTTACTATAACAACAGTGTTATAGTCCACTATTTCCTTTTATTTCTCGAAACATCTATTTCAACAATAAATGTTGAAATCTATGGTTTCAATCTCAATACCTTTTAAAACATCGTTGAATCGTTTTAATTCTATTTAAAACATTCACATTCTAAACAATTTCTTTAACGTGTTATTCACTGTTCAAGAACGTGAATAAACTACGTTAACAAACTTCATCATTTCTATTCACTTTAACTTAAAGGATTATTCACTGTCTAAAACGTGAATATAACTCCATTTCTAAGTTATAACAATTGACTTGTCAAAATAAGTCCTTTGCGAATTTATAAAAACAACGTTTATAAATTCCTTTTCTATTTATTTATAAAAACTTCCTTTTTTATAAATTCCTTTATTAACATTTTTGATTTCATATCTCAATTATAAACTAAAAGTTCATATTATAAGTCAATTGCTTATAAAACGATTATTTTACAAAATCGTTCTTTTTAAAGACTTTTCAATTTATAAACCTTATAACTTATAAAATTTATTTATTTAATAAATCTATTCTTCAAATAATTTCACCAAATTTATAAATCTTACTATTTATAAATTTCGTTTATAACTTCACAGTTTATAATTCTATAAATTTCATTCTATTATGAAATTCATTTTCACTACATTCAAACACTTATAAAAACTCGTTTTATAATGTCTATATTCCAATTTATAAATATCCATTTATAAATCTCTTAATATAAATCAGTTTATATTATTATTCTAAAACGTCTTTAATTTCCTTTATAATTTCATTATTTCGATTTATAAAATAATCAAATTTTATAAATCCTATATTTAAACTTTTATCATATATTCAAAAATCCAATCTAAATTATTTTATAAAATCATTAGTTCATATTTCTCAAAAATCGACTTTTAATCGTATTTCTAAAAATCAGCTTTTTAACTATATTTCACAAAAACCATAATTTTTATAACTTTAAAAATTATAACGTTTATTTATTTATAATGGATCAATTCCAAAAATATAGCATATCTTCAAAAATCACTTTAAAACCATTTTAAAATCCCAAAATCTGGGTCCAATGATGCTACACACCAAATAGTCAATCACGACTAACAACGATATCATATATCGATATGATAATCATCAAATATCAAAATATCTGAAATTAAATAAATACTGTTGAGGAATCCAGTTGGATCCCTCCAACCTGTTTTCCTGCATCCAAAAACATTAGCACAATACCAATTTCGCTCCAGTACGAAATTATCGCGGTATATGTTCTTATTAAATATTATCCGCTTAATAACGGCGTAATAGGGTCTCATCCGCTAAACAAAAAATGCGGGAAATCAATAACTGCAATATATACATATGCCAATATATATATATTGATATTATATATAATACCAATTTCACTGTTTATGAAATATTCGCGGTATATGTTTATATTAAATAACATCCGCTTACTAACGGCGCATAATGTCTATTTTAACAATCAATAATTTACAGTCATCGTTCAAACATGCATTCAAATATTTTAAATCTAACTATTTAAAAAAAAAATCGAAATCTATTCGATTGAGTGAGAAATTCTCACCTTGGTTTTAATTTCCGTTTTAGCGATTTATTTCGAATAAAATTAAACGCGCGTTTAATTTTACCCGAAATTCTCACTAACTCCAAACGACTCCAAACCAACTCCATCGCGTAGTGCTCGTCCATACGATTCCAACGCATCTGAGTTTGCATTTTTTCGACCTCGTATGAAAAAGATATGAATTTTACAAGATCGTACACGATTTAAATAACTTAATTTACAACATACTTATATATTTTAAACCTAAGCTCATCCTAGCCCTCAGATCTTGCTCCAGCCTCATCACCACCGTGCGTGCTTTCTTCCCTCTTGCGTTCAAACTCCAGGCCATAGAAAATGAGGCCGAACCCATCATGATTCCTAGGGTTTCAAATTACTCCATCAACACTTGCTAATACTTGATCACAACACCGCCATCGCAAAGCTCTACACCTCCACTACACTCGACCCCATCCCCAGCAAGCTCGGCCTGATATGCAGCCTTGAAATGCGTGCCACACCTGTAGCAAACGGCCCACCATAGCTCCTTCATCGTTGCACCATTTCCGATCAACTCCGTATGAAATTAAAGCTCTCGACGAGCTCTACAAGTTTCATGTTGAAACCTAAGGCTAATTCTTTGTAGATTGAGAGAGATTAAGGGTTGAAAGAGGGTGATTTCTGGCCATTGAATATTAGGGCCGGCTACATGAAGCAAATTAGGGTTTTGGAATATATTTTATCAAATTTTGTGAAGGGGTAGGGCTATTTATAAGGAACGAGCGACACTATTCATCCCGGAAATTCCGAACTCCGATTTAGACGCCGTAACCAGCGTACCTAGGGTTTATCCCGCGTTCCGGACACAATGGAACAGGTTTCGGAAGCTAATTCGGAAGTATGTGCGAGTTATGGCTGAAAACGTTCAATTTGAATTAAACCGATTTAAATCGATTTCTAGGCGTTTTAATTTGTACCGGACAAACGGTAAATCCAATTGACTTGAAATTTGAAACCTTACAATAATATCACATTACGGATCCGATGAAACTGGTTTCGTCGAAATCCGAGACTTTTTGAAAAATGGCTATTTTGACTCGCCAAATTTAAATTAAAAACGATTCAATGCGTTTCGAGCTGCCACGATCAAACGATAACTCCGATTGACACGAAAATTGAAATCCAGTAATAACTAACTATTACGGATCCAATGAAACTGGTTTCGTTCAATTCTGAGACTGTCCAAAAATTGGCTATTTAAAGTCGATTATTAAATATTAAAATATTCAATTTTCACAAATTAACTTTTAATTCGATTTTAAAAGTTCTAAAATATTTCTATAACTTCCATATGATAAAATAAAATTTTCCAAATTATTTACAATCATTTTTAACTCAATTTTCAATTATTTCCATAATTTAACATATTAAATTATCGATTAAATTATTCAATTAAATCCAATAATTCAAATTAAAATTTATTTGACTTAAAAATTCACTAATTAATATTTAAAATAAATTAAATATTCATATTTTAATTATTAAAAATTTTGGGTCGTTACAATCTTTCCCCCTTAAAAGAATTTCGTCCTCGAAATTACAAGTAAGAAAGGTTACAGAATTTATTAACTTTCCAAAATTCATAATTAAATTCCTTACAAATCTTTACTAAGTTTTCCAATCATACTTAGTTATTCTTTTCAAAAACAACTACTATTGTTTAACTTTCAATTCCAAATCAAAATTAAAGTTTTCAAAAATTTTCCCAAATTTTCTCAAATTTTTCTAACGCCTTAAATTTTCGGAAAAATTCGCCATAGTCTCCTTTGCGCGGCTCGATCCGAAAAAAAAAATGACAGTATATATATCACAAATATACATCTCATCAAGTAATGAGGCATCCCGAAGGGAAAAAATGTAAAAGTACTGTATTTAATCCGAGATATGTACCTTATATTTTACTAGCAAGCATATACGGCTAATATAGCGCTAAAGCGAACTCCAAATGCGAAGCAAACGCGATCCGCACCTACTAAACTCAACAAACAACATGAGAATCATGCATATATGAAAATAGTATCGATATACAACATATAGCAACATAATAACTATATAAGTCACATAGCAAATGCAACTAAAGCAATATATATTCAACCATCAACCAACTAACATCCATATCCAATAAACATTCATAATCAATAACCAAATCAATATTCATTCGAATTCTCTTTAATATACAATGAATTGGTTTTCACTCTAAATCATATTTGATTTATTAACATTGGATTTTCTTACTAACATTCATTCTCAATTTTAATTAGTTTACATTTACTAATTAAATCTAATTCACATTCAATTCTATTCAAATTTATTTACTTCTAATTTGAATTCAATTACATAGCTTCCAATTTCATTAACACTTAATGAATTATATACAATCAATCAACAATCCTATAACAACCAAAGTATATTAATTTCAACCAAATTCCTTTGCTTATATTCTGTAACGACCCGTATTTTACGTGTTGATAGATCGTAGAATTTACAGGTCGTTAGTGTTGTTGTGTTGTCTCTAGCCTAAGTCATTCAGAATTGAGTTGTATAGGGGCATGAGCCGTAACCGACTCATAGAGAGCCGACTCATAGGCTTAGCCGAGTCAAGATGGTGACCGACCTATAGTTAGGTCGTAGACGACCTTAGTGTTTTGAGCCGAGTTAACATGCTAAGAGTTGAGTCGTTAACGACTTATAGGTGTTAGCGAGTTATGGGTATGGCCGAGTTAAGAGGTTAGCGACTTAGGGAGTTTAGGTCGTATGGATGTTAGCTTAGGTCGTAAGGTAGCTTGGGTTGATGGAAGCGACCTAAGGAAGTGACCAGGTTAGCACAAGTTAGTGTTTTACGAGTTAAGGTTGTATCCGACCTATAGAATGACCGACCTATAGGGGTAGCCGACCTAGTGAAGTGAGCGACTTATAATTCCTAACGAGTTAGCGTGATTAACTAAGTTAGCAGTTTTGTAGGTCGCTGGATACGAGTTAAGGCATGTGTCGAATGGAAGTTGAGTCATAAGTCGCTGGGGCGACTTAGTGTTAAGGCTTAGGTCGGTTTATGATGTGTCGTTGGGTAGTTGAGTCGCTTGAAGGCTTTAGGTCGTTGAGTATGTTGAGTCGTGAGTCGTAGGACTTAGTGTTGAAGTCTTAAGTCGTAAGCGACTTAGCAGGTTGCAGTGTTTTTGTTAAGTCGTAGACGAGATAAAGCTTATCTCGTATGGTGCTGTGTTGGTTAGGTCGCTTATAGGTTAGGTCGGCTGCAAGGCTAAGTCGTTAAGTCGCATATAGGAATAAGTCGTGTGTGTTAACCCGTGTGTGTTTGGTTGAGTCGTCATACGACTTAAGGCTTAGGTGTATTAGCGGCTGTGTGTTGAGTCGTTAGTCAGTTGGGTTTAGGTCGGCAAGAAACTAGGTCGTGTGACCCTATGTGTGTGTCGTATGATGAGTCGGCTAGGGGTTAGCACTTGTATTGAGTTGATAAGTCGGCAAGGTGTTAGTAGTTGTGTCGCATAGGTCGGCAGCGACCTATGTTAGGTCGGAATCTTTTAGGTCGGCAACGACCTAATAGCGAGCTCCGAGTTATGAAGGTGGCCGAGCTAGGGGGAATTCCAGCCTATAAATAGTGGACTTTGGCTCACTTTTTGGCACCGGTTTTTGAAGCGACGAAGTGCTGCCATTTTGAAGACTCGACTACAGTATTTTCTTCACTTCTTTCTCTACTTCTATCAAGTGCTAACATCCTTTGAAGATCGAAGATCAAGATCGAAGATCCAAGTGTCCAAGTTGAAGATCTTCATCCGTTTGAGCTAGAATTCATCGTTTCAAGTGAGATTTCGCCGGATCAAGCCGTGATCTCCGCTGTCCAGATCTGAAGTGTTGTGATTTTGAGGTGTTTGGGTGATTTGGTGAGTGGTAGTTATCTCTCACGCGGATCCAAAGGAGTGTATGGGATTGGTGACATGTTTATGTGTTAAAGTTAGCGTTTTCTCGCATTTTCCTTAAGTCTGCATGTAGATCCATCATGTTTGAAGATGTTTATCTATAGAAGTTATTTAACAAGTATTAGAGACAAAACCCATGTTTTAGATTTGATAGATCTATGCTAAAAACCATGATTTCACATATGTTGGACTTTTGCTCATTTAATTACGAAATTGCCATTATAGTTGATATTGCTAAATAGATCTTGTTTGAATGCTTGAATGTTTGAATGTATGATAGATTTGATTGCTCCAAGTTAGCTTGTAGTTGATTTGGAACAAGATGGTTGAAGGTGATTCAAAAGCTAAGTGGAAAGGCTCTTGAATGATGAAAGCTGCCGATGGCATATGAAGCGGATGTGGAAGCTCATATGGACGGATTCGATGATGATGGACTTTGCCATGATACGAAGAGGCGAAGTACGAGATCAAGGAAGATGACAAGGATGTTTGGATCTCATCGTTATTGAAGGTTCTAGCAAACCTAAAGCAAGAGTACATAGGGACGCCTAAAAGACTACAGGCAGGTAGTCGAGTACTCTGGGCCAAGAAGATAAGTCCTAGGCACAAGGCAGTGTGCGAAGTTTTGTCTAGAACCAGGGTTGCCATTAGCCCTTGACAGATGGCTCAGGAAGGAGTCGGTCGTTCAATTAACGGTGATTTCGAAACAAAGTGTGATGTTGAGATGGGACGGGTCATGATGACGTTCCAAGCACGGGCTGCGACGACGTGCAAAGTTATGTTGATACTCGGTGATGCGATCCGGGTTGGTGATAATGGTTAGCTTGAGAGGCGCTTGAGCTAGTATGAATGGTCGTCAAGGAGGATGACTTGGAGGCTTAGATCTCATCGTTGTTGAAGGTTCTAGCATACTCAAAGCAAGGGTACGTTGGAACGGGCTGCGACGGCGTTCCAGGCACGGGCTACGACGGCGTGCTAGTACTCTGGGTAGTTGCGAAAATTCCTAGGCACGGGCTACGACGGCGTGCGGAGTTATGGCTAGAACCGGGGTTACCATTAGCCCTTGACAGATGGTCATTCAACTAACGGTGAAATCAAGGCAATGATAACAGTGATAGCCAGAGTCATGGATGTTTGGATGTTTGGTTGTACCATCATTCGGCTTCAAGAGCGGTGTTTTCTGGGTGCTTATCTGATCTTGGTTTAGGCCTTGGGGGTTTGTATTTGGAAAACATCGTCCTTGACTCGAGTGATTATTGCTTTACCTTACTTATCTGCTATGTTATGCTTGCTTCTCCTTAGTGTGTGTCTGGGGGCTATCACTGTAGAAAGAGGTGGAGTGGGATGGTTTGGTTCCTATTCCTTTATTTCCTTATGCTCTTTTGGTATGCTTGATTGTTAATTTACTGCTCACTAAGACTTTGTCTGACTCAAGGTTTTATGTCTCCTCTTATTACCTTGGGCTGTTCATCCATGTTTGGGATGGGCAGACTAGGTAGCAGGTGGCAGGTGCTGTGCTTAGAGTTTTCCGCTGATGATGACGAAGACGAGCAGGGGGCTATGCATATTATTTTCTTATATGTACTGGGTATCCGCTGCTGTATTTGGTTGAGTAATTTGTAGTGAGGCTTTCATGTATGGATTTGTGTGAATGATTGTATAAAATTGCTATGTTGCTTATATGATGATGTTATGTTCTATGGAGCTTCACTATATTATATTTCTCTATTGTATTTTATCCATGCGCTGTGAGTTATACGATAGATTCTGCGATTTTATTTTACCCTGACTATCGTCCATGGCTGCCTTGCACACCTTTCAGCGCATTATTCCCTTGTTTTGGTGCGGGAGTCATGGGCGGTCGTCACATTTGGTATCAGAGCTTTGGTTAATCGATTTTAGCCAACGCTTGCTGACGTAATTACGTAAGAGAGACGTAATTGTATTTTGATGGATGATTACTATATATATAATATAGTAGCTTAGAAGGATTTGCACTCCTTATGCAGTTGTTTCTCAAAGGTGTTCTAATCATTTCTTTTTGTAGATATTAAGGATGAGTCTAGAAAAGGGACAAGCTGCTAAGGAAGGTTGTGAAGCTGAAGGAGTTATTGATCATGGTGCTAAGTTCGAGGCTATGGTGACTTCAATCGTGAAGAGACAGTTGGTGGACTTTCTGGATAATTCATTTGAAGAATTTATGGAGAAGACTTCTAGGCACAGGAGCCTGTTTCCTAAAGAAGAGTCTGATGTTGTTGTTACCAAGGATGGGTTTAAATCATCGCAAGGCGGGAACAAGAAGAAGAGACAGCAACAGAAGAAGGGTAAGAGTGGCCAAAAGAAGCAGAAGGGCGAGGTGACCTGCTACAATTGCCAACAGAAGGGCCACTTCTCCAGGGATTGCAGGAATCCAAAGGTGCAGGGAAAGTGCTACAACTGTGATAAGCCAGGGCATATTAAGAAGAATTGTCCAGAGCCGCCAAAGGTTGAGCAGGTTGAGCAAGCCTATGTGTTGAGAGCTGTTCCTCCAACTTCAAAAGCTCCTACTGTTGAAGAAAAGGGGAAGAGTGTGGTGGTTTAAAGTACTCTTTCTATTTGGGATGTTTCCGTTTAAGAGTGTTGTTCGATGTTGAGATGATACATTCTCTTGTTTGTAATAACTTGTATGACCATTTGGGTTAGGAACCAGATATTATTGATAGACCCTTGGTTGTAACTATTTTAGTTGAAGATTTGTCTGGTTTGTGGATGTTATGCTGTGGTCTGGTTGTGTCAAGTCTTGATTACTCGTTTGTTTGTGATTGCTTTGTTCTGAACTTTGCGGGGTTCGGAATTATTTTGGGTATGGACTGGCTTAGGAAGTATGCGGCTAGGATTGATTGTGAGAGGCTGGAGGTGACAGTCGGGAATGTGGAAGGGCGAAAGGTTGTGATACGATGTAAGCATGAGGAAGGCGTCTTCATGAGCTTCATGTATTCGCTGGTTGTTCCACGGGATGGACTGTCATCGGTGCCTATTGTGAATGGATTTGAGGATGTCTTTGACGAAGTCAAAGGGTTGCCGCCGCATAGGGAGATCGAGTTTCGTATCGATCTAGTTGAGGGAGCCAGACCTGTTGTGATGCCTCTTAGGCGGATGGCACCGAGGGAGCAGCAAGAGCTGAAGGTGCAAGTTGATGACCTTTTACGGAAAGGATTCATTCGGAGAAGTGTGTCCGAATGGGGTGCGCCCGTTGTGTTTGCAACCAAAGCGGATGGACCGTTGAGGTTGTGTGTTGATTATCGTGAGCTGAATAAGGTGACTAAGAAGAACAAGTATCCATTGCCGAGAATAGATGACTTGTTTGATCAGCTTCACGAGGCTAAGGTGTTTTCTCAGATGGATTTGGCAACGAGATTTCACCAGTTGAGAGTGGCGAGGGATAGTGTGCCGAAGACTGCTTTTAGGACACCATCCGGGTTCTATGAGTGGCTGGTAATGCCGTTTGGGTTGACTAACGCACCAGCATATTTTGTGGATCTTATGAATAGAGTATTCAGAGATCAGTTGAATAAGTTCGTGCTTGTGTTCGTGGATGATATTTTGGTTTATTCCAAAACTGAGGAAGAGCACAAGACGCACTTGAGGATTGTTTTGGAAACTTTACGGAAACATCAGCTGAAGGCTAAGTTTTCGAAGTGTCACTTCTGGAAGAGTGAAGTGAGGTTCTTAGGCCATGTTATCTCTGGAAATGGAATAGCGGTTGATCCCGCTAAGGTAGCAGCGATCCAGGATTGGATTAGACCTAAGAATGCATCTGATGTGAGAAGTTTTCTTGGATTAGCAGGATATTATCGTCGATTTATCAAAGACTTTTCCAAGATAGCTGCACCATTGACAGGATTGACGAAAAAGAACCAAGTGTTCAGATGGGATGATAAGTGTGAGCAAGCTTTCGTAATCTTGAAAGAACGATTGACAAGTGCTCCTGTTTTGACTATTCCGAGTGGGAATGAGGAGATGGTGGTTTACACCGATGCATGTGGCACTGGACTTGGGGCAGTGCTAATGCAGAAGGATAGAGTTGTTGCATATGCTAGTCGACAACTGAAGCCGCTTGAAAGAAATTATCCAACTCATGATTTGGAGTTAGCGGCGATAGTGTTTGCTTTGAAGATGTGGAGACACTACCTATTGGGAGTTAGATTCGAGTTGTTTACGGATCATAAGTCATTGAAATATCTGTTCTCCCAAAAGGATTTGAATCTTCGACAGCAACGGTGGTTAGAGTTTCTAGCATCTTATGATTTTGGTATAGCCTATACTCCGGGAAAAGGAAACGCAGTGGCTGATGCGTTAAGTCGAAGACATGCAGGTTTGGGAGCCATGTTTTCGGAATGGAAGAGTCTCGAGTATTTGGCTGGATTTGATTTCAGACCTAGATGCGAATTGGAACCTGAAATGTTGGCAAACTTATCAATAAGGCCTACTCTTGTGGAAAGAATTGGCGAGAGCCAAAAGAAAGATGATAAGCTTGACAAGATTATCCGAGATTTGGAATCTGGATTGAAACCAGAGAAGGATAAGGGATTCGAGGTCGATCGAGAGGGTTGGCTTCGAAAGCAAGGGCGATTAGTTGTTCCCGATGTAGATGGATTGAGAGATGAAGTTCTGAGGGAAAGTCATCACTCGAAGTTGACAATTCATCCAGGAGGAAATAAGATGTATCGGGATATGAAGAAAGCTTACTACTGGGAAGGTATGAAGAAAGATGTTGGGAATTTTATTTCCAAATGTATGAATTGCCAGTTGGTGAAAGCTGAGCAGAAGAAGCCCAGTGGATTACTTCAGCCATTAGAGGTTCCTACGTGGAAGTGGGAGCAAGTGTCAATGGATTTTATTGATGGTCTACCTAGGACAAGGACAGGGAATGAAGGGATTTGGGTCATTGTAGATCGTTTGACCAAGAGTGCAAGGTTCATTCCTGTTCGATCGACTAGGACTGCATCGAAGTTGGCTGAGTTGTATGTGAAGTGGATTGTTCGATTCCATGGTGTTCCGAAGAGTATAGTGAGCGATCGAGACCCATTGTTCACTAGTGGATTTTTGAAAGAGCTTCCAGGAAGTGTTGGGAACCGAGTTGTGTTTGAGTACAGCTTATCACCCTCAAACAGATGGTCAGACTGAGAGAGTCAACCGGGTTTTGGAAGATCTTCTTAGAGCTTGTGTTTTGGACTTCGGAGGATCATGGGAAGATCACCTTCATTTGGTGAAATTTGCTTATAATAACAGTTATCAGTCGAGTATTGGTATGGCACCATATGAAGCATTATATGGAAGACCGTGTAACTCTCCGACATGTTGGTTGGAAGCTGGAGAAAAGTTGATACTTGGGCCAGAGATGATTCGACAGACTTCGGATTATATAGAGATCATTCGGCAACGAATGAAGGCAGCCCAAGATCGTCAGAAAAGTTATGCTGATAATCGTCGTAAAGATTTGGAATTCGACGTAGGTGACATGGTTTTTGTAAAGATTTCTCCATTGAAGAATGTTATTAGATTCGGGAAGAAAGGAAAGTTGGCTCCGAGATTCGTTGTACCATTCCCGATTATCGAGCGAATTGGAAAGCTCGCTTATAGATTGGAGTTACCGGAAAAGATGGCGGGTGTGCACAATGTTTTTCATGTATCTTATCTACGGAAGTATGTGCACGACCCAAGTACGGTGGTTTCTGCGGATAGCTGTGAAGACTTGGAGGTTGATCCAGTGGTTACGAGACCTCGTAAGCCGCTTCGTATTGTTGAAACCGATACGAAACAGCTTAGGAGGAAGACGATTACGTTGCTCAAGGTACAATGGAGTGACGATGTTAACGACTGTACGTGGGAGGAGGAAGAGAGGATGAAGGCAGCTCATCCCGGACTCTTCGAAGTATGGCCCTAAAGTGTCGTGACATCTCATGAATTTGTAGCTTGTTCTAAGTCTTAGAATTCTGCATGCTAGGCTAGAATTGGTTGCATGGTTTGTTGATTGCTATGGATGGTAGGCATGCGGAATATCTTTGATTGCTGTTGTTTGCTTGGATATTCGGGGGCGAAATTCCTAAGGGGGAGAGAATGTAACGACCCGTATTTTACGTGTTGATAGATCGTAGAATTTACAGGTCGTTAGTGTTGTTGTGTTGTCTCTAGCCTAAGTCATTCAGAATTGAGTTGTATAGGGGCATGAGCCGTAACCGACTCATAGAGAGCCGACTCATAGGCTTAGCCGAGTCAAGATGGTGACCGACCTATAGTTAGGTCGTAGACGACCTTAGTGTTTTGAGCCGAGTTAACATGCTAAGAGTTGAGTCGTTAACGACTTATAGGTGTTAGCGAGTTATGGGTATGGCCGAGTTAAGAGGTTAGCGACTTAGGGAGTTTAGGTCGTATGGATGTTAGCTTAGGTCGTAAGGTAGCTTGGGTTGATGGAAGCGACCTAAGGAAGTGACCAGGTTAGCACAAGTTAGTGTTTTACGAGTTAAGGTTGTATCCGACCTATAGAATGACCGACCTATAGGGGTAGCCGACCTAGTGAAGTGAGCGACTTATAATTCCTAACGAGTTAGCGTGATTAACTAAGTTAGCAGTTTTGTAGGTCGCTGGATACGAGTTAAGGCATGTGTCGAATGGAAGTTGAGTCATAAGTCGCTGGGGCGACTTAGTGTTAAGGCTTAGGTCGGTTTATGATGTGTCGTTGGGTAGTTGAGTCGCTTGAAGGCTTTAGGTCGTTGAGTATGTTGAGTCGTGAGTCGTAGGACTTAGTGTTGAAGTCTTAAGTCGTAAGCGACTTAGCAGGTTGCAGTGTTTTTGTTAAGTCGTAGACGAGATAAAGCTTATCTCGTATGGTGCTGTGTTGGTTAGGTCGCTTATAGGTTAGGTCGGCTGCAAGGCTAAGTCGTTAAGTCGCATATAGGAATAAGTCGTGTGTGTTAACCCGTGTGTGTTTGGTTGAGTCGTCATACGACTTAAGGCTTAGGTGTATTAGCGGCTGTGTGTTGAGTCGTTAGTCAGTTGGGTTTAGGTCGGCAAGAAACTAGGTCGTGTGACCCTATGTGTGTGTCGTATGATGAGTCGGCTAGGGGTTAGCACTTGTATTGAGTTGATAAGTCGGCAAGGTGTTAGTAGTTGTGTCGCATAGGTCGGCAGCGACCTATGTTAGGTCGGAATCTTTTAGGTCGGCAACGACCTAATAGCGAGCTCCGAGTTATGAAGGTGGCCGAGCTAGGGGGAATTCCAGCCTATAAATAGTGGACTTTGGCTCACTTTTTGGCACCGGTTTTTGAAGCGACGAAGTGCTGCCATTTTGAAGACTCGACTACAGTATTTTCTTCACTTCTTTCTCTACTTCTATCAAGTGCTAACATCCTTTGAAGATCGAAGATCAAGATCGAAGATCCAAGTGTCCAAGTTGAAGATCTTCATCCGTTTGAGCTAGAATTCATCGTTTCAAGTGAGATTTCGCCGGATCAAGCCGTGATCTCCGCTGTCCAGATCTGAAGTGTTGTGATTTTGAGGTGTTTGGGTGATTTGGTGAGTGGTAGTTATCTCTCACGCGGATCCAAAGGAGTGTATGGGATTGGTGACATGTTTATGTGTTAAAGTTAGCGTTTTCTCGCATTTTCCTTAAGTCTGCATGTAGATCCATCATGTTTGAAGATGTTTATCTATAGAAGTTATTTAACAAGTATTAGAGACAAAACCCATGTTTTAGATTTGATAGATCTATGCTAAAAACCATGATTTCACATATGTTGGACTTTTGCTCATTTAATTACGAAATTGCCATTATAGTTGATATTGCTAAATAGATCTTGTTTGAATGCTTGAATGTTTGAATGTATGATAGATTTGATTGCTCCAAGTTAGCTTGTAGTTGATTTGGAACAAGATGGTTGAAGGTGATTCAAAAGCTAAGTGGAAAGGCTCTTGAATGATGAAAGCTGCCGATGGCATATGAAGCGGATGTGGAAGCTCATATGGACGGATTCGATGATGATGGACTTTGCCATGATACGAAGAGGCGAAGTACGAGATCAAGGAAGATGACAAGGATGTTTGGATCTCATCGTTATTGAAGGTTCTAGCAAACCTAAAGCAAGAGTACATAGGGACGCCTAAAAGACTACAGGCAGGTAGTCGAGTACTCTGGGCCAAGAAGATAAGTCCTAGGCACAAGGCAGTGTGCGAAGTTTTGTCTAGAACCAGGGTTGCCATTAGCCCTTGACAGATGGCTCAGGAAGGAGTCGGTCGTTCAATTAACGGTGATTTCGAAACAAAGTGTGATGTTGAGATGGGACGGGTCATGATGACGTTCCAAGCACGGGCTGCGACGACGTGCAAAGTTATGTTGATACTCGGTGATGCGATCCGGGTTGGTGATAATGGTTAGCTTGAGAGGCGCTTGAGCTAGTATGAATGGTCGTCAAGGAGGATGACTTGGAGGCTTAGATCTCATCGTTGTTGAAGGTTCTAGCATACTCAAAGCAAGGGTACGTTGGAACGGGCTGCGACGGCGTTCCAGGCACGGGCTACGACGGCGTGCTAGTACTCTGGGTAGTTGCGAAAATTCCTAGGCACGGGCTACGACGGCGTGCGGAGTTATGGCTAGAACCGGGGTTACCATTAGCCCTTGACAGATGGTCATTCAACTAACGGTGAAATCAAGGCAATGATAACAGTGATAGCCAGAGTCATGGATGTTTGGATGTTTGGTTGTACCATCATTCGGCTTCAAGAGCGGTGTTTTCTGGGTGCTTATCTGATCTTGGTTTAGGCCTTGGGGGTTTGTATTTGGAAAACATCGTCCTTGACTCGAGTGATTATTGCTTTACCTTACTTATCTGCTATGTTATGCTTGCTTCTCCTTAGTGTGTGTCTGGGGGCTATCACTGTAGAAAGAGGTGGAGTGGGATGGTTTGGTTCCTATTCCTTTATTTCCTTATGCTCTTTTGGTATGCTTGATTGTTAATTTACTGCTCACTAAGACTTTGTCTGACTCAAGGTTTTATGTCTCCTCTTATTACCTTGGGCTGTTCATCCATGTTTGGGATGGGCAGACTAGGTAGCAGGTGGCAGGTGCTGTGCTTAGAGTTTTCCGCTGATGATGACGAAGACGAGCAGGGGGCTATGCATATTATTTTCTTATATGTACTGGGTATCCGCTGCTGTATTTGGTTGAGTAATTTGTAGTGAGGCTTTCATGTATGGATTTGTGTGAATGATTGTATAAAATTGCTATGTTGCTTATATGATGATGTTATGTTCTATGGAGCTTCACTATATTATATTTCTCTATTGTATTTTATCCATGCGCTGTGAGTTATACGATAGATTCTGCGATTTTATTTTACCCTGACTATCGTCCATGGCTGCCTTGCACACCTTTCAGCGCATTATTCCCTTGTTTTGGTGCGGGAGTCATGGGCGGTCGTCACATATTCATTCTCATTCAATTTATTCAACTTCTAATAACATTTGATTTCAATGAATTAATACTTTCATTCATTATTCCATATCAACTTAAATTACATTCAATTGATTAACATTCAATCACAAAGTTGAATTCTATTATATAACTCAAGTTCATATTTATTACTTAACTTCATTAATTTAATTTGATATCAATATCAACTTTATTCAACAACACTTAACTTATATTCCATTTAACTTTAAATTCACTTTTATTTACAACTCATATTCATATAGTTTCATTTCTTATATATATAAGTTTATTTCACAATTGTAAACACTTTAATTATAATTCAATTCTTATAATTCTATTATTTATACAATTATTCTTTTATTTAGATTATTCAAACAACCTAACAATCAACTTACATATAATTTAATAATTCTGAAAAATTATTTCTTTATATATAAAAATATAATCAAGGTAAAATTATTCTATTTACCCAATTTAAAATCAATACTATGTCGATTTATCTTGTTTAAGAGTTTAGAAACCCCTATCTACGATAGTTAGCTAGACTAGATCGACGGGAATCTATAAACAATCAACCGATAAGTTAACACAATATAAAACAATTTCATATTCACTAACAAATACGCTCTCATAGCTATTATTACACTCAGACTCATTCTAGAGCACTACTGACTCTATCTCTAACGAGTAATACCCTACAGAACCATGGTTCTCGCTTAACCATCAGCTCTGATACCAAATGTAACGACGCGGATTTTCGTTGCCGAAAAACCGAATAGTTAGGGGTTTTAAAAAGAATTTTAGAAGAGAAAAAGAAAGAAAAAGGTAGAAGATAGAGGGAAAAGAAGATAGACGATTTTTAGAAAACAGAGAATTAGAAAAACAGAGAATTTGAAAAATAGAAGATAGAAGAATTTTGAAAATAGAACGGGGAGAAAGAACAACAGAACAACAACAGAATCTCACAATTCGCAGCGGAACAACATATAATAATAAATGAATAATCTTTAAACAAAGAACTATATCAGTTATTACATTACATCACATTTCATTACATCACATCATATCATCAGAGTGTACAACAACATACAACAATAAACAGTGCAGCGGAAAAAGAAATACTATATAAACTAGTAATACGCCATGTCATCCAGCTTGCCTCCAGCAAATCCAGAATATCCAGAATATCCTGATAAACCTGTCTCTTGACTGCCCGTGTGGAAATTGGTGGGCACCCAGAGTTTAGGAAGGAAAACAATAAACTCCGAGTCAGTCATGTGACTGGTGTGAGAACTCAAAACAGTTTATTTAACTTTAAAATCAAAAGAGAGGAATATTTTTTTTATCAATTCGCAATGCTTTTAAAAATGAGACTACCATAAGGCCTCCCGCACACACACACATGCAAACGCAGAATCGGAGGAGATTTCTCCTTATGATAGTCAAAGATGCTTGATACGCATTTAAAATAACATTTGATATTATTACTAGTGCATAGTGTATAACAAATCATTTCGAAAGTAGAATATAAATCTTAGCCAGCATAGACATTCCGAACTATGCCTACTATAGCTATCATCCAAACAGTGTTGCGACACCATAAGTGAATGATAGGTTCTACAACTAATACCGTACAAGTTTCGTATTGTTTCTTTGGATTTCCAACAAATGGTCAGGCCAAGGAACTTCCCATTGCCACTGAGAATGCCTCTGGAAAGACATCCCCGAGAACCAAACCGGATCTCTGCCAACACAAGGCCGGGTTACCCCTAACTGGGTAACTACTGACACGAGCACGCCATTCCCCGGTCCTTTAGGACCTTTTCAACCGAGCGCTCGATATCCAACATCACACCATAATAAATAGAGTGTTTTCAACATGAGTAAGTATCTGGGCTCCATACCATGATACCACCCCTTTCCAGAAGGAAATGCACATACCCTAAGGGGAGCTACAGCAACCCCTAATAACCTTGCCGCATCTTTCCTGTTTTGACCATTTCCGGGATGTGAGGCTCGACGAAGTCACGTCCACAAAAACACACTTTGTACAAAAAGCCGTGCTTTGGGTCAACAAATGATCAACACAATGATCACTAAGATAGACGATCAAATAAATGATCCTATCACAAATAATCAACACAATGATCATTTCAGCATCACTCAGCATGTCACATTACCAAAATGGGATATATCGCTGATAACTTCAACTATATAACCTTTGAGCTCGTACGTCTCAAAGAAGGGTGTTAAGCAAAGAATAAATTCTCCGCCACCAACAGAAATATATTTGAAAGAAATCGGCTTTATATCTCAAATTGTAATGTCAGGCATACAATCCATACAAGTCTGTTCCGGGATCGAACAAAACCGAAGGCACTTCTTACGAAGCCCTTGCAAATCCGGGTATTCACAATCCCGATCGAATTTCCCATCACTTAAGGAATCTCTATACCAGGTGCGACCCAGTGCAGAGACAATCGATAGGTCATCCTATCGCTCTCGCAAATACTCGGTCTTCAACACCGATCTTCAAATGCAATTCCTAACGACGTATCACATATTCGGAATGGGTTATACGACCCCATGGTCCTTTCCCGTTAACCCGAATAGTGAGCGCTTATTCAAATTAAGTGTGCATTCAATTTCAAACAATTCACATCAAATACCCATTCAAAGGGAAATATTGATAGTCGGTTATTGAACTATCAATTGATATGCATACATCACCAGATTCCAAATAATTTTCCAAATTATTTATTTTCCAAAATATCTTTACTAGATATATAGTTTCAACACTTCAAAAATAAATCAATATTTATTTTCATACAAATTCCACTTTTCATTCATAAATTCCATAATGAATTTATATTTCAAAATATCCATGCATATATGATTTCAATCATTCATTTCAATTTATCTTCAAAAAGATAAATTCTAAATATTCACTTTATACTGGAAAACAATTCCATACTTACTAAATAAGTAATTCACAATCTTTTATTTTCAACACTTAGAAAATATTCAATATACTTAAACCGAATTAAGTATATATTTTATTCTTTAAGGAAATCATTCACTTAACATATTTATTTGGGCCAAAACGAATGTTACGTAAAACATCGTTACGACAACCCAAAATCACTAGTATAGGGATTCGAAATTAAAATAGATATATAAATCCCAATACTAAACCAAAACATTTCCATTCGGAAATCATTTACTATAACAACAGTGTTATAGTCCACTATTTCCTTTTATTTCTCGAAACATCTATTTCAACAATAAATGTTGAAATCTATGGTTTCAATCTCAATACCTTTTAAAACATCGTTGAATCGTTTTAATTCTATTTAAAACATTCACATTCTAAACAATTTCTTTAACGTGTTATTCACTGTTCAAGAACGTGAATAAACTACGTTAACAAACTTCATCATTTCTATTCACTTTAACTTAAAGGATTATTCACTGTCTAAAACGTGAATATAACTCCATTTCTAAGTTATAACAATTGACTTGTCAAAATAAGTCCTTTGCGAATTTATAAAAACAACGTTTATAAATTCCTTTTCTATTTATTTATAAAAACTTCCTTTTTTATAAATTCCTTTATTAACATTTTTGATTTCATATCTCAATTATAAACTAAAAGTTCATATTATAAGTCAATTGCTTATAAAACGATTATTTTACAAAATCGTTCTTTTTAAAGACTTTTCAATTTATAAACCTTATAACTTATAAAATTTATTTATTTAATAAATCTATTCTTCAAATAATTTCACCAAATTTATAAATCTTACTATTTATAAATTTCGTTTATAACTTCACAGTTTATAATTCTATAAATTTCATTCTATTATGAAATTCATTTTCACTACATTCAAACACTTATAAAAACTCGTTTTATAATGTCTATATTCCAATTTATAAATATCCATTTATAAATCTCTTAATATAAATCAGTTTATATTATTATTCTAAAACGTCTTTAATTTCCTTTATAATTTCATCATTTCGATTTATAAAATAATCAAATTTTATAAATCCTATATTTAAACTTTTATCATATATTCAAAAATCCAATCTAAATTATTTTATAAAATCATTAGTTCATATTTCTCAAAAATCGACTTTTAATCGTATTTCTAAAAATCAGCTTTTTAACTATATTTCACAAAAACCATAATTTTTATAACTTTAAAAATTATAACGTTTATTTATTTATAATGGATCAATTCCAAAAATATAGCATATCTTCAAAAATCACTTTAAAACCATTTTAAAATCCCAAAATCTGGGTCCAATGATGCTACACACCAAATAGTCAATCACGACTAACAACGATATCATATATCGATATGATAATCATCAAATATCAAAATATCTGAAATTAAATAAATACTGTTGAGGAATCCAGTTGGATCCCTCCAACCTGTTTTCCTGCATCCAAAAACATTAGCACAATACCAATTTCGCTCCAGTACGAAATTATCGCGGTATATGTTCTTATTAAATATTATCCGCTTAATAACGGCGTAATAGGGTCTCATCCGCTAAACAAAAAATGCGGGAAATCAGTAACTGCAATATATACATATGCCAATATATATATATTGATATTATATATAATACCAATTTCACTGTTTATGAAATATTCGCGGTATATGTTTATATTAAATAACATCCGCTTACTAACGGCGCATAATGTCTATTTTAACAATCAATAATTTACAGTCATCGTTCAAACATGCATTCAAATATTTTAAATCTAACTATTTAAAAAAAAATCGAAATCTATTCGATTGAGTGAGAAATTCTCACCTTGGTTTTAATTTCCGTTTTAGCGATTTATTTCGAATAAAATTAAACGCGCGTTTAATTTTACCCGAAATTCTCACTAACTCCAAACGACTCCAAACCAACTCCATCGCGTAGTGCTCGTCCATACGATTCCAACGCATCTGAGTTTGCATTTTTTCGACCTCGTATGAAAAAGATATGAATTTTACAAGATCGTACACGATTTAAATAACTTAATTTACAACATACTTATATATTTTAAACCTAAGCTCATCCTAGCCCTCAGATCTTGCTCCAGCCTCATCACCACCGTGCGTGCTTTCTTCCCTCTTGCGTTCAAACTCCAGGCCATAGAAAATGAGGCCGAACCCATCATGATTCCTAGGGTTTCAAATTACTCCATCAACACTTGCTAATACTTGATCACAACACCGCCATCGCAAAGCTCTACACTCCACTACACTCGACCCCATCCCCAGCAAGCTCGGCCTGATATGCAGCCTTGAAATGCGTGCCACACCTGTAGCAAACGGCCCACCATAGCTCCTCCATCGTTGCACCATTTCCGATCAACTCCGTATGAAATTAAAGCTCTCGACGAGCTCTACAAGTTTCATGTTGAAACCTAAGGCTAATTCTTTGTAGATTGAGAGAGATTAAGGGTTGAAAGAGGGTGATTTCTGGCCATTGAATATTAGGGCCGGCTACATGAAGCAAATTAGGGTTTTGGAATATATTTTATCAAATTTTGTGAAGGGGTAGGGCTATTTATAAGGAACGAGCGACACTATTCATCCCGGAAATTCCGAACTCCGATTTAGACGCCGTAACCAGCGTACCTAGGGTTTATCCCGCGTTCCGGACACAATGGAACAGGTTTCGGAAGCTAATTCGGAAGTATGTGCGAGTTATGGCTGAAAACGTTCAATTTGAATTAAACCGATTTAAATCGATTTCTAGGCGTTTTAATTTGTACCGGACAAACGGTAAATCCAATTGACTTGAAATTTGAAACCTTACAATAATATCACATTACGGATCCGATGAAACTGGTTTCGTCGAAATCCGAGACTTTTTGAAAAATGGCTATTTTGACTCGCCAAATTTAAATTAAAAACGATTCAATGCGTTTCGAGCTGCCACGATCAAACGATAACTCCGATTGACACGAAAATTGAAATCCAGTAATAACTAACTATTACGGATCCAATGAAACTGGTTTCGTTCAATTCTGAGACTGTCCAAAAATTGGCTATTTTACAGTCGATTATTAAATATTAAAATATTCAATTTTCACAAATTAACTTTTAATTCGATTTTAAAAGTTCTAAAATATTTCTATAACTTCCATATGATAAAATAAAATTTTCCAAATTATTTACAATCATTTTTAACTCAATTTTCAATTATTTCCATAATTTAACATATTAAATTATCGATTAAATTATTCAATTAAATCCAATAATTCAAATTAAAATTTATTTGACTTAAAAATTCACTAATTAATATTTAAAATAAATTAAATATTCATATTTTAATTATTAAAAATTTTGGGTCGTTACATTTTCCATGGAGTTGTGTTGAGTTATTTATGCTAAAAATCGATGTGATCCCTCTTCTTTTGCCCATAACTCGAGCATACGAACTCCAATCGACTTGAAATTTAACATGTAGCCTTATGGGCCCTCTTTGTCACTTCATCAATTGCACCTTAGTTGGGACAAAAATTGGGGATCCAATCCAATCTATTGCCTAGGCGAAGTGCCAATTTCATACTTGGCCACTTTTTGAGTGTTATCCATCAGAATCCATTCAACTGTCGTCCATAGTTTCAACTATAATCAATTTTCAATCCTTCCATTTTTGCCGAATCCATGGTATCCCAACCAGACTAAAAGGCAGAATAACATTTACCCTCCAAAACATGCATTGCGATAGGAAGGCGTGTTTTGAGTTGCTATAAATCCAAAATCCGAAATTTATAATCCATTGATAGTCGAATATTCCAATTCAGAATCCAATCCATTGCCAAATCCAATTCCTTGATCTCTCCTGATTATTAAGTGTGGACATTTGATATCGTTAGTCAAATCTGTAGCCATTTGAGGCTGGAATTTATTCGAGGTTAATGTTGCCGTTCAAGGTGAGCAGTGGTCGTTCGTGACCGATCATCGTTCGTGGCAGATGATGGTCGCTCATGATCGATTGTCATTCAAGATGGAAGATGATCATATGCGATCAAGAGTTATTCAGGGTGAATGATGATCATACGTGATCAAGTACCATTCACGGCGATATATAATTGTTCAAGATCAGGTGTCGTTCGAGGTGAAATATGATCGTTCCTATAATGTCCCGTATGTGGAGGCCAAAAGCTAAGCGCTACAAATACTGCAATCATCCATAATATTAACTTCTGGTGACAAAATATGTTAATGATAATGGTATCCATAATATCAGAAGCATATGAATATGAACAAAATCATAGATTTTAAAAATTACATTTTTCGGTTACATTTCTAAACAATAATTCATATCCATGTTACATAATCCCATATAGTTTTCCAGGCAATGACTAAATATATCATTTACAAAATACGCTAAGAGCGACATATGACGATGCCTTCTTTTGCTGATCAATGCAATATAGTCATATCTTACTTAACATACAAAGCAGACTAAAAAATGAACTCCTAAATAGCTATCCGTCAGCCACCTAGTCATTTTCGGAAGCTTTATACGCCAAAAGACTTAAAACCTAATAACCTCAACCATCATCCTACTCAAATCAAATTTGAGTACCCGAGAGTTTAAAGGGAAACAAAAACTTCGAGTCGGACATAAAGCCTGGTATGAATAATTCTGTTACATCTCGTTTTACTAATATTAAGTGAGACCACACCGCTTAGCGGGATAGGTTTCCCCTCACTAATAACCTTTTCAAAATATATGTATTTTGCAATCCTTTCTTACAACCAAACTGGTTAATCAAACTAATTTATCAAAATAGCAATATCCATTATGCTAAATAAATAGATTATTTGTCCATCAAACTTATTATTTCAAAATAGCAATATCCATTATGCTAAATAAATAGACAATCTATCGATCACACTTATTATCTCAAAATAGCAATATCTGTTATGCTAAATAAATGGACTATCTGTCCATCAAAAAAAGTAATATGTAAGCTATCTACCTACACATAATAGCAAGGTCCGTTATGCTACAAATGAACAATTTGTTAATAAAACTAGGCAAACCGCCCATAAACTGGACTACTGTCCAAAATCTAGGTTGATTGCCAACAAAATGGACCACTATCTAAATTTCTTTCTTAGGGTTAACTACTCGATAAATTTTCCTTGAAAACCTTTTCAAAATGATTTAGTCATTCAAATCATACGCGCGTGCACACACACAAGGAAAATAAATCTTTAGCTTTACTCTAAGCTATTTTGCCATGATATATATGCTTTACTCAAAATAATTTTAGTGAATTTTAATAAGGATTAACCATCCTTTTAAAATAAGTTAAAGTCCTTTTTAACTTGCTAATATTTAGGCTAATCTTCCTATAAAATATATTCGAAACCTTTGTTTAAACCTTTAAACAACCCATTCGAAACCCTTGAAGGTAACCGCTTCGAAACCAAGTGAAACCTTTTACTTAATCTAGGCCGAAAGGCCATACCTTACCTTTCGAAACCATTGAAAAACACCCTTTCAAAACTCTTAAAAGTTCTTCCTTCAAAAGCTTTAAAACGTTTAGACATCCTTCTTTAAAACCTTTAAGTATTGCCTTTTAGAACGTATGGAAAAACCTTTTACTTCAGCCCATTTGAATCTCTCAGGAATCACCCATTTCGAAACCATTCATAAAAACCTTTCGAAATAGTCAAAACTCAATCCTTTTGAAAGCACTTTGGGTTTAATTTAAAATATGTGGAAACCTTTCTAAACCATTAAAAACATCTCGGTCGAAACCATTTGGATTCTGCCTTCAAATAGAGCAAAAGAATTAGAAACCCATTATAGTCGAAAGCATCTGTTTCGAAACCTGTTAAAGCGATCTCTTTCGAAACCATTTGGGTTTTACTTTACTTATAGAAAAAGGGTGCTTTGAAACATTTAAGTCGAAAGCTATTGCTTCGAAACCAATTGCTAAGTAATGAAGTGATCGTGGAGAAATCGTCCCTTCAAAAGCATTGGAGAGGTGGCCAAGTTTTTAGAAAACAAAAAGAACCCCTTCGAAACCATCTGGGTCGAAAGGTAGAAAGCGGCAGCTAAAAGGCCTCGACTCAATTGAAAGAAAACATTTAAAACAAAAATGCAACCTAATCGGAACCATTCCTTTTAAAACCATTTAACTAAGTCGAAAGCATCTTAGTCGAAAGCAAGCAGGCACATTTTTAATTCAAAAACAAAGCATTGCCTCAACCCCTTCGAAAGCCCTCGTTTCGACTCCAAACCTTCCGCCTACATCCAATTCACTACGTACCAGTAAACTGATATCATGTGCATTGATTTTTGACCGTGTCGAAAGCGAAGATGAGGAAGTGGATACCAATGCCGACTAGATTCAAACAGTGTAAATCATGTAGCAAATAGTTCTTTTGACTTAACCATCTTCACGTGTCTAAATATGATTGATTGCCTATTTCTTTACTAATAAAAAGTGCCACACTTTGTCAAAAGGCTGCCGACTTACCAGATTTAAGAGTTTAAATCATTTTACAAAAAGCCCCTTCTTCTCTTTAAATTATATAATACATTTAAATCATACGTTAAATAATTTTATATACCCATCTAAATACTTAGGAAAAATCTGGGAAAATTCCAGAAAATCTATTTTAATATGTTCTCTAACACATACAAATTTCAAATCCAAAAAAAAATTAATTATTTAATCGAAAATCATTATTAACCCAAAATATCATTTTCTTTACTACAAAATTCGAATAAAATCCTCATTAATTCCAAAAATTCATAAAATTGAAATCCACCTCCAAAATAATATTTATGACCTTCATAAAAATTCGCAAGGCAATTGGATGTCATTTAATAGGGTTTTCACCTTACAGCATATCATAAATTCATTATGAATAACCATTATTCATCAACATGTATTTATATTCATTATATCATTCAAAAGCATGGAAAATCATTGCAAAATATTCAGAATTCATATTAAAATCGAAAACACAATCAAAAATGAGATGTAAACATTATTCACCTTAGCCTTAGAGATTAAAGGAGCTTGAGATTTGGATGAATATAATTTGGAATTAGCTTTTCCTTTAACTTTCTTAATCCTTGTTTCTCTTTCCTTGTTAATGGTGGTCAAACTCTTTTATAAATTTTTTGAAATGAAATGAACATGTAAGTTATACACGGCTATGGGGTAATGATATAGGAATGGCCTCTTTCCCAGTTTTACCCCTCCACAATCTATTTGAAAATTCTTCTTTAACTCATTTGTTTTAAATAGCATGGATACCATTAATTAAAATCAAATCTCAATCCCTCTAATGAACACATTATTTTATTTAATTTAGCTAATTAAATATCCTAAATAATGTTACCAAAAACCTAGAGTGTTACCGACTCCCATCCTTATAGAATTTCATCCTCGAAATTACGACAAGGTACATGACAAATCAACAAGTTAGGATAAGTATCTCTAATCTTGCTCTCAATCTCCAAAGCATAGTTCCTATCATCGTCACTCCACTAGACTTTGACTAACCTGACCATCTTATTTGTAAGCCTCTTCTCATCTCTTACAACAATGCGAACCGACTTTCTCACTATAGCCAAATCCCGTTCTACCACTAAATCATCTAGCACGGTCGGTGCAATAGCATTCTCTGGGTCTCTAACACACTTTTTGAGATTGAAGAATACAATAGCCTATGATTTTTTTGATGATAATAAACATATATATATATATATATTCGTTTAAATGTATTTGTTATTGTACTATTTTATTTTTTACATAATTAAATAAATATTGGTTAATTAAAATAAATAATACTGAATTCATATTCAAACAAATCTTTTATTACAAACAGTACAAATTCGAGCTCTCACTACATATATACATTTTCAATTACATTACAATTTCGATTACATCACAAATATCACTCCACAATTTTTACATACAAATTTCACCTCACTACATATTCACTCATCACACGTACTTGATCTTCAACTCTATTCCAGCAACTGAACTATCTGCAAAATAAACACCGACACGGTAAAATTGAAAAAGAAATATTTTGCAGTATAAAATGAAGTGTGTTTGAATATATTGTTTCCTTCGGTTATTTGGGTTGTTCGTCATTATTTTCTTTCACTTCATCTTACACGAACAACTTGTGACAGTGTATCACTGTACGTGCCACAAGGTCGTGCACATTGATATACACTTGGTTGTTAAAACTACAGGGACGGGTGAGCACAAGCTCAAATCCAAGCCTAGGCCGGATTCAACTCAAGGGAAACAAATACAAACACACATGCAAAGCATCAAATAAGTGAACAGAGTAATAAAATGTCAGAAACAGGACCAAACTCATGTGCACAAAACCAGACCAGTCTCCAAAATGAAAACAACAGCCTCAACCAGACCATCACACCAAGCCATAACCAAGAGGAACCAGTGTACATGCATACAACCAACCACAACAACATGAAGACCACCATTTCTACATATGCAATTCAAGCACGAACTCAAATTCAATGCAATTGTCACAACAAAACAATAAACAGAGGCAACACAATACTGGTCAGAGTAAAGCAGACAAACTACATGAAAAAAAGGGGTTCAACACTGACCAGAAAATGTTCACATGAAAACACAAAACCAGACATGCACAATGAATATGCAATCACAAGAGACAAGACTTCAATTACAATTGCACATGAACACTACAGTAGACTTTAAAAACAAGTGAAACAAGACAACATGAATGCAAACCAGACTCGAATGAACACAAAGGGATGCAACTCAGATCAGACTTTAAAAGAGAAGACATCAGCATATATGAAGATCAATATGAATGCAAATCCACACATGCAACTAGACTCGAAGAAACTGCACATGTAACTCAAAGCAACCATGCAACTATACTAGACAGAATGAAGTACACAAGACAACCTATGGCACCGACATACATATGTATATTGTGGCAACCAAACAACATACTCAACTCAACCCGAACAAGGCAAAAAGACTTCGAATGAAAACAAAATCCAGACAAGTGATCAAGTAACAGTAATGCAACAAGCTCAGTTCAACAATGCAACATGAAACCTCTGCATGATTCAAAGGCTAACAAGGACTGCACAGAGACAGACTCAAGTGGAACAAGTCTAGTTATGACATGAAGCAAACTGACCACAGTATGAATGTGTACGAGCATAACAAAGACAACAATGTCAACCTGACAGTATTACAAGCATTATATCAACATTAACAGATTCAGTTCAAAAAGGATACTATAAATTGAAACTTTGATGAAGGGTTTCCAAACAATGTCAGTATTTCAAAATGAACATGTCATGCCAGAGTCAAAGCCAACAAGAATGGAACAAGGTATATAATATGATAATTACAAATTAACCAAGGCAATTATCTTAAGAATTCGAAGTGTCGAAGTCATAGAAGACATGAACGAGAAACAAATTCAAATGCCAGAAAATAACGAAACCAAATCCAACCGAGTTTGAAATGAACAAGTCAAAAATAAATGCCATTATTTGATTAAAAAATCACGGCCAAGTAAATTCACGAAGAATTCAAATAAGAAATATACGAACGCAATTTTAGGGATTTAATCCCTATAAATACCCAATAATCATCATAGGAAAAATGACATCCGAGTTTAACCCCAAACAAATTATTAGAGCATAAAACCGAGAACAATCCAAATCAAAAGGGGTAAATAATCACATACCAATTGGTATTCAGTCGAACTCGACAATTAGAGCAGCCATAGGCGAAGGAAGCAGCAATTGATTGACAATGAAATCCAAAGCAAATGCATACTTCAATCGAAGCAAAAGATCAAGCAGCAGCTTCAACATAGAAAAACCCTAGATTTTGAGGAGGAACAAAAAAGAAACGATACGACATGGTTGAACTAGAAGCAAAATAAGAGGGAGACAATTTGTATTTGGGCTGAAGTTATTAAAAGGATATCAAGTCTATATTTGGGCCGGTCTCTTTTATTTATATTAGGGCTTAACATATAAAATAGGGTTTTTTGTTTAGCTTATTTTTATCGTATTATTTTCTCTTTTAGACTTTTGTAAAATTATAGTCATATGACTAGGTTACGAACTACGGTGGTGTAGTTCTAGAATTCACAACTCAATGGCTGAGTTGTGGCAGAGTTTTGAGCATAGAGTTAGGTTAGTCATTAGCGGGTGTCGCAAGTTTACGTGTGTAAGCGTCTGACTATTTAATTTCTAGTAGAAACCTTGGAGGCAGCACGTAGGCGGGGTTTTGGCGAAGTTGGGTAAATTTGCGTGTGATCTCTTCTACATTATTTACTATTATTGTTTTTATTTCCACATTAATTTTCATTATTAATAGTATTACCCTATTCACCCACCCTCTAGGATGAAAATGATCCTACCAGTGGTATCAGAGCTAGGAACAAAAACCAATTTTAGTTTTAAGATTTTTTTTTTAAAAATGGCTTCTTTTAATAATGTTTTTACCGAGGGTCAGCCAATAGTTAGGCCATCCATGTTCAATGGTGAATATACTTATTAGAAAACTAGGATGAATTTTTTTTTAAAACCATAGATGCATGGAATATTGTTGAGACAGGATATAGGACACCAACCGTAGTAGTAGATAATCAAGAAGTTGAAAAACCGATGGATCAGTGGACATATCTTGAAAACAAACTGCAATTTGCGAACGCTAAAGCTATGAATTCTATTATTTGTTCATTAGATCAAATTGGGTTTAACCGTGTTTCACATTGTTTAACTGCACAGGAAATTTGGCACACACTTGAAGTGACTCACGAAGGAACCTTCCAAGTCAAAGAATCTCGCCTTGCCATGCTTAATAGCAAATATGAGAACTCCACAATGGCAAAGGATGAAAGTGTTAAAGAAATGTATGGACGACTTTCTAATCTTTTATACAAATCAAAATCTCTCGAAAAACCATACACATAATTGGAAATAATTCGAAAAATCCTCAGAATTCTGGCACGAAATTTTAAAGCAAAATCCACTGCCGTTCAAGAATTAGAAGATTTGGAACAAGTTAAAGTCGAAGAACTCATCGACAATCTCACAACTTATGAGCTAGAAATCAAATTCAAGAAAGAACGTGAAGGAGGTGATACGCGAAAGAAATCAATAGCTCTCAAAAGGATAACGGAAAGTGACGACGACGATGGAGCAGCTGAATTGGCACTGATAACAAAGCGATTCAAAAGATGGAACCGAAAATATGGACATCCTGCCCTAAATCAACAACTGAAGAATATAATCATCAACATTCTAGACAACTCAGAAGAGCAGGAGATCATTTGTCACAACTGCAATAAACCCAATTATATCAAGCCCAATTATCCTCATAATCGACTCAGCCAACGAAAGAAATCGAAAAGGAGAAGTTTAGTAGCCATTTGGAATAAAAGTGACGATGATAATAAAAGCACTAGCAGTGAGCGTGAAAAAGTAGATTTGTGTCTTCGAGGTGATACAACTGACAGCAATGATGACGAGCCAAGCGAGGTATCAAAACTGACTCAATCACAATTACTAATATATTTTCACGAAGTAAATGGCTGTTTTGAATGACTTAGGGAGAAGTATGCTAAACTTGAATCATAAAAAGATAGTTTGATAGAACTAAATAAATAGCTTGATCAATTGATTAAAAACTATCGAAACAAGATCCCTAAGTGTGATAAATGTCCACCATTTGAAGAAGAAATTAAAGAAAAATTAAAAATTAAAATTAAATTGCTTGAAAATAAAATTCTAATTTTGAAAAAAGTGAAAATACTAGGAGAGAAAATTCGATCAAAAGGTGCACTTTGTTATTGAATGAAAATGAATCTCTCAAAACACAAGTACAACCATTGTCTACAACTTTAGGGAAATTCTCCAAAGGAGAAAATCACTAAATATAGTATTAGGGAAATAAACTGTTAATCCAATTAGACAAGGACTTGGATATACTCAATCTGAACGTGTTAGAAGCGAAATTAATCAAGTCAATTCCAAGTGCATGATTTGTGGAAAAATTGGACACAATCACAATAATTGCTGGTATAGACCCAAACGCATGAAAACCATACCCATTTTGGTTCCAAAAGGCGTGAATATAAAATCCCTTAAAGTCAAACAAATCCCGGTGCCAAAATGAACAAATATAGATTGCATTGGGTCTACATAAACATATTTTTCAAAATCGTTCGTGATTAACAATCATGGACCTATAAAAACAAATAGGTCATAAAAATCTTTGTAGGTGTGGTGGCAGGCTTAGGAACAACAAGAGTGATACATGGATTCTGGCTGTTCCAGGCACACGACGGATGACAAATCAAAGTTCCTTAGCCTAGCACAATGGTGGCAAAATCACAATGGGCAACAACGAAAAATTATCGGTAAAGGTAAAATAGGCAATGGTGCATTTATCTTGAACGATATAATAAATGTTGAAAATTTGCACCATAATTTGATTTAATTCAACCAGTTATGTGATAAGGAAATAAATGTTGATTTTGATCCTGATTTGTGCAAAAATGTTGACCAATCATCTTTTCGTCCTTGAATTATTTCATATAGATTTGTTTGGATTAACGGTATTGCAAGTTTAGGTGACAAGAGATGTTGTTTTGTATTGGTTGATGATCACTCTAGATACACGTGGATATATTTATTTATCTTACGGCTTCTAGATCTAACACTATGTTCACTAGTTGTTTATGTGCACGTTTTCAATCAAATCCTTAAGGAATCACATTTTAAAAGCTGTAAATTGATACAAGGTATTTGTTGCACACTTCACGATTTGGTTGGTCATATCTATCTAATGATACCTTTGAGTCAAAGGGAAATTTAGATGCATATTACACTAGTAGCCGAGTTGATTGAAAAAGTACTAGTGGAACGTGTTTTATGTTGAGACATTCATTAGTTGCATCACTTACACAAAGAAAATATCTGCATAAATTTCATTTCAACTAATTTTCAATTAGTAGACATTTTTACAAAACCCCTTCAGAAAATAGGTTTTTTGCCGACTGCATCTCAATTTAAGCATTTTAGAAACATGATTTTATATTTTTGGATTTGATCTAAAATGTCTATGTTAGCTAATCTGACTCCCTACTGATCATCGATAAGGAAAACTGTGATTTGAAAAAAATTGATGAGTGTTGATATTAATCATAGATTTTTACTTGAGACAGTATATGTAGTAAATTTCTTTAAAAATTTAAACAAATTTATAATAACTTTGATTAGTAAAAATTGCATGACCATCTCTATTCCTATCATATTTCTTCGACTATCACTCATCAGAACTAATATAGAATGCCAAAATGTGGTATTTTGAATGGGAAATTATTCATTTTTTAAATTTAATTAGCAATGAAAATATCCAAATTATTCACTCTCATTTAAAAGTCCTCACAGTTATTCATGGATGAATTACCTGTAATATTTGATTATGTGCTTTTATGCTCATCTAAAAGTCCTCACGGTTATGCATGTATGGGACATATATCAAAATCGATTATTAACTAGACGAGTCGATTCTAATACCATTTAAAAGTCCTTACGGTTATGCTGGTTAAAAGATACTTGAAATTCATTTTTTTACAATAAAATTGGGAATACTACTAATCTCATTTAAAAGTACTAAAAGTTATGCATGGTTAGTAAGTATTCAAATTCCTGTCATAAATATACCACAAATAGATACAACTATATGGTTTTATATGACGACACCACCCATATCACTCTAAAGTGGAATATGTGCCTAAAAAATTATTTATGATCTTTGTTTGATTTTTTGTTAAAATTTAATATTTATACTAGATTAGGTATTAATGTTGTATTAATGTGTATCACTTTATCCATATTTTCTAATACTATTACTCTTTTGCTGATAACAAAAGGGGGAGAAATAAGTTAAGATTTTGGCAAATAAATTAAAATGTTTTATTTTTGCATATTCTCGTCTAGTTCTCATCTGGGTCATTGCAATTTGCATATTTTTATTTATTTTTCATGCATATGTGAAGGGGGAGAATCCAATAGGAGGAGCTCATGGAATTCATTAAAACTAAATACATTTAATAGAGTCAAAATCTCAATATATGTTTGTTAACATCAAAAGGGGGAGATTGTAGAATACAATAGCCTATGATTTTTGTTTGATGATAACAAACACATACACACATATATATATTCTTTTAAATGTATTTGTTATTGTACTATTTTATTTTTCACATAATTAAATAAATATTGGTTGAATATAAATAACACAGAATTCATGTTTAAACATATATTTTATTCAAACAAATATTTTATTAAAAATAGTACAAATTCAAGCTCTCACTAGGTATATACATTTTCACTTACATTACAATTTCGATTACATCACAAATTTCACTCTACAATTTTTACATACAAATTTCACCTCACTACATATTCACTCATCACTCGTACTTGACCTTCAACTTTGTTCCAGCATCTGAACTATCTGCAAAATAAACATTGATGCAGTAAAATTGAAAAAGAAATATATTGCAGTACAAAAAGAAGTGTGCATTTGAAAATATTGTTTTCCTCGGTTATTTGGGTAGTTCGTCATTATTTTCTTTCACTTCATCTTACACGAACCAGTTGTGACATGCACAGTGTATCACTGTACATGCCACAAGGTTGTGCATACCGATATACACTTGCTTGTTAAAATTGCAGGGACAGGTGAGCACAAGGTCAAACCCGAGCCTAGGCCGGATTCAACTCAAGTGCAACAAATACAAGCACACATGCAAAGCATCAAATAAGTGAACATAGCAATGAAATGTCTGAACCAAGACCAGACTTATGTGCACAAAACCAGACCAGTCTTCAAAATGAAAACAACAGCCTTCAAAAGATCATCACACTAAGCCATAACCAAGAGGAACCAGTGTACATGCATACAACAGACCACAACAACATGAAAACCACCATTTCTACATATGCAATTCAAGCATGAACTCAAATTCAATGCAATGGTCACTACAAGCAGGAAACAGAGGCAGCACAACAGTGGTCAGAGTAGAGCAGACAAACTACATGAAAACAAAGGGTTCAATACTGACCAGAAAATGTTCACATGAAAACACAAAACCAGACATGCGCAATGAATATGCAATCACATGATACAAGATTCATATACAAATGCACATGAACACTACACCAGACTTTAAAAAGAAGTGAAACAAGACAACATGAATGCAAACCAAACACGAATGTGAACAAAGGGATGCAACCCGGATCAGACTTCAAAAGAGAAGACATCGGCATACATGAAGATCAATATGAATGTAAATCCGCACATGCAACCAGACTTAAAGAAACCGCACAGGTAACTTAATGCAATTACACTAGACAGAATGAAGTGCATAAGACAAGGTATGGCACCAACATACATATTTATATAGCGACAACTAAAAACATACTCCACTCAACCAGAACAAGGCAACAAGACTTAGAATGAAAACAAAATCCAGACAAGTGATCAAGTAACAGTAATGCAACAAGCTCAGTTCAACAATGCAACATGAAAACTCTACATGATTCAAAGGCCAACAAGGACTGCACCAAGATAGACTCAAGTGGAACAAGTCCAATTACAACATGAAGCAAATTGACCACAGTGTGGATGTGTAGGAGCATAAGAAAGACAATAATTTCAACTAGACAGTATTACAAGCATTATATCAATATTAACAGAAGCGGTTTCAAAAAGTATATTATCAGTTGAAACCGCGATGAAGGTTTTCAAACAAAATCAATGTATTCAAAACGAACATGTCATGTCAGAGTCAAAGCCAGCAAGAATGGAACAAGGTAGATAATATGATAAACACGAATTAACCAAGTCAATTATCTCAAGGATTCAAAGTGTCAAAGTGATATAAGACATGAACGAGAAACAAATTCAAATGCCAGAAAAGAATAGAACCAAATCCAACTGAGTATGAAATGAACAAGTCAAAAATAAATACCATGGTTCAATTAAAAACTCATGGCCAAGTAAATTCATGAAGAAGTCAAATGAAAAATACACGAATGTAATTTTAAGGATTCAATCCCTATAAATACCTAATAATCATCATAGGAAGAAAGGCATTCGAGTTCGACCCCAAACAAATCATCAGAGCACAAAATTGAGCACAATCAAAATCAAAAGTGGCAAATAATCACATACCAATTTCTATTCAATCGAACTCGACAATTAAAGCAGTTGTAGGCGAACGAAGCAGCAATTGATTGACAAAGAAATCCAAAGCAAACGCATACTTCAATCGAAGCAAAAGATCAAGCAACAACTTCAACAAAAAACCCTAGATTTTGAAGAGGAATGAAAAAGAAACGAGATGGCATGGTCGAACCAGAAGAAAAATAAGAGGGAGACAATTTTTATTTGGGTTGAAGTAATTAAAAGGATATCAAATTTATATTTGGGCCGGTCTCTTTTACTTACATTAGGGCTTAGCATATAAATAGGGTTTTTTGTTTAGCTTAATTTTATTGTGTTATTTTCTCTTTTAGATTTTTGTAAAATTCTAGTTTTGTGACTAGGTTACGAACTACGGTGGTATAGGTCGAGAATTCGCAACTCAGTGGCTGAGTTATGGCAGGGTTTTGAGCGTAAAGTTAGGTTAGTCATTAGCGGGTGTCGCATGTTTATGTGTGTAAGCGTCCGACTATTTAATTTCTTGTAGAAACCTTAAGGGAAGCATGCATGCAGGAATTTGCCGAAGCTGGGTAAATTTGTTTGTGATCTCTTCTGCATTATTTGCTGTTATTTTTTTATTTCCGCATTGATTTTTATTACTATTAGTATCACCCTATTTATCCCCCCTCTAGGGTGAAAACGGTCTACAGAGATAAGAAACATGAAAAATATCGTGGACACCTGCCAAACTGCTCAGTAACTCAACTCTATACGCTAGCTTCCCGATCCTTTCAAGAATAGAAAAAGGTCCAACGAAACTAAGTGCTAACTTTCCTGATTTCCCAAATCTAATCGCACACTTCATAGGTTATACTTTGATGAAAACCTGGTCCCTAACTGAGAACTCTAAATCTTTCCGTCTCTTATCTGCATAACTTTTCTGCCTAGACCGAGCCTCCTTCATTCTAATCCAAAAAATCTCAATCTTTTCTACAGCTTCTCTAACCAAATCTGGACCAAAAACCAATCAATCCCTAGTCTCCAACCAACAAACGGGAGATTTGCATAGCCTTCCATACAAAGCTTCAAAAGGTGCCATTACAATACTAGTATGATATCTGTTGTTATACGAAAAGTCGACTAGATGCAGATGGTCTTCCCATGATCCCTCGAAGTTTAAAACACAAGCTTTCTATAAATCTTCCAAGATTTTGTTAACTCTTTCTGTTTGCCATCTGTTTGTGGATGGTAAGAAGTACTCATCTTGAGCTTGCTTCCCAATCCTGCAAACTCTTCCAGAATTCGCTAGTGAACAAAGGATCTTTATCTCTAACTATGCTACTAGGAATCCTATGCAGTCTAACCACATTCTTCATAAAAAATCCCACTAAAACAGGTGTCATTCTGGTTGACCTAACTAGAATGAAATGGACACTCTTGGTCAATCTGTCCACTATGACCCATATACTTTCATTTCCCCTATTCGACCTTGGAAACCCATCAATGAAATCCATAGAAATAGAATCCCACTTCCATATTGAAATATCTAGTGGCTGAAGCAACCCACTTGGTTTCTAGTGTTCGGCCTTTTCCTGTTGGCAAATTAAGCATTTCTTCACACACAAACCAATATCCTACTTCATACCTTCCCAGAAGAAACTTCTCTTCATATCCTGATACATCTTAGTACCTCCTGGATGAATCAAGAACTTCGAACGATGGCATTCCTCCCAGAATTATTTCCTTATGTTTCCTATACTCGGAACACATACTCTTCCTTTCTTTCTCAACCACCCATTCTGTTCAAGACTGAAATCTTTTAAGTCATCGCCCTCGGTTCCATCTCTCAACTTCCTGATGCGTTCATCTAACACTGGATCCTCCATCTGTTTTTAAGCAATCCTTTCGATCAACACTGGTCGAACTTCCAAACAAGATAATACAATTATATTCCCACTGGGCCCATGCTTAGATTTCCATTGCACTCTACAATATGCTAATGCTTCTAAATCTTTTCACTCAGCAATCATTGCTAATACTGCATTCTGATGTTTCCTGCTAAGTGCATTTGCAATCTTGTTGCCTTTTTCCGGTGTGCACTCAATCCTAAAATCATAAGCGGCAATAAACTCTAACCACCTCTTCTGTCTCATGTTTAGCTCCTTCTGAGAGAACAAATACTTCGGTGACTTATGGTCTGTATATAACTCAAACCTCTCTCCTAAAAGATAATGTCGCCACACCTTCAAAGCAAAAATAACTGCACCAATTCTAAATCATGCTTCGGATACCTAACCTCATGCGGTCTAAGCTGTCTAAAGTATAGGCAATCACTTTACCTCTCTACATTAGCACTGCCCCTAATCCTGTTCTACACGCATCTATATAGACCATAAAATCTTGGTTCCCTTGGAATAACCAACACAGGTGCATGAGTCAATAAGTGTTTCAAACTCTGGAATGCTCCCTTACACTTATCGGTCCATATAAACTTCACATCTTTTCTTGTTAGCTTGGTCAACGGTGCCGCTATCCGTGAAAAATCCTTAATAAACCTCCGATAATAACCAGCAAACCCAAGGAAACTCTTTAACCCCATCAATGTCTCGGGTCTCATCCAACTATTCACTACTTCAATCTTAGTCGGATCTACTGACAACCCTTCCTTTGAGACTACTTGACCAAGAAACTTCACTTCCTTCTTCTAGAAATGACACTTCGAAAACTTTTCTTCCAATTGATGCTGCCTCAATGTCTCAAGCACCACTCTAAGATGAACTTCATGCTCTCTTTCATCCCTAGAGTAAATCAAGATATCATCTATGAAAACCAATACAAACCTATCCAAGTGCTCTAGGGAAACCTAGTTGATCAAATACACAAAGAAAGCTGGCATATTAGTCAGTCCGAAGGACATGACTAACCATTCATACGGCCTATATCTGGTCTAAACGCTATCAAATGTGTACTATCTTATGCTACCTGAGCTGATGGAAACCTATCACTAAATCCAACTGCGAGAATACCTTGGCTTTACTCAGCTGGTCGAACAAATCATCAATTCTCGGCAATGGATATCGATTCTTTATCGTCCTCTCATTCAACTTACGATAATCGATGCATAGCCATAATGATCCATCCGGCTTCTTAGCAAACACTACTACTTCACCCCTAGGTGAACTACTTGGCTCGATCAAATTCTTGCCTTCTAAATCCACCAACTGCACTTTAACTCCCTTATTTCTATAGGTTCATCCTACTCGGTGGCCTACTCACTATTTCTGCCCCCGGAACCAAATCTATCCAAAAATCAATGGCTCATTTCGGTGGCAATCCAACCACAGGCTCAAAAACATCTGCGAATTCTATATCCCTGAAAACTCGGCTCAACTTACTATCTCAAAATAGCAATATGCGTTATGCTAAATAAATAGACTATCTGTCCATCAAACTTATATATCAAAATAGCAATATCCATTATGCTAAATAAATGAACCATCTGTCCATCAAAACAAGTAATATGTAAGCTATCTGCCTACACATAGTAGCAAGGTTCATTATGCTACAAACGAAATATCTGTTCATAAAACTGGGTCGACTGCCCGCAAAATGGACACTATCCAAAATCTAGGCTGACTGCCTAAAAAATAGACAACTGTCAGTATTTCTTTCTTAGGGTTAACTACCCTATAAATTTTCCTTGAAAGCTTTTTCAAAATGATTCAGTCCTTCAAATCATATATATACAAGGAAAATAAACCTTTAGCTTTAATCTAAGCTCTTTGCTATGATATACACACTTTACTCAAAATAATGTTGATGAATTTTAATAAGGATTAACTATCCTTTTAAATAAATAAAAGTCTTTATTAACTTGTTAATACTTGGGCTAATCTACCAATACAATATATTCAAAACCTTTGTATAAACCTTTAAACAACCCATTTGAAACCCTTGAAGATAACCCCTTCAAAACCAAGTAAAAACTTTTACTTAATCTAGGCAGGCCAAAAGACCAAACCATACCTTTCGAAAGCATTGAAAACCACCCTTTCAAAACCAATAAAAGTCCTTCCTTGGAAAGCTTTAAAAAATTTAGACATCCTTCTTTAAAACCTTTAAGTATTGCCTTTCGAAAACATAGGCAAAAACCTTTCACTTCAACCCTTCGAAACCATCTGGATCGAAAGGTAGAAAGCGGTAACTAAAAGTCTTTGACTCAGTCGAAAGCAAACATTTAAAACAAAAATGCAACCCAATCGAAACCCTTCCTTTTAAAACCATTTGACATAGTCGAAAGCAAGCAGACTCATTTTTAATTAAAAAACAAAGCATTGCCACAACCCCTTTCGACTCCAAAACTTTCGTCTACATCCAATTCACTACGTATGAGTAAACTAATACCATGTGCATTGGTTTCGACTGTGTCAAAAGAGAAGAAGAGGAAGTAGAACCCGGTGTTGGCTGCTTCGAAACAGTGTAAATCATGTAGCAAATAGTTTTTTTTCACCTAACCTGCTTTACGTGTCTAAGTATGATTAGTGCCTCTTTCTTTACCAATAAAAAGTACTGCACTTTTTCAAAAGGCTGCCGACTTTCCAGATTTAAGAATTTAAATCATTTTACAAAGAGCCCTTTCTTCACTTTGAATTATATAAAACATTTAAGTGCCATACCTTAAATAATTTAACATACCCATCTAAATACTTAGGAAAAATCTAGAAAAATTCCAGAAAATCTATTTTAATATGTTTTCTAACATATAAAAATTTCTGACCCAAAAAATTAATTATTTAACAGAAAATGATTATTAACCCACAATATCATTTTCTTTACTAGAAAATTCGAATAAAATCCACATTAGTTTCAAAAATTCTGAAAATTAAAATGCATCTCCAAAATAATATTTATGACCTTCGTAAAAATTAGCAAGGCAATTAGATGTCATTTAATAGGGTTTTCACCTTAAACATATCATAAATTCATTATGAATAACCATAATTCTTCAACATGTATATATATTCATTCTATCATTCAAAAATATGGAAAATCACTGTAAAATATTCAAAATTCATAAAAACTGAAAACACAGTCGAAAATGAGATGTAAACATTATTCACCTTAGCCTTGAGATTTGGATGAATTTGATTTTGAATTAGCTTTTCCTTTAGCTTTCCTGAATTCTTATTCCTCTTTCCTTGTTAATGGTGGTCGGCCTCTTTTATGAAAATTTTGAAATGAAATGAGCCTGTAAGTTATACATGGCTATGGGGTAATGATATAGGAATGACCTCTTTTCCAATTTTACCCCTCCGCTAATTCATTTTAAAACTCTTCTTTAATTCATTTTTAAAAGTCATGGCTACCTTTAATTGAAATCAAATCTCAATCCCCCTAATCGACACATTATTTTATTTAATTTACCTAATTAAATATCCTAAATAATATTACCAAAAATATGGGGTGTTACGAGATTGAGTGTCGTTCGGGGCGAAATATGATCGTTCAATATCGAGTGTTGTTCGAAGCTAAATATGATCGTTCGTGATCGAGTGCCATTCAGGGTGAAATATGATCGTCCGAGATCGAGTGCCTTTTAGGGCGAACTATGATCGTTTGAGATCGAGTGTCATTCAGGGCAAAATATGATCGTTCGAGATCGAGTGCCGTTCAAGGCGAAATATGATCATTCAAGATCGAGTGTCATTCGAGGCAAAATGTGGTCGTTCGAGATCAAGTGCCATTCTAGGCAAAATATGGTCATTCGAGATCGAGTGGCGTTCGATGCGCAGTACTTGTTTTCCACATTCAAGTGAGTTCCAGAATCATTTGTTACAGTGGTTTGTCGCCACCTCAGAGCATGCCTAAGGACCAGGGCCGGCCCAAGTAATCTATTGCCCCAGCCCAAAATGAAGAGTCCATGAAGAATAATTGATATGTCAAAATTTGTTCCCCTTGCAGGACTCGAACCCAGCATGTCATGAAGCAAACAATAGGCATTACCACTTAACTACAACTTCCAACATGTGTAAGTTTTAACAAGTTCTTTGTATTTAAATACTTTAAAACTTAAATATTTGTAAATTTTTCCCCGACCCAGTGGGTTGCCCCAGCCCACGGGCTTGGTGGGCTGCCCTCTGGGCCGGCCCTGCTAAGGACCGACCTCGACCCCGTACATGTGTAAGGGACAATAGTTTTAATGTGGAGTTTCTTTTACTTCATACCATCCCGATCAAGAGATGATGACCTGTGCCCTTAAGCCAAGCTCTCTCCAATTTATAGCGGATGATGGATGATCCTATTACATCACCACTATCTACTTCCTAATAAAGCCATCCAAATCTGTACCCCCAGCTCCATAGGGAGTAGTGCCGATCCATGTGAATAGATGCATGCTGATCCATCTTTCTCGATCGAGGCTTGCCTCTAGTTTGTTCCAATCCATATCAAGCCACTTAGTTTTCGCTCCAATTCCTGTATGCCAATCTCCAACTATTCCAGCATCCATAAGTGGTCTCCGATCATTATTTCCATCCCGTCCCCCTGAGTCTGCGAGGGCGTCCCAGATTATCCTCTTCCAAACGCGCATCCATGTTTCGACTGACTCCAAATTTCTCAGTATTATCCAACATCCCACCTGGGATCGATCCAGCATAACCCAGGGGCATTCCCAGAGTCCAGATCGATCGGCGCCGATCATTCTGGAATGATCGGTACTGATTGTTATGTGTCGGCCAGGAACTGCCCCCTGTCTGTACTACTCCATCCTACTGTCTGTTAGTTTCATTTTCTTAGTTCTGATTCTAGTTTTCCTTAGCCCCCTGCTCCAACTCTGTGATCCATATTTCCAGCATTTCTGATTACTCTATTTCCTTGGTTTTATGCTCTAGCTTATCCACCGACCCGAGGAGATTCTGGATCATCTCCTCTTGTCTCTTTAACATCCTTTCCATCTCATCTTTGGCGATGTAGACTGAGGTTTGATTAACTCCTTAGTAAGTCTCCTAACTCCCTTTATGATGGCTCCTATCCGCTATCAGTCTCCTTATTGATGGTTTCATCATTGCTCTGATTTCAAGTTCTCTAGTTGATTCCAAATCCAAACTACAAATTCACAGGGGCCAACTTTCTCAATGAAAGCACCAAAATGTTTGCGCCCAAAATGGACACAAACACCATGTTATAAGTGAAAGCACCAATATCCAATATTTGGATCTAAATAGATAAGTATAGATTCATAGATCATAAAATAGATTGCAAAACCCTAAAATAACACATAAGTTTTATAGCGGTTCGGCAAACTCCGGCCTGCGACTACTCCAGTAATCTTTTATTTATACTATAAGATTACAAGTACAGTTGTTTTTGCCTTAGAAAATTAGTGGAAGAAGAGATAAGAAGCGATGAAGGAGAGCCAAAAGAAGATCCAATCGAAAGAAGAAGAAGCCTCCCATTAATGAGCCAAGTCTGCTATATTTATAGGTAAAGATGTGCATGGATCGAGCTGAAATTTCGCCAGAAGAACCTCCAAAGCCGTACGACCCGATCCATCGATTTTCAGATCGATTGCACACTATTAGAACGATCGATGCCGACCTTTCATATTAGCTCCAATGGGGGTGTGATTTTTTTTGTGGGTCATCCATGATATTAGCTATTTGCACTTTTGTTTTCTTGCAATTTCGACTTACCGTTTATGAGATATTGCGTTCTCCGTGGAGTCGAGTTGAACAATGGAAATATGGAATATCATTGCATATTTGCTCCTTTTGGGATGCGATCATTCTGTTGGGTCCACTATGATGTTAGCTACATGCTCTCCTAATTTCATGCCATTCCGACTTACTATTTGTGAGATATCGCGTTTTTAATGAAGTTGTGTTGATTTGTAATCAATCATGGGAGATTGTTCCATACATGCTCCATTTGATGTGTGATCGTTCTAGTGAGTCCCCCATGATTCTAGATACTTGCTCACCTAATTTCATGTCATTTCAACTTACCGTTTAGGAGATATCACGTTTTCTATGGAGTTGGGTTGAGTTGTTTATGAAGAAAATCGATCTGATCCCTCTTCTTTTTCCATAACTCGAGTATACAAACTCCAATCGACCTGAAGATTGAAATGTAGCCTCATGGGGATCTCCTTGTCACTTCATATAGATTGCACCTTGATTGTGATAAAATTTGGGGATCCCATCAAATCCGTTGCTTTGGTGAAGTGCTAATTCCATATTTGGTCATTTTTGGAGTGTTGTCCATCCAAATCCATTCAACCATCGTCCATAGTTTCAACTGTAATCAATTTCGGATCCATCCATTTTAGCAAAATCAATGGTATCCCAGCCTAACGAAAAGGCAGGATAACACTTACCATTTAACTTTTGGAGCTTACTACATTTCTATGTTGGAACAATAAAGAACTACATTTATATTCCAAAAATGTTAAACCGCAAATTTCTAGGTCTTGTCCAAAAAGAGAGAGTTATGTGCCATTTGTAATTACAAGGAACTATCTTTTTATTTCTTGAAATAGACAGTACAAAGTACGGTAATTATCCCTATTTTGTACATCTCTTTCTTTTTAGGTGTATACCTGGTCATTCCAAACATCGCACTTTTGTTTATTTTAAACTAGATACTATATAGAATTCTACTCGCAACATCCCAAATTATAACGAATTCAAATATCCATTAAAACTCTAAAATCTTAATAATGTTCCTTTTTATTTTACATTCTTTCCTACTTCAAATACCAATTTCATAACAAGTTACATGGTAACGTATATAGACAAGTTTACCAAATTTTATTAAATCCCTACTATAATCAATTCCATAACCTTTTCATTAGATCTATTTCATTAAATTCATTACGTATAAACAATAAATTTATATTTAATCGTTACGTGCTTACAAATTTAAATCTAATCATTACACACTTACAAATTTATATCTAGTCATTATGCACTCATAGATTTATATCTAATCATTATGCAGTTATAGATTTATATCCAAACTGATTATAAATAGAAAAAATTGAAATAGATTACAACGAAATAAATCTAATTTCATTATAAAACATGTAATTTTCCCACTCACCTCTTTTTAAGCATTCCCAAATCTATGAATCTAATCCCCTTTATTTATTTTTCTACTTTGACTCCTTATTTGGATTCACATATAACATATACTTATAGATCTATTAGAATTTTGGATTAGAAAGGAGAGATTTAGGTTGATTACAATTTCAAATCCGAATTTACAACTTACCTTGGTTGTAACGACTTCATTTTAACCCATTCTCAATTCTATCATCTTCTAAAATCGTCCAGTGGTGTATATGTGCAAACTAGACTATTTTTATCAATATAGAGTTTCGGAGGAGGAGAGAAAATGGTTGAGCTTCTGGGCCCAATAGAAAATTATGAGTTAGAAGTGAGGGTCTAGATCTATAATTATAGGGGTTTAAACCAACACCAACTTTTCGATTAAACTATTATAAATCTAGGTAATATAGAAAAATCTACAGCCGTAGTTTATAAATCTTGAGTCAACCTTTTAATGCCCTAAGTCTATGCTACCGGTCGACCATGGAACTTGTCAGGTCGACCTAAGCTTTGTAAATTGGGTTAATTATCAACGTTGATTGCTTTATAAATTTTATACCAAATTTAATTTATCATTGTTGTTTGTTACCCCTATTTATTTAACATTATAACTTATTTCTGTTATTCACATTCTTAGCGTCTAAGAGTTCCTCTAATGTTAGCAATTAATCGTTACTTAACTTTTATAACCAAATTTATACATATAATTATTTATGATGCTAAAACTTCAAACGTTAATAACTTTTTCGTTTGACAATTAGCGTTAAAGTCGCAGTGTTTTACATATTCAGTACGTGACACAATGTCTTCGATGATATCCTGCATATATCTAGATGCCTCTAGGTAAACACGTCCAAATTCTCATGAAGGAAATTGGCCAGTTGCTTCCGTAAATTAATTCTAAGCCCATATCCAACCTTTGGAACCCGTGTAGGATCGTCCATATCGATCGAGATATTCATTGTCAGCTAAACTGGCACTGCTCACCCTTCCCTTGACTTCTTCTTAGGATCCATAGCCTTGTTAAACATGCTATTATTCCCAAGCTAGGGGTCAAGCTTTAATTGCTATGTTTTCAAATCTCAAATGCAAAGAGTTCGCTCCACATTCTTGCCTTCCTCCTATCGCTTTGCTTTGCTCATCTCTATGACAGAGCATTCCGTTCTACACTGTGGTCTCCCCTTATCGATTCGACCCAATTCTCCATGAGGGACTTCATCATTAAACACCAAGGAGCTAGTTCTATTCTAAAATTAGTATCCAAAAGGCGTTATATGACAAATATTTATCCATAATAACAAAATTTTGAATCTGGATTATCTTACAGTCTCCTTCACCCAGCTGCACGGATAGATTGATCATCCCGATTGGTTGTTTCACTTTGCCAGTAAACCTTTTGATCTTGGTTTCACAAGCCATAACCTCCTTCATGTCAGACTTCATTTGATTGAATGTTCTCCTAAATATTATGTTAATAGAACTTCCAGTATCCACCAAGACCCAACGTACTATTGCCGAACTGTACCTGCCATTATCACCATAGGGTCGAAAGTTGGCACTTTGATGAGCATCTCTATTTTTGAACATTACATCATCCATTATTAGTCATTGCTACTTAGTCAGAGATACGTCTTCTATGGAAAAGTAATCTTCTTATGGTACCCGCTAGCAAGCTCGCATACCGTTCCATTTCCCTTCAGCTTTTTTCCGTTGGATAAGGTTCTCCACGTATGGTATTGATAACCAATCTTCCATCATTTCTCCTAGGTCCTTCTTTGTCTGATCCAGGTTGATTCCCTTGGGCAGGCGTCCCTTGGGGACTAGACTGCTTGACCACCTTCCTGTGGCTCTTCAATAAGATGTCTCAAATGCTGACACTCACTCATGTTGTTTCTATCATTTTCATGGAAATGACGGTACTTTCCGAAGTGCCTTTCCTACTCATTCGCCTTCCTCCTGGACAACTTTTATATCCTTTTGTTCCTTGAGTAGCAAGGTATATGTTTTCGAATGTATCTTTTAGGGGAGTATAGTCTTTCGGTTTCATATTTGTTGAACGTTTCTTGTTTTCGCTAAACCTACTACTAAGGACTTGATTCCTTTTCTTCTGGTTACCCTGATTTCCAACATTTTTACCAGAGTTTTCTCCTGCTTGCTTGATTGCCACATTGCTTTGGTTAACTTCCATCGTTTGTCCATTATCAGTTTTCCTATAGCTTGACTCACCTCTTCCAATCAAAGAAACTAATTAGCCTTCCAATGGAACTCCTTGATAGTTGTATGTTGCTTCATTTTCAGCAATCTACCGAATTCCACATTTGGGTGTATGCCTTCGACAAATGCCAAAAATACAGATTCTCCTTTGAATTACTCACTTCTATAATAGCGATATCAAATCGATTCAAGAAACCTTTCATCGACTCTTTAGGTCCTTGAGACGAGCCCGATAATGACATCACATCCATAGGTCGAGCAGCATGGAGCCGGAACTATTACGTGTATTTCCGAGCTAACTCATCAAAGGTCAATATGGATCCTGGCGCAAGCTTAGTGAACCACATCAATGCAACACCTTCCAAGAAAATAGGAAAACATCTACATTGTATAACGTCTATGGTCCCGGCACGATCCATGTTCCACTCATGCTTAAGTAAGTGTTGCCTAGGATTAGCAGTCCCATTATACAATGCACATTTGGCATCGTTAACTACTTGGGATACTCTTCCCTTAGAGTATTTTCCATGAAAGATGTTATGCTTGGTGCGGAACCCGAGTTCTCTTTCTTCTACCTTTTCTTTCCTCTAATAATCGCTTAATCGTATCTTCTATATACTCCTTATTGGCACAGTACTTCAAAGTTTGATTTTCAGGAGATTCTCTAAGTGTTTGACTCTGTAAACGATCTCTTTTTTCTCGCTGACGTCTAAGTTCTTCAGTCTCTAGGTTGACCACTCCTTTGGTCTTTTGTTGATGCCTGATGGGTTCTATTGCAGCTGTTTTAACTCTAGCTCCATTAACTTTGACATCTAGCTCATAATCATCACTGTCAGGCTGTGGGCATTTCTCTAATCAGATAATTCCAATGCCTTGGCTCCTTATTCCCAGGAGCTCCAAAAAACCTCTTAGTACCAACCTGATTCTGGTCTATACTAGGTTGAATTTTGGTGGTAGGGGTTGTCTTGCTTCCTCAAGTAACCCCTTCCATAGCTCCAACAACTACTTCTTTCTATTTTGACTTTTTATTTCTCTTATTTCGACTAGAAATAGATAAATTATCTTCTTCGGATCCAGGAGGAGAAACTTCCCTTCTAGTCCTTCTAATCCTCTATGTTTACTGGATCAGTAGTGCTATACTAGCATCCATCTTCTGCATTAGTGATTTTTGACTATCAACCAACTTCTAAATTAACTCCTGCATCATCATGTCAAACTCACCCTAGTAAACATCTCCTGCCTCGTACATGATTGATATCACCTACTAGTTACTGACTTCTAGTTGGCAAGCATTTCCTTCATCACCATAAGTAATTGCTCTAAACAATCTTCTAGATCTCCTAGGCGCCATAAATGTCTATCAACAAGTTCCTAAATTTCATAAAGCAAATATTCTTGATATGGCCACTAGATCTATCAAAACCCAAAATAGCAAGCTAGTTCTAATCTTGAGAATCGTCCTCTTAATGAAAACACCAAAATGCTAATGTCAAAAATGGCTCAACACCCAAAAACCTATTGAAGTATTGAAATCCAGCACAAAATTTATGAAAATTAAAGGAAACATCGGAATTTTATAGTGGTTTGGCTATCTCTATCCTATGTCTACTGTAATTTAATGGTTATTTGATTGAGAGTCACCAGTACAAGGGATTGACATGTACTTAAAGCTTAGAACAGCCAACAATGTCTGCCCTATTGCCAATAGAGAGGAGAGATTGGAGAAGAAGAAAACAAGAGAGCCAAAAATCCTTTTTCAGTAGCCATAAGATTTATATTTAAAGGGAAATCGTCTAGTAGAACCAGAGGCCCATAAAGCATTATGTCCAGATTCGAGTCCACGCATATAGAATGGTGAAATAAGGCCCAAACTCCAACAAAATCCATTTGGTACCGAGGGGTACCGGCAAACTCCAACAAAATCCACTTAGTACCGAGGGGTACCACTCGGTACCGACCGGTACCGGTTTTTATAAAGGGAAATCCCCCCTACTTCTTCCTTTTGGTCTTCCATCTTCAATCCATTGTGTTTTAAATGCTTTTCCTTTTAGATTGAACTATTTTTAAGAAGTTCTACACACAGACGCACACGTGTGTGTGTTTGTGTATGTATATACTCTGCTTTATATTTATGGTATATAAATACTACTATACTTAGTTACTTACTATTTGTGCCAAAAGTTGGATAAATACCCGATTAGATTGAAGTAGACAATAAAATAAAGAAATTAAATGGAGAATGCCATCATACAATACACAACAATTGATACTGGTTCGACTCTACTTTGGTTGACATCCACTTAAACTTGTTAATGACTTTTAGAGATTTTACAAACCATATTCTTACAATAACTCGGTAAGAATCCAATAGGGTGACTGAATAAAAACCGAAAAATTCGAAGAACAGAAAAGTATCCAAAAATAGTGTCCCTCTCCTCCTATTTATAGACTTTGACAAGCGAAATTAGCTCTGTTATTTGCTACCCATATTCTCCACGTTCAGAAGGAGTATTAGGAGTATTAAGAGGAAGATCATGGCCACTGGCCACATTTATAATTTGGTGGTCAATTCAGCATGGAGTTTGGCTTCACAACTCGGTGTCGAGATGCCACTTTACCATTTTTGTACTTCTTGATCTTGCATATTTTGTTTCCTTTAATAGAAATCTCATGATCAATCTTCCTTTACTTCCTGTTGTGCATTGTTCATAGTTTTCCTTCTGTCATCTTCAAATTTCCTATCAGGCTCACATGTAGGGATCGGTACCGAGTTGTCTCGTTTAAGTAGGTACCGAGTTGGAACTTGTGTCATCTTTTTTGGATTTTTTTCTATGTCACTTGATTATCCTGGAAAGTGGTTAGCTCCCTTCATGTTGTAAGCAAGAATTGATATTGATCTTTATGTCATGGTTGAATTCTTAATTTTCGAGTTATAGTTCTAGACTTCTGATCTACTGTCTGACTATTTGACAGTTTTGACTTGTCTATTTATGGCATGATTCAATGACATGATTACAGTTGCCCCTAAAGTATAACATGTTGTCAATAAGGCATGCTCTGGATCGAGACAAGTTATCGATTCCAAAGCCTGCTTTGAATATTGTTTTTAATTCTTCAAACTATTTTCGTAGGTCAATGCACCTCGTCTGGATCGTTGCATCACTTTGAACATTTTTAGGATTCACATTTTTGGGTAGCATAAATGCCGAAGTGTGTTGTTCGAGTTTGCCATTCAGTTTCTGATTGTTCTTGAAGTATTTTCTTTGAATTTCTCAAATAGGACTTTAACATTTGGTGTTTGCATTTCCTTTATATCAGGACTCCCAATCTTTACTTTTCTTTCCTTTTCTCTTCTCTTATTTTTTGTTTTTTTACAGATCGGTGCCGGTTTAGGCTTTAGGGACCAGTGCCTTATTTTTTTTCCTATTCTTCAGCGCGACACTATACTTAAACAAATCAAGCCTCTTTCTATTCCCTTACTTGCTCATTTCATCTTGCTTAAGCACTTTTGGACTAGCGCTCCCCATAGCTGAACCTTAGAACTCGAACATTATCAACCACTACCAGTCATCACTGCGCCATCGACATTCTTGGATATTGCCACTTATCGACAACCTCACCACATTTAGTTTCCACATTACTTTATTTCATACCATCTCAATTTAGTTATGTCAATTTATGTTTCACACAAATCATCCTTTTATACCGCAATTGCCTTAGTTTAGGCTTTAGGTAGGTGTAGTATAGGCATTGGCCATGGAAAATCATTTTGACTCGATTGCTGCTCGAACACTATCTTCCCCTTCGTTGAGTCGATGGCCAAAACTATACTTAGAATTTTTCTTCAAAATTTTCAACAAAAGATGAGGAATTGGCCTTGCGCTTATGGACTTTGGATGAACTCGGAGCGGCCTTAAGGATCTTCAATGGGTGACTCGAGTTTCAACTCAAGTCTTGCTTTGCATAATTTTTTCCAAGTCAGCTTCGAGTCATACCCAGGCTATGCTAAAGCTTTTCAAATGGCTAGGTTTTCCAAAAAATATTTTAGTTAGTAAAATTTTAAATCTGAATAAAGAGGGAAGATGAAGTTCTACTGCAACCTCGGTCAAGTAGCAATAGATAATTATTGTTCATTGGGGTGGTCTATCATAACGATCATGATGAATGTGCTTCAAAATCTGAATGGACATTTTGCCACCGCTTTAATTTAACGCTTCGATTTAGTGTCCCAACAAAGAGAAATCTCGCATCGCTCCAGACAATTGTTATGTTATCGTAAATCGTATGATTGCAGAAAACATCAAATACATGGTTCCATTGTACAACAGCGCTTGCTTTCCAACATAAGAAAGCTATTTACGTATAGTTTTTGCATTGATAATGCTCTAGACATTAGATATACAATTCATAGATTAGATTATATCATTGCCCCCTGTTAATGTATAAGATCCGATCGGTCAACATATGTCGACATCTGTTGGTTCTCATGCATTTGTGGTGTCGGGTTTTATTTCAACATGGGAATTGCAGATAAATTCTAATCGACCTTGTTCATCTATGAAGTTTTCAACAACTATAGGTCATAAATGCTCCTTACGTATCTTGGCGATAACTACGAGTCCATCGGCATCAAATGTGGTTCAATTTGTAGTATAATCGGATTCGAACTCCACTCGACATCTTCACTTCCATAATCATTTTGGCCTTAACCACCCTGTCATATGGGAAGGAAATCTTTGGAAATTGTTCCTTTTGTAACGTCGGGTGAAGAGTTTATAGGAATTACTCCTGATGTTGGTCTTGGGGATGCCATAGTTCTTGATAACCCACCGGAATCTTCGACACCTAGGCTTGATAGGGTGGCCGCCTTAAAACTTTTTGATAGGCATGGCATTTTATTGAAGATGTTCTTATTCCGGAGCCTTATCAATAGGCCCATAACTTACCTAAAGATTATACCACATACAACCGGTATATGCTCCTATTTAGGTGTGACCCAATAGTTAATCACTTCATTCAAATTATGCTTAGTACATGAGGCTTGCCCATGTCCAGCTTCAGCTGAATAGCTACACTTCATATAATAACATGTATATGGTCTTCTTACAACAATTGGGTAGGGTGCGGACATTAGAGGAATTTCATTATTTATGTGCTTTCAAGAGATGAAGAGGGATTCTTTCTCTCATCTATTTGGAGCCATCTACATGCCGTCGCATTACCCAAGGCCTTTTCAACAAACTTAGCTTTTTCAAGGGGGCATATTTCTTTATGTGATGTCCTTAAGGCTTTGCCCAGAAATGGGTTTCTAAGCATAAGTTTTACTATTCCTTACCATACATGCGATGCTAACTCCTCTAGATTGTTGATCTTCACATTTTCTTGGACTTTTAGATATCCCTAGAAGGCCTCGTTGCTCGAACTTGGTAGGTGCCCTTCAGCATTTGCTCGTCATCCCCATAGGATAATGAGAGATGAGGTACCTACTCTGACAGATGAGAGAATATGGCAGTCAACCCTTTAGACTGCAATCGTAGCCTGGGCCTTGCCCTGAATGTCTATGAAGGTGTTCAGCATGCTGCTGAAGTTGAAGAAAATTTAGATGTTCCCTTATCTAAGATCCCCAAGTAAATATTGAAGAAAATGCAATGGGCGATAGAGATTTGGACATCACTATGAAAGGTGGTGAAGGCGACAGTAACAAAATAGATCAAGGCCATAAAACATCTGGTGATATGGGTGGTGATGATTAAATGCTTATTCCTCAACTGCCAAAGTTGAAGATTATCTCATCCCACTCGGTTTCACAGCCACATTGGCTTCCGTAATAGAAGAGACACCAGCAGTATATATGGATCGCTTAGGAGCATAGAGTAAGAAATATCTTCTTTCTATCTCGACAACATTAGTATCAGCGATATCAGTTCTTCTATTCACTTACCCATTGATGTACCAATAACCAGTGCAGGGGAGATAACTGCTGTGAGCAAGCTTCAGGACCATGATCCATAAGGGGCACTCTGACACATTAGCCTTAATAACACTTCACATCACTACACATTTACATTGCATGTTTTATCTTTCAATCTTCCATGTATTAACTCGGTCATGCTTTATTTTCAGCTTCCATTGATTGCCAACATATTTATGATGAGCTTTAGGGCTTTGAAGGCATATATAAAAGGCTTGGTGCATCACGTCCTCATTATGAATCGTCGCACGAGTCCGAGTCAAGCTAGAGGAATGTGGAAGGTGGGATAGAGATAACAAGAACCACGATGATCTCCATGGAAGATCTGGTAGTACTTCTCCTTCTCGACGTAGATCTCACTCTTCATTGCTGCACGTGGATAGACATTCAACGAGGCCCGATTCATTCCCTCATTTCAAGTCCATATTGTTCCATCCTCAATTGCACTTGTAACGCAACCAATAGTGTCTTCTCATTCTTCCCAACAATCTTTAGAGTCTTTCAACTAAATTAATGTCCTTAGCTAACATATAATATAATCCCAAGCAACCTAGCTATATTGAATTAGAGTCATTCTCCAAGCGTGGAGGTAAGTTTAGCAAGAATTCCATCGCATATGACCTTTACATCTCCTGAAGATATATTGTTAACTTTGCTTGTATTCCAGATGTATCATATTACTCCAATTGATGTATTTAGCCTCTAATTTTTAATTTTTTCAGTTTCAGATCCACCTGCTCTCCCTCCTTATCTAAGGAAGAGTAGTCTTTAGGCAAACAAGCTACAACAATTGAATAAGTTATTATGTCACCCTATTCTGATTCAAGCCTCTTTAGCAGGCCTTACTTCTGGTCCTGATGTTGAAATGATCCATGCTTTGGATAAAGAGGTTACGAGCGATCCTAATGTGGCATAAAGGGATGAAGACTTTGTCATCACTGGGGCCACTGTGCATATATCCAAGCCTTCGATGTAAGAGGAGAAGAAACTGCAAACAAGAAAGCTTAAAAATATCAAGAAAGAAAAGATAGATGACATTCCCCTTCCCTTTTGCCTCACTGCCTATACCACCCGACATCATCCCAATTCCCCTACCTCTGGTAATGTCCAAGCCGACGCTCTTGATTCCTGGGGGAGCAATTACAATTAGAACACTGAACCTAAGGTCTATCTATCTAAGGGTGGTAAAGGTGGAAAGTCTGGAAAGGGGCGCATTATGCATTCTTCCAAGGAAAGGAAGAATAAGAAAAGGAAGAGGAAGAAGAACCCTTTGTAGTCGTTTTGTCACACTTTTATTTGCCTGTTTTTTGTTTTTGTTTTCAATCCATGTACATAGGCCGTTGTTGTGTAGGCACAACCCCCGCTTTTGCTTTAAAAGTTTATTAATTATGAATAAATTAATTTTTCTTTTCAAATCTCTACTTCGTTTGCCTATGTACTTAGTTCATTTATGTTAATTGTGATTAAATTTGAATCTAAGCAAGATTATCATCCATCGTAACTACATACACATGAACAACTTCTTATAATTGCTTGGCTAATTTCGTAGCTTATTTTGTTTATCTCTAGTATGGATCCATTCGATTAATGATAGGTTTGGATTTTTTATGTCACTTCTTGTCATTAGGAAGTAATATTTTAGATATCTATCCCTGGACATCCGCACTAGATCTCATCGATGTTTAGGTTTAGATTGTAATGGTTTACCTTGAACAGTTGTTTGGACGTCTATTTTTAGATGTCTGAGCTCGATCGCACCTAACTCTAGGCATCGATCGTTTCTTGGTTAGGAGGCCTAACCTCCTACTAGGTCCTATCCTTGGTACCTAAAGGGTAAGATGCATATTTCTAGGCATCATTAGTAAACCTTGCCAACCTTATGGCTATGGTCTTAGACCTTGCCAATCTTTGGACAAAGGTCAAAGGACTAAAGCATAGAGCATATCATCATGATCCAGGCTAATGTGTTTATAGTCCTATGTTCTGATCATGGATTGAATGAGTTTGTTGGCATCTGTCTTTGATATCTAAAATGATTAAATTCCCATATCCCATTCAAGGAATATGTAACGACCCGCCGTTCTGACCGCCCCCAGTCGGTAATTAAACCAACTTGAGACGTTCAAAATGAAGGATTGTTATTCAGTTTATAGAGTTTAAACAGAATCAGCCACAGAAACACAGAATAATCATAATATTTCACATAAATGAATTTTCTTACATATATCAGAGTTTATACAATGCATTTAATTTTTATACAGCGGAATATATCTTTTACAAGTACAAATTTTTTTCGAAAAACTAAAGTGAAGCAATTTCCCCAAATCTCTCTAACTTCGCGGCCTAAAAATCTTCAAGCTGTAAAATACTCAGTCTGACCCGGGTATTACGTTCAAAAGAAAATAATACACAGGTTAGTCTAATTCAAACTCAGTTATTAGTGCATAGAGGCAATAATAATCAAACAACAATTAGACGACAGTCAAATATAAATTTACCTATCCGATCCTTTAACAAGAAATCGGATACGGTAAATATAACACATAACAGTGTTAAACAATAAATCTGTAGATTCAGATTATCAATGAAGATAGATGAAGGGATTTTTGATGAAGATAATTTAGAAAAAAGCATCAGAATTGCCTAAACGGCAATTAACAGCAAAATCATCAAAATCGATTCAAAATATATTGAATTGGCAACATAAAATAATTTTCATCAAAAAGAAAACATCATTTAAAACATTAGATTTGATAGGGCTGCAGTACACACACGCGTGTACGGCCTCGCCATATTTTTAAAATGTTAACTTCGTGTGGCTGCAGTCCACGCTTGCGTGCACTGCCTCGCCACTAGTATAAAATGCACAAAAGATCAATGCATCAAAGCAAAAGAAATACCAATAAAATCAAGGCGGCGTGGCTACAGTACACACATACATACATGTGCACTGCCTCGCCAACTCGAGTGCACAAGGTCAAATCAAAATCAGATTCAACACAAGCACAAATGGCCTCGACCAAAATTCAAAATATCACTGCAACAATGAAACTGTACATGTACACAGAAAACATAGCAACACTCAAACAGGTATTTAAACATGAACCCAACATCATAACACAAGACAAAAGCAACTGGGTTCAAGTCACGAGCACAAGAGAAACATACTATGCAAATGAACCAGACTTGAGCCAAAAGAAGCTAGTAAGATAATAGAGAGCATGGACAAATTAAAAACTACAGGCTAGGACGTGCTAAAAACAAGACAGAGGCAAAAGGGAAAAGGGAAAACTCTAAAAGGTGTATATAAATTCAATTCAACAAGGTAGGGACGTGTGAAATCTAGGCAACAACATGGGTACTTGTCCATTTTTTAACGCAACATAAAGGCAATATGTACGGCCAATTTTCATAACAACATGGCAGGGACACTTACACATTTTTTTTCTTTCACTTAAGTACAATTTAAAGCTGAAGCTTATGACTAAACAAACAAGTTTCATTTGAAACTTGAATTCAAACAGTGTCAGGATCAAAAGGTTTGAATTCTTTAAAACAAACTTGGATGTTGGAAAGTGTAAAACAGAGAGCATTTTGAAGAACAGCATGCATACCATACATCAATACATATCACAGGCAGTTGTTTCCACAACAACACCAAAGTACTGATCAAAATTATCAACTTCCATCATCACTTAGGTAAGGAAGCAAGAAAGTCTGGAAAAGAAAATTTTGCTCACAGAAAAGATTTTGAAACTTTGTGCTTTAAATATCTCTACTGATTTCAGAAAATCATTTCAACTAATCTTACAAAAATTTAGTTTTTTTCTTAATTCTTTGTTTAAACAACATAAATTGTTTTGAGAATTATAACCTAATAGAGACTTCAATAAGAAGATAGCAATTTTGATCAAAGATTTTAGTGCTGTAACCTCAAAACAGAGATGAGCAGATATAAAATACATGCACAGTCATTCCTATTCATATACACATTCATATATTCATTAAGGCATACTTATATACATGCGTATGCAACAGATAATTAGCAACTTAAGTTTTAATTAAAAATGCTTACGCACATATGTTTATATGAATATGCACAGCATACTTACTATAAACAATCACATTAGGTTTCACTTATATATATACATACAATGCTTATTCATTTCAATAAGGTAGCATGCAACCAAATTTTAAATGGCTAGAACTCATGTTAGTGCACACATCGAACTTGAGTAAAGGTTCAGAGATACTAAAGAGCATGTATAAGTGACTTTAAGCAAATGAATCAAGTGCAAGTCCAAAAATCACAGCTGACACAAATGCAAATTTGTCTCAAAGCTAACAGTTACTATATAAACCCGAGACGACAGCATAAAAGGGGAAAGACTACAGACTTCCAATTATGCAACAACAAATGCTACAAGTTAAAGACTGCAATTCTACAGCCACAACAACATGTGATCTAACATTATCACAAAATCAAGACAGGGCCGAAATCAAGATGGTTTCGACTAATGGGAGTCATGGAGCAGCACGTAGGAATCGAACAGGTGAATCAGAAGGCAAATACTGTGTTTCGAATCAAAACAGTGCCGTAAAAATCAAGGCAACGAATTGACCAAGTCAGAAAATATCAACATCGAACAAAAATCAAAACAAATCAACCAACCACGACCGAAGTCGAAACACCCAAAAAAATCAAGGCCGATAACACAAAATCAAATCAACATCGAATTGCAGAAACACTATATTAAAATTGAATTAGATGTGAGTAAATTTAATTACTCACCTTTGCAAACAAATTGGGGCACGCGAGCGAAGAGGAGAGTCGAGCAAAATTGAAGCCGAAACCCTAATTTCGATCGAAGGATGAAGAGGAGACGGGAGAGGCCGCCATTAATTTTTTCGTTCGATTTTTTTTTTCTGATGATTTGAAGAGGAATGGGTTTCGAATATAAAAGAGGGGAGACGTGATTTTGGTCGTGGGTTATGGCGTAGGTGACGGCGTAGATTATGGTGATAAGGTAAGGCAGTGTAGTCTTTTTTTTTATATATATATATATCATTATATTTTAATTTTTATTTTGAATTCAATTTTGTTTTGTAAATTATTTTCTTTAATAAACATATAAACGTTTTGCAGTTCAACTATCAAACATAAATTTATATTAACGTGTTTCACAATTAGATTTTTATACTTGTATTTTGTATTGATAAAATTTTAAAATTAAATCGCCAATTTATCCTGAAAATTTGAAATTCAAGTCAATCATCATTCGAATATTTGAAATTAATTAAATATTTTTATTTTTAAATTGTTCAAAATTCAAGGTTGTTACAATCTTCCCTCCTTAAAAGAATTTTGTCCCGAAATTACAAATTAGGAAAAACGATTGCTAAAATCTCACCGATATTTATACCCTACACAATTTTGCCAAGTTCCAAACTCACAAATAAATATAGGATTCATTCCATTTATTATATTTCACTAGCTTTATTCATCGATTTCTACAATCAAGACGCAAATGTCTTTTACCAAAATTTTTGACTTACAAAACTCAGATTTTTAAACTTGAAATTCTTCATGCTAGATATTTGCATATTACATCTTTTCCAAAGCTGTGTGCTTTCAAGATATTTTAAGGATCTTCTTGCTTAGTTCATTAGGTTGGAATTATGTAATTCTAAATTTCAGACTATTGATTTGCTATTCAAAGTTTTGAAAATACTTGCTAACTCGAAGTTTAACAAGTCCATCGTCGTTCTCACAGACTTTAGGCATACGCTGGCCAGGCGCAAGTCTAAAAATCTCCAAGTACTAAATATACTTGCTTCAACTCCCAGTGAAAATACTTTTTAAAAATTCTTTTAAAAATGGATATGGAAAGCACGTTCCCCCATGGATCACAGTTTACCCGGTGATTATGCTACTATCCCAGTAGAATCACTTGTAACTGTAGATTTCGCATCTCTCTTGAATTTCGCCATGGTTGTTGCCATAGATCGCAGTTCACACGGCGGTTACGCTACTATCCCAGTAGAATCGCTCGTGACCGTAGGCATCTCGCCCCTCAAATTACGCTTCGGCCTCTAGATCGCAGTTTACACGGTGGTTGCGCCACTATCCCAGTAGAATCGCTTGTAACTGTAGGCATCACGCCCCACGAATTGCGCCGGCATCAATTCACATAATCCCAACACGATGATCCATCGTGGGGGATTCCAGTCCCAATGGACATTCCACTAATGGAAATTCTACGTAGCTACGATTTCCAATGGACACTCACACCGAGTTCCAATCACCTTCACAAATAATAAATGGAAGGTACATTTCCATATCCTCAGTTTAGAAAACATATGTCATATACATATAGTACTTCATTTCACATCTTGTACATATCATACCTATGTAAACTTGCATAGGACTTTTCATAATAATGACTTTCCAAACTGATAGTTTTCGAATTATTACATTCACATATATAAGTTACGAAAACTCAATTCACATTCATAACAAATAGAGGATTCCAAAATTTTCCATCTTGTTCAAAATTTTCCTCTAAATTGATTTGAAAATTTAAGGTTATCTCAAACCCAATTCACATTCATAATCCAATTCATTATCGACTTCACATTCGATTTGGATTTCACGTTACATCGTCAATTCTCAACACATAATTGATGTCTACCGATATAAAACCTCTAAGCTCGTACGTCTCAGAGAAGGGTGTTAAGCTAAAAGAATAAATTCTCCGCCACCAACAGACATATATTTAATAGAGATCAATTGCTATGTCATCAATTCACAATGCTAGACATACAATCCAAATCGACTATCCGAAATTCAAAGCTCAACTTATATTTGTTTTTGGTGTCGAAGTTAAACTCAATTTAAATTAAGATTCAATCTTTTCTGGAAAAAATTCAAGTTGAACTAATTTTCCAAATTTCCCAAAAATATCTTTACAAGATATATATATAATTTTCCACACTTAACTATTTGAAACAAATTTCAAATATTCACTTTTCAATTTATCTTTAAAAGATAGAATTTCAAACTTTTCATTTCATATTGGAAAACATTTCCATACTTATTAAATAATAAGTAACTTACAAATTCATTTATTTTCAACACTTGGAAAATATCCAATATACTTCAATCAAAATTAAGTATATATTCCATTCTTTAAGGAAATCATTCTTTTAAACACATTTATTTGAGTCAAAACGAATGTTACGTAAAACATTGTTACGACAACTCAAAATCTCTAGTATAGGGATTCGAATTTAAGATAGATATATAAATCCCAATACTATATAAACAACATTTCCTTCCGGAAACCATTTACTATAACAACAGTGTTATAGTCTACCATTTCCTTATAATTCTCAAAAACGCCTATTTCAACAATGAATGTTGAAATCTATAGTTTCGATACTTAATGCATTTTAAAACATCTTTTAAAACAATTAACTTCATTTCATAATATCACTTCCCTAAAACATATCCGTTTATTCGATAATATATTCACTGTCCAAAATCGCGAATATACTTATTTAATCAATTCAGTGTTTCTACACTTTTTATTTAAAAGATTATCCACTGTCCAAAATCGTGGATAAAATTCCCAACCAACATTTACTATCACAATATTTAACTTAAAGCATAATTCGCTGTCCAAAATCACGAATATATCTCCTTTAATAACTTCTATGTTTCATTTATCAAATTCAATTGGTTTCGAATTTACAAACAATCTTTATAAATTTCATTTCTATTTATAAAACTTCGATTTATAAATCTCCTTTATTAATTCAATTCAATTTATATAACTCAATTATATATCAAAAGTCCATATTATAAATTAAATACTTATAATCCATTTATTTTCTAAATCATTCTTCAAAACATTTGAAATCAATTTTCAATAGAATTCAGAATCAAATTCCCAAGTTATAGTTTAATGATCCCGTTGGCTATAACTAAATTGACATATCATTTTATTTCCCAATTATTATTTTGGAGATATTCAAAATATTCGATTTAAACCAATTCATTAATTCACTTAACTTTTATTTTATTTTTCATAAATCTCAACAATTCGATAATGGATTTTTCAAATGAGGAACTATCGCAAACCTAAATTTAGAGAGGGGAATTTTCGAAAAAATTTGAATTTTCAAAATGCCTTTTATTTTTCAAAGAAAACAATTTCGTACTTCTTTTAAATTTGAAAAACATTTTTCTTTAAAGTGATCCTAGTAACTATTCATATTAAACATCATAAACTGAGCTTTGTATAAACCAAAGCTCTGATACCACTTTTGTAACGACCCGCCGTTCTGACCGCCCCCAGTCGGTAATTAAACCAACTTGAGACGTTCAAAATGAAGGATTGTTATTCAGTTTATAGAGTTTAAACAGAATCAGCCACAGAAACACAGAATAATCATAATATTTCACATAAATGAATTTTCTTACATATATCAGAGTTTATACAATGCATTTAATTTTTATACAGCGGAATATATCTTTTACAAGTACAAATTTTTTTCGAAAAACTAAAGTGAAGCAATTTCCCCAACTCTCTCTAACTTCGCGGCCTGAAAATCTTCAAGCTGTAAAATACTCGGTCTGACCCGAGTATTACGTTCAAAAGAAAATATACACAGGTCAGTCTAATTCAAACTCAGTTAATAGTGCATAGAGGCAATAATAATCAAACAACAATTAGACGACAGTCAAATATAAATTTACCTATCCGATCCTTTAACAAGAAATCGGATAACGGTAAACATAACACATAACAGTGTTAAACAATAAATCTGTAGATTCAAATTATCAATGAAGATAGATGAAGGGATTTTTGATGAAGATAATTTAGAAAAAAGCATCAGAATTGCCTAAACGGCAATTAACAACAAAATCATCAAAATCGATTCAAAATATATTGAATTGGCAACATAAAATAATTTTCATCAAAAAGAAAACATCATTTCAAACATTAGATTTGATAGGGCTGCAGTACACACACGCATGTACGGCCTCGCCACATTTTTAAAATGTTAACTTCGTGTGGCTGCAGTCCACGCTTGCGTGCACTGCCTCGCCACTAGTATAAAATGCACAAAAGATCAATGCATCAAAGCAAAAGAAATACCAATAAAATCAAGGCGGTGTGGCTGCAGTACACACATACATACATGTGCACTGCCTCGCCAACTCGAGTGCACAAGGTCAAATCAAAATCAGATTCAACACAAGTACAAATGGCCTCGACCAAAATTCAAAATATCACTACAACAATGAAACTGTACATGTACATAGAAAACATAGCAACACTCAAACAGGTATTTAAACATGAACCCAACATCATAACACAAGACAAAAGCAACTGGGTTCAAGTCACGAGCACAAGAGAAACATACTATGCAAATGAACTAGACTTGAGCCAAAAGAAGCTAGCAAGATAATAGAGAGCATGGACAAATTAAAAACTACAGGCTAGGACGTGCTAAAAACAAGACAGAGGCAAAAGGGAAAAGGGAAAACTCTAAAAGGTGTATATAAATTCAAGTCAACAATGTAGGGACGTGTGAAATCTAGGCAACAGCATGGGTACTTGTCCATTTTTTAACGCAACATAAAGGCAATATGTACGGCCAATTTTCATAACAACATGGCAGGGACACACACATTTTTTTTCTTTCACTTAAGTACAATTTAAAGCTGAAGCTTATGACTAAACAAACAAGTTTCATTTGAAACTTGAATTCAAACAGTGTCAGGATCAAAAGGTTTGAATTCTTTAAAACAAACTTGGATGTTGGAAAGTGTAAAACAGAGAGCATTTTGAAGAACAGCATGCATACCATACATCAATACATATCACAGGCAGTTGTTTCCACAACAACACCAAAGTACTGATCAAAATTATCAACTTCCATCATCACTTAGGTAAGGAAGCAAGAAAGTCTGGAAAAGAAAATTTTGCTCACAGAAAAGATTTTGAAACTTTGTGCTTTAAATATCTCTACTGATTTCAGAAAATCATTTCAACTAATCTTACAAAAATTTAGTTTTTTTCTTAATTCTTTGTCTAAACAACATAAATTGTTTTGAGAATTATAACCTAATAGAGACTTCAATAAGAAGATAGGAATTTTGATCAAAGATTTTAGTGCTGTAACCTCAAAACAGAGATGAGCAGATATAAAATACATGCACAGTCATTCCTATTCATATACACATTCATATATTCATTAAGGCATACTTATATACATGCGTATGCAACAGATAATTAGCAACTTAAGTTTTAATTAAAAATGCTTACTCACATATGTTTATATGAATATGCACAGCATACATACTATAAACAATCACATCAGGTTTCACTTATATATATACATACAATACTTATTCATTTCAATAAGGTAGCATGCAACCAAATTTTAAATGGCTAGAACTCATGTTAGTGCACACATCGAACTTGAGTAAAGGTTCAGAGATACTAAAGAGCATGTATAAGTGACTTTAAGCAAATGAATCAAGTGCAAGTCCAAAAATCACAGCTGACACAAATGCAAATTTGTCTCCAAGCTAACAGTTACTATATAAACTCGAGACAACAGCATAAAAGGGGAAAGACTACAGACTTCCAATTATGCAACAGCAAATGCTACAAGTTAAAGACTGCATTTCTACAACCACAACAACATGTGATCTAACATTATCACAAAATCAAGACAGGGCCGAAATCAAGATGGTTTCGACTAATGGGAGTCATGGAGCAGCACGTAGGAATCGAACAGGTGAATCAGAAGGCAAATACTGTGTTTCGAATCAAAACAGTGCCGTAAAAATCAAGGCAACGAATTGACCAAGTCAGAAAATATCAACATCGAACAAAAATCAAAACAAACCAAGAAACCACGACCGAAGTCGAAACACCCAAAAAATCAAGGCCGATAAAACAAAATCAAATCAACATCGAATTGCAGAAACACTATATTAAAATTGAATTAGATGTGAGTAAATTTAATTACTCACCTTTGCAAACAAATTGGGGCACGCGAGCGAAGAGGAGAGTCGAGCAAAATTGAAGCCGAAACCCTAATTTCGATCGAAGGATGAAGAGGAGATGAGAGAGGCCGCCATTAATTTTTTCGTTCGATTTTTTTTTTTTTCTGATGATTTGAAGAGGAATGGGTTTCGAATATGAAAGAGGGGAGACGTGATTTTGGTCGTGGGTTATGGCGTAGATGACGGCGTAGATTATGGTGATAAGGTAAGGCAGTGTACTCTTTTTTTTTATATATATCATTATATTTTTATTTTTATTTTGAATTCAATTTTTTTTTGTAAATTATTTTCTTTAATAAACATATAAACGTTTTGCAGTTCAACTATCAAACATAAATTTATATTAACGTGTTTCACAATTAGATTTTTATACTTGTATTTTGTATTGATAAAATTTTAAAATTAAATCGCCAATTTATCCTGAAAATTTGAAATTCAAGTCAATCATCATTCGAATATTTAAAATTAATTAAATATTTTCATTTTTAAATTGTTCAAAATTCAGGGTTGTTACAGAATAAGAGAGTCTAGTGGCACCAATCTTTAGGTACCAATATACCTGCATTTTTAAGACGTAAGGTATTCAATTTTGCTATTATCTACAACACAAGGTTATGCTAATGAGAACAAAGTTCTATCGATCCCAAAGCCAATTAATTCTATATTCACAAGAATGACACTCTTCCATTTTACATCAGAGCCTTTAAAGGTATTTACAAAGATACAATCAAGTGAAATAACATCATAAGTGTTCGCTATTCCATGCCCTCGGAAGTGAGATTCCATCATTATTTGCCAACTTGAATGTTCCATCTCCAAGCTCATGCTTAATAGCATACAGACCTTCCAAGTTTGGGCCCATGTTCAATGGACTAGGAAAGTTTCGTTTAAGAATGAGACCATTGATCTTGAAGGTCTAATTCCAAGTCTTTGAATTGAATATCCAAGCTACTCCTTTATAGTGAGCAGAGACCCTTAAACCAGCTTCTTTGCGCTTCTCATCGACCATATCGAGAAACACAAGTAGGAGTTTCTCATTCGTCTTAGGATCATAGCGAATCTTATAATTAGAAGGCACTTCCAATTTAATTAGACTTATGGCCTCTGATCAATAGCCCAATGCAAATGGAGTATTTTCGGTTGCAGACTTATAAGTCGTGCGGTAAGCCCATAATGCTAGGGGTAATTCATCGACCCACTTGCCCTTGACCATTGTCAGTCATTTTAAGATGGACTTGATGATTTTATTCACCGCCTCTACCTGTCCATTTGCTTAAGGATGTGCTACAGCGGCAAATCTCTTCTCCATTCAATATTTTTTGTAGTTGCATTGAATTTAGAACTGTCAAACTAGGTCCCATCATCAGAAATGATGGTTTATAGATTCCCAAATTAGCAAATAATGTTCTTCACTATGAAATGGATCACCTTCTTCACGGTGATCATGATTTGTGGTTCCACTTTGGGGTAAAATAATCAGCTGCAATAATGGCATATTTTGTTTCACCTTTTAACATTAGTAGCACACGGATAATGTAAATTCCAAAACTACAAATGGCCACAAACTGACAATTTTTGTGATCTCTATAGATGGGGCTCCAGGAATCTTTGCAAATCTTTGGCATTTATTGCACAGCCACACATCCATTGATAGTTGGCAAAAATATCTATAGCGAAGGATATTTCTTGCCAAAGTTTGTCCCCCGATGATCATTGCAGGCTTCTTTATGCACATTTACAAGGATACTTTTAGCTTTTTCGTTAAAAAAAACCATAGTGGGAGAGCTAAGGATCTTCTCCTATATAGTCCTCCTTCCGGAATAATAAATCTTGTAACATTGCACAAGAGTTTCCTTTATTCATTCCTTCTGACTCGGAGAGCTCCTTTCATCAAGAGCTCCATGATCGGAGTCACCCATGATCCCTTTTCAACCTCGGGCTCAAAGATCAAATCTACATGTAACAACCCTACTTTCTACACCGCAGCAATAATTAAATTTAATCAAAATTAAATGTTTGAATTTGATTATTAGTTGAAAATAAATTTTACATAATTAAATTCTATATAATAAAGGATCTTGTTTTAATAAGTTGAATTAAATTAACAAATCCCTTTTGAATAATTTATTAAAATGGAATAAAATGCTTTAATTGAATATGAAATATTTTGAAGTACAAATAATTTTTATATGATTGAAATAGTTGGGAAATAAATTTATTTAGTGACAATACAATGGATAATTAAATGAAAATAACCAAGCATTGAATTGAATAAAATTATCCAATTACTGAAATATATCTTGTAAAATAAAGTTTAAACTAATTTGAACTAGATTGAAACATTTTGATAAACAAATTTTAAGGATTATAATCATAAATTGAAGTGCAAAGGAAACTAATTTGAACTAAACTAAATTAGAATATAAGACCCAAAAAATTTAAGCCCGAGCCTATTTAAATTTCCACCTTTCTCCCTTATTCTAGAACCCTTCTCTTCTACTTTATGTGCAAGATCTGTATCTTTATTACCCTAGCCCTAAATTCAGAAATCACGATTAAGTTAAAAAAGGAATCATGCAAGCGCTCATCCTGGCATCAATGGCTGGAGCGACTTCATAGAGAGTGGAGACCATGGAATGGGAGAGGCAGATAGTGGTGATTGGACGGTCGCATCATCGAGGCAAGCATCACGATTTGGAGGATTGTGTGTGCATTCATGAACTTGACATTGTGAGGTGGAAGCTTGGGTGTTAGCAACTTCAGCAAGATGGAGGCGTGCGATGTTGGTTGCTAGTGTAGAATCTTGGATGATGGTGATGACATTGGTCATAGGTGGAGGAGCTTAGGGGTGTGCTTTGTTAATGCTAGTAGTGAGGGAGGAAGGTGATTCGGCTTGTATGTGAAGTAGCAGGGACGTTTAGGTTGAAACGGTGAATAGGTTCATTTTTGCATTCATCAATTCGGTGAGTTATATACTCACATCTGTATCTTTTCCCTTGTGTCTTATATTTATATTTATCCCAAACATCGATTGAGTTGCTTGGTTGAATTGTTTGGTTGGGATATTGGAATGATTGTTGTGAAATTGGATGTGATTTTGTGTTTGATAGTATTGTTTTATGTGTGTTAGATTGTCAAAATTGCGAAGGAGATGTTGTCCGATTGCATTTTGATATTTAGTTTATTTAAATGTGTGTGTACATTCTACGGATGGTCGAAATTCGATATAACTCGATTTGGTTCAAATGATGAAATCTATATTAATGATTGGCTGTTGATTTTGGCGAAATATTCTCGCTAATTTATATATTTAGATATTTCTTATTTTTTATATTAAAAGATGTTCGAAAAGTTTTGGAAAATTATTAAAAAGGTTTAAAATTTCATTAAAAGCATTTAATAAATAATTTACTAAAATTTTATCCAATTTAAGTTGGTTTCATATTTAAAAATCTATTTTTTATTATACATACAAATTTAATTTCCTTTCAATTCCAAAACTCTTTTTAAATCATTATCATTATTGAATTATAAGTTTGGAATTGCTTTAAAGCCAAAATAGAATATAATGCTATTTTATTAGATATATTATGAAAATAATTATATTGTTTTGAAGAGATTTATAATATAAAGGTTATTTAAATATAATAACTTTCCTAATTTATATTTGAAGTTTTAAAACTATTTTATGGTTTGAGTTACATATATTTTGAATTTAAGATGATGGATTTGAAAGTAAATAATAATGTTTAAATCTTTATTTTTTGTGATTATATAAATGAGGCAAAATAATTTAATATATTAATGTTTCACTAGTTATATTAGCTCTATAATATGGAATTGATTGAAGAAAGGTTTTACATAAAATAAGCAATTTATTGGAATGAAAATTTTATATTTGTTTTTAGTTAATTATTTAAAAGATTATAAAACTAGTAAAAATATGAAATAATTTCTAATTATTATTTTAGATATTTTGAAGTGTATTTCACTTGCAATATGACTACTTAAGAATTATTGAAGTATGATACATGCACATGTATATATATTTGATTTAAAAGTTAAAGAAATTTTTTGTTCAAATTTATTATTATTTTATTTCTGAATTTAATTGGGATTCTCTTATGATTTCCATATTTTACAATTTCTCATTTTCCTATACCAATTTGGTATCATGAATGATTTACCCTTGATATTGATTTGTTAAGTTTTTTGATATGATATGGTAATGTTATCCTTCTATATAGTTTCATGATATTATTATGACCGTGATATTTTTATTTGTGATGATTTTAATTCTATGTGACGAGAAATCCGAAGTAATAGAGTTATAATACTATTTGAGATGGGGCATTCAGTAATATTTCCCTGGTTACTCTTTGGAGTCATTATTTATGTGGACCGAGTGTAGTTTATTAGAATTGAATAAATATTTGAATAACATGCAGCAGTATAGGACACCGTTACATTATTTGTTTGATTATTGATTATAATTAAACATCAATCAACCGAAGATTTCTCTTGTGTATGTGATTGTGATGACCTACCATTTTGGATAGTTCAGTCAATAATAAACCACATGTGTCTGACTCAAACAGTCCAAAAGGCAGATTATCGATAGAGTTTGTAAAGAAAATAAGAAGAGAATAAAAAAATAATCAGAATTTCGTAGCGGAATGATAAAATATAATAATAACATAAATAGTTCATGAAGTTGTTTTACAATATAATTTTAACTTTCATTTTACAACATAATCAGAGTACAATAAACAAAGATACCAAATAACACAATGGAATAATACTAATAAAACAATCGCCAATCTCTGTCTTCCTCTTCAGTACAAAGTCTCCAAAACACTGAAATACCCAAGCTGACCCGAGCGCAATGAAAAGACAAAACACTCGAGTCAAAACAAAAATTATTATGAAGTTAAATCAAAATCAGTGAAATAAGGGTAATGTAACTTTAGAGATGTTATAGGATTTTCTGTATCCTAAGGATCCATTAAACTATTTATATATATTGAGATACGCAACATATATAATGTATTTCAGTAAAGTAACGTATTAAAATAGCATTAATGCTTTACATTGGTCCCCTTAACACAATAATAAGCAGGTAGTCTATGCAGATCCTGTAATACAACTAGTAATGTCAGTAGCTAGTGAGTCTCCTATAGGTACCATACTAAAACAAAATCGTAGTGGGATTATATAAGGATAATCGTATGACAATGTACATGAGGCAATGCCCAAGGTAGGATTCTACAAGTTTACCCTTTATTGCTAGTCATAACACATCGCTACAACGACTGTCGACCGAGTCCATCACAAATCAAGGTGCACCGATCAAGTCAAAATCAATATAGTAATACAAAAGGGTGATGGCCCTTAAAGGTAGCTAAACCCTTGTACAGACATAGGTTTCTGTTTTTTTTCATTTCAAATTGGCACAAGTGTCAAGGTCATCCATCGTCGTTCCCTTTCTTCATTCCAGTAAACACCGTGAAGTTAACCTCTACATCCCGGACAACATCCACCGCATACATGGTTATTAAAGTGGTTTCGGTAGAATAACAGAGAATATGCCATTCATCCGGCTCAGATCTCTTTAACAACCAAACATCCTTTTTACACCAGTTGGTTCTTTTAAAGTTCAAGAACGAATCATACTTTAAATCAAAATATCTGATTCACTTCAAAATCATTTCAAACCATTTCGAATTCACAAATAGGTTATACTTTCATATCAAACATCCCTATTAAAATCAATGATTTAAAACTAAATATTTCCCTATTTTAAAGTAGTTTGAATATTGAAAATAGTATTGAATAATTAAAATAGTTTGAATATTGAAAATAGTTTTGATAATTAGAATAGTTTTGAAGATTGAAAAAAGTTTAAATATGTGAAATAGTTTATATATTAAAATAATTTGATTATTAAAATAATTTTTTTTGAAAATTTAAAGTATATTATATAAAAAAATGAGTTTGAATCAAAACCGTTTCTTCCTTTCCTCAAGAAATTTGAACTAGGGTACGAATTACAAATCAAAGCAAAATTATTTTTTCACCTATAAATTCAGTCAACTTCAAATCAAAAAATTCGAAATACCAATTTAAACCACTTTAATTAAAAATGAATTCAAAGTTAAAATTTGAAAATCTAAACCCTTAAAATAATTAATTTCAGATAAATTTACATTATGTTTCAAATTCAACTTTAAGATTTAAAGTTAATAACTTCATATTAATTTCTTTAACATAATTCCATTTAAACTGTTTCCATTCTAAAATTTCAAAGTTTGAATTTAAAATTAATTCAATTCATATAAATCCAATTTTATTTTCTATAAAAAAATATCGTTTAAACTAATTCAAATTCAAGATTTTAAAATCATTTAATTTAACTAAATTCGGTATGCGTATATAATTTTCTACCCTATGGGCAAGTGATCGGTTATTTCAATTTTAATTACATAGATGGATATATATCATTCTAACCCATATTTGAATGACATAGGTATATATCATTTTGACATGTTTCTTACTTCATTTCAAATAATCCAAACAATAATTTATATGATGTCAATAATATATAGGGTGATAATCAAGGATATGGCAAAATAAATAAACATCCATACATATAGCATATTAATCAATAGGCATGCAATTGCAATCAACATCCAAATCAACCAATATATCACAACAATTACTATTTATCAAATGTTGGGGTGTTTAACTAGCAATCCAATTTCATTGCCAATTTAAAGGTCGATTCAGTTTGTTGTTAATGTCATATTAAAATTAGTTGAATTTTGGTGTCAATTCAAGTTCAATATCAATTCAAATGTCAAATTAAATTTCTAGACAACAATCAATATAATTAATCACTTCATGATTTCGATTCAACTATCATCAGAAAATTTTAGTATATTGTGAGTGGGTTTAATCGTTCACCTTTTATTTAAGCCCACTAAAAATCCAAGAGAAGCCTAAAATCTCAATAGTCATCAAATTCAACCAAGCCAGTTTCATACTTCAAGAATTTCAATACAAGGCCAAGAAACCAAGCGTAAGTTGGGGTTCGTATGAAAAAGGTATTCACGTTATAGCATTTGAATGTTAAATTTTAATAAAATGAAATAGAGGGAAAAATTGTAAATTACCTATACTATCCCAAACCCTAACGACACGATCAAAACTCATAGCCACCGATCTTCATCGACCAGCCGCCATGCCTACACACGCCGTCGTGCAGATTAGAGACCACCATCACGCTTTCCTTGGCCTGCCGCACCTACGCCCAGCATGCACGACATCCAACCTCACTAGAACTGCCACGATCGCCTTTGTCTTAATTTCCACTTCCCGGCAAGCTCGTGCATATATACGGTGATCCAAGCCGATAGATCATCTTCTTTAGCCTCATCTACACTGCAGTGCTCCCTGATCATCGAATGGTCGACATTTCGAGGTTGATCGACAAATCCTAAGATGGACGGCTGAAACTACTTCGCCAATTTCTAGTCAACAAGCGCATCGAATGCAAAAACGAATTCCAAATGATGACTCTATTCATCGAGAGCTTCATGATGATATATAGTATGATAAATTTTGAATAATTTAAATATTTGAATTGACTTTGAAATCGGTAATTATAGATTTAAGATAATCTCCATTAAAAGGAAGAAACTAGATCTAAAAGAAAGAATAGAATAATAGAATAGGAAGATATGGAGGCTGTCATGACCCAAATTTCAGTGCTCGAAAATCGACATCCATAATTCACTCGTATTTGAATGCCGCAGATTCAAACGTTGGAATTCGATTCGTGCCGGAGTTTCTAACACATTAAGTACAACAACATAATGGAAGAAGAAATGAAATTTTATTGATACAACAATGGATACAATATAGTTACAACAATATCAGACTATATATCAGCGGAAAGATAATAGCAATAGAAGAAGATATAACAATATCTTCAATGCCAAGCTCCAAACTCAAATCCAGAAGATCGAATCACCATCATGCTGAAGTTAAGCAACTCCAATCCCAGAGAAATAAATGCGATCACCAAATCCAAAGGCTGGATGCTATCGAATCTACACCTACTATTTGATTATTTAAAAAACCCAACTCTAGGCTGCCCGTGTGGAAAATTATGGGCACCCAGAGTTTAGAAAGGGAATAATAAACTCCAGGTCAGTCATGGGATTGGTGTGAGCAAACAAAAACTGTTGTTTTAAAAAAAAACGAACAAAAAGAATTTAAAATTGAAATCCGCAATGCTCTTTGGAAAATGAAACTGCCATAAGGCCTCCGGCCACACATGCAATGCAAGCGCACACTTAGAGGAGATTTCTCGTTATGACAGTCAAAAATGCTTGATACGCGAAAACCATTTGATATTATTATTAGTGCATAGTGCAGAAAACATTTGCAAGTATAATATTAATCTTAGCCAATATACGTACCATTATAGTATGCCTACTATAGCTACTATGCTAAATGGAAGGTTCTACAACTAAAACCGTACAGGGCGCGTACTGGTGATTGGATTTCCAATAGTGGTCAGGCTAAGGAACTTTCTATGCCACATGGGTACGCCTTTGGAGGGAAGCCCCAAGAATCTAGCCGGATCTTTGCCAATACAAGGCTGGGTTACCTCTGTGACTAGGCAACAACTGACACGAGTACGCCATCCCCCAGTCGTAACCAATCTTTATCCCGTGATTCACCAAAAACCACAAAGCAACAAGTTTGCAGCAACCATATAAGTTAAGTATATGGGCTCCATACCATGATACCACTTCTATCCAGAAGGAAATGGACATACCCTAAGGGGCGCGACCCCCGATAACCTTGCTGCATCCTTCCTGTTTCGACCATTACTGGGTTGTGAGGTTCTGATAAACTCTCGTCCCACAAAGCTACGCTTTTCACAAAAGCCATGCTTCGATCAACAAATGATCAGCAGCACTTAGTATGCCACATTACCAAATTGGAAATATATCACTAGTAACCATCAACTACATAACCTCTGAGCTCGTACGTCTCAGAGAAGGTTGTTAAGCTAAGAGAATAAATTCTCCGCCACCAACAGAAATGTATTCGATAGAAACTAGATTTACATCTCAAAGTGTAACTTCAGACATACATCCATACAAGTCTGTTCCGGGTTCGAACAGAAGTGAATGCACTTCAAAAGAATCCCTTGCAATCTGGATAATCCCTAATCACGTCCAGACTCCCCATCACAAAGGGTGATCAAATCTCTATACCAGGGCCGTTCGGTGTAGAGACATTCGACAGGTAATCCTTTCGCTTTCGAAATTATCCGGTCTTTACCACCGGTCTTTAAATGCTATCGATTTCGTCGTATCACTATTCAGAATGGGTTATATGACATAATGTCCTCTCCCGGCTAAACCAAATAATGAGCGCTTATCTTTAAAAACATATGGATAAATTGGATTTTAGTCCAGTCAAAACTTTTAGCCCAAAACCTTTCTTTTGAATGGTTTAAACAAATTTCCACTTTAAATCTTTTAAAACCAAAAGATTTACCTTTTAAAATCCACTTCAATTAAAACCAAGGTTCACAATTCTTTCACAAAGATTCATTCATAGCTTTCAAAATAATTTTCACTTCAAATCTCTTGTACAAAAGATACACCTTTTAAGACCCTCTTTAATTTGAAAATAAAGTTCACCAATCTTTAACAAAGATTCATTCATAGCTTTCAAAACTATTTTCATTTCAAACTTGAAATCCTTTCAACAAAAATTGGAAATCCTTTCTTTATATGAAAGCTATTATTATTTGAAAAACAAGGGTTTTTGTTTTGGAAACATCCGATCAAATATGCACAAGTTATATCCTTTTAAAGTATAAACTTGGGTTAAATTTAAATTCCTAAAACAATACTCTTAAAATGGTTCGCATAAAAATACATTATATAACTTGTATAACCTTTATAAACTATAATTTCCAAACTTATATTCATAGAACTCAACTTCAAATCTTGAATTCAAATCCAAATCAAACCATTTAAATTTCAAAACTTTAACAAGTTATATTATATTCAAAGTAATTTCCAAAACTTTCTTTTCAAAAGTTTTCACATTTAACCCAATTACATTTCCAAACCATTTTGGATTCAAAATTAAACTTTAAAGCCATTTCATTATTTTGGATAAAATAATATTAAATTCAAATATCTATGACTTAACCGAATCCTCATGAAATCCATATTTGTGTGTGTATAGTATAGTCCAGGGTTTCTACACAATAGTGCAACATCATCAATCATTACAGATTCAAGCTCATCAGTATCGATAAGAGGTATAATCCTATAATGCTTACCGTCCATTCACAGAGTTACACACACACACACACACATATAAATGCATCACAGATAAATAAATTATACACACAGCTCAATTCAAACAATTTGCATCACAGGATATCACACATAAGAGATATCAAACAATTCAAACATTTAATATAATCCAAACATCCATAAGTAAGATCAATTAATCGTCTGATTAATTTAAATCAGATTAATTGCTTACGAATAAATTACTAATCCTGGTTAGTTAATATTAATTAATTACAAACCTTTTTAATTAATTATCCTTTAATCATTTATTAATTAACCTTTAATAATAAATTAATTAACCCTTAATTATTAATTAATCAACCTTAATTAATAAATCAATTAACCTTTAATCATTAAATAATTAACCTTAATTATTTAATTATTCTTTATTTAATTGTCCTCAATTAACTACATTAATTAATTAACCTTTAATTAATTACCATTTAATTAATTGTCCTCAATTAATTGCAATAAGTGATTATCCCTAATCACTTATATTAACAAATCACAAATTACTTATATCGAGTAATTATCCTTTAATCACTTGATTAATCAACTTTAATCATCAATTAATCACTTTTAATTAAGTAATTATCTTTAAGTAATTAATTACCCTTAATTACTTGCATAAAAAATTATCTTTTATTTAATTAATTATCCTTTTAATTAATTAATTATCCTTAATCAAATCACATTAATTAATTATTAATTAATTATCCTTAATTACTTATCATTAATTAATTAACTCTTAACCAATTAATTAATCTTTAATTAACACTTAATAAACTTTGATTAAGTAATTATCATTAAATTTCAAAATTATTGATCCTTTAATCTTAAGATAACCTATTTATCTTAAATAATTACAAAATCATCATTTAAGTCTACTTTTTAAACAACCTTTGAGATGAATCATCATTATCACCTAATTTGACATAAAGCCTTTAAGTAAATTGAAAATATTTAATCTTTTTAATTAAATTCTTAATTATGTTATTATATATATATATATATATATATATATATATATTTGAAATAAATAAAGGATTAAAACACTTCAAACTTGATTAATTAAAATTATTTTATTAAGACCTTTAATTTATTCAAAACTAAAAATAACCATTTATTATCTTACAAGAATAAATTAAGAAAAAGGTTTTAAAATTTGATTATATGAAAAACTTTTTTATTTAAATTTTTTAAAACTGTAATATTACAAACCTGAGAGGAATACTTGTTTAACCCGAGCCCTACTTCGAGTTTTCTTCGCGATTCATTACTTCGAGTAAAAACTTATATTTTCTCGTGCTTGAACCAGAGTAACTTCATTTTCCCAAATTCTTTAACTAAAACCAGATACAACAGATATCCCGTGCATGTGTACTGATGCTCCGGTCACCTCTGACTATTGCCTTGACCTCGACAATCGACGACACCTTCCTCCGTTGACCTGACCACCCACTTCGATGTAATCACTAGTAGAACAAAATCGAACGACTTGATCAAAATTTGGAACCGATCCTAGTCGACGAAAACCACCACTTGCCATCACCTCCGGCCATCTGAACCGCTATCGACTCACCCAAACCCTCATCACCGTTCCACGAATCAATTCCCCTAGACCGGTCACCTCCGACGACTCAACGACCTCGTAGTGATCTTGTCTTTGTCATCGACCGAAACGAACCCTCAAACCCTATTTCATCGCCGCTCAACCACTCCGCCGATCAATAAATACCTTGAACATTTTTTCAATGCTCCCTAGACCTCCACCTTCCTCCAACGATGAGCACAACATGCCACCTATTACCGATCGTGGAATTTGACGATGATACAAAAACCGATCAACTCAAGAATTCCCATCGTATACTATCGTAAAAATCATTAAACTATAATCAAAATTCATGTTTTCCTAATTTGAATCGGCTACTATAACCAAATCTTGAAATTGGAATGATCGATTTTTCTGATTTTTAAAAGTTTTCACTGTAAAAATTTATTTTCAAAATATTTACTGGATAATTCCACTAGGAACTAGTTTTAAAATTAATGTTACAACATTACTAACATTTTTATTTTAGAGATTATACCCTAAAATCGAATGTGCGAAGTGAAGTTGATTTTTTTTTTTTGAAATCAGCCTGGAACACACGGAGATATGCATACACTTCAAACGCGCATGCATATATTTCTTATTTTACAAAACATAATATATTTCTTCATTCATACAGCCAATTTCTACCACATACTTCAAGTATAAATCAAAAGTATTAGGTTTAGATTAGTTGTTTGCTCACCTGAAAGATGAACAGAGGAATGGGCTTGATCTGTTTTCTTGGAAGCTGTTGTGTTTTGATTTTTTTTCTTTATAATGTTGAATTTAAATCTGATCTGAGAACTGGTTGTTTATGAGCTGAAGTTGAGTTGATTTACTCTTGAATCAGATTCATGATTGAAGCTTTGTTTAAGAGTTGAATTGCAAGAGGTTTGGGTTGGTCTGACACTTGATGTTTGAACTGAGTTTACTTGAAGTTTTGAATTGTTTTCTCAGGTTGAATAGATAAAGTTGTTTGCATTTGATTTTTCTTTTGAAAGATTAAGTTTCAAACTGATGAATGAAATCACCAGGTTTGATTTTATTTGATTTTCATTTCTGTTTTTTCATTTCTTGAGAAGGATGAAAGAAGATTATACATTAGCCTGGTTTAAACTTTATGATTTTTATTTACATCAAAATCTTAAAGAAATAAGGTTGCCACTTGTATTTCTATAATAAAATCAATCTAACCCTTGTTAATGTATATTATTAAAACCTTACACTTGTTAATTCATATAAACCCAACCTTACAAATGTTCAAATGTAAACATTTTGTGTTTAAACCCGTTAGTTAAATTTTATTTTATTTATAATTTTTTTTTAAAACCCTTATGTTAATAAATTTATGTAATATATTTTCTTATAAATTTAAGTATTATGTTTTTAAATTATAACATATATACAAACTAAAGTTTTTTACAAGAAAGAAGATTATCCTTTTGATAAATCTTATTTAAATTTTAAACTTAAGGTAATGTATCATATTACATTTTCAAACCATTTTTCTCTTTCATTTTCAAAAGATATATATATACACACACACATTGATAAATAATACATGTACATATATAATAAAATTAGAAAATAATTTTTTTATTGGTTTTAAATATACAGTTTTTAAATTCAATTTGTATACATATATATATAAATAAGCAACATATATTATTTATAATGGAATTATTCCGAATTCAAATTTCCAAATTACAATCTATAAATAAACAAGCACATCTCTTATTTAATTTGAAAAACTCAAATTATTTCACAATTTAATTCAAAATTTTATTTTAATTACCACTTTAAATTCAACTCAAAACCTGGATCGTTACAGATTCCCCCTTAAGAAAATTTTGTCCCCGAAATTTGTTAGACAGGGAGACTACCAAAGAATAGATGAACACATCAAAGATAGAGAATTGATTTACTAGATCAAGCTGAATATTTATTCTTCATTTGGCTTACCAAATCAGAATATCAATAATAGGTACGAGGACATATATATTTAACACTTCACAAGATACTCGGGTCGTCTGGTCTGCGAAATATGCAAGGGCATTGGTTAGTCCGAAGCGATAACTAACCGTTCGTAGAATATATCGGGAACTCAGAGAATGGACTGATGGATACAATTCAATTTAGTTTCATATTTTGTTAACCAATTTATTTAAATAAATTTCAATTTTATTAAAGTTGATACGAAAAGCTGATAAGAAACTGATGAATAGAATATGAAATAGGAACTTATCTATACGATTCGCAAGGCCATCACCATACCAAAGCTCCTCCTTGCAGCTGCCACGAAACCACTAAAGAGTGGAAAGTGAATGATGAACAAGAGAGATTGATAGAGAAAGCTGTTCCTTGTTATTACAGGGTATTGACCATTTGTAGTGGTACTCCCCTGTCCCCTACATCGTCCTCTTCTTGCACTCATACTCACTATCAGTGGATTGTAAGGGAATTTACTAAGGCATACAGACAGATATCTTAGGGATATACTCATTCTAGGGCATATATAATCCTATCTCTAATGAGTCACCTAATGTGTTATACTCCCGAGCTAAAGTTCTAATTCAACCTTCAGCTCTGATACCAAAATTTCACGACCCAAATTTCAGTGCTCGAAAATCGACTGTGATGATAGCGGCCATGTAACGACCCGCCGTGGTAGACAATGGTATCCTGAACTTGCTTTTATGGCCAACCTTTTGACTTCTTCACCAACTGGTTAACCAACCCTTCCCCAGTGACATATAGGGGTAAAAGTATCCCGTTCGCCACCAAACGCGAAGCAAGAACCCCCTATCACGTTGTATTAAGCAAGGTCAGTCATGGAACTGGTGTGAGCAAACAAAAACAGTTTTTTTAAACAAAAACAAACAAAAAGAATTTAAAATTGAAATCCGCAGTGCTTTTTGGAAAATGAAACTGCCATAAGGCCTTCCGCCACACACACAATGCAAGCACACTTAGAGGAGATTTCTCCTTATGACAGTCAAAAATGCTTGATACGCGAAAACCATTTGATATTATTATTAGTGCATAGTGCAGAAAACATTTGCAAGCATAATATTAATCTTAGCCAGCATACGCACCATTATAGTATGCCTACTATAGCTACCATGTTAATGGTAGGTTCTACAACTAAAACCGTACAGGGCACGTATTGGTGATTGGATTTCACACAATGGTCTGGCTAAGGAACTTCCTGTGCCACGTGGGTATGCCTCTAGAGGGACGCCCCAAGAACCTAACCGGATCTCTGCCAACACAATGTCGGGTTACCTCTGTAACTAGGTAACTACTAACACGAGTATGCCATCCCACAGTCGTAAACAACCTTTATCCTAGGATTCACCAACAACCACAAAGAAACAAGTTTGCAGCAACCATATAAGTTAAGTAGCTGGGCTCCATACCATGATACCACTTCAATCAGAAGGAAATGGGCATACCCTAAAGGGCGCGACCCCCGATAACCTTGCTGCATCCTTCCTGTTTCGACCATTACTGGGTTGTGAGGTTCTGATGAACTCTCGTCCCACAAAGCTACGCTTTTTACAAAAGCCATGCTTCGATCAACAAATGATCAGCAGCACTTAGTATGCCACATTACCAAATTGGAAATATATCACTAGTAACCATCAACTACATAACCTTTGAGCTCGTACGTCTCAGAGAAGGGTGTTATGCTAAGAGAATAAATTCTCCGCCACCAAACAGAAATGTATTTGATAGAAACCAGCTTTATATCTCAAAGTGTAATGTCAGACATACGTCCATATAAGTCTATTCCAGGTACGAACAGAACCGAAGGCACTTCAAAAGAAAACCTTTCAACTCGGAGAATCCCTAATCACGTCCGAACTCCCATCACAAAGGGTGATCAAATCTCTATACCGGGGCCATTCGGTGCAGAGACATTCGACATGTAATCCTTTCACTTTCGAAAATATCCGGTCTTCACCACCGGTCTTCAAATGCTATCCAATTCATCGTATCACTATTCGGAATGGGTTATATGACATAAAGTCTCACTCGACTAAACTGAATAATGAGCGCTTATCCTTGAAAACATATGGATAAATGGGATTTTAGTCAAGTCATAACTTTTAGCCCAAAACCTTTCTTTTGAATGGTTTAAACAAATTTCCACTTTAAATCTTTTAAAACCAAAAGATTTACCTTTTAAAATCCACTTCAATTTAAAACCAAGGTTCACTAATCTTTCACAAAGATTCATTCATAGCTTTTAAAACAATTTCCATTTCAAATCTCTTGTACAAAAGATACACCTTTAAGATCCTCTTTAATTTGAAAACAAAGTTCACTAATCTTTAACAAAGATTCATTCATAGCTTTCAAAACTATTTTCACTTCAAACTTGAAATCCTTTCAACAAAAATTGGAAATCCATTCTTTATATGAAAGCTATTATTATTTGAAAAACAAGGGTTTTTGTTTCGGAAAGTAATACTTTAAATTCCCAAAATAATACTTTTAAAATGGTTTAAAACCCATATAAATACATTATATAACCTTTTTAAGCGATAATTTCCAAACATATGTTCATAGAACTCAACTTCAAATCTTGAATTCAAATTCAAATCAAACCATTTAAATTTCAAAACTTTAACAAGTTATATTATATTCAAAGTAATTTCCAAAATTTCTTTTCAAAAGTTTTCATATTTAGCCCAATTACATTTCCAAACCATTCTGGATTCAAAATACAACTTTAAAACCATTTCATTTTTTTGGATAAAATAATATTAAATTCAAATATCTATGACTTAATCGTATCGTCGTGAAATCCATATTTGTGTGTGTATAGTGTAGTCCAAGGGTTTTACACAGTAGTGCAACATCATTAATCATTACAGATTCAAGCATAAAAATATCGATAAGCGGTATAATCCTATAACGCTTACCTTCCATTCACAGAGTTACGGATATATATGTAAATGCATTGCAGATAAATAAATTATACACATAGCTCAATTCAAACAATGTACATCATAGATTATCACACATAAGGGATATCAAACAATTCAAACATTCATATCCAAACATCCATAAGTAAGATCAATTAATCATCTGATTAATTTAAATCAGATTAATTTCTTATGAATAAATTACTAATCCTGATTAATTAATATTAATTAATTACAAACCTTTTTAATTAATTATCCTTTAATGATTTATTAATTAACCTTTAATAATAAATTAATTAACCCTTAATTATTAATTAATCAACCTTAATTAATAAATCAATTAACCTTTAATCATTAAATAATTAACCTTTAATTATTTAATTATTCTTTAATTAATTATCCTCAATTAATTACATTTATTAATTAACCTTTAATTAATTACCATTTAATTAATCGTCCTTAATTAATTACAATAAGTGATTATCCCTAATCACTTATATTAACAAATAACAAATTACGTATATCGAGTAGTTATCCTTTAATCACTTGATTAATCAACTTTAATCATCAATTAATTATTTTTAATTAAGTAATTATCTTTAAGTAATTAATTACCCTTAATTACTTGCATAAAAAATTATTTTTAATTAATTAATTATCCTTTTAATTAATTAATTACCCTTAATCAAATCACATTAATTAATTATTAATTAATTATCCTTAATTACTTATCATTAATTAATTAACTCTTAACCAATCAATTAATCTTTAATTAATGCTTAATTAAACTTTGATTAAGTAATTATCATTAAATTTCAAAATTAATGATCCTTTAATCTTAAGATAACCCTTTTATCTTAAGTAATTACAAAATCATTATTTAAGTCATATTTTTAAACAACCTTTGAGATGAATCATCATCATCACCTAATTTGACTTTAAGCCTTTAAGTAGATTAAAAAAAATTTAATCTTCTTAATTAATTTCTTAATTATACCATTATATATATATATATAAAATAAATAAAGGATTAAAAAACTTCAAACTTGATTAATTAAAAATATTTTTTGAAACTTTTAATTTATTCAAAACTAAAAATAACCATTTATTACCTTACAAGGTTAAATTAAAAAAGGTTTTAAAATTTGATTATATGAAAAACTTGTTTAATTTAAAATTTTAAAACTGTAATATTACAAACCCGAGAGGAATACTTGTTTAACCCGAGCCCTACTTCGAGTTTTCTTCGTGCTTCATTACTTCGAGTAAAAACTTATATTTCCTCGTGCTTGAACCCAAGTAACTTCATCTTCCCAAATTCTTTAACTAAAACCAGATACAACAGATACCCCGTGCATGTGCACTGACGCTCCGGTCACCTCCGACTATTGCCTTGACCTTCGACAAGTCGACGACTCCTTCCTCCGATGACCTGACCACCCAGTTCGATGTAATCACCAGTAGAACAAAATCGGACAATTTGATCAAAATCTGGAACCGATCCTAGTCGACGAAAACCACCACTTTCCATCAGAACCGCCGCCGACACACCCAAACCCTCGTCACTGTTCCACGAATCAACCCCCTAGACCGGTCACCTCCGATGCCTCAATGACGTCGCAGCGATCTTGTCTTTGTCATCGACCAAAACGAACCCTTAAACCCTATTTCATTGCCTGTCAACCACTCCGTTGATCAATAAATACATTGAACATTTTTTCGATGCTCCCCAGACCTCCACCTTCCTCAAGTGACGAGCACAACATGCCACATACTACCGATCGTTGGAATTTGACGATGATACAAAAACCGATCAACTCGAGAATTCCCATCGTATGCTATCTTAAAAATCATGAAACTATAATCAAAATTCATATTTTCCTAATTCGAATCGGCTACTATAATCAAATCTTGAAATTGGAATGATCGATTTTTCTGAATTTTAAAAGTTTTCACTGTAAAAATTTATTTTCAAAATATTTACTGGATAATTCCACTTGAAACTATTTTTAAAATTAATGTTACATTATTACTAACATTTTTCTTTTAGAGATTATACCCTAAAATTGCATGTAGGAAGTGAAGTTGATTTTTTTTTTGAAATTAGCCTGGAACACATAGAGATATGCATATACTTCAGACATGCATGCATATATTTCTTATTTTACCAAACAAAATATATTTCTTCATTCATACAACCAATTTCTACCACATACTTCAACTATAAATCAAAAGTATCGGGTTTAGATTAGTAGTTTGCTCACCTGGAAGATGAACAGAGGAATAGGCTTGATCTATTTTCCTAGAACCTATTGTGTTTTGATTTTTTTTCTTCGTAATGTTGAATTTAAATCTGATCTGAGAACTGGTTGTTTATGAGCTGAAGTTGAGTTGATTTACTTTTGAATCAGATTCCAGATTGAAGCTTTGTTTTAGAGTTGAAATTGCAAGAGGTTTGGGTTGGTCTGACACTTGATGTTTGAACTGAGTTTACTTGAAGCTTTGAATTGTTTTCTCAGGTTGAACAGATGAAGTTGTTTGAATTTGATTTTTCTTTTGAAAGATGAAGTTTCAAACTGATAAATGAAATCACCAAGTTTGATTTTGTTTGATTTTCATTTCTGGTTTTTCATTTCTTGAGAAGGATGAAAGAAGATTATACATTAGCCTTGTTTAAACATTTTGATTTTTATTTACATCAAAATCTTAAAGAAATAAGGTTGCCACTTGTATTTCTATAATAAAATCAATCTAACCCTTGTTAATGTATATTATTAAAACCTTACACTTGTTAATTCATATAATCCCAACCTTACAAATGTTCAAATGTAAACATTTTGTGTTTAAACCCATCACTTAAATTTTATTTAATTTATAAATTTTGTTTTAAACCCTTACGTTAATAAATTTATGCAATATATTTTCTTATAAATTTAAGTATTATGTTTTTAAATTACAATATATATACAAACTAAATTTTTTTTTTACAAGAAAGAAGATTATCCTTTTTATAAATCTTATTTAAATTTTAAACTTAAGGTAACATATCAAATTACATTTTCAAACCATTTTTCATTTTCATTTTCAAAAGATATATATATATATATATATATACATTGATAAATAATACATATACATATATACTAAAATTAGAAAATAATTTTTTTATTAGTTTTAAATATAAAGTTTTTAAATTCAATTAAAAATCAATTTGTATACATATATATAAATAAGCAACATATATTATCTATATTGGAATTATTTCAAATTCAAATTTCCAAATTACAATCTATAAATAAACGAGCACATCTCTTATTTAATTTGAAAAACTCAAATTAATTCACAATTTAATTCAAAACTTTATTTTAATTACCATTTTAAATTTAACTCAAAACCGGGATTGTTACTGAGGCTGCTAAGGTTTCAGTAACAATCTATTTATATACAAGAGAAAGATTGATTTGGGCCAAAGCAGTTATGAAGACTTGAAAACCTATTTCGTTTTCGAAATGAAAATAAGTCACCATATATATCCAAATATAGGTTTTTAATATTTGTATACCCGATGAAACTAATTTTAGATCCTAATTCTATTATATAAAGAAGTTAGCTTTAAATAAGCCCTTTTGTTAAGCATATCCTTATCTGAATGGGCCTAATTTTATACCCTAATTCTATTATATAAATTTGAAAATAACCTAATTTCGACGAAAATTTTTCTAAGCCCTAAATTTATGAAAAAATTTCAACAGCATTTTCTTTGTGCGGCTAGATCCGAAAAAATAACAATATCAATAATTACATGGTATACATCTCATTTCAATAATGAGGCGTCCCAAAGCATGGGGAAAACAATAAAATACCGATATAAAAACCATAATCCAAAAAGTACAAATTTATCGAGCAAACAAAATTTTATTTATGAAACCAAAAGCTACAGCAAGCCTTTACTTTCATAAACCTGGATTTCAATTATATGATCCAAAAAGAGTTAAACCATATAAAAGAGGGATATATTAGTTGTTCCAATCCATAGCACAAGCAACACAACATATATAATAATTATATGCAAACAAAAGTAGTACGACCATTATATGCAACAAAAGAATCCATCACACATCATAACAACCAACTAATGATTTGTCCAATTAAGGAACTTTTCATCACACAAAGATAATAAATAAACGACCAAGTGTGCTTTACGCTCAATAGCCTTAGTAATTACTCAATAGATTATTCATACAACCTCAAACAATTTGAAGTGCCATTTTCCAAACTTCTCATAAGCCAATCAACATAGAATTTAAATATTATTTAAGTTTATACGATGTAGATATATCATATGTATACAATATCAATTCCGATCGCTTGCTTGAATACCCAAATTTCACTTCCAAACTAGATAACCCGACCACTTTAGTGCAGACTCTGATCCGATTTCTTTATTAGAAATCTCTGTTTTCCTTGCATAGTTATAAACTATGATAGAAAACTTCATAATCATATCAAAAATCTACATCAAGTGTTTGTCATCAAGAATCGAGAAAAAAATCTTAACTCGGACTTGTGTGAATTACCACAAATCATGTATTCGAATCTAGATCAGGATTGTTATGCGAATAAAACGATCTACGCAAGACTTACATATTTTATTCTATTGGTTTCTTTAACACATCATTTACTTTTCATTTATCTTCAATTCTCATTCATTCATAAAAAATCATCTTTTATTAATTTACACTTATTTACTTACATAATTTATTTCCTGTTCAATATTTAAAATCATTAATGAAGCATTATTCAAGTTCATCTAAATTTAATTCAAATTTATTCCTTCATATATAGTATCTGCAACAACCCTGTATTTTATGATTATTTAATTGTATATTTTATTTCTGTTAAATTGAATTTCTTGATTTTACAAACTTTAATTTGTTTATTAAAAAGAATAAATTTTGTTATTTAAATACAAATTTTGATTATTATGTGAATTTTATTTCCAAACTTGAATAAATTTGAATATTTTTTCTAGAAAGTGAATTTTTGGTCAATATGGTCAAACTTTGACTTTTAAATTTAAATATTTAAATTTTTTAATTTTATCTTTTATTTGGAAAATAGATTAAATTTTAAGAATATTTCTTTTTGTTTCGTTGAAATCGGAGTTATATTGTGAAAGTTATATTTTTTTAATATTGGTTGTAAATTGTTTTATTTAACAATATTGTTTATTTTAAATTATATAAATAATATTTTTATTAGTCATATCTTATTCAAATTTGTATTATATGTTATGTTACATATATTTTTGTCTTTTAAATGTTTTTAAAGTGATGTTTGAATTTTTTCAAAGCTTATTGAATTTATTTTCAAATTTTGAAGCCTAGTTTCTATTTTCTTAATTTAATTATATTTAATTAAAATTTATATATTTATTTTATGCATTCATTTTTATTTCTGAGTTTTTATCTTTATTTATCAGCATTTTTCATGCAATTAAAATTGCAAAAGAAATATTGGAAATTTGAATAGTTTTTGAAACCTTTTGTATGCCATGACTTTTGGTATCCTCTTGCCTTTTCAATTTCAAACCAACACTTGCCATCAACTTGAGCCGAACCTACCCCAATCTTTAGCTGACTTCTTTTCTTCATTTTTCACGTATCAAAGAGTTTCTTAACTCATAAAATTCGGCCAATACCTGAAGTGGATAAGCTGGGTAAAATCTTTCTTCTTTCTACTCAATTTCTTCTTGTTTATGTTGTTTTGCACTTGCATCTCTTCACCTATATGCTCGGCCCTTGCTCCTCCTTCACTATGGCTTCCACCACCTTCACCTAAACCACCCATCACCACCTCCTCTACAGCCCTAAGCCACTGGCCGTGCACCCATGTGAACAAATCCAACAATACTTGCACAAAACTTCATCCTATAACCCATAGCCGAGCACCATACATCACCACCACCTTCAACCACCCCTTGGCCGCCACCTACTCCACCTCCACCATCCATGGACGACCTGAAACCCTCTGCCACACCATCCTCCATCCCATTACAGAGATGGTCGTGCCTGGTCTTGCTTGGGCCGAGCCCAATGTTGCATTGAATCCATGTAGTTTGCCTTTGTAGTTGTAATCCATGCACTTATCCCTTTGCACCACTTTTGCACCATTTTTTCCATGTATGGCTGACCCCATTGGACCCAAAGCCAGATCAAAACCTTGCCTTAGCCATGTATTCCACCTTATGGCCGAGCCTAAGGAATGTTGGAAGCAAGTGCAAAGCATTTCAACTTTGTCTTATGTAGTTAATTCAAGCATAGTCTAATCGTATTTTAAGTTGAAAGCTTATGTTTGTTATATTGTTTTGTTTGAATTGTATTCAAGGAAATTAATCTTTGGCTCTCTCAAACTCGAATCTTTGTCGTGCTATCGTGCTTGTGTGGATCTCGTTTGTGCATTCATTTGTTGTGTCTCCAGCTTATACCAGTGAGTTATTCTCACCAGATAGTTTTATACTTATATAACTAGTAAATCGATCACATGTGAATCTGTAAAATGCATCACCATATTATATTTGCTATGTTATGACCATATGATGTTCACCCATGCTTATTTACCTGTTATATCATCTTTTACTATTATATTATGCTATTCCGTTATTTATATCAGTTTATCACACTGCAAGTTCCCTTTAGATTACAATCACTATAGGTTGAAATGATACATACCCGAACAGACTTTAGAATAGGAGAAAATCGTTATAGGCTGAAATGATAGGCCTGAACGATTTTCAAATTATTTCATTTACTTGGGACTGCGGGTTTGAAATGATAAAACCTAGAATTTCTTTGTACATTACGGGTTGAAATGATATATTACCCGTATCACTTTACTTTGGCTAGAAAATTTTATGCAGACCCGTAGTTAAAATATATTTTTCAAATTTTTTTAAAATGTGTTTGAAATGTAAATATTATAATATTTTGATTTAAACTTAATTAAAAATGATTTTTGTAAAGTATTATTGATTTTCTAAAAATTTATAAGTGAGATAAATTAATGGTAAAGTTAGAAATTCTCAAATGTAAGTTATTTTGGAAATTATGATTTGGTGATAAATGGAATTTAAATTAAATCTGGAAATATGATAAATTTATGATAATTTGGATTAAATTGAATTTAAAATGATATTTTTATTATATATTAATGATTTTTGAATAAAGTTAAATGTTAAATGAATGAATATTGAGTTGAAATTTGGAAATATAACTTACATTGGAATTTATGAATTTTGTTTAAAAGTGAATTTTTTTTAGTTAAGTAAATAAAATGAAAATGAGTTATATTTGAAAATGTAAACTTAAACGTTAAGTTAAAATTTAATTACAAAGAATTGAAATTGAATGTGTGAATTTAATATGTGAATTATAATTAAATATTGTTTTTTGAATGAAAATTTATCCTTATAAAATCATGAATATAAGGATTTTTAAATGATTATTTTAAAAGTGAAATTATATGATTCTATGTATAAAAAAAAAGATTAATTGTTTGTGAAATTATATTGAATATTGAAAATGTAATTAATAGTATTTTGAGATGCTATTATTTCTAACGTAAATGATATTACAGCGTTTTGTAAGTGCTGTGGTTGATACAAATGAACTATGTATAAATTACAACTAAGTGGTATTACAACACTTGGTACGTGCTGCATAGCAGAAAGATAATTAAAATCTGAAACCAAGTAAAGGACTACAATAGCACTTCATAAGTGTTGTAGTAGGCTGAAATGAATGTTTGAGGTTTTGTTTTAAATAAATAAGCTCAGAATTTGTCTAAAATTTTGGGAACTGAATATTTGATTTTAAATATAACGACTTCACTTTTAGATGGTTTAAATGAATTGTTTTGATTTAAATATAAACTATTTAAAAGGTGATTTGAAATGAAATAAATGAATGATATCTTTGAATTAAAATGGATAGTAAATGAATGATATCTTTGAATTAAAAGTAAATTTAAATGTGTATATTTGGATTTGAATTCAAATAATAATTTGAAATGAATTTTGAAAGACACGATATTTTGAAATGGTTTGGAAATGATTAGATCTTTATTTTGATAAAGATTTGATTTTGAAATGATACTTTATTTTGAAGTATAAACTATGATTTTTAAATTATAACTACGGGTTATAATAACGATTGGTTGTTAAAGAGACCGGGAACGGATATGGACATACTATCTGTCGATACTAAAAACCACTTTAACAACTGTGTACGCGGTGGAGTTTCCAGAATGAAGTAGGATGGTGGCGATGCTCTTGAGGTATATTACATGGACCCAACTCCCGTGAGTTGGCTTAAGGTGACTAAAATAGGAGCGATCTCGGGCCAAAAGGGGTAGCTCCTCTGGTCGGACACATTCCTTCGATACTATACTCTTACTTGTGATTGATTAGATGACCATCCTCCGATTTTGATATGGGAGTGTGTTCCGAGGTGGGCGTATGTGGCTGCTGCGTTACGACCAGCCCGTGTGCGTAATTGGTATATCTACCCTGACATTGCCTTTATGTGCCGTGTCAGCTACCATACCAAGCCTTTACTACGAGTTTGTTTTTCTCCCGTAGCCCATGGAGTATTTAGGGTAGTCTCCCAATCTGGAGATATGCTGATACTGGATGGACTACTCGGACTATTATGTGTGAAGGGTGATATGGGTAGCCGGAACGCTATTTATATTTTACTGTAGACATTATTATAATTGTGCAATATTACTATATAGTAAATAGTTTGATGGATCCTTAGAGGATGGGCGGTCCCAGGCATTCTTTAAGTTACTTGTTTTTTATTACAATTCACTTGAGTTGGTTTACATTATATAAGTATATATTGTCCTGACTTGAGTGTTTTGTGTTTTACTTTACGCTCGGGTCAGCCTGAGTATTCACAGCTTTGGATTCTCTTTCTGGAGCTGGTCTTTGCTGGAGATTCGGCCTATCTTCATATTTATATCTATTTCCGTTTCAACTGTTCTAGTTTATCTCATGTATTAGTGAACTTCTATGTATTTAGGATTTCTATTATGTTGTTTCAGACTGTTATTATGTATTTGGGTTGAGACTCTGTTATAGTAGCTTCATGAACTACTATGTTATTTTATATTCCACTGCAAGTTATTCTGATTGTTCTGTGTCTGAGATTCTGTGTATTTTATTTCATTTGCTCCAAATTTATTTACAATCTATTATTTTGCATCATTCAAGTCTGACATATGTGGATTATTATCGATTTGAATGGTACGAAATGGCGGGTCGTTACATTTGGTATCAGAGCTTTGATTTTTGGCAAACCATTTCCTCTGTGGAGCAAAAACTCATTAGAGATAGGGTATTTCTACCCTAGAATAAGTGAAATCAATCTCAGAATCATATCTTTGTGAGAGACGTATTTTCAAAGTATAAAATGATTTTCAAAATGTTTCAAAGGATTTTCAAAAGATTATTTTGATATTATAATTTTTTTATTGTTTTAAAGGATTTTCAAGTAAGTTCTAACTTTCTTTCTTTCGTGTCTACCTTGTTAGATTTTTCTTCCTTTAGGATATTCTTCCAAGTGTATTCTCTTGTCTTATCTTAATTTATCTTTGGCTTTCTTCGTCTTATCCTAAATTCATTCTTGATATTTTTCAAGATGAATCGAGGAAATGCCGAGGTAGGGGTCGTGGTATTGTCCTAGCTCCTCAACCTGTTGCTCCTGTTCGATTCACTGTTCTCTGTAAGGAATTCTCTCAACTTGGTGGAACCCCATTTACCGGTTCGGAGAGCATCATTGAGGCTCAGCAATGGTTGCAGAGTATTGAGAGGATATTTACTGGTCTTGAGATTACTGATGCCCAGAAGCGTCAGTTAGCAGCTTCGCAGTTGCATTAGTCTGCCCTAGATTGGTGGGAGTCTGTCAATGCTAACACCATCGAAGCTGATATTACTTGGGAGCAGTTTAGGTATCTTCTCGTGTTTCTTTGAATTCTGTTTTCTATCTTTTTGTGCATTTCTAAGTTTATCTATCATCTTTCCAGAGAAGCTTTTATGGCAAAATGGATGCCTGAAGCCAGGAAATCTCAGCTTTATCGTGAATTTATGGATCTCAAGCAGGGTACCATGTCTTTTGCTGAGTATGAGAGGAAGTTCAACGAACTTTCTAAGTTCGGTCCCAGCATTATTGATACTCCTCTCAAGAAGAATGAGAAATTCATTGCTGGTGCTCGTCCAGAGTATTATAGTCGCCTCATTTCTCATGTTCATGGTTCTTTCACCCAGCTTATGGATATGGCTATCCGTTATGAGAACCCTACTTCTAAGGGTCCTGCTCCTGCTCCTGCCGGTACTCCACCTCAGTATTCCTCTGCCAATTCTAGGAAGAGAAAGCTTAATTTCCAGCAGTAGAAGTAGAATTGGCTTTAGAATTCGGGTTTGGGATCTTCTTTATCTCCTCCTTCCCATAGGAAACCTGTTGACCTTTCTGCCATCACTTGCTTCAGATGTGATCAGAAGGGACACTATGCCAATAGCTGTCCTACTTTAGCTGGTGCTGCTGTTCCTTCTTCTGTTGATATTAAGCCTTTCGGTATATTTGTTGTCTCATCTGCATCTTCTCCAATTCCTCCACCTGCTCCTACTCCTAGTGATGATCAAGGAACTCTTCAGTGCAATCTTCCTTTATTTCTGTATCGTATTCGTGTTTTATTTGATACTAGAGTTTTCCATAGTCTTATTTTTGTTGATTTGTGTGATAAGTTGGAGTATCTCCTTTCTCCTGAGTTTGCTTCTATTCTTTTATGTGTTTCAAATCCAAATGGGGCTCCGTAAACCTTAATTGGATTTGTAAGCATGTGCAACTTCCTATTCTGATCATTTCTTTAGTGGTGACCTCATTTGACTCCTGCAGTCAGATTGTATCCCGATATATTGGTAAAGTCACTGCTTTACCTCCTAAGCGGGAAGTTTCCTTTCATACAGATCTTATTCCTGGAACTCTAGGAATGGGTTCTATAAATGGTTAGTCATGCCTTTTGGTTTTACTAATGCTCTTGCTTTCTTTGTCGATTTGATGAATCTTGTTTTTTGTGCTGTGCTAAATAAATTTTCTAAATGCCACTGCTGGAAAGATGAAGTCCGATTCCTTGGACATATTGTTTCTAGTAATGGAATTTCTGTTGATCCAGTCATGATCGCTGTGATCAATGAAAATCTTTCTTTCTTTTTCCTTTTCTTTTCCTTATCATTCATTTATTCTATTTTTTTGTGTTTTTCCGTACCTCGTTCCTTTTCGGGGACGAAAAGTTTTAAGTGGGGGAGAGTGTAACAACCCAGTATTTTGTGATTATTTTATTGTATATTTTATTTCTGCTAAATTGAATTTTCTGATTTTACAAACTTTATTTTACTTATTAAAAAGAATAAATTTTGTTATTTAAATATAAATTTTGATTATTATGTGAATTATATTTCCAAACTTGAATAAATTTGAATATTTTTTTCTAGAAAGTGAATTTTAGGTCAATATGGTCAAACTTCGACTTTTAAATTTTAAATTTAAATATTTAAATTTTTGAATTTTATCTTTTATTTTGAAAATAGATTAATTTTAAGAATACTGATTTTAGTTTCGTTGAAATCGGAGTTATATTGTGAAAGTTATGTTTTTTTCCAATATTGGGTGTAAATTGTTTATTTAACAATATTGTTTATTTTAAATTATATAAATAATATTTTTATTTTTCATATCTGATTAAAATTTGTATTATATGTTATGTTGCATATATTTTTGTCTTTTAAATATTTTTAAAGTGATGTTTGAATTTATCCAAAGCTTATTGAATTTATTTTCAAATTTTAAAGCCTAGTTTCTATTTTCTTTGCTATTTTCTTAATTTAATTATATTTAATTAAAATTTATATATTAATTTTATGCATTCATATTTATTCTATGTTTTTATCTTTATTTATCAGCATTTTTCATGTAATTAAAATTGCAAAAGAAATATTGGAAATTTGAATAGTTTTTGAAACCTTTGTATGCCTTGACTTTTGGTATCCTCATGCCTTTTCAATTTCAAACCAACACTTGCCATCAATTTGAGCCGACCCTTCAGCCGACTTCTTTTCTTCATTTTTCACGTATCAAAGAGTTTCTTAACTCACAAAATTCGGCCATTACCTGAAGTGGAGAAGTTGGGTAAAATCTTTCTTCTTTCTACTCAATTTCTTCTTGTTTATGTTGTTTGCACTTGCATCTCTTCACCTATATGCTCGACCCTTGCTCCTCCTTCACTATGGGTACCACCACCACCATCTGAACCACCCACCACCACCTCCTCTACAGCCCTAAGCCACTGGCCATGCACCTATGTGACCAAATCTAAGAATACTTGCACAAAACATCATCCTATAACCCATAGCCAAGCACCATACATCACCACCACCTTCAACCACCCCTTGGCCACCACCTACTCCACCTCCACCATCCATGGATGACCTGAAACCCTCTGCCACACCATCCTCCATCCCACTACAGAGATGGCCGTGCCTGGTCTTGCTTGGGCCGAGCCCAATGTTGCATTGAATCCATGTAGTTTGCCTTTGTAGTTGTAATCCATGCACTTATCCCTTCGCACCACTTTTTGATGTAGCTCAGGCCAAAGGAGTAAGTCGTACACGACTTAAGGAGGGCTTGAGTCGTCCACAACCTAAGGAGGCGGGTTTAAGTCATCCACGACTTAACAAAGCTAAGGGGACAGGGTTACGACTTAACGGGAGTTTGAGTTGTTCGAGTTTGATGAGTCGTACACGACCCAACGACTCATCTATACGTCGTCCACGACTTATCATGAAGCAGGGGAAAGGGAAAGTTCCAGCTATTAAAAGCTTTGAGTCGGAGGAAGGGCACGACCTAGTTAAGTCGTTTGAGGAGATATGCCGCAGGGAGCTTGGGAGCTTGAGTCGCAGAAGCTATGAGCTTGGGAGCTTGAGGCGTTGTAACTTGTATATGGATGAGTCGTAAGTCGTCTTGTGTTGAGTTGGTTGTAACTCGTTAAGTCTTAAGGTCCTGAGTCGTTATCTGTTTGTAATTTTTCCTTGAGTCTTTGAGTCGTTGAATGTAAGTCGGTCATGTGTATATATGTTGTGATGTAGTTGAGTCGTAAGTCGCGGCTTGCTTAAGTCGTGTGTGTGTTGAGTCGCTGCTGACCAAGGCGAACCTTTAGGAGTTGAGTCGCGTTGTATTTTAGGTCGTTACCGACCTATGTGAACTGTTGTAATGGTGAGTTGTATTTTTTAAGTCGCGTCTTCTTATGTTGTAACTATTAGGTCGCGGGGTTGTATAGGTCGTAAACAGTGGGTTCTTAAGTCGTGTGTCTTGAGTCGTTTGCGCTGTGCTGTGTGTAAGAAGGTTAGGTCGCTTACTGTTTGCAATATTGATCAGTTAGGTCGGCAACGACTTAGTTGGGTCGTAAGTCGTATACGACTTAAGGGTCAGGGAGTGAAACACTATAAATAGGGAGTGAGTTGTACATTTCAAAGGTGGTTGATTTTTGAATAAAATTTATTGTTGATTGCTGTGTGCTTTCATCTTAAATTGGTAGTTGAGTGTAATCTCCTATCTCCACTTTTGGTTATTCGAGTGCGCTCGAATCAACGATTGTTGAAGCCGATTCGTGGAATCAAGTGCGCTTGATCAACGCTTGAAGAATTGAAGATCTTCTTTCACGGTATCGTGCGCGATCAACGTGACGAGGATAGCTAGAATTCGGTACCTTCGGATCAACGAATTTGGGCATTTTGGTATTCATTAATCCACCAATTGCTACATTTCATCGATTTCATTTGTTTTCATATTATCCGCTGCGTCAGTTTTGGTATCGGAGCTAGACTTAGCCAATCATAGCTAAGCCGAGACTTGGAGCCCATTTTTTGAAGTTGAAGTTTGAAGTTGGAGTTTATCGTGTTCATCTTGAAGTTGCAACAAGTTTGGAGTTTTCAATCCATTTCATTTTGGATCTAGAGTTGGAGAAGTGTTTGAATTTGAAGTTCCTTGGAGACCTTGAGCCGAGCCAAGTTAAGCCGTGAAGTGTTTGAAGGCCGAGCATAGTTTGTGTTGAAGGACATTTTGTTGAAGTTGTTGCCGAGTTAAGGAGTTAAGCCGTGTAGAGCTATTGCCGAGTCAAGATTGAGGCCGTGACTTGTTGGTCTTGTGTTGAAGTTTTGTGTTCGATTTGTTGAAGTATTTGAGAAGTTTTGAAGTGTTTGTGAAATTTAACCATGCCACCAAGGAGAGCTAATCGTCATCAAAATGTTGAAGCGTTGTATAGAAGAGTAGAAGCCGAGCTTATGGAACAACGTATTAATGAGAAATTTGATGAAGGCATTGGAAAGTTAGAGAAGTTGATGAATGATTTGAATCAAACTCAAAGGAGGAGATCACCAATCTCGAACCATGGAGGAAACCGAGTTTCGCCATCGGTTACGGAAGCGAGGAGGGTATCACCGCAATCTTTTAGAGAAAGAAGAGAAACATCAATTTCATCGAGAAGAGATCACCATGACTATAGGCATGAAGAGAGGAGAACTCCGTGAGTTTGAAGATGAGCCATATAGAGATGAAGAGAGACATAGTAGAAGGGACATGCGTGATCGAAGGGATGATAATGGTCGAGATCGATATAGACGTACATTTGGTTTGATGAAGAGGGTGATAGAGCTAGTATTCATTATCAAGATCGAGACCAAGTTCGAAATTCATATCGGGATGTAGATGATGATCGTCGATGGGAATCGGGTATGAAGATGGAAATTCCAGAATTCAAGGGTGGAATGGTAGCAGAAGAATTTCTTGATTGGTTGTCTAATGTGGCAGAGATCTTTGATTTCAAGGAGGTACCTGAGCATAGAAGAGTGAAGTTAGTTGCTACTAGGTTGAGGGGAAGAGCTTTGGCGTGGTGGCAGCAAACTAAACTTACAAGGGAGAGAATGGGAAAGTCAAAGATAGAATCTTGGGAGAAGATGAAGAAGTTGATGAGAGCTACATTTTTACCTTACAACTATCAATCACTCATGTACCAGAGGTTGCAGAATCTGAGGCAAGGGACGAAGTTAGTTAATGATTATGCAGATGAATTTTACCAACTCATTGCCAGAAATGATATTATGGAGACGGAAGAACAACTAACTGCTAGATTTGTTGGAGGGTTGCGAATGCAGATCCAGGATATGGTTAATATGTTTGATCCAAGATCTGTTGCAGAAGCACATCAGAAAGCGTTGGCTTGGGAGAAGCAAGGAAGGCGTGGAGGTGGTGTGTTTACTAATTCCAATAATCAAGTGAAGGGTGCTAGTGGGAGTTCTAATGTTCCTAAACCTGTCAGTAAGCCAGTAGTGAAGGAGGGTGAGAAGGCAAAGGTTAGCAGTGGTTTCAAATGTTACAATTGCCAAGAGTTGGGTAATAAAAGCAATGAGTGTCCAAAGCCTAAGAAGCGAGTGATGGTTGCGGAAGCTGAAGATGAGGAAGTAGAAGCTGAATGTTCAAATGCACCTTATGTTGAGGAGGAAGACTTATTGTCTGAGGATGAAGGTTGTAATTTGATGATGAGAAGATCTTGTCTTACACCAAAGTAAGAGGAAGATTCTAATTGGTTGAGAAGCAATATTTTCCAGTCGACATGCACTATTTTGGGAAAAGTTTGCAAGTTCGTTATTGATGCTGGAAGCTGTGACAATATTATCTCTACAGAAGCAGTAAAGAAGTTGAACTTGAAAACTGAGAAGCATCCTAAACCGTACAAGTTAGCATGGTTAAGGAAGGGTGGTGAAGTGAAGGTGTGTCGAAGAGCTTGTGTGAATTTTTCTATTGGAAAGAAGTACAAAGATGAAATTTGGTGTGACGTTGTAGACATGGATGTGTGTCATCTGTTGTTGGGCAGACCATGGCAGTTTGATAGGGCAGTGCAACATGATGGTCGTGCTAATAGCTATAGTTTCATGTTCGAAGGTACTAAAATCACTTTAGTTCCTAAGAAGCAACAACAGAAGGGAAGCAAGTTGGAGGAGATCGAAGAGCTGAAAACTTTGCTATCTTTGAAGGAGTTTGTCAACGAGGTTGAAGCGGAGCCTGAAGTCCTTTTGTTGATTGGGCGAGAGTGAAGTGAAGAGGTTGAAATTCCAGAAGAAGTGAAGCCAGTTTTGAAAGAATTTGAAGATGTATTTCCAGAAGAGTTGCCTAAGGAGTTACCGCCACTAAGGGACATTCAACATCAAACTGATCTTGTTCCGGGAGCAGTTTTACCACATCGACCATATTATCGAATGAGTCCGAAGGAACATGAGGAGTTGCGAAGGCAAGTGGAAGAGTTGTTAGAACAGGGACATGTTCAGGAAAGCTTGAGTCCTTGTGCAGTACCAGCATTGTTGGTGCCAAAGAAGGATGGAACATGGAGAATGTGTACCGATAGTAGAGCTTTGAACAAGATTACTGTTCGTTACAGGTTTCCTATGCCAAGGTTGGATGACTTACTAGATCAGTTGAGTGGGGCTACTGTCTTTTGGAAGATTGATTTGAAGAGTGGTTATCATCAGATTCGAATCAGACCGGGAGACGAATGGAAGACCGCATTCAAGACGAGGGAAGGTTTATATGAATGGTTGGTTATGCCGTTTGGTCTATCAAATGCACCAAGTACATTTATGAGGGTGATGAATCAAATTTTCAGACCGTACATTGGGAAGTTTGTTGTAGTTTACTTTGATGATATTCTGATTTATAGTGCGAGCACAGAAGAGCATGTAGAGCATTTGAGAAAGGTGTTAATTATTCTTCGTGAGGAACAATTTTATGCAGCTACGAAGAAATGTGTGTTCATGACTCAAAGTGTTTTATTCTTGGGATATGTTGTATCTGAGGAAGGTATACAGGTGGACCAGAATAAAGTTGAAGCAGTCAGAAATTGGCCACAACCGAGAACTATCACTGAAGTTAGAAGTTTTCATGGATTGGCATCATTCTACCGAAGATTCATTCCACACTTCAGTAGCGTGATGGCACCAGTTACTGATTGCATGAAAGGGAAACAATTTTCTTGGACAGAGGAAGCTGGGATTGCTTTTGAGAAGATCAAGGAACTGTTGACGACAACACCAATTCTTGTTTTGCCAGATTTTCAATTATTGTTTGAGCTACACAATGATGCATCAAAGGTTGGTATTGGAGGAGTGTTGAGTCAGAGTGGAAGACCTATTGCATATTTTAGTGAGAAGTTATCAGGGGCAAAGATGAGATACAGTACATACGATGTTGAGTTTTACGCTGTAGTGCAAGCTGTTAAACATTGGAGGCATTATCTATTTCAGAAAGAATTTGTTCTTTACACTGATCATGAAGCTTTGAAGCATTTACAGGGGCAGGATAAGATTTCAGCGAGACATGCATCATGGATTGCATATTTACAGCAATTTACCTTTGTTGTTAAGAACAAATCTGGGGTGACGAATCGTGTGGCTGATGCTTTGAGTAGGAGAAGTCGTTTGTTGACAACATTGAAGATTGAAGTGACGGTATTCGAATCATTGCCAGAATTGCTTGAGGAAGATCCTTACTTTAAGAAATATGTTGAGAAAGTCAAGGAAGGAAGTACTAATGAATTTGTGTTAGTTGATGGTTTTCTGTTTAAAGGAAATCAGTTATGTATTCCAGAGAGCAGTTTGAGATTGAAGATTATCAAGGAGTTACACGAGGAAGGACATGTGGCTAGAGATCGAACATTACAGTTGATTTCTCAATCCTACTATTGGCCATCAATGAGGAAGGAAGTTGAAAGGTTTGTTCTGAAATGTCAGGTTTCGAAGGGAACAACGAAAAATGCAGGATTGTATATGCCGTTACCTGTACCAACTAAACCATGGGTTGATATCAGCTTGGATTTTGTTTTGGGTTTGCCTTGAACTCAAAGGGGAAATGATTCTATATTTGTTATGGTGGATAGATTTTCGAAAATGGCACATTTTATTTCTTGTAAGAAGACGGCGGATGCTGTTCATGTTGCTCAGTTATTTTTCAAGGAAATCTATCGACTTCATGGATTGCCAGAATCTATTGTGTCGGATAGGGATACTCATTTTCTGAGTCACTTTTGGTTAAGTTTGTGGAAGATGGTTGGAACGAAGTTGAAATTTAGTAGCGCTTATCATCCGCAAACAGATGGACAGACAGAAGTTGTTAACAGATCATTGGGAAATTTGTTGCGATGTCTTGTGAAGGATAATCTGAAGAGTTGGGACATGAAGTTATGCCAAGCAGAGTTTGCTCATAATCATGCAGTGAATCGTAGTACGGAATTCAGTCCATTTCAGATCGTATATTCAAGTTTGCCAAGAGGACCGTTGGATCTGGCAGTAGCACCACAACTGAAGGGGACGGTTAAACGAGCTGTAGATTTTGTTGATGTATTGACTGAAAGTCATAAAATCGTTCAGAAACGATTGGAGAAAGCAAATGAGAAATATAAGCAGACTGCAGACTTGAAGCGACGAAATGTTGAATTTAACAAAGGAGATTTGGTGTATGCTGTGTTAACGAAGGATTGTTTTACAGTGGGTGCTTATAACAAGTTGAAAGCCAGAAAAATTGGTCCTGTAGAAGTTGTGAAACGGCTTAATGAAAATGCTTATAAGTTGAAGCTACCGGAGGATGTATATACTTCTGACGTGTTCAATGTTAAGCATCTTGTACCATATTATGGGGATGGACAATCAGATGTTGAAGAATTTACAAATTCGAGGACGAATTTTCTCAGCCAGGGGAGGATGATGCAGCTCAGGCTAAAGGAGTAAGTCGTACACGACTTAAGGAGGGCTTGAGTCGTCCACAACCTAAGGAGGATGGTTTAAGTCATCCACGACTTAACAAAGCTAAGGGGACAGGGTTACGACTTAACGGGAGTTTGAGTTGTTCGAGTTTGATGAGTCGTACACGACCTAACGACTCATCTATAAGTCGTCCACGACTTATCATGAAGCAGGGGAAAGGGAAAGTTCCAGCTATTAAAAGCTTTGAGTCGGAGGAAGGGCACGACCTAGTTAAGTCGTTTGAGGAGATATGCCGCAGGGAGCTTGGGAGCTTGAGTCGCAAAAGCTATGAGCTTGAGAGCTTGAGGCGTTGTAACTTGTATATGGATGAGTCGTAAGTCGTCTTGTGTTGAGTTGGTTGTAACTCGTTAAGTCTTAAAGTCCTAAGTCGTTATCTGTTTGTAATTTTTCCTTGAGTCTTTGAGTCGTTGAATGTAAGTCGGTCATGTGTATATATGTTGTGATGTAGTTGAGTCGTAAGTCGCGGCTTGCTTAAGTCGTGTGTGTGTTGAGTCGCCACTGACCAAGGCGAACCTTTTAGAGTTGAGTCGCGTTGTATTTTAGGTCGTTACCGACCTATGTGAACTGTTGTAATGGTGAGTTGTATTTTTTAAGTCGCGTCTTCTTATGTTGTAACTATTAGGTCGCGGGGTTGTATAGGTCGTAAACAGTGGGTTCTTAAGTCGTGTGTCTTGAGTCGTTTGCGCTGTGCTGTGTGTAAGAAGGTTAGGTCGCTTACTGTTTGCAATATTGATCAGTTAGGTCGGCAACGACTTAGTTGGGTCGTAAGTCGTATACGACTTAAGGGTCAGGGAGTGAAACACTATAAATAGGGAGTGAGTTGTACATTTCAAAGGTGGTTGATTTTTGAATAAAATTTCTTATTGATTGCTGTGTGCTTTCATCTTAAATTGGTAGTTGAGTGTAATCTCCTATCTCCACTTTTGGTTATTCGAGTGCGCTCGAATCAACGATTGTTGAAGCCGATTCGCGGAATCAAGTGCGCTTGATCAACGCTTGAAGAATTGAAGATCTTCTTTCACGGTATCGTGCGCGATCAACATGACGAGGATAGCTAGAATTCGGTATCTTCGGATCAACGAATTTGGGCATTTTGGTATTCATCAATCCACCAATTGCTACATTTCATCGATTTCATTTGTTTTCATATCATCCGCTGCGTCACTTTTGCACCATTTTTTCCATGTATGGCTGACCCCATTGGACCAAAAGCCAGATCAAAACCTTGCCTTAGCCACGTATTCCACCTTATGGCCGAGCCTAAGGAATGTTGGAAGAAAGTGCAAAGCATTTCAGCTTTGTTTTATGCAGTTAATTCTAGCATAGTTTAATCGTATTTTGAGTTGAAAGCTTATGTTTGTTATATTGTTTTATTTGAATTGTATTCAAGGAAATTAATCTTTGGCTCTCTCAAACTCAAATCTTTGTCGTGCTATCGTGCTTGTGTGGACCTCAGTTGTGCATTCGTTTGTTGTGTCTCCAGCTTATACCAGTGAGTTATTCTCACCAGACAGTTTTGTACTTATATAACTAGTAAATCGATCACATATGAATCTGTAAAATGCATCACCATATTACATTTGCTATGTTATGACCATATTATGTTCACCCATGCTTATTTACCTGTTATATCATCTATTACTGTTATATTATGCTATTCTATTATTTATATCAGTTTATCACACTACAAGTTCCCTTTAGATTAGAATCACTATGGGTTGAAATGATACATACCCGAACGGACTTTAGAATAGGAGAAAATCGTTATGGGCTGAAATGATAGGCCTGAATGATTTTCAAATTATTTCATTTACTTGGGACTGCGGGTTTGAAATGATAAAACCCGGATTTTCTTTGTAAATTACGGATTGAAATGATATATTACCCGTATCACTTTATTTTGGCTAGAAAATTTTATACAGACCCGTAGTTAAAATATATTTTTCTAATTTTTTTAAAATATGTTTGAAATGTAAATATTATAATATTTTGATTTAAACTTAATTAAAAATGATTTTTGTGATGTATTATTGATTTTATGAAAATTTATAAGTGAGATAAATTAATGGTAAAGTTAGAAATTCTGAAATGTAAGTTATTTTAGAAATTATGGTTTGGTGATAAATGGAATTTAAATTAAATCTGGAAATATGATAAATTTATGATAATTTGGATTAAAATGAATTTAAAATGATATTTTTATAATATATTAATGGTTTTTGAATAAAGTTAAATGTTATGAATGAATATTGAGTTGAAATTTTGAAATATAACTTAAATTGGAATTTATGAATTTTGTTTAAAAGTGAAATTTTTTTAGTTAAGTAAATGAAATGAAAATGAGTTATATTTGAAAATGTAAACTTAAATGTTAAGTTAAAATTTAATTATAAAGAATTGAAATTGAATGTGTGAATTTAATATGTGAATTATAATTAAATATTGTTTTTTGAATGGAAATTTAACCTTATAAAATCATGAATATAAGGATTTTTAAATGATTGTTTTAAAAGTGAAATAATTTAAAAGTGAAATTATATGATTCTAAGTATAAAAAAAGATTAATTGTTTGTGAAATTATATTGAATATTGGAAATGTAACTAACATTATTTTGAAATGCTATTATTTCTAACGTAAATGATATTACAACCCTTTGTAAGTGCTGTGGTTGATACAAATGAACTATGTAGAAATTATAATTAAGTGGTATTACAGCACTCGGTAAGTGCCGTGATAGCAGAAAGATAATTAAAATCTAAAACTAAATAAAGGACTATAGTAGCACTTGATAAGTGTTGCGGTAGGCTGAAATGAATGTTTGAGGTTTTGTTTTAAATAAATGAGCTCAGAATTTGTCTAAAATTTTGGGAACTGAATATTTGATTTTAAATATAATGACTTTACTTTTAAATGGTTTAAATGAATTATTTTGATTTAAATATAAACTATTTAAAAGGTGATTTGAAATGACAATAAATGAATGATATCTTTGAATTAAAATGGATAATAAATGAATGATATCTTTGAATTAAAAGGATATTTAAATGTGTATATTTGAATTTGAATTCAAATAATGATTTGAAATGAATTTTGAAAGATATGATATTTTGATATATTGAAATGGTTTGGAAATGATTAGATCTTTATTTTGATAAAGATTTGAATTTGAAATGATACTTTATTTTGACGTATAAACTATGATTTTTAAATTATAACTACGGGTTATAATAACGATTGGTTGTTAAAGAGACCAGGATCGGATATGGACATACTCTCTGTCGATACCGAAAACCACTTTAACAACTGTGTACGCGGTGGAGTTTCCAGAATGAAGTAGGATGGTGGCGACGTTCTTGAGGTATATTACGTGGACCCGACTCCCGTGAGTTGGCTTAAGGTGGCTAAAACAGGAGCGATCTCGGGCCAAAAGGGGTAGCTCCTCTGGTCGGACACATTCCTTCGATACTATACTCTTACTTGTGATTGATTAGATGGCCATCCTCCGATTTTGATATGGGAGTGTGTTCCGAGGTGGGCGTATGTGGCTGCTACGTTACGACCAGCCCGTGTGCGTAATTGGTATATCTACCCTAGCATTGCCTTGTGTGCCGTGTCACCTACCATACCGAGCCTTTACTACGGGTTTGTTTTTCTCCGGAAGCCCATGGAGTATTTAGGGTAGTCTTACGATCTGGAGATATGCTGATACTGGATGGACTAATGGGACTATTATGTGTGAAGGGTGATATGGGTAGCCCGGAATGCTATTTAAAAGTAAGTTTATTTTATTGTAGACATTATTATAATAGCGTAATATTACAATATAGTAAATAGTTTGACGGATCCTTAGAGGATGGGCGGTCCCAAGCATCCTTTAAGTTACTTGTTCTTTATTACAATTCACTTGAGTTGGTTTACATTATACAAGTATATATTGTCCTAACTCGAGTGTTTTGTGTTTTACTTTCAGCCTGAGTATTCACAGCATTGGATTCTCTTTCTGGAGCTGGTCTTTGCTGGAGATTCTACCTATCTTCATATTTATATCTATTTTTGTTTCAACTGTTCTAGTTTATCTCATGTATTAGTGAACTTCTTTGTATTTGGGATTTCTATTATGTTGTTTCAAACTGTTATTATGTATTTGGGTTGAGACTTTGTTATAGTAGCTTCATGAACTACTATGTTATTTTATACTCCGCTGCGAGTTATTTTGATTGTTCTGTGTCTGTGATTCTATGTATTTGATTTCATTTGCTCCAAATTTATTTACAATTTATTATTTTGCATCGTTCAAGTCCAACATGTGTGGATTATTGTCGATTCGAATGGTACGAAATGGCGGGTCGTTACAGTATCATTTAATATTAAATCTATTTGTGAATCATTTCAACATTTTCTTAGGTTTATAATCATTTACTTAAATAGTATTCTCTTTTTACTATTCAATTTAATTATAAATCACTTCATAAAATATTAGCTAAGTGTATAGCATTTCCTATAACAACTTAATTTTTATATATATAGACATAATTTCATTTTGAATCATTTTTATTACTTAAGTTCTTAATTGTATAATATTCCATTAAATACTCAAAGCATATACAAAAGTCTTATTCAAATTACTAAACAAGAATCTTCAATAGTTTAAACATGTTTTTGTTTTCATTATCTTTTAATTTAAGAGCTACAAAACTTACCTATTTTTATATTTTCATTAAACACTTGGCTTTAATTTCTGATTTCAATTCGGAAGTTTCCGAGCATTTAAAATCATTGAAAATTCTATTCCATTACAATAATTGAAAATCACTAATTACTAGAAAACTTAAGATATTGGGTTTCATTTCAAATCATCTTGAAATAATATATATTTGTATCTTTTGTATATCAAATCATACTCAGGAAATTTAAATTAAAATTTGTTTCACCAAAACAACCGTGTAACAAAGCTACTATTGTAGTTTTCCTTCTTTGAAACTCGAATAAATGTCGATGATGCCGTGATCATCACCGAAATTATTTTCCAACAACAGAAGAGGGGGATACAGAAATTATTTTCTTTAAAATTCTTTTTAAAACATTTCTATATGCAAATACTTACAAATAATACTAATATTGTTTTTCAAAGATCTCTAAAATCCAATTTCAAAACACTAGTATTTTATGTCCCCAAATTTCTCGATTAAATTTATTTTATTTGCATATCACATTTTATAAACCGTATTTATAAAATTACATTTTCTCAAAACATACAATAGCCAATAGTTTTTAGAACCTCGACTGACTAAAAAATAAATGAAAATAATCGAATATTATCATTTCCTAACAACCAATACACCAAAAATACTAATATCAATTTATGAAAAATTATTGTTTTAAATATAAAATATGATATCATGTAAAATTATTTAATTTACCTATTTCCATAAGCAATATTGTGTCGGCCTATACTGTTCAAATGTTTAGAAATCCCTATCGATGCCACAACGTCCTATGTACCATTAGAAATTCATAAATACTTAATAGACAAATAAACACAATACAAAACATTTTTATAGCATTAACAAATATGCTCACTCGTATATATATACACATATACACTCAAACTCATTCTAGGGTATTACTAAACCTATCTCTAATGAGTTACCCCAACAGGTTAAGGTATCTTTAAACCAAATCTCTGATACTAACTGTGATGACCCACCATTTTGGACAGTTGAAATTGACAATAAACAATACATGTTTACTAAAACAGTCCAAAAGACAGTTTATCAATAGGGTTTGCAAAGAAAATAAAAAGAGAATAAAATAATAATCAGAATCTCGCAGTAGAATGATAGTATATAATAATAACATAAACAACACATGAAGCTGTTTTATAAATAATTTTAACTTTTATTTTACAACATAATCAGAGTACAATAAAAAAACATACCAAATAATGCAGCGGAATAATACTAACAAATACGATCACCAATCGTCATCTTCCTCTTCAGAACAAGGTCTCCAAAACAATGAAATACCCAGGCTGACCCGAGCGTAATGGAATGACAAAACACTCGAGTCAAAATTAAAAATTCTTTTGAAGTTAAATTAAAATCAAGTGAAATAAGGATACAAGTAACTTAAGAGATGTTAGGGATTTCCATCTCCTAAGGATCCATTAAACTATTTCTATATAGTAAGATGCACTACATATGTAATGTCTATTAGTAAAGTATAGTATTAAAATAGCGTTAAGGATTTACATTGATCCCCCTTATCACATTTATAAGCAGGTAGTCTATGCAGGTCCTGTAATACAACCGTAACGTCGACAGCCAGCGAGTCCCCTAGAGGTACCATACTAAAAAAAAAATCACAGTGGGCTCATATAGGGATAATAGTATGACAAGGCACTCGAGGCTATGCCTAAGGTAGGATTCTACTAGTTTACCCTTTCTGGCTGGTTATAATACATCGTTGTAATAGCTACCGACCGAGTCCATCACCCCTAAAATCAAATCAAGGTGCATCGATCAAGTCAAAATCAATATAGTAATGCGAAGGGGTGATGCCCCTAAAGGTAGCTAACCCCTTGGCCAGACATAGGCTCCTATTTTAGTGATTTAAAATTGACACAAATGTCGAGGTCATCCATCATCGTTCTCTTTCTTTATTTGAGTAAATGCCACCAATTCAACCTCTACATTCCGGATTACATCCACCGCGTATACAGTTATTAAAGTGGTTATGGTAGAATAATAGAGAGTATGCTATTCATTTAGTTTCGATCTCTTTAACAACCAAGTGTCATTTTTCACACAGTTGGTTTTTCAGATTTCAAGGATAAATATACTTCATATCAAAATATCAGATTCACTTCAAAATCATTTTGAGTTCAAAAATAGGTTATGCTTTCATATGAAAGATTGGTATTATAAATTAATGATTTAAATCAAAATATTTCCAAATTTAAAAATAGTTTGAATATTGAAAATAGTTTTGAATAATTAAAATAGTTTGAACATTGAAAATAGTTTGGATAATTAAAATAGTTTTGAAGATTGAAAATAATTTGAATATGTTAAGTAGTTTGATTTTTAAAATATAAAATAATTAATATAAAAAATGAGTTTGAATTAAAACTGTTTCTTCCTTTCCTTAAGCAATTTGAAGCCAGATCCAAATTTCAAATCAAAGCAAACTAATTTTTCACCTTTCAATTCAATCGACTTCAAATCCCAAAATTTGAAATACCAATTTAAACCACTTTAATTAAAAATAAATTCAATGTTAAAATTTCAATATGTAAACCCTTAAAAAAATTCATAACAGATAAGTTTACATTTCATTTCAAATTCAATTCTAAGATTTAAAGTTAATAACTTCACATCAATTTCTTTAACGCAATTTTGTTTAAACTGTTTCTATTCTAAAATTTCAAAGTTTGAATTTGAAATTAATTCAATTCATATAAATCCAATTTTATTTTCTATAAAATAATATCATTTGAACCAATTCAAATTCAATATTTTAAAACCATTTAATTTAACCAAATCCGGTGTCCATATATAATTTTTTACCCTATGGCCAAGTGATCGGTTATTTCAATTTTAATTACATGGATGGATATATATCATTTCAACCCATATTTGAATGACATAGGTATATATCATTTCAACCTGTTTCTTAGTTCATTTCAAATAATCCAAATGACAATTTGTATGATGTCAATAATATATAATGTGATAATTAGGGATATGACAAAACAAATAAACAACCATACATACAACATATCAATAGGTAGGCATTCAATTGCAATCAGCATCCAAATCAATATATCATAACAGTTACTAGTTATCAAATGTCGGGGTGTTTAACAGGCAATTCAATTTCAATTTAAAGGTCAATTCAATTTGTTGTTAATTTCATATTAAAATCAAATGAATTTTTGTGTCAATACAAGTTCAATATCAATTCCAATATCAAATTAAATTTTCAAACAACAATCAATATGATTAATCACTTCCTGATTTCAATGCAACTAACATTAAGTATTGCATGAGTGGGTTTAATCTCTCACCTTTGATTTAAGCCTATTAAAAATATGATAGAAGTCCAAAATCTCAACAGTCTTAAAATTCAACCAAACCAGTTTCATATTGTCTAGAATTTCAATACGAGCCTAATAGAAGAAACCATGCGTGAATTGAAGTTCGTATGCAAAAGTTATTCACATTAGAACATTTGAATTTTTAATTTTAATAAAATAAAATAGAGGGAAAAATTGTAAATTACCTATATCATCCCAAACCCTAATGAGACAATCAAAACCCATAGTTGCCGATCTTCATCAACCCGCCGCTGTGCGTACATACGCTGTCGTCCAGATCAGAGACCACCATTGCGCTCGCCTTGGCCTGCAGCACCTACGCCCATCACACGCGAACTCCAACCTCGCTAGAATGGCCATGACTACCATTGTTTTGTTTGTCGCTTCCTGAAAACTTATGCATATATACGATGATTCAAACTGATGGATCATCTTCTTTAGCCTCGTCTATACTGTACTGCTCCGTGATCATTGAATGGTCGACGTTTCGCTATTGATCGACAAACCTTAGAATGGACGGTTGAAACTTCTTTGTCATTTTCTTATCAACCAGAGCATCGAACGCAAAAACAATTTCCAGACGCCGATTCTATTAATTAAGAGCTCTACGATGATATATAGTTTGATATATTTTGAATAGTTTGAATTTTCGAATTGAATTTGAAATCGATAATTATGGATTTTGAATAATCTCCATTGAAAAGGAAGAAACTAGATCCGAAAGAAAGTGTAGAATAATAGAATAGAAAGATATAGAGGCTGTTAGGGCTTCAGTAGTAATCTACTTACATATAAGAGAAAGATTGATTTGGGTTAAAGCGGCTATGAAGACTCGAAAACCCGTTTCGTTCCCAAGACGAAAACAGGTCATCCTATGTATCGAAATGTATGTTTTTAATATTTCTAAACCCGATGAAACTAATTTCAGATCCTAAGTCTATTGTATAAAGAAGTTCTTTAAAATGAAATTATACTTATTTTTACATGTTAATTAAAAAGAATTATTATTAAACCGATTTAATCACTTTCAAATTCTAAATTAAAAGTTTTCTACCATCGTTCTTGATTAAACAGTATTTTCATAATCTTTTAAAATTAATTTTTTCCATATTAAACTCAAGATTTTTAATTATTAAATTAATTCCAACTTTTAATTACAACCGTAATAAAATCCAAGTTCATTACATTTTAATTTTAAACACATACTATTATTTTGATTTAAATGTTCTTTATATTACATCAAAAATTCCCTTATGTATTTATTAAACATAAGTTTCCTTTTATTACATTCGTTACTTTACAGTTAACCTCTTCCCTCATATTAGCCGAAAAATTCCAATTACATTAAATTCCAAGGATTTCAAAATCAATTTCAAAATGGATTAAATAATGAGATGAGAAATAAAACAATTGTTACATCTTAGTAAATCAAATATCTATTAATTTTATTGTCCACAACAAGGGTTAGTAAATTTATTTACTAAATAATTAATTTCCTATAGTGTGCAAAATATATTTCGAATACATTGTTTATTCCATTCTTTATTATCATTTATTATTACAATCAATGGAACTTATATTCAAACAGCTATTAAATAAATCATATTCAAATCAATATCATTAAATTATATTCTAATATGCGTTACCATCTTCCTCCTCATAAAAATTATTTATTTTGGAATTTATTTAAGATCATGTTTTATATTCTACAAATTTTACATCAATAAATTATAAATTATAAATGTTTGATAATTTTGAATTTGAAAGTCTTATTTAATTTAATATCTTTAAAAGATTAAAAATACAGGTTGTTACAGTGATGATACTTGCTGCAGTGAATATACTATAGCCATGTATTGACCTATATGTGGATTAGTTTATCGGTATATGACTAAAACTATATGTTAGCTAGTGGATATGAGCACCGTGTGTGCCCACCTTTGTCCAGCTTCCTTTAGGTTTTGGGTGTGAACCAGATTGGCCAGCATCTATTATAACAGCCTGATTGAGGGGTCGCACCCCAAATCTATGACTCCCTTACATTATTTAGTTGTGAGCGGTTGCTGAATGTATGCCCCTTATGTCATCCATGCCAGCAGTCAATTACCTATAAGGGCATGTGCCAGGCCGTGACCAAAGAGTTCTCGCATTTTCAAGCATATTGGTGGATCATTATCACGATACTAAGGGAAAAGTAACCGAAGACTGTAGGAGTCATGTCAGATGGACACATGTGTGGCTCCTAGTGTAAGAATGCGTGCAATCATTAACCCATTTGGTTTCATTGTGTGTGTGGTGGATTGGCATAAACTATTTATATTCTATAGATGTTGTCTCTAAAGTGTAATCAGTCCCTATTTATCCATACTGTTATGATGATTTAGTACTTTCACTATATCAGAGATAGCCATTGTTTTACAGTTTATGGATTAGGTTGTGGATGTTTTATCCTTAATATAATTATGATGTTGGTTATCGATTAAATGTCGAGATTGGATATCTCATGTTATATCTTTTCCTATATGTTGATGATATTTGATTATTGAGATTGAAAGATATACTTAAGCAATACCATGTGCTAGCTTAACTATACTTGATGATATCTTATTATTGATAATCTCTAGATTTTGATGATCATTTCTGGATAGGGATGATTCACCCATTTGATGTGTTTCATGATTTTTGATTTGATGAGCTTTTATGTGGGTGATGACATCTTTATGCTTGGTTTTATGGTTGTTATACTATTATTTGTATGCCATCACTTAAATGTTATGCATATTCTAAATCTATATAAATTTATATGTTGACCTCTATATTTAAATATAGTCCGACCCATGTATTATTTATACAATATTCGGGTTAGTCTCAGACATTTCAGGTTCAGGGACTATGAGACCAGTTTATTTTTTTGGGCATAATGGAGACTAGTTATTCTGTGGTGTAGTATTGTAACGACCTGCTATTTTGGACTATTCGTATCCGCACATGTCGGACTTGAATAATTCAAAATACCGAATTGTTAATTTAAATTTGGCAAAAATGAACATATACGGTAAATAAATAATCACAGAATCACAGACACAGAGTAATAATATGCAGGGGAAGCAAAAGATAGTAGTTCATGAAGCTACTATAAATATAACAGAGTTAAATAAGTTACATCAGAAGTCTCGTATACAATAGTCAAATATAAGAATCAGAATACATCACTGGAATCAACTGAATATCTGAAAGCTGGATAGATAGCTGGATCTCCAAGCGAAGCACCAACTCCAAAGGTGAGTCTCGAATACTGGTACACTCAATCTGACTCGAGCATAAAGCAAAACAAAAAACACTCGGGTCAGGATTAACATTCTTATATCAATAAATCCAACTCAAGTGAAATAACAACTGAAATACAAGTAACTCAAAGGACGTTGGAATATCCATCCTCTAAGGATCTGTTAAACTATCAACTATGTAGTAATATATGCTAAATAGATAATGTCTATCAGTAATATAAAATATCAAAGTAGTGTTAAGGCGTTACCATTATCCCCCTTAACACATTTTATATAAGTGTCATAGACTATACATCACTTTATACTCCACCGTAAACTAGTGGGATATCAGGGAGTACTCCATAGGTATAACACAAAACAAATTTGTAGTGGTCACGTATGTAGGGGTACAAGTATGACAAGGGACATGAGGCAATACTCAAGGTAGTGAAACTATCGTTTGCCTGATCCGGACTGGTGAAAACGCATCGCCGCAACGATCGCAACACCGCAAAACAACACTCCCAAAAATTACGAGGGTGCACTAATCAATAACAAGTAATGAGTAGTTACGAAGAGGTGCGTCCGCTCGAGGTGGCTAACCCCATTTGGCCTGGCACGACTCCTGTTTTAGTCATTTCCAATTTGACACAAGTGTCAAGGCTATCCACTATCGTTCTCTTTCTTCAGTCATCACGTACATCATTCCAACCACTTCACTCTGGATCACACTCCGCGTATAGTTATTGAAGTGGTTTTCGGTTTAGACAGAGAGTGTGTCCATAACTGATTCCGGTTTCTTTAATAACTTTCGTAATTATTACACCGATTGGTCGTTTAATAGATTTCAAAAACCAAATCAATTTCAATTTCAATTAGAATTTGTAAATCAACATTTCGTTTGTCTTTCTAAAACGATTTCCAAAATTCTTCGTTTCAAAATTTCCAAATTTACTATTTCAAAACTCTATAATTCAATTTCAATTTTTTATTTATTTTAACAATTTAAATATTGATTTAAATTCTTATATAAGTTTCATTCTGAAATCATTCAAAATAATTTAATTTAACATTTAAATCAATTTAACTTCATTCAATATTCGTTAAGTTAATTTATCATTCAAAACAATTTCTATTTAATTTCCAATTCATTAAATCATTACTTACGTCCAACTTCATTATATCAAAGCTTACAATTTTAATTAAGTTAAATTCTTCAAATCAATTTTTTAAATTTACAAGCCTTACATTTGTTTCAATAAAACGCATTTTTATTTCTTGTTAAAGAAATTCAATTTCATTCATTTATTTAGTTACAAATTTCAAAACTCAATTAGTAAAGAAACTAAATTTCACATATTCAAGAAGTTCAAATTTCACTTATTAACTTACTTAAATAATTTTTCCAAAATTTAATAAATAAAGAAACCCAATTTCATTTATTAACGAAGTTCAAATTCACTTATTCCAAAGTTTAATTTCTCTTATCAAAGAATTCAAATTTTTATTTGATTCTCAAATAATTCAATTTTATTTAATTAATAAATAATTTCAAAACTTAATTATTAAATAATTTCCAAAACTTAATTCAATCATTTCTTAAATTAGACAACGTTCTTCCATTAACTACTATGCTAATATTTTGTTTTCGATTTTTAAATATTAACATTTAAATTTCACTAGAATTCTCCAACTTCATTTAAATCCCTTATTATTTTATTCATATAAAATCTTAAATTTTATTTTTGAATAAAATTATTGACCAATCGGTTTTTTTATTTTAATTCTCTATCCTAGGTCAAGTTCATTTGGGTATTTATCTTTTCAACCCGATTCCATTTCAATTCAAAAATCAAATCATAGCAAAGGGAACTTGAAGTGTGATAATTGGGATGGTGTCAAAGTAAATAACCAAGCAATAGCAACCATCAATAACAATCCAATAATTAATTCAAATAATCCCGAAATAATCATATTAATTCACATTGTTGTTTGTGTAAATTTGTATAATTATTCCTAGAATCTACACTATCATTTCATGTAGATTAAAGATTATTACGCTAATATTTATAGGTTCTTCACTTAATATCTATTATTCAATTTTATACTACATCAGTTTACACAACATACATTCAACGGTTCAAGGTGCACTTAACCAAATTCTACTTGTCAATTAATTAAACATTTAAAATGGGTCATATTATACAAGTTTTATCTAATCAAATTCAACACATATATCAATTTCAAATTGTTAACTCGTACATCAATTTCAATTGTAAATTATTTATCACTTCATACATTGACAATTTAATGTTCAAATATCAACATTAAACAATCAAACATTTATCAACCGAACTGGATTATCATCGTATAAATAACAGATAATGGTATCAGATGTCACAGGTGAACTGATGCAGGTAATAACATATACAACAGTGTAAATAACTAACAGCAACATATTTCAATTGTCGTTTCAATTGAAATCAAATTTAATAAATAAGGGAACATTAATCGTGAATGGTTGCTCACCTTTCGAGGGTAGAGAGCTATACAGTGGATAGAGTTACAGATCAAAGCACGAATTCCACATCGAAGTTAGATTGACACGAATCGACGCTCAAAGCTGATAACAGAAATAGACGAAATCAAATCAGAACTGGGTCGATGATGATATAATTAAACTGAAATAGATACAACATATAAAATTATTTATATATATTCACACACACAAAAAATCATATTCTAAATTTCAAACACAATAATATATCTTTCAAAAATCATTATTTCAAATTAAACACATATAGTAAACCAAACATATAACTAATTTACAATATAGTGCAAGAATCATTCCTAAACCCAAGATTAACTACCCTTCAAATAAAATAATATACTACCCGCGTACATACAAAAAAATATACTACCATTCTAATATCCTACGTATAATAAAATGTAATATGTACTAACTCAACGTGCAAATTTAATATAATGCAGTAAAGTATAAACTGGCTTTATATATTAAAACAAATATCTTAAAACCTGTAACAACCCGCATATTTATCGGTTGTATATTTAAATATTTTATTTAAATATAACGTTGTTTGTTGGATTATAGTCCATAAAGCTACTTTCTGCAAACGGTCAAACTGGGACTCAAGACCACCTCCATTGAGTCCAAAATGGCGTTTGCGATCTTTTTAAGTATAAACTTTGATATGTTTGGAGTAAGTTGAATTTTTCTACTTTTTCTAGTTGGGTTTTAGGTTTGGGTTCAGCCCACTAGCTAACATAATACCCTAACTCAGCCCTCTCCTCTCCATTCACTCATTTCCACTCCTCAAACTCAAACTCCAACTGAAAATGGTGGAAAGGAAAGGGAATTAGAAACTCCAAGCCCTAGTTCCTCTTGCCAGCTCAAATTCTTGCTCCAAAATCAAAGAGAAGCTATTGGTAAGCCTCCTCTTCATCTTCCCCAACTCTTTCTCCTTCAATTTCAGAAAGTTTCCTAAACCTAACTTAGGAAATACTTGTCTTGATCTTAGATTGAAGCTAGTAGAGTTGAAGTGGAGAGTGGTTGATCTTTTCCTTGCAATTGAGCTTCTTCTTCTTCTTCTTCTTCTTCTTCTTTGTTTTAGGGTTAAAGGTGAGATTTTTATCTCACATCTTTGTCTATAATTATCTTTGATTGTTGGGTATGAATTCCTAACACTTTTTCATGTGCATTTGCTCTTGATTTGGTTTGAATTGGTGAATATCCCAATTTTTAGTGTTTTGGGTTCAAATCTTTAAAATCCTAACTTTGATGTTTGAACATGTTTTTGGTGATGGATCGAGGAGCATATAGCGCCGGATAGTCGATTGGCATAAACCCTTGGCGCCGTTGCTCGAACGATTGCTATTTGGCCGAGATTGGCCCTCGTTTTGATATGCTAGGAAGTGCTGGAAACAGGGTTCGGCCGACCGAACTCAGTAGGCTGGTCGACCGACCTGCTACCAGAGCACTTCTCTGTTTTTGGGTCGGTCGACCGAGCTCAGAGTCCGGTCAACCAACCTGCACATGTTCCCCTGTTTTGCCTAGTTTGCCTATTTGTTTGTGATTCCAACTTTTATCGATCTATGTCAATTCCTGTTAGTTGTTTATGCATATTTGACCTTGATGATTCCTTTTTGACTTCATCCATGGGTTTTTACAAAATAATCTTCTAAATTGCATTAAAAGCTCGTTTCTTCAATTTATAAATTCTATTTAAAACACACACGGTTTCGCACTCCGAGCGAAGTGGGAGGAGAATCAAATGATTAGATAAAACGCGTGCAATGAACACGTGCCTTCATCTACTTAGTTAATTCCCAATCTATTCGTTTGAACGTTTTGACCTTTGTGTCCGGTTTACCGATGAGATGAGGTAAACTTTGTACTTCTTTGAGTGTGAAATTAACTAACGGATAGTAAACCGTTTAATGCGAACGGGTGGTTATGGGACTCACGTTATCAATTTTTGGATTCCTTTCTGGGAGTTTGTGACACATGTTGCCTTTGGGATAGTGTCTTCGGACTGTCTCCTTCTGGCTTGTTGCCTTTAATATCGCTTTTGGAGTTGGTCCTTTGCCTGGCTCGATAGATATTTGGGGTTGTTGGTTAACTTTAGTAATGCTTTCGGAGTGGTTTTTCTTCACCACCGCTCGAGAGATATCGGAGTGGTTTCTTCACCACCGCTCGAGAGATATCGGAGTGGTTTCTTCACCACCGCGCGAGAGATATTGGAGTGGTTTCTTCACCACCGCTCATGAGATATTTGGGTTTGTTGCAATTAGGATTTTTTGATGTTTAATTGATATGTATATTCCCTAGGTATCGCCCTTCGGTGTTGGTCTTTTTGAGCCGCAAATATATAGCGGTTACCTTGTGGAACTTGTGTTACCTTCATTGGTATTTGTTATTGCCTTTTTGGCTTGTTTTGGGATATCCATATCCTTTGTTTATTTGTGTTGCCGATGATATGAGGCTAGTCTTGTTATGATTCATCTTTTGTTAGATAATTGTGTTATCTCTTTTAGAGATATTTGTTATACTTTGTGACCTTGTAGGTTATTGTTGTTCAGTTTATCTAACTGATTTGTTTAGCTAGACTGACCCATGTATTTTATACTCGGGTCAGACCGAGATGTTTCAGGTTAGGTGCTTTTGGACTTAGCCTATTTTGCTTCCGCATGGACTATTCAGCTTGTTCCTTTTTGTTATAGCTTTATGTAGTCCTATTTTGTTGTAACTCTGATATGTATTCATCTGGAATCGTTTGTATATAGTGGTTTGCCATACCACTTGACATGTATTATTTTGTATACTCTGTTATGTATTAGTATATGTGTAGATGATGATCTACTGTTCTGTGATGTATATTGCATTTGATTTGTTATATTCTGTTCTGATAGATCCTCTCACCACCTATGGTTTTGTTTTAAGTATTCATTGGATATGTCGACCTGCTTGGTATGACTATTGTCGATGTATTCAATAGATAGTTAGAGCAAGGCTATAGATGGTTGCTCCCAACCAGCCTTACTCTCCGTGTTAGTTGACGGCATTACCCTGTAGTGTCCTTGGCTAGCGTGGGTATAGAGGTGGGGCGTCACAGCTTGGTATCAGAGCCAGGTTCAGAACAAAATATGATAAACGTAGAAGAGAAACACATATTCCGGTACATCAAAGTGTATATGTGATAGAAACCCTTGAACCATCGTGCCTCTATATTTCTTTTGTGCCTTGGTGGTAGATAGAATGTGGGAATACGTCTAGGAATGCATTTAAATTCCGTAGTATTCCATATTGAATCATCTACCTTGGAATAATCTTGTTCTTATCTTAACTTTCAGCGTATGGCTGGAAGAGGCAGGGGACGACGTTCGGATGCTGGGCAATCCATTGGCTCACATCCGGATGACGTTTATATGTCTGCCGATCAGTTTATGGAGTTGTTTAGGAGCATTCAGCCTCCAGCTCCTACTCGTGTATCTCCACCTTGCAAGTCTACCTTTGTACGCCTGTGCAGTGATTTTTCTCATCTTGGGGAAAGCCGTTTAAAGGCTCCGAGTCTGTTCTTGAAGTCCAAGCTTGGCTTTGCACATGCGAGCGTATTTTCTCTCGCATGGATCTTTCTGATCATGAAGGGTTCTTGTAACTTCTAGCTTATTACAAGAGGGTGCTCTTGATTGTTATGAGCTTCTTATAGCCGAAATTGATGAGTCTACTCTTTCTTGGACTCAGTTTCGGGGACGATTCGAACTCAAGTTCGTTCCTGAATCTGAAAAAGTTTTATTGACCCGTCGCTTCCTTGAGTTGAAGCAAGGGAAGTCTTCTGTTTCTGAGTATGTTGCATCATTCGAGGCTTTATCTAAGTATGGTCTTGAATTCATTAGCACTACTTATAAGAAGAATTTGAAGTTTGTTTCTTGTCTTAAGAAATATCTTAAGAATTCTTTATTGCTCTAGCTTAAGCTTTCTTTTGAGGAGTTGGTAGATTCTGCACTTCATCTTGAAACCGTCGAGAAGGAGTGTGATAGTGGTGATGATGTTGAGGTTCGCAAGAACGCCAACAAAAAGCAATCTCCATTGGATGAGCGGGAATTTTTCCCTTCCAAGAAGAAAAAGCCCGTTGAATCTGATTCTCAGTCTCAGCCTGCTGGAACGCATTCCATTCGGAAGTGTTTCAATTGTGGTTCTCCTAATCATATGATTCGAGCTTGTCCTAAGCCTCTCTTCTGCCGCTATTGCAAGAAGGAAGGCCATCGTAGTTCCACTTGTCCCATTGCTTTGAATAATTCTCCATCTGGAAAGTTAAATGTAACAGATGCTTCTGGAGGTTCTTCTCAGGGATAAGGTATGTCTCCATCTATTTTGGTAGGTTTCTAATTTTCTTTGTGATTCGATTTCCAATTTGATGCCATCATTTTATTTCTTTAAGCCCTCATGATGAGGAAAGTGTTGTTTCTCTCATTCTTGTAGTTTGAGAATTTTCTGGTATTTTTAGTCTTGTCTTAGGATTATCACCTAAGCAATCCTTTGAGTGGTATTAAGGTCTTTTCATCTCGACCTTGCCACCGGTTTTGATTTGGCCACGAGTTACGGAAGTTAGCACTCCACTTACCGCATTCCGCACTCGTTGTGATTCTCATGAATGATTTATTATGTCATTCAGTTTGTCTAGCTCATTTCATCCATTTTATGAATCGAGTATTTTGTGAATATCTTGATGATTCCATTTTAGTATTTATTGGTTTTGGATGGAAATTAGCAATTTAAAATTTTTGCAAATCTTTTTCATAAGATTTATTTACAAGTATAAATGGGATTCTTGTTCTTAAAACAAACAAAGAGAATTTTTAAAAGTTTTTAGAAATATGTTTATCATATAGAAGATTGTTTTGTGATTGTATTGCCCATTAAGTCCTTTAAGAATTCTGGTCGATGCGCTTGATCAACGTTATCGATAGGAATCTCCTAAACGCTTTGATGAGACAATCAGACACAGTGAATTGATTTGAAATAAGAAAATTTTTCTAGAAAAATAATTACATAAAGATAATTGTGATTTTGAAAGTTTTAGCTTTTCGGGAAAGTTGATTATTTAAAAGAACTCTTTTCCAATACTATCATTCTTTTTATTCCCGAAAAGGGGATCGTGTTGCCAATGCATTTAGTTGTAAGCAACAAGTGATTGTTTCTTTGTTGATGTCCGAATGGAATGATCTTTTTACCAAGTTCATTGGACGTTTCGTTGTACTTCATTTTGTTGAGATTTGGTTCATTTGACGTAATTTTGCACCACGTCGGTGTTCCGAATTATTTTTAGCTTAGGAATCCATAGAATTCTCTGAGCAAACAAGTTAGGGCTTATCCTTTCGTGCACTTTATGGTGAACTTCTTATTCTGTTATTCTTATGTGTTGATATGTTTTTGGGTTGTTACTCTTTATTTTCTTCTTAAGAATTGCGAGGACGCAATTTCTTTAAGGAGGGGAGTCTGTAACAACCCGCATATTTATCGGTAGTATATTTAAATATGTTATTTAAATATAACGTCGTTTGTCGGATTATAGTCCATAAAGCTACTTTCTGCAAATGGACGAATTGGGACTCAAGACCACCTCCATTGAGTCCAAAATGGCATTTGCGATCATTTTAAGTATAAACTTTGATATGTTTGGAGTAAGTTGAATTTTTCTACTTTTTCTAGTTGGGTTTTGGGTTTGGGTTTAGCCCACTAGCTAACTTAATACCCTAACTCAGCCCTCTCCTCTCCATTCACTCATTCCCACTCCTCAAACTCAAGCTCCAACTGAAAATGGTGGAAAGGAAAGGGAATTAGAAACTCCAAGCCCTAGTTCCTCTTACCAGCTCAAATTCTTGCTCCAAAATCAAAGAGAAGCTATTGCTAAGCCTCCTCTTCATCTTCCCCAACTCTTTCTCCTTCAATTTCAGAAAGTTTCCTAAACCTAACTTAGGAAATACTTGTCTTGATCTTAGATTGAAGCTAGTAGAGTTGAAGTGGAGAGTGGTTGATCTTTTCCTTGCAATTGAGCTTGTTCTTCTTCTTCTTCTTCTTCTTCTTCTTCTTCTTCTTCTTCTTCTTCTTCTTCTTCTTTGTTTTAGGGTTAAAGGTGAGATTTTTATCTCACATCTTTGTCTATAATTATCTTTGATTGCTGGGTATGAATTCCTAACACTTTTTCATGTGCATTTGCTCTTGATTTGGATTGAATTGGTGAATATCCAATTTTTAGTGTTTTGGGTTCAAATCTTTAAAATCCTAACTTTGATGTTTGAACATGTTTTTGGTGATGCATCGAGGAGCATATAGTGCCGGATAGTCGATTGGCTTAAACCCTTGGCGCCGTTGCTCGAACGATTGCAATTTGGTCGAGATTGGCCTTCGTTTTGATAGGCTGGGAAGTGTTGGAAATAGGGTTCGGCCGACCGAACTCAGTAGGCTGGTCGACTGACCTGCTACTAGAGCACTTCTCTGTTTTTGGGCCGGTCGACCGAGCTCAGAGTCCGGTCAACCGACCTGCTCATGTTCCCTCGTTTTGCCTAGTTTGCCTATTTGTTTGTGATTCCAACTTTTATCGATCTACGTCAATTCCAATTAGTTTTTTATGCATATTTGACCTTGATGATTCCTTTTTGACTTCATCCATGGGTTTTTATAAAATAATCTTCTAAATTGCATTAAAAGCTCGTTTCTCCAATTTATAAGTTCTATTTAAAACACACACGGTTTCGCACTCCGAGCGAAGTGGGAGGAGAATCAAATGATTAGATAAAACGCATGCAATGAACACGTGCCTTCAGCTTCTCAGTTAATTCCCAATCTATTCATTTTAACCTTTGTGTCTGGTTTACCGATGAGATGAGGTAAACTTTGTACTACTTTGAGTGTGAAATTAACTAACGGATAGTAAACCGTTTAGTGCGAATGGGTGGTTATGGGACTCACGTTACCACTTTTCGGATTCCTTTCTGGGAGTTTGTGACACATGTTGCCTTTGGGATAGTGTCTTCAGACTGTCTCCTTCTGGCTTGTTGCCTTTAATATCGCTTTTGGAGTTGGTCCTTTGCCCCGGCTCGAGAGATATTTGGGGGTTGTTGGTTACCTTTAGTATTGCTTTCGGAGTGGTTTTTCTTCACCATCGCTCGAGAGATATCGGAGTGATTTCTTCACCACCGCTCGAGAGATATCGGAGTGGTTTCTTCACCACCACTCGAGAGATATTGGAGTGGTTTTTCACCACCGCTCATGAGATATTTGGGTTTGTTGCAATTAGGATTTTCTGATGTTTCATTGATATGTATATTCCCTAGGTATCGCCCTTCGGTGTTGGTCTTTTTGAGCCGCAGATATATAGCGGTTACCTTGTAGAACTTGTGTTACCTTCATTGGTATTTGTTATTGCCTTTTTTGGCTTGTTTTGGGATATCCATATCCTTTGTTTATTTGTGTTGCCGATGATATGAGGCTTGTCTTGTTATGATTCATCTTTTGTTTGATAATTGTGTTATCTCTTTTAGAGATATTTGTTATACTTTGTGACCTTGCAGGTTATTGTTGTTCAATTTATCTAACTGATTTGTTTAGCTAGACTGACCCGTGTATTTTATACTTGGGTCAGACCGAGATGTTTCAGGTTAGGTGCTTTTGGACTTAGCCTATTTTGCTTCCGCATGGACTATTCAGCTTGCTCATTTTTGTTATAGCTTTGTGTAGTCCTATTTTGTTGTAACTCTGATATGTATTCATCTGGAATCGTTTGTATATAGTGGTTTGCCATACCACTTGACATGTATTATTTTGTATACTCTGTTATGTATCAGTATATGTGTAGATGATGATCTACTGTTCTGTGATGTATATTGCATTCGGGTTGTTATATTCTGTTCTGATAGATCCTCTCACCACCTATGGTTTTGTTTTAAGTATTCATTGGATATGTCGACCTGCTTGGTATGACTATTGTCGATGTATTCAATAGATAGTTAGAGCAAGGCTATAGATGGTCGCTGTAACAACCCTGGTTGGAGAGTACCGTAAATATTAAATTATAATGAAGATTATAATTTAATATTGGAATTAATTGAATTTATTGGAAGAAAATGATGAATTATATTGTTTATTTGGAATAAACAATATAATATGAATAAATTTTGGGAGAACAATATAAAATAAGGTTTATTTCAAATTAAATGATTGAAGCAAATTTAAGATGAAGGAAAGATGAAGTAAACAACTTAATTGTGATCTTTGAGTTGGAAATTATCATTGATGGAATTTAGTAGGAGCATTAAAGGAATATTGGCAATTTATTCCAATATTCTCCTTTTATTGTAAAATAAAAGGGAAAATAAAAGTAGAAAGATTTCATTGTATTAATAGTAATAAACATATGTGTGAGATAAACTTGTTCCTTTATTTCATGAATTTTGAATATAGAGATGCAACTATATTCAATTAACATGTACGATTTGGCGATAATGTAATTTATTGTCAAATTGCATCTTTTCTTTGTTAAATACAAAGAAAATTGTTAAATAATTGTTTAATCATCATATGCATAATGAATTTGAATTTTTGGGCTAATGAAGTGTAACAAAATAAATTAATCACTCCATTTCGATGGTTGGAGTGGTTTGGAATAATTAATGGAATTTGGTTTGGGTTGGGGAAATCATATTGGTAATTTTAAAACCAATAATACATTTTATTGTAAAATAAAATGTGGGGAATAAGAAGAAAAAAAAATAATCTTCTTTGAGTATGAAAAAATGATGGACATGAGTAAAATAAAGTTTCTACTTTATTTCATGAATTTGAATGTAGTTAATTGACTACATTTGATTAAATTGATAATTTGTACAATATTGTGCTTGTTTGCCAATATTGTCATTTTATTAATTAAATATATATATAAGAATGAGTTAATAAAATAATTAATCATGATAACTATGATTAAAAATGTGATAAATAATTTAATAATGTCTAAACCTATATTTGTTTTGTTTTGGGTACATAATATCTTTTTATTTAACCAATTGCATTAAATTTGCAATTTATTTTGCAATTATGGGAAAATTGGATAAATTGAGTAATAAATGGAAATTTAATAACAAATTTTTTAAAACTTATGTTTTGATAATTTTATTAAAAACTAGATGACATAACGAATCCAACGCATCCAAAATCATTAAAAACGGATTAAAAATGTAGAAGTTATGAAGATTTAAGCATTGTATAAGTGTAAATAAACTTAAACAAATTTTTGCCTAAGTAAAATTAATATGGGTCATTGGGTTAAGCCCAAACCCAATATCCACTAGAGAAACTTCTAGAGCCAGGAAAGAAGTACATACACTTCTTCCTCCTTCAGCTCATTTGAGAAAAGAAACCCTAGAAGCTCAAAAATTAGAAACAATGGCCGCCATCTCAAACCCTAGACATAATTAATAAAATTCTTTGCTAAATCAATAGAAATTTGGATCTAATTCAACAAGAAGGTAATCTCCATCCTTCTCTATCTTGAATTTGAGGAGAAATCCATATTTGTTTATTGTAATTCTTGTTTTGTAATTTATCTTCTCTTGCATGCCTATTTTCAACAATCATAGGTCCGGCAAAGGCAAATTCGAGTTGAAAGCTTCCATCTTCAAGCCTAAATCATCATCTTTTTACTGCTAATAGGTAAGCTAAGGCTTATAGCAACTGTAAATGAATAAATTTCAGCAGCAAATAATCTTTTGCTTGAAATATTTGGTTAAATATGTTGAATTTTACCTCTGTTCTATATTGATTGGTGCTGAAAATGCCCTGTCTTGTTTTACTCATATCTGGCTCGTCCGGTATCGGATTGACGCCAATCTTTTTTCAGATTGTAGAGGACTGATTAGGGTTTGTTTATTTTAAATTTCATTGGGTTCTGAGTCCGTTTGGACCTTCTTAGTTGCTGTCAAAAATGAAAATCCGAGAGGGACTAAGCCCAGAATATTCTAGTGGCCGGTTAGTGTTTTCACCGTAACTTTTGTGTTTCTTATCGGAATTTTGATTTCTTGGATGTTCTGAAATCCTTGTGAAATATCTCACAACTTTCATGTTTTCGGTTTTGACTGATTTTGAAGTCTACATAGTGGAAAATTGGCATTTTCATCGCTGGCCTGTGTTGACAGGCAGCGCAAATAATTTCTTTCTTAGTAGTATTTTGATCATAACTTCTTCGTTACTCATCGGAATATCAAAATTTATGAAGTTTTGGAAACCTGAGGCTGTTGGCTACAATTTTTGTATTTTTTATTTTGTAGAATTTCAAAGTTTGCATGGTGGAAAATTGATGTTTTCAATGTTGGCCTGTTATGAACTGCCCCAACATTGATGTACTTGTTCGACTTTGATGATTTCATTTGCATGCTTTTGCAAGAATTTTACTACGAAATTTGATGCTAACATTTGATTCTTTTTTCCAGCAATGGACTAGTAAATTTAGAATGTGACTTGAATTCAAATTGGTTTTAAATACGATTTAAATTTTGAATATCGGTTTTTACCGATTAAATTGCAAATTGATGTTTTTCTGAGTTTTAAAAATCCGAATAAATTGCATAAAATCTTCTAAAATCATGGGTTGAGCAATAAATGTTTTTATACATTTTGAAAGTTTTTTAAACAATTATTCTTTATTTTCTAGGCTTTCAAAAATCATTAAAATTCTTTAAATGATGGGTTTTCACTCATAATCCTTTAGATAAATTTCTATAAATTGGTTTAAAATCCCGTTTTCTCTAGTAAAATATATTATAATTAATTTTATTTACTTTAATTACTTTTATGCTTTTTCGGACATATAAGGAAACAAATTAAAAGATTTAGTAAATCCGTGAGGTATGGGACTTGAGTATTTACTTTTTCGGTTAAATTCGGACTTGTACTATCGAAACGACATTGAGAAATCTTTTTGATTTACTCCTTGGGATTTACCACTTTGTGGTCTGGGATAGAGTGTTATATTAGTCTTTTAGACTAATAACTTTAGTCTAATATTTCGTATTCGGAAGCATATACGACATGAGACTATCTTGGGAAAAACACTATTGCCGATGATATGAGGCAATTGTTTTATATGAGATTTTCTGAGATTTATAATTTTATGGAATTTTCCACTTGTCAATGAGATAAGACAGGTTAGATATTATATGCCTTACGCCAATGACATGAGGCAATTCTTTGAGATTTTGATGCATTTGTTAGTGTGGCATCGACTAGCGGCTAGAAAACCGCTGAGTGAGGACGTACGGTATGGGACGTACGTAACCACTTTTCGGGTTACTATCCGAGAGTTTCTGACACATTCTGGGAATTACTAGTGCTATGACCTTTGGGTCATCTGAGAATCTGGGAATCTGAGAATCTGGGAAATTAAGAATCTGGGAAAGTGTGACTTCGGTCGCCTTAGAGATTCATGTGGGTACCTAACTATATTACTAGCACTAGTCTGAGAACTTTAGCACGTGCAACATGCTTTAGCATGTAATTATTGGCCAATCTGAGATTTATTTTATGAGTTAAGAAAATTTTGATTTCACCATATTTTGATGTGTTTACTTAGCCTTATAGAGATGAATAAGGCGAAATATGAGTTTTTGAGGATTTTGGTGATTTCAATTTTATGGTTTTATACTTGGGTTTCATTTACTACTTTGAGAAGTTTATTTATTCATGTATCATATTTGGATGTTTTCTTTATATGCATGAATCCACTAGTATTAACCCAAGTAAGTGTAGAATTATACCATCTTAGAGATAGACAGTTCTTGATATCGACCTTAGTCATTCTTATCAATTATTGGTCCCTTGATGTATGTTTCCCCTTATACCTTATCGTATTTCCTCTCTAACGATAAGATTCAGTTGCCTGACCCGTGTGTTTTCACTCGGGTCAGACCGAGTTGTTTCAGGTATAATCTATTGGGCTTAGCTTGAAGTTGATGTTGGATATCAGCTCTTCTTTCTCTTGAGTAGTTTATTTCTTCTGCATACTCTGATGTTTTTACATTTGATTCGATGTATACGGTGTGGTCGTATACCACCTTTATTGTATTCATATTGTATTGTACTGAACGTGTATCAGTGTATATGTATATATATATATATGATGTTGGTTACTGTTCTGTGATGTGATTTACATTCAGTTATTGTATTTTGTTCTGATAGATCCGTTTGCCACCTATAGTTTTGGATTAAGCATTTACTGGGTATGTCGATCCACTTGAGTTGAAAAATTATAATGCATTTATCGACGTATTCAATGGATGTTTAAGACAAAATTATAGATGGTCGCCCTTAACCAGCCCTATTCTCCGCTTTAGTAGACAGAATTACTCATTAATTCTCTTTACTAAGGTGGGTCTCGGGGTGGGGCGTTACAGTCGCTCCCAACCAGCCTTATTCTCCGTGTTAGTTGACGACATTACCCTGTAGTTTCCTTGGCTAGCGTGGGTATAGAGGTGGGGCGTCACAAAACCCAAACACATAAATGTTTATAGTTCCACTTGAAAAATCCATATACAATATGTAAGATTATATATACAACTACTTACTGACAAAACTAACTATATATATAAACTAACTATAACCTATATGCAGACGCTAGGGGAAAATGTAATATGTACAACTTACAAAACAAATCATGCAAACCCATATTTATATCACATGAACTTACACATATATACTAATATGAACTTGTACCTATACATAATACTTTTATACTAAAGTACTGTACCGGTGACGGTTGTGAAAACATTGAGTTAATCGAGAGACATTTGAATATGAAGACGTAATACCTGTTATGTAAATATATTGTCAAGATTATAAAATATACAAAATAATATTCTTACTGCGCAAAGCCATTGTTAACACAATGAAATTGTTGTTTCATATGTCCTACTTTTCACTTTTGGGCTAAAATAACAAATACCTATGAATGTCCATTTTTTTTCTTCACTTCATAGTGCGACTAGTAATGTTGAGTGTACCAAATATGTTTATTATTGATTGGTGATCATCCACTCAGTTAACAATTTACAAATATGTTCATTCATTATGAAAGTACGACCACTCTTGAGTATTGACTCAACACTGCAGGCATAAAGGTGATATTGAAATAACACATATTCTCGGTATATTTTTTGTAGAGAATTGGTAAATGGAAAGTATGCAGTGAACAAAATAAAATGTCTGCTGTATTATGTGCTCCGTGTTCCATTTGTAAAGAAATTAGAAAAATAAAATAAAATTAAAAAAATAAAATGGATTGCTCTCTGTTTCATATTTTTCATGCGAAAAATGAAATTGTATATGCTAACTTTATATATATATATATATATATATATATATGACATATACAATATAAATAGATTTTCGTAAGATTAAAACTATAACAAAAACTGTAAAACATATATAAACCAACCTATATCTATACTACTTTTCCAATACATACAAAATAAATATATCTAAGTTTACCCATATAAGGTGGCACCGAAAAACGAACGGAAGCTGGGTGACGTAAGGCAAGGAGTATGCTTCGGCCACGGGAAGAAATGGTGGTGGCGAACGGCATCGGGGAGGCACGCTAGCGACGGGTTGTGTGTGAATGTTATGCACTAGTCGGTTTTGGGAAGTGGCGACGAGGCAGGGGACAGGGTGGTGCGACGAGGCAGGATGGAAGGCGGTAGCTCCGGAAGGTGGACAGTGATGGGGTGCTGGGCTGTAACCGGGAGGCAAGACGAGCTGCTTCGGATCCGAGGTGGAGAGGGGATGAAGGCCATCACATGGTGAGGAGGAGTCACGGGCCGAGGGAAGGCCGGCTACATGGTAGATGGAGGCGGTGGCATGACGTGGGTGTTTGGCTATTTGGCATCAGGGGTGGGCCGAAGTTTGATTACATGCAGGCATGATTAGTGATGAAGACGTGGGCTTCACAGGGAGGAAGAAAATAAATAGGAGGAGAGAGTAGGGGAATCGGAATAGGAATGAACAGGAAACATATAAAAATTTATGTATATAACTTTATTAAATTAATGAGAATACGAAGAGTGTGAAATAGATTGTACAGGAAAATAATGCAAATAGTGGACGAAGTAATAAAGGCACATACATATCAACCCTTCCCAATAATATATACAACGTGATTTTTGAAACGATGGCAACGGATAAATTTAGTAATTGATGAAATGAATATAAAATAAAAGCTAGAGGCTGCAGTTTGAAATTCGAATGGACACAAAAAAGGCTCGAACGTACCATGTGGTGAACTGTTTTACAGATTCCGTTGTCCGTCGGATGTCGAAACAAACAAATAAATATACCGTGAAGATCAGCACGACGAGACGATCAAAAAGGTATACAGATATCGGTGGTACGATCGAATTATAAAAATTCAAATTTTCTACTATCAGAAAATGAAAGAAAAATGCAGAAAAATAATGTAACGACCCGTATTTTACGTGTCGATAAATCGTAGAATTTGCAGGTCGATAGTGTTGTTTGTGTGGCCTCTAGCTTGAGTCGTTTAGGAGTTGACCCGAGTGCAAGTGATGAGTCGTGACCGACTCATAGATAAGTCGTAGACGACTTAAGGGGATGGACCGAGTTAAGGGATAGAACGGCATAGTAGTTGCCGACTTAAGAAGAGAGGCGAAATAGGGGTCAAGTGATGAGTCGTGGCCGACTCATAGAGGGCCGACTCATAGGCATTGCCGAGTTAAGGGTTGAGTCGTGACCGACTCATAGGATAGGTCGTGTACAAGTTACGACTCATAGGATGGAAGGCTTGGGAGTTAGGTCGTTTGGAGGATAGGTCGTAAGTAGGGGTGAGCGACCTAAGGAGCTAACGGGTTAGGGTGTTAATGTGTTGAGAGTTAGGTCGGTTGAGCGACCTAGGATAGAGGAACGACCTAAGAAAGTGACCGACCTAGTGGTGAGCGACCTAATAGTTGTAGCGACCTAAGGATTTAGTAGTTAGGTCGTGGACCGACCTAAGTTAGGTCGTATGTGTGTTAAGTCGGCATCGTTGTTGAGTCGTCGTACGACTTAGGACTTGGAGTGTTAGGTCGGTTACCTAATGAGTCGGCTAAGCAGAGTGTGTGTTAGGTCGGCAGGAGTTAGGTCGCGTAAGTACTGTAGAGACCTAGGTCGCAAGGGATGATAAGTCGGCAGAGTTTTTAGGTCGGTAGGATACTGTGTTTTAGGTCGTGTCTGGGTTGAGTCGTGTAGCAGTTGGGTCGGTAGTGTGTTGAGTCGTAAGTCGGCCTTGGCTGTATGTTGTGTTGGTTAGGTCGTAGGTCGTAGGGGCTGATGAGTCGGCAACGACTCATAAGTAGGTCGGGGACGACCTAAGGGGCGACGACCTAAGGGGTTTTCAGCCTATAAATAGAGGGGTTTGGCTCACTTTTTGGCACCGGTTTTTGAAGCGACGAAGTGCTGCCATTTTGAGAGCTCGACTACAACATTTCTTCATCTTCTTTTCTCTATTCCAATCTAGTTCTAACATCCATCCAAGATCGAAGATTTAGATTGAAGATCAAGAGCCAAAGTTGAAGATTTTCATCCGAAGAAGCTAGATTTCACCGTTTCAAGTGAAATTTCTCCGGATCAAGCTCAAGTCCTTGCTGTCCAGATCTGAAGTTGATTGATTTTAGGTTGTTTTGGTGATTTGGTGAGTGGTAGTTATCTCTCACGCGGATCCAAAGGAGTATATTGGATTGGTGGCATGTTTGGGTGTTAAAGTTAGAGATTTCATGCATTTTTCTTAGATCGAAGTCTAGATCCATGGTTTTTGAAGATGTTTACTTATGCAAGTTTGTTTAATAAGCATTAGAGACAAAACCCATGTTTTATAATTGATAGATCTATGCTAAAAACCATGATTTCACATATGTTGGACTTTTGCTCGTTTATTTACGAAATTCCCATTATAGTTGATATTGCTTAAATTGCTTAATAGATCTTGTTTGAATGATTGATTATTTGAATGTATGATTGATTTGATTGTTTCCAAGTTAGCTAGTAGTTGATTTGGAACAAGATGATGAAAGAGGATTCAAAAGCTATGGAAGAAGGCTCTTGAATGGTGAAAGCTGCTTAAGGCATATGTAGCGGATGTTGAAGCTCATATGTATAGATTGGATGATGTTGAGATGGGACTTTGCCATGATTTGATGAGGCAAGCCATGTTGTTGAGTTGAGACTTTGCTTTGATGCGATGAAGCGAAGTATGATGTGAGTCTTGGCTTAATCCAAGCAGGGATCATTCCAAGCATGTTGATAACTTGAAGAGTAGTTCAAGTTGGTTGATAATGGATTGTTCAAGAGGTAGCTTGAGCTTGTATGAGGATAGTCGTCAAGAAGGATGGCTAGGAGGCTTGGATCTCGTCGTTGTTGAAGGTTCTAGCATGCTCAAAAGCAAGAGTACATGGGGCGCCCATAACGACTACAGGTAGGTAGTCGGGACACCCAAAAGACTACAGGTAGGTAGTTGAGTACTCTGGGCAAAGTAGATAAGTCCTAGGCACAAGGCAGTGTGCGGAGTTATGGTTAGAACCGGGGTTACCATTAGCCCTTGACAGATGGTCATTCAACTAACGGTGAAATCGAGGCAAGGATAACAGTGATAGCCAGAGTCATGGATGTTTGGTTGTATTATCATTCGGCTTCAAGAGCGGTGTTTTCTGGGTGCTTATCTGATCTTGGTTTAGGCCTTGGGGGTTTGTATTTGGAAAACATCGTCCTTGACTCGAGTGGTATTCGCTTTACCTTAATTGTCTATGTTGTTATGCTTGCTTCTCCTTAGTGTATGTCTGGGGCTATCACTGTAGAAAGAGGTGGAGTGGGATGGTTTGGTTCCTATTCCTTTTATCCTTTATGCTCTTTTGGTATGCTTGATAGTTGATTTACTGCTCACTAAGACTTTGTCTGACTCAAGGTTTTATGTCTCCTCTTATTACCTTGGGCTGTTCATCCATGTTGGGATGGGCAGACTAGGTAGCAGGTGACAGGTGCTGTGCTAGGAGTTCTACGATGAAGATGACGAAGACGAGCAGGAGGCTTTGCATATTAGTTTTCCTACTATATGTACTGGGTATCCGCTGCTGTATTTGGTTGAGTGATTTGTAGTGAGGCTTTCATGTATGGATTTGAGTAGATGATTGTATAAAACTACTGTGATGCTTATATGATGATGTTCTGTTCTATGGAGCTTCACTATATTATATTTCTCTATTGTATTTTATCCATGCGCTGTGAGTTATGCGATAGAGATTCTTCTGTTTTGTTTTACCCTGACTATCGTCCATGGCTGCCTGGCACACCTTTTAGCGCATTGTTTCCTTGATTTGGTGCGGGAGTCATGGGCGGTCGTCACATTTGGTATCAGAGCTTTGGTTAATCGATTTTAGCCAACGCTCGCTGATGTAACTACGTAAGAGAGACGTAATTGTAATTTGATGGATGATTACTATATATAATAGTAGTTTAGAAGGGTTTGAACTCCTTATGCAGTTGTTTCTTAAGGTGTTCTAATCATTCTTATTTACAGATATTAAGGATGAGTCGAAGTGAGAGACAAGCTGCGAGGGGTAGCCGTGATGCTAGGGAAGCTGTTGATTATGCTCCTATGTTTGAGGCCATGATGACTTCAATCATGAGGAGAATACCAGCTTCAGGATCATCTGTAGATGTGGGAGTTCAAGTCCAAGCTCCGAGACCGGTGGATTTTGCCAAGCTTTGCAAGGATTATACTGCTCTTGGAGGGAAAGTTTTCTTGGGGACGGAGTCGACTATTGAGGTGCAGAGATGGATTGATGCTTGCAAAAGAATCTTTGGTGACTTAGGGATTGAGGATGCAACTAAGAGGAAGCTTGCATCGAGACAGCTTCAGGGAAGAGCTGCTGATTGGTGGAATTCTATCACCATCGATACTCCAGAAGAAGAGATTACTTGGGAGCAATTCCAAGTCAGATTTGAAGCTAAGTTTATCTCTACGGCTCAGAAATCTGTCTTGTTTAAGAGGTTTGTAGAGCTCAAGCAGGGTGGGAGGCCTGTTCTTGAGTATATTTCTGAGTTTGAAGCTTTGTCCAAGTATGCCAGATCGTATATTGATTCTCCCTACCAGAAGAATGAAAAGTTTGTGACTGGTCTGGATGCTTATCTTGGGAGGCAGTTAGTGGATCATCTGGACGATCCATTTGAGAAGCTTGTGGAAAAAGCTCTTAGGCATGAGAGTTTGTTTCCTAGGGAAAGTTCTGTCGTTTCTGTAACCAGGGAAGGATCTAAACCACAGCAGAGTGGCAATAAGAAGAGGAAACAACAGCAACAGAGGGGTAGGGATGGCCAGAAGAAGCCGAAGAGTGAAGTGACTTGCTATAACTGCCAGCAGAAGGGCCATCTTTACAAAGATTGTAAGAATCCCAAAGTGCCGGGAAAGTGTTATAACTGTGATAAGCTGGGACATATCAAGAAGGATTGCCCAGAGCCGAGGAAAGATAGGCAGATTGTGCAAGCCTATGCTTTGGGAGTTGTGCCGTCGTCTTCAAAAGCTCCGACTGCTGAAGAAAAGGGGAAGAGTGTGGTGGTTCAAGGTACTCTTTCTATCTGTGGTGTTCCAGTTAGAGTGTTGTTTGATACTGGAGCGTCGCATTCTTTTGTTTGTGATGATTTGGTAGGCCGGTTAGGTTTGAAACCGGATATTGTTGATAGGCCATTGGTTGTGACTAATCCGGTCGGGGGTTCGTCATGTTTGTGTATGATATGCCGTGGTCTAGTTGTGTCGAGTCATGATTGCTCGTTTGTTTGTGATTGCTTTGTTCTGAACTTTGCGGGGTTCGGAATTATTTTGGGTATGGACTGGCTTAGGAAGTATGCGGCAAGGATTGATTGTGAGAGATTGGAGGTGACAGTCGGGAATGTGGAGGGGCGAAAGGTTGTGATACGATGTAAGCATGAAGAAGGCGTCTTCATGAGCTTCATGTATTCGCTGGTTGTTCCACGGGATGGACTGTCATCGATGCCAATCGTGAATGGATTTGAGGATGTCTTTGACGAAGTCAAAGGGTTGCCGCCGCATAGGGAGATCGAGTTTCGTATCGATCTAGTTGAGGGAGCCAGACCTGTTGTGATGCCTCTTAGGCGGATGGCACCGAGGGAGCAGCAAGAGCTGAAGGTGCAAGTTGATGACCTTTTGCAGAAAGGATTCATTCGGAGAAGTGTGTCCGAATGGGGTGCGCCAGTTGTGTTCGCAACCAAAGCGGATGGATCGTTGAGGTTGTGTGTGGATTATCGTGAGCTGAATAAGGTGACTAAGAAGAACAAGTATCCATTGCCGAGAATAGATGACTTGTTTGATCAGCTTCACGAGGCTAAGGTGTTTTCTCAGATGGATTTGGCAACGGGATTTCACCAGTTGAGAGTGGCAAAGGATAGTGTGCCGAAGACTGCTTTCAGGACACCATCCGGGTTTTATGAGTGGCTGGTAATGCCGTTTGGATTGACTAACGCGCCAGCATATTTTGTGGATCTTATGAATAGAGTGTTCAGAGATCAGTTGAACAAATTTGTACTTGTGTTCGTGGATGATATTTTGGTTTACTCCAAAACTGAAGAAGAGCACAAGACGCACTTAAGGATTGTTTTGGAAATCTTGCGGAAACATCAGCTGAAGGCTAAGTTTTCGAAGTGTCACTTCTGGAAGAGTGAAGTGAGGTTCTTAGGCCATGTTATCTCTAGAAATGGAATAGCGGTTGATCCCGCTAAGGTGGCAGCAATCCAGGATTGGGTTAGACCTAAGAATGCATCTGATGTGAGGAGTTTTCTTGGATTAGCAGGATATTATCGTCGGTTTATCAAAGACTTTTCCAAGATAGCTGCACCGTTAACAGGATTGACGAAAAAGAACCAAGTGTTCAGATGGGATGCTAAGTGTGAGCAAGCTTTTGAAATCCTAAAAGAGCGACTGACGAGTGCTCCTGTTTTGACTATTCCAAGTGGGAATGATGAGATGGTGGTTTACACCGATGCATGTGGCACTGGACTTGGAGCAGTGCTAATGCAGAAAGATAAAGTTGTTGCGTATGCAAGTCGACAACTGAAGCCGCATGAGAGGAATTATCCGACTCATGATTTGGAGTTAGCGGCGATTGTGTTTGCTTTGAAGATGTGGAGACACTATCTATTGGGAGTTAGATTCGAGTTGTTTACAGATCATAAGTCGTTGAAGTATCTGTTCTCCCAAAAGGATTTGAATCTTCGACAGCAACGATGGCTAGAGTTTCTAGCATCTTATGATTTTGGTATAGCCTATACTCCGGGAAAAGGTAACGCAGTGGCTGATGCGTTAAGTCGAAGACATGCAGGATTGGGAGCCATGTTTTCGGAATGGAAGAATCTCGAGTATTTGGCTGGATTTGATTTCAGGCCCAGATGTGAATTGGAACCTGAGATGTTGGCAAACTTATCGATAAGACCTACTCTTGTGGAAAGGGTTGGCGAGAGCCAAAAGGGAGATGATAAGCTTGTCAAGATTATCTGTGATTTGGAATCTGGATTGGACCCGGAGAAGGATAAGGGATTCGAGGTCGATCGAGAGGGTTGGCTTCGAAAGCAAGGGCGACTAGTTGTTCCCGATGTAGATGGATTGAGAGATGAAGTTCTGAGGGAGAGTCATCACTCGAAGTTGACAATTCATCCAGGTGGAAATAAGATGTATCGGGATATGAAGAGAACCTACTACTGGGAAGGTATGAAGAAGGATGTTGGAAATTTTATTTCCAAGTGTATGAATTGCCAGTTGGTGAAAGCTGAGCAGAAGAAGCCCAGTGGATTGCTTCAGCCATTGGAGGTTCCTACATGGAAGTGGGAGCAAGTGTCGATGGACTTTATCGATGGTCTACCTAGGACAAGAGCAGGGAATGAAGGGATTTGGGTCATAGTAGATCGTTTGACCAAGAGTGCAAGGTTCATTCCTGTTCGATCGACTAGGACTGCATCGAAGTTGGCTGAATTATATGTGAAGTGGATAGTTCGTTTCCATGGTGTTCCGAAGAGTATAGTGAGCGATCGAGATCCATTGTTCACTAGTAGATTTTGGAAGAGCTTCCAGGAAGTTTTGGGAACTGAGTTGTGTTTGAGTACAGCTTATCACCCTCAAACAGATGGTCAGACTGAGAGAGTCAACCGAGTTTTGGAAGATCTTCTTAGAGCATGTGTTTTGGACTTCGGAGGATCATGGGAAGATCACCTTCATTTGGTGGAGTTTGCTTATAATAACAGTTATCAGTCGAGTATCGGTATGGCACCATATGAGGCATTATATGGAAGACCGTGTAACTCTCCGACATGTTGGTTGGAAACTGGAGAAAAGCTGATACTTGGGCCAGAGATGATTCGACAGACTTCAGATTGTATAGAGATCATTCGGCAACGAATGAAGGCAGCCCAAGATCGTCAGAAAAGTTATGCCGATAATCGTCGTAAGGATTTGGAATTCGACGTAGGTGATATGGTTTTTGTGAAGATTTCTCCTCTGAAGAGTGTCATTAGATTCGGGAAGAAAGGAAAGTTAACTCCGAGATTTGTTGGACCATTCCCGATTATCGAGCGTATTGGAAAGCTCGCTTATAGATTGGAGTTACCGGAAAAGATGGCGGGTGTGCACAGTGTTTTTCATGTAACTTATCTACGGAAGTATGTGCACGACCCAACTACGGTGGTTTCTGCTGATAGCTGTGAAGACTTGGAGGTTGATCCAGTTGTTTCGAGACCTCGTAAGCCGCTTCGTATTGTTGAAACCGATACGAAACAGCTTAGGAGGAAGACGATTACGTTGCTCAAGGTACAATGGAGTGATGATGTTAACGACTGTACGTGGGAGGAGGAAGAGAGGATGAAGGCAGCTCATCCCGAACTCTTCGAGGTATGGCCCTAAAGTGTCGTGACATCTCATGAATTTGTAGCTTGTTCTAAGTCTTAGAATTCTGCATGCTAGGCTAGAATTGGATGCATGGTTTGTTGATTGCTATGGATGGTAGGCATGCGGATTATCTTTGATTGCTGTTGTTTGCTTGGAATTTCGGGGGCGAAATTCCTAAGGGGGAGAGAATGTAACGACCCGTATTTTACGTGTCGATAAATCGTAGAATTTGCAGGTCGATAGTGTTGTTTGTGTGGCCTCTAGCTTGAGTCGTTTAGGAGTTGACCCGAGTGCAAGTGATGAGTCGTGACCGACTCATAGATAAGTCGTAGACGACTTAAGGGGATGGACCGAGTTAAGGGATAGAACGGCATAGTAGTTGCCGACTTAAGAAGAGAGGCGAAATAGGGGTCAAGTGATGAGTCGTGGCCGACTCATAGAGGGCCGACTCATAGGCATTGCCGAGTTAAGGGTTGAGTCGTGACCGACTCATAGGATAGGTCGTGTACAAGTTACGACTCATAGGATGGAAGGCTTGGGAGTTAGGTCGTTTGGAGGATAGGTCGTAAGTAGGGGTGAGCGACCTAAGGAGCTAACGGGTTAGGGTGTTAATGTGTTGAGAGTTAGGTCGGTTGAGCGACCTAGGATAGAGGAACGACCTAAGAAAGTGACCGACCTAGTGGTGAGCGACCTAATAGTTGTAGCGACCTAAGGATTTAGTAGTTAGGTCGTGGACCGACCTAAGTTAGGTCGTATGTGTGTTAAGTCGGCATCGTTGTTGAGTCGTCGTACGACTTAGGACTTGGAGTGTTAGGTCGGTTACCTAATGAGTCGGCTAAGCAGAGTGTGTGTTAGGTCGGCAGGAGTTAGGTCGCGTAAGTACTGTAGAGACCTAGGTCGCAAGGGATGATAAGTCGGCAGAGTTTTTAGGTCGGTAGGATACTGTGTTTTAGGTCGTGTCTGGGTTGAGTCGTGTAGCAGTTGGGTCGGTAGTGTGTTGAGTCGTAAGTCGGCCTTGGCTGTATGTTGTGTTGGTTAGGTCGTAGGTCGTAGGGGCTGATGAGTCGGCAACGACTCATAAGTAGGTCGGGGACGACCTAAGGGGCGACGACCTAAGGGGTTTTCAGCCTATAAATAGAGGGGTTTGGCTCACTTTTTGGCACCGGTTTTTGAAGCGACGAAGTGCTGCCATTTTGAGAGCTCGACTACAACATTTCTTCATCTTCTTTTCTCTATTCCAATCTAGTTCTAACATCCATCCAAGATCGAAGATTTAGATTGAAGATCAAGAGCCAAAGTTGAAGATTTTCATCCGAAGAAGCTAGATTTCACCGTTTCAAGTGAAATTTCTCCGGATCAAGCTCAAGTCCTTGCTGTCCAGATCTGAAGTTGATTGATTTTAGGTTGTTTTGGTGATTTGGTGAGTGGTAGTTATCTCTCACGCGGATCCAAAGGAGTATATTGGATTGGTGGCATGTTTGGGTGTTAAAGTTAGAGATTTCATGCATTTTTCTTAGATCGAAGTCTAGATCCATGGTTTTTGAAGATGTTTACTTATGCAAGTTTGTTTAATAAGCATTAGAGACAAAACCCATGTTTTATAATTGATAGATCTATGCTAAAAACCATGATTTCACATATGTTGGACTTTTGCTCGTTTATTTACGAAATTCCCATTATAGTTGATATTGCTTAAATTGCTTAATAGATCTTGTTTGAATGATTGATTATTTGAATGTATGATTGATTTGATTGTTTCCAAGTTAGCTAGTAGTTGATTTGGAACAAGATGATGAAAGAGGATTCAAAAGCTATGGAAGAAGGCTCTTGAATGGTGAAAGCTGCTTAAGGCATATGTAGCGGATGTTGAAGCTCATATGTATAGATTGGATGATGTTGAGATGGGACTTTGCCATGATTTGATGAGGCAAGCCATGTTGTTGAGTTGAGACTTTGCTTTGATGCGATGAAGCGAAGTATGATGTGAGTCTTGGCTTAATCCAAGCAGGGATCATTCCAAGCATGTTGATAACTTGAAGAGTAGTTCAAGTTGGTTGATAATGGATTGTTCAAGAGGTAGCTTGAGCTTGTATGAGGATAGTCGTCAAGAAGGATGGCTAGGAGGCTTGGATCTCGTCGTTGTTGAAGGTTCTAGCATGCTCAAAAGCAAGAGTACATGGGGCGCCCATAACGACTACAGGTAGGTAGTCGGGACACCCAAAAGACTACAGGTAGGTAGTTGAGTACTCTGGGCAAAGTAGATAAGTCCTAGGCACAAGGCAGTGTGCGGAGTTATGGTTAGAACCGGGGTTACCATTAGCCCTTGACAGATGGTCATTCAACTAACGGTGAAATCGAGGCAAGGATAACAGTGATAGCCAGAGTCATGGATGTTTGGTTGTATTATCATTCGGCTTCAAGAGCGGTGTTTTCTGGGTGCTTATCTGATCTTGGTTTAGGCCTTGGGGGTTTGTATTTGGAAAACATCGTCCTTGACTCGAGTGGTATTCGCTTTACCTTAATTGTCTATGTTGTTATGCTTGCTTCTCCTTAGTGTATGTCTGGGGCTATCACTGTAGAAAGAGGTGGAGTGGGATGGTTTGGTTCCTATTCCTTTTATCCTTTATGCTCTTTTGGTATGCTTGATAGTTGATTTACTGCTCACTAAGACTTTGTCTGACTCAAGGTTTTATGTCTCCTCTTATTACCTTGGGCTGTTCATCCATGTTGGGATGGGCAGACTAGGTAGCAGGTGACAGGTGCTGTGCTAGGAGTTCTACGATGAAGATGACGAAGACGAGCAGGAGGCTTTGCATATTAGTTTTCCTACTATATGTACTGGGTATCCGCTGCTGTATTTGGTTGAGTGATTTGTAGTGAGGCTTTCATGTATGGATTTGAGTAGATGATTGTATAAAACTACTGTGATGCTTATATGATGATGTTCTGTTCTATGGAGCTTCACTATATTATATTTCTCTATTGTATTTTATCCATGCGCTGTGAGTTATGCGATAGAGATTCTTCTGTTTTGTTTTACCCTGACTATCGTCCATGGCTGCCTGGCACACCTTTTAGCGCATTGTTTCCTTGATTTGGTGCGGGAGTCATGGGCGGTCGTCACAAATAAGATCGACGGAGCTAAAGAAGTCCGAATTTGGAAAAAAGAAAAATGACGACTTGCTCAGAAGATGATTTAGAATTTTTCTATATAAAAATATTTAGGTTTCGAAAACATTTTATTTTCATTGATTTTTAACTGATTAAATTGAAATAAAATTACACGCGAAATAAACTTTCATATTTTTAGACGAAAATTACAGTTTGCTATGTTCAGTTAGACGCATTCTAAATATCAAATTTTTATTTCAAATTTTTATTGTTTAAAATTTCACAAAATTTCAGCTAATAACGTTATAAAAACCAGTTAAATTTACGGGTTGTTACAAGTATATTATTTTGCTTTATATAGTGTCATTGTAAATATGGCATTGTGATGTATATTTTTGTAATATATATTATCGTTGTGATTTTGACTCTATTTCTCTGGTATTTACTCTATATTGTGTATTAATTTATCCTTGAGACACATGATTTATTGCTTTTTACTAATACTATGTACATATAGGTGAGTTATTTATTTGATGTTTAAATACGTATCAGTTTTAGACTAAGAGAATATTCATGTGTGTACCCCATACAGCCTCATTCTTCATATTATCTTATAGCGTTACTCGGTAATACTCTTGAATAGTATAGATATAGAGGTGGGGATGTTTCATTTGGTATCAAAGTAGGTTTAGAACAATACATCATATATAGAGACAAAGTTAACCTTAGAATGACTTAGAGTCCCTGTCCCCTTGGGTATGTTGGGTAGTCATCCTATATAATAATATACTCGGATTTTTTTAGCACTAATAAAATATTTTGAATTGTTTTGTGTAGAAGTAAGATAAATACTATTCTGGAAAGATTCGATGGAAGTTTTAAAAAGTTAGTTTTAAAGTATTGGAAAATTTTGAAATAAGGATGGTGTATACATATTTGAAATGATATAGAATATAACTGAAATAGATTTATAAATTTAATAATTTTTGACAAATAGTTTTGGAGATGTTTTAAATGTGAGGTCATTTTATAGCAATTAAAATACTATGATTTGTTTAACTATAAATCTCAAACTATTGATCTGTTTTTAACGATTTTACTTTTATTAGAATGGTTGTATCATTAGAGAATAATTTTTATTTGAAGTGCAACACTAAATTTTAAGTTTAAGTAAGGTTAAAGTACAAATTTCAATGGAAGGTGCATGTTGTCCTAAAAGTGAAAAATATTCAAAAGATCTTGATTTCAGTCAACTATAACTTTTGAACGATTTTTTCGATTTCGATGATTTTGCCTATTCCATGAAGCTTAAAACATAAGCAACAACGTTTACTTAGAAAAATTCAAATTGAAACTGAATTTAACTTGGATTAATTTGAATAAAATTAAATTTAAGAAGTAAGTCTAGTAGACTAAATGGATTGGAATAAATTTTATTGAGGTGGAAAATAAATTTGTGAACAAATAAATGAATTTACAATTGCAAGTAAATAAAATTGAAACTGAATATTGAAATTCATTTCGAATTTGTAAGTAAATAGAACTGGAATTGGAATGGAATATTGGAATCAATTTGAGATGATGTTTAATATAGTGAAATTGTGTAACTTGTCCGAAGAACTAAAAGAAATAAAAAGTTTGGAAATGAAGTGAAGTAATAAATAAATTAGTAAGTTAAATAGATTTGAAATTGAGTTTGAATTGGAAATAAATATAAGAAGTATATAAAATACTTATATTGAACTTAAGAAAATAAATAGTGAAATTCTTAAGTAAAATCTAGAATTGGGAAAAATATACTAAGTAAGAATTTGAATGGAGTAAATAAAAGTGTGGGAAATGAAAATTTTGGATAGAAATCAGTATAAATGTGAATAAAAGAAAAGAGAATTGATATAGCTACTAATCAGTTAAAAATAATACGTAGGATGTACGTAGTACTTTATTCGCATAACAATTTGATCCAATTTCGAGCATAGAATTTCGAGATAATTATATCGATCCGAGTTAGGATTTTTCGCTCGATTTTCGGCGGTGAACTCTGGATATGGATTTTTGGTTAATTTTGAAAATTCTCTATCACAATTTATGGCTATGCAAGGAGAATGTTGGTTTTGATCAAGAAACCAGATCTGAGTCCGCAGTAGAAAGCTGGGTGGACGATACTAGTTTGGAAGTGAAATTGTGTGATCGAGTAAGCGATCAGATTTGATATTGCGTACGAATGATAGCGTACATCGTACGGGCTTGAATGAAATAGATATTGAAACTTTTGTAAAAGAAATGTATAAAATGGTTTTTGAATATTGTAATTGGACATTATTGGTAGTGGGATATACATGTGATTTAAAAGCAAAGGAAATTGGATTTTTGATATCAGAAGATAAATTTAGTTGCACGACAAAAAGCTATGTATTTAAATTTCTATATGAAATTTGATGATTTTATGCTCTAGCCACTTGTCCTTTTGTTTTCTTTTTGAAATCTGGGGGCCCGTGGTTGCATTTTGTAGTCGTACTGAGCTAGCCATGCAAAGGAGACGTTGGCGAAATTTTTCGAAAATTTAAGGAGTTAGATTTTTTTTGACAAATTTGGATAATTTGAAATTTAAATTTAAATTTAAATTTGAATTTACCAAAAAACAATATTGTTTGTAACTTATGGTTGAGGTTGGAAGTTAGTTAGAATGATAGTGTCTTTAATAAAAATTATTTTGAGAAATTGTTAAAAAACTATATGAATTGGGAAAATAATAAACGGGTTGTGGATCATTCTTCTTAACTAGTAATTTCGGGATGAAATTCTTTTAAGGGGGAAGAATGCGACGACCCAGAATTTTAGATATTTGAAATTGGAATATTAATTGATTTAACATTTAAAAGTTAAGTTCTAACTTGAATTTCAAATATCACTGTTGTTTGGCAATTAAAATTATTGAATTTAATAATTTGAGATTGGGTAAAATATTAAATCCTCAGTTTTTTAGCTTGTTAAAAATAATTTAAAGTCTTGCAAAATCTATATTGATAATATTGAAGATAATGGAAATGTTAAAATTTGAAATTTGAAGAGTTTTTTTCAGTTTTGAAAATTTATCATTTAAATTGATATTTAAAAATAGCCTTTCGAGGTACAATCTCGGAATTTGACGAAACTAGTCAATTGGAGCCGTAATAGTGTTTTATTATCGGATTTCAATTTTCATAGTGTTTGGGGTTGTCGTGTGCCATACGGATTGAAAACGTGCTGAAATTTAAATAGAAAATTTAAAATAAATAATTGGTCCAAAAAGCTATCTTCTCTATATGATCAAATTTGGACTCGAAACCTTTTCTATTGCGTTCGGAATAGGGGTTTAACATTATAAACGCCTAGCGGCACATCTCAATTGGAGATCGAGATTGTAAGTTGCGTTAATCAAGGCGATTTAAATTTAAATTTGAATTTAAATTTAAATAATATTATTACATTAAAATATTTTGGCAAGCCTTGTTGATACGTGTGGAAATTTATTGCACGTGTCCTTTGTAGTGAAACACGCGTTCGTTTGAAGAAAAAAATAATAAGGAAAAGAAAACGAATCTCTCGTTCAAAATCAAATTCATCGGCAAACGAAAATCATTTTCGTTCAAATCGAAACTAATGGCGATACAGCCTCTTTCCTCTTCAATACCCAAATCATAATCGAAATCAACCCACGAATTTCCTTTTCCCCTTATCTCTATTTTCAAATGAACAAAATTTAAATCGTTTGGAATCAAAGAATCGAATCCAAAATCAATGGCCGCGCTCGAAAAAAAGCAAGGAGGGGATCGCAATCAAATCGTGATTGGCAGATGGAGTTTCGAGGCGCAAACTCAGGCGAGTGCGAGGAGACGATTTCGCATGTAGGTCGCAGTCGTGGAGCACGTTGCGGCTAGGCTACAGTTTTGAGCTCGAGTCGTTGGCATCGTTGAAGTGGTGAGGTCGTGTGTCAGAGGTTGCTGACGCATTTCGAGGTTGAATTTAGAATTGCTCGACGAAAATAGCGATGTGGAGCTTCAGGTATCGAGACGCGATCGCCATGGGCACGGCGATGAAATCGCTACGGTTCGCGATGATTTTGGGGCAGCAAACTTGCTGAGTTGTTCACGATGGCGAGCAGCAGGCGCATCTTCTCGATGGCAGCAGAGGTGTTGAACTTCGAAAGGTATATTTTGCGATTTGATTAAATTTTATAGTTGATTGTTAAACTAATTTTTTTAATATCTTTCAACTATAAACTGGCTTAAGGAATTTTTTTTACAGTAAAATAAATTACAGGTTTGGTTATTTATTGAAAGGAAAGATATATGTAAATATATATACATACATATACATATATATATATAATAAATTGTATAGAACAAAGAATATATATAAGGTTTAAACAGAAATATATGTATATATAAGATTCTGGGAATAGAAATTTTATATTTTGAAAAGGTTATTTAAAATTTGATTTTGAAATCCATATAGATATTTTTAGTCCTAAAGAAAATAAATATACATATAGATATTTTTATTTACCAGTTTATTTTAAAATAATTTATTAAAGTGATTTATTTGTAAGTTAACCTATTTAATTATTCTAAGATACTAAAAGATTTTTAAAGGAATTTAGTTAAAATTAGATTACTAGTTAAAAATAATTTTTTTGGTTAATTTAATTTATCAAATAGGAAAATTAATTTGTTCGACCGATTCGAGTATTAATAAATCATATAAATTGTTTATACAAGTTTAAAAATCGTGAAAACAAGCTGGATTGGAAGTGGATCGCAAATAAAAAGCAAAGGTGAGATCTTCTCACTCACATCTGGATACAGTTATTTTAAATAGTTAAAATTTAAAATATTGGTTGATTGCTTGAATTGATGTGATATTTTATATATATATATATATATATATATATATATATATATATATATTGGAGTGATTGGTTTACCGCATTATATAGCGGATTAGGCCTATGCGCCACACAATAGCGGATGAGATGATATAACCCCATATACCGCGATACTCCACCTCGAAGTGGAATTGGTATTTTATATTGTGCTAACATCTGTGGATGCAGGGAAACAGGTTGGAGGGATCTAACTGGACTCCTTAAATTGTTTGAATTTATTTCATATGTTGTGATGTGATTTATTTATATTCTGTGAATGATTATATTGGAGACTAAAATTATTGAAGGCAATGGTTTAATCGAATATATTCTGGTATTTTAAAATACCAGAAATATATAATTGGTTTATTGGAAATAAAGTAGAAAATTTTAAATAAATTAATTTTAGAAATTGGACAAATTTAAAAGAAGGAATTTAAAAGTGTGAAGATTGATTTTTGAAATCATATTGAATAAATTTCAAGTATGGGGAAAGGATTTTAATAAATGGAATAAATGAATTTTGAGTAATATTGTTTAAAAGTTGAAGAACTTATTTAAAATTCGGATTTTAAATAATTTGCGAGAAATAATGGAATTTATTTTAAAGGGTAGTAAAAATTTTGAAATCAATTTGGAATTTTGATTTAGTGTTTGAAAGTAAACTTTTGGAAATCAATTTGGAATTTGATTTGGTGTTTGAAAGTGAACATTTGGAAATCGATTTGAAAATTGCATATCAATGGATATTTGGAAATATAAATTCATGATGGGAATTTATAAAGAAAGGGGTAATTTGTTTAAAAAAAATAAATGTTGGTTTATTTTTAAAAAGTGTGGAAAGAAAATTTATGAATTTGGGATATAAATTGAAATAAATCAAGAAGGATTTAATAATTGATTTAAATGGACTATTTTGAATGGGAAGAGTATTTTCCCGAGAAAGCCGAGTATGTTTTCGAAGTAGCTTTTAAATTATAAATTAAAAGTTCTAAAGTTGGTTATAAAGAGAATGTTTTTGAAGAAATTATTTTCTTAAATTATTTTTAAAATTTTGACGTAAATATTTATTAAGTTAATTATAGTAGTGATTATTTTAAAGATTTAATTGGTATTTGATCTAGAAAATGGTTACTTAAATAATTACACTCTATCTAATGATTTTATTTTAAAATTGTTTTGGGCTTAAGTTTTATATGAGATGAGATATTAGTACACAAATTTCATAACTAATATTTTAAACAAAGTGTTTAAAGTAGTTTTCATTTTAAGTATTCCCAAGTATATATTTTCGATAAGTGATTTAAATTATTTTAAAGTGTCCGGACTCGACAAATTTTCAATGAAAATAAACAATATTTGAAAATTTATTCCGCGAGAGGAAAGTGATTTGAAAATTGTTTTCAAAGGGTTGAAGTGTGAAAATACCTTGCGAAAATATTTTGAAATAAATAATTTGGGGAAATTATTTAAAATTTGAGGGTTGTTGTGAATGTTGTTTGATAGTTAAATAACCGACTATCAATATTGGCCTTTAAACGATATTTGAATTTCGATGCGACCGGGGGTCGGATTCCAAATGGTTATCCAAAAACCACATCGAATCTTAGTGATGAATCTTTTGTTTAAAAGAACAAAGTGGAAATTTGTTGTGACTTACTTGAAATATGAATGTAACCACTTATTTTTAAAATAAGCGCTCATTATTTCGATTAGCCGGGAGAGGACATTGAGTCATAAAACCCATTCCAAATAATGATACGACGAAATAGGATTGCATTTGAAGATGGTGTTGAAGACCGGGTATTTTCGAAAACGAAAGGATTACCTGTCCAATGCTTTGCACCGAGTTGCTCCGGTATAGAGATTTATATCACCCTTTGTGATGGGGTGTCCGGACGTGATTACGGAATATTCGGATTTGCAAGGCCTTCTTTCCTTAATTGGAGGAAGTGCCTTCGGTTCCATTCAGACCCAGGATGGACTTGTATGGATGTATGTCTGACGTTACCCATTGAGATGTAAAGCTGGTTTCCATCAAATATATTTCTGTTGGTGGCGGAGAATTTATTCTCTTAGCTTAACACCCTTTTCTGAGACGTACGAGCTCAGAGGTTAGGTAGTTGATTTTTACTAGTAATATATTCCCAATTTGGTAATGTGGCATTCTAAGTGTTAATCATTTGTTGATCGAAGCATGGTTTTTGTGAAAAGCGTAGCTTTGTGGACGAGACTTCGTCGGACCTCACATCCCGAAAATGGTCGAAATAGGAAGGATGCGGCAAGGTTATAGGGGTCGCGCCCTGAGGGTGTGTGCATTTCCTTCTGGATAAAAAGTGGTATCTGGTTTGGAGCCTATATATTTAACTTGAGTGGATAAAAAGTGGTATTCTGGTATGGAGCCCAGATAATTTACTTATGTGGTTGTAGGTTGTTGAGGCGCCTTGAAAAAGGTCGATCTAGACCGGAGGGTGGCATACTCGTGACAGTTAGTTACCTAGTAACAGTGGTAACCGGCCTTGTATTGGCAGAGATCTGGTTTGGTTCTAGGGGCGTCCCTCCAAAGGCGTACCCTTTCGAACAAGAAGTTTCTTAGCCTTGACCATTTATTGGAAATCCAGTCACCAAATACGAACCCTGTACGGTTTTAGTTGTAGAACCTACCATCTAACATGGTAGCTATAGTAGGCATACTATAATGGTACGCATGCTGGCTAAGATTTATATTATACTTTCGAAATGTTTTCCACACTATGCACTAATAATAATATCAAAAAGATTTTGCGTATCAAGCATGTTTGACTATCATAAGGAGAAATCTCCCTCAAGTGTGCGATTGCATTGTGTGTGCCGAGAGGGCTTATGGTAGTTTCATTTTCCAAAAGCATGAATAGATTTCTTTTCCTTTTCTATTCCTGGAGTCAGGTTATTAGTTGCTATGGAGCGAAGTCAGGAGGTATGCTGTGGAGATCAGAAGACCAGCAGGATGGCGAGACGTATCACTTATATTATATAGTATCTGTTGCGTATGGGTTGCTGCAAATTCAATTTCCATATGGGCAGGTTAATATAACTTCCAGTTTTGTGTTGTGTTGATGTTGTACTCTGATAATGTAAGGTATAAACCAATATAGTTCTTTTGTTGAAAGATTATTCATTTATCTATTATATATTGTTCCGCTGCGGATGTGAGATTCTGATATTATTTCTATTTTCTTCTTTTACCTTCTTCTTCTATAACCCTAACGGTTCGGTTTTCCGGCATTCGATTGTTCGGCATTTGATACAGTGGACGTATTGATGTCGATTTTCGAAAGTCAAAAAATCGGGTCGTTACATTTCGGGTATTTGCTGATACCAGAACCCGGTCTCTTCGAATCCAATACATTTTTAAGCCAAATTGTTTAAGCGAATACAATTCAATTTTTAAATTTAGAATATCATATTTACTCAGCAATTCATCATAGATAGATAATCCATATTATCACAGTTCAACTAAAACATTCATATATCATAGATCATCACAAATTACAGACTAGGAATATAAATTAATCCAAACATTCAATCCAAGTATACCATTCATAAGCAAATTAATTAGTTACAAAATTCCTAATTAATTTAACTTAATCACCAAATAAATTAAATTAATTACTTTCTAAATGCTGCTTAATTAACATTACTTAAGTACAAGCCATTTGTTATTACTTAATTAACTAACGAAATTAATTAATCAATCCCTTAATTACTTACATTAATTAATTATCCCTTAATTAGTCATAAATAAATTAACCTTAAGTTAATTACATAAATATTTTATCCCTTGATTAATAACATAAATTAATTAACCTTTAATTATTAGGTATTTAACCTTTAATTAAATCACATTAATTAATTAACTGCATTAATTAATTATCCATTAAGTAATTAATTCTTTACATTGAGTAATTATCCTTTTAATTACTTCTATTAAGTAATTATTCCTAATTACTTTCATTAAGTAATTGTCCTTAATTACTTACACTAAGTAATTATACTTTATTAATTATATTAATTAATTGTTCCTTAAGTAATTATCCATTAATTACTTACATTAAGTAATTCTTTAATCGCTTACATTAAGTAATTATTCTTAATTACTTATATCAATTAACCAACACTTTAATTAATTATCTTAATTAATTAATCCTTTAAATTAATTAATACTTTAATTAATTACATTCATTATTTATCCTTTAATTACTTTTATTAAGTAGTTATCTTTTAATCATTTTCATTAATCACATCCCTTTATTTGAAAAAAATTAGAGATTATTAACCAATATTTAATTTATCCACATCAAAACAATTTAATTTCTCAAAAATATTTGCATTTATAATCTATACATTTTGCTTTAGATCTTGGTTAATATTACTTTGGAAACTTGATTATCTACTTTAGTTTCCCAATTTTTAAAACTTAAAACATTTAAACATTAAACTTTAAAACTTCAAAACTTGATACACATTTTTTTTATAATTTAAAAACTTGGTTATGCTTTTACTTTACCTTTTAAAACCTGGTTCAAATTTTCTTTTAAACATTTAAACCCTGGTACAAATTACTTCATATTTTAAAACCTGAACATAATTCACTTTTTAAATTTTAAAAACCTGTTATGATTTAAAACCTGGGCCAATTAACAAAATTCCCAATCTCATTCCCAAGTTACTCACGTTATCACTCTGCTTCGAGGCAATAACCACACAACTTCGAGCATGCACCCGAGCAAACCATTTCTTCCTAGATTCACACATCCAACAGATACAAATGACACCAGTGTACATATACACGAGGCCAGACTGTCTCCAACCAACGTTCCGATCACCAAGCTGCCACCGACGATCCACTCAAACGACTCGACCACCCAGGACAATCCATCGCCCCTGAATTCAAAATCGAGCAAGATGACACCCTACTGGAACCAACCCAAATCGATAAAAACACCACATGCCACCATCACCAACCACCAAGAAGTTCGACACCTCGGCAGATACTTCGTCGAAGACTCACGCATCATCTCCCCCTCCGATCATCTCCGACGCGCCCACGACGTCACACGAGCACCTGAAACATCGACTACCAAACCTGGCTTCAAAGCCCTAGTTCGCCGTCGCTAGATCACTATGGCGATCAATAAAATTTTCGACTATTTTTCCAATGATCCCCACCTCTCTAGTCTCCTATAGCCTCGACCAAGACGACCATCTCCTCCCCGATCGACGGCAATTGACAAGAAACCCAAATCTGTTCATCTCGCGAAATCTCATCATTTACAAACTTATAAATCATGAAATTACTTTTAAAAATTAAAAGTTTTTGACAACGAATCAGATGATGTAATAAAACCCAAGGATTAAACATCTAATTTTTGAACATAATTTAATTTTTACTGTAATTTTCTATTTCAGTAATCCTACATGTTAAATATACTTAATGATATTTTAAAAATCAAAATTTTCTAATACAAACAATTCTCCTTTAAAGATCCTAACCTAAAACTGTTTGTAAAATGAGATCTGAATTTTTAAAACGAATTCTTGAGCCTGAAGAACATAACAGAGCCTGATACACACACACAGAGAGTCATGCATATCAATAAATAGAGCAATTAAATTATAATCCAAGTAACTACATCTGTGCAAACATATTTTCACAACATAACATATTCAATTTATCATATGCACCAGGATAAACAAATTTAAGTTTTAAAAAGAAATGTTTACTCACAGTTTAAAACAGAGAGACAGGTTTTTGATTTTGATATGGAACCTTGAATTATTAGCATGCTTGATATTTTGATTTGAATTGCAACTTGAAACTGAATCTTCGTTGATGTTTATTGAGTTGAGCTTTGCTCTTGAATCAGGTTGAAGATTTGTTTTGATTTCAAATTGAAAGTTTTCAGTTTTGAATTCTTTCCAGGTTTGGTTTTAGAGAGATGGAAAAATTTTAGGTAGTTTGAACAAAATTTTTAAGTAGCCAGGTTTCTCTAAAAACACTTGTTATATATAATTATATTTCAAAAGAATTTATTTTCCACTTGTTTTTTTGCATGATATATGAAGCTTACAAATGTTTAAACATGTTTTTATAATCTTACAAATGTCAAACCAATTGTTTTTATGTTTAAACCCTTGATTTCATTAAGTACTTATGATTAACATAATTTATGTATTATTACTTTTATATATGCAATATGCTTTAAATGTTTAATATACATTTTCTATTCATACATTTCCTTATATAGCTTTTAAAGAAAATGATTTAAAATTAGTTATACATTAATAAATAAGCATACATATATACATGTATATTTAAAGAGAAAGCATAATAAACTCTTTTGTTATATCTCATTTTAACTATCATACTTTAATTAATAAATATTTTTCTTTTGGTTTTTTTCTAGAATATATTAAATTAAACTTGAAATAGTTTTTGAAAATTATTATATTAAATTCAGAACATAACTTCCCAATTATAATATATATATATATACTACATTGTATTCCAATTATAATATATATACACTTATAATTTTCCATATTATAAGGTTTGCATATATATATATGTATATATATATTATCATAAGATTTATCATTTCCAGATATTTCTAATTCAACTTTCATTATAGTTTCAAATCCATTTATATATCTAGATATTTTAGTTATCAGAATTTTATTTGTTCAACTAGTAAAAATCAGTATCTCAATAGTAAAAACCAGTTAAATCTCCAATTATCAGATGTCTAAAAATTCCGGTTATCACATTCCTCCCCCCTTTGAATCTTTTCGTCCTCGAAAAGAAACGGAGCCAAAATTTTACTAAAATGCTAATTATCAGTTAAATTGCTCTTTGATCATTTTCAACTATAAACTCTTTATTTAAGAATTTTTAAAACACTTTAAAAATCCACATACTATTGCCAAAATAGCTTTATAAAAATACTTTTATAACTCGATGTCTCAACAAGTCCATCCGTCTTCTCACAGAAATTCGGTCATATGTTGATCAGGTGTAGAACTGAAAATCTATAAGTACTTGGTAAACTCGTTTTCAACATCTAGTAAATATTCTTGGAAAATATATTTTAGTGAAAATATAGAAAACATTTTTGGTGAGAATGATCTGGAAGTCATCACCCCCTCCATGGTCGCAATTAACCGATGATTACGTCGCCATTCCGGCAAAAACATAGAAAATGTAGGCACTCCGCGCCCCTCGATTACGCCATGGAACCCACCACAGATCGCAGCTACACCTAGGTTTTGCGTCACCATCACGGGAAAAACTCATGTAACTGTAGGCATTAGCGCCCTCCAATTTCGCTGCCAATTGAAACTTCACCACTCCTACGTAGATCGCAGACTACATCAGTCGAGTCCTAATGTAGCCCGTAAGCACTCACTGTCACATGACTTTCGCTATGTCTTCATAGATCGCAGTCTACCGATGTTATGTTACCATCACGGCAAAATCAAACGTAGACTGTTGGCTCTCACTGCCACATGACTTCCGCTATGGTCCGCAGTAGATCGCAGTGGCATCGAGTTATATTGTCATCATAGCATAGCCCAAATGTCTCTGTAGGCATCAGCACCGTCGACTTTCGTTACCCACACATAATCCTCAGGAACTTCAGTTTTTTCGGACTTCCTCCTAAGATCCAATATAGAACGCCCCTTAGGTCTCAAGGCAGAACCACCCCGTGGATCTCCTATGAAGTTCATTTCATGGGAGCGCCTTTTCCCCCAGAGCCAATCTTTAAACATTTCATACTATACACATATAGTATCTTTCAAATCATACTCTTTATTATTCACATAAAAATCTCCTTTACACAAAAACGATATCTCAAATCGGTAGTTCCAAACTTGGCTTTCCAAATCCCTAAAATTGATTTTTCTCAAAATGAAAAGCCTTTCCAAAATCCGTAGGTTCCAAAACCTTTTTCCAAAATCATTCTCATAAATCATTTATATATATAAAGATATATATAATCTTGAAAAATCTTGGATCACTTCATACTTATATAAATTCTCTTTTTATACTACGAATATTTTCAAAAGTCGTTTCTTCTGGCTATAAATTCAACAAGGGTAGTTATCATATAAAACAAATATATATATCTAACTTTACTTATGCCAAATTAACATTTAAATACGATTATTTGCCACATTACTACTTTTTATAAAATGAGTTTCAATAATAGTGATATCCAAGCTTCCTCTTTTATTCATTATATATTTTTCAAAATATACTTTCCATTCCAAAATCATTTTTACTTTTCTTTCAAAATCTCCAATTTCTATTTCATTCAAGCACATACGATGTACACATACCATTCGTATGCAATATCAAATCTGATCGTTCACTCGATTCCGAACAAGTATCGTCCACCCGACTTCCTAGTGCGGACTCAGATCTGGTTTCTTGATCAGAAACCGTCATTCTCTTTGCATAGCGATAACTATGATAGAGAATTTTCAGAATCAATCAAAAATCTATATCCAGGGTTCGCCGTCGAAAATTGAGTGAAAAATCCCAACCCGGATCGATATACTATCTCGAAATTCTATGCTCGAATCTGGATCAAATCATTATGCGAATAGAATAATATACGTATATCCTATGTATTTACCTTCATTGATATCAGCTAAATCAATTTTCTTTTACTTCATATTCATTTAGATTTCTATTCACTTATTCACAATTGCTCAAATCCTATTTGAGTTATCACTTCAATCTAAACAGTTTGCATTTGGCCAACTTGAATTTTGAAAATAGCTTGAAAAAGTTTAAAATAGTTAAATGGTTGTATAATAATAATTAGTTATAAAATAGTTGTAAAATAGTAAAGTAGTTCTAAACAGTTGTAAAGTAGTTAAATAGTTGTAGAATAGTTAGATAATTGCAAAAATTGTTGTAAAACAGAAATTAGTTTGAAAAACAGATGTAAAATAGTAATTAGTTTCAAAATAGTTGTAAAATAAGTAAGATAGTTTAGGTTTAAAAGAAAGGACGTACAATAAATAGCTAGGAAGAATAGATTTAAACAGTTTATATTAAAATAATTTATTTGAAAAAAATAATTCAGAGCCAAACTGTTCAACTTCCCAATCTCCATTTCCAATCAATTTCCAATTTCCACTTCCATATAAATTGATTCAATTTCAATTTAACTTGAATTAACTTCAATGTCTATTCAAATTCAAATCAGTCCCCATTTGAATTTAAACTTATTCAACTTCAATCACAATTTCAATTAATTTAAATCAAATTCAATTTGAGCAAATTCCAATTTCAATTTTTAAACCATCTTGAATTATATACATTTGAGTTAAATTTTCAAAATGTTGATTTAATTACTTAAATCAAATTAACCTTTACCTTTAATCTAACAACCAAGGGTTTTAAACAATTTAATTCTGAGCCCAAATTTCAAATATTCATTTTAAATTACCTTCACTTAACTTATTTCAAGGTTCAAGTAAGAGTTCAAAAACTTTTTAAACAATTAATCTTCAGAATCCAATTTATTACCCAATTTTAACTTTGAAACCAATTCTTAACAATTTCAGTTTACAAGTTCCTTTTTAAACTTTTAAACCTTAAGTTCAAAGTGATTCCCTTTTCATAATTAAAATTTCACTTCAAAAATCAAAATAGTTCTAAAATAAGGTTTTATTTCCATTTTATTTTAATAATGGATGTATATTACCTAAATTCATTTCTTAATTAATTTAAAATAATCCAATTCCCAATTTCATAGATTATTAATAACAACAGGATGATATCAGGATAAGTCGAAATAAATAAACATCCAAATTATTTAAAACATCCACCATAGCATCCATTACCTATTTCTAGATCTCAAACCCATTTTGAGATCACACATAACTCCCATTTCCAATCATCCCAGTTAACTTCCTAAGTTAAATCTCAATTTCATTCCCAATTCAGGTTGTTCATTCTAAACTCATTTAATTACCCCTAAGCTAAATTCAGTTCATTTAATCCAGTCAATTTTACCCAATTTGAATTCCCATTTCAAATTTTAAACTTCTTATTAAAAATCTTCCCACTTATAAATTTAAAAACTTATTTCACTTTAGGTTTTCACATCACATTCCAAGGAAAATTCAAAACTTCAACACTTAGAGTTTCTTTCAAATCATCTTTGATATTATGTATATCCCACATATATACATATTTATTTCCTTTGCACACCAAGTCATACTTTAATTTTTAAACCATTCTGGCTTTCAAATCTAAACAAATTTCTTTAAAACATCTCTTGTTTAAAAATAAGATTCCTATATTCAAAATATTTATTATTCCTTTTAAGATTTTGAAACAAATTTCAAAATTTTAGGATTTATATTTTTAAAACCTCACAATTTATCTGAATGTTTCCTTAAAACATTTCATTTTGCTTTATCATTAATTATTATTCGAAAACAACATCCCACAACCATTCCAAGATTATCATATCTGGAAACCATTATATATTATCTCATAATTTGTTAAAAAATAAAATCAGGGTAACTTAATTCAACATTCTAAAAAACACTTCTACAAATTTCAGGATTTTATTCTCTGGTTTGAACCCATTTCAAACTTATCTTATTTATTTAGTTTATATTATTCTATTCCTATTTGGATATATATATATATACACACCTAAATTCTTATTCACTTTCAATAACCAACAACCAATTTCTTAATATATGTAACAATTAGAAAAATTATTTCTTTATATATCAAAATATAAAGTTATATAAAAATCATTTATTTTTAAAACCATTTTAAAACCTTTATGTAAGAAAATAACAAGTGCACTCTCTTATATATATTACACTCAACTCATCCTAGGGTACTTCTAATCCTATCCTGAATGATTTAACCCACCAGAGCTAAGGTTCTCGTTTAACCTTCAGCATTGATACCAACTGTAACAACCCAAAATTTTCGACCTCGAAAATTCGACACTAATACGTTCACTATAGAAGTGCCGAGCACACGAACGCTGGAAATTCCAAATTGTTAGGTTTAAGAAGAAAAGAGGTAGAAGAAGAAACAGGAAACAAAACTCAGAATCTTACATTAGCAATGGATCAAATATAATATTAAGTAATAACATTTATACAAAGAAAAGCTATAATTGTCACTTTACAACAATATATTAGAGTACAATTCATTTATGAATAATCTGGACAATTGTAACAACTTGTCCTAATACATTATCAATACAGACTATACAATCTCTAATACACAGTTGAATATACTCCATACGTTCCTGCCATCCAGCTCGCCTCCTGAGCTCCAGAACGTCCTAACCTGGAAATCTGTAATACTCGGTCTGACCCGAGCATTACATCAAAGTAACACCCAGATCAGACTGGAAACTAGCGTGAGTAAACCTTTATAAATTGAAATACTAAGCTATAAAACATCTTTGAAATCCCAGGGTAACTCGCACCTCACTATAAGTTCTTAACTTGTTACAGTCAATCATTATTTACAAAACAATATTTAAGAACTGTTACTTAGTTTAAATGACCATGTTACTTACTTTATTTCATTCCAGCCTATTTGGTACTAAAACCAAATCTATAAAGAATTATTGTGGATTACTGATGGAAGCGGTTATGAGTATTTGCTGATACCCGACCCGGGTCTCTTCGAATCGAATACATTTTTTAAGCCAAATTGTTTAAGCAAATACAATTCAATTGTTAAATTCAGAATATCATATTTACTCAGCAATTCATCACAGATAGATAAACCATATTATCACAGTTCAACTAAAACATTCATATATCATAGATCATCACAAATTACAGACTAGGAATATAAGCTAATCCAAACATTCAATCCAAGTTTACCATTCATAACCAAGATTAATTAGTTATACAATTCCTAATTAATTTAACTTAATCACTAAATAAATTAAATTAATTACTTTTTAAATCCTGCTTAATTGACATTAATTAAGTACAAGCCATTTGTTATTGCTTTAATTAATTAATGAAATTAATTAATCAACCCCTTAATTACTTACATTAATTAATTATCCCTTAAGTAGTCATAATAAATCAACCTTAAGTTAATTACCTAATTAATTTATCCTTTAATTAGTTATATAAATTAATTACGCTTTAATTATTAAGTAATTAACATTTAATTAAATCACATTAATTAATTAATTAAATTAATTAATTATACATTAAGTAATTAATTCTTTACATTGAGTAATTATCCTTTTAATTACTTCTATTAAGTAATTATCCCTAATTACTTTCATTAAGTAATTGTCCTTAATTACTTACACTAAGTAATTATACTTTATTAATTATATTAATTAACCATTCCTTAAGTAATTATCCATTAATTACTTACACTAAGTAATTTATTCTCTAATCTCTCTCATTAAGTAATTATTCTTAATTACTTATATCAATTAACCAACCCTTTAATTAATTATCTTAATTAATTAATCGTTTAAATTAATTAATACTTTAATTAATTACATTCTTTCATTATCCTCTAATTACTTAAGTAATTATCTTTTAATCACTTTCATTAATCACATTCCTTTATTTCTCAAAAATATTTGCATTTATAATCTATACATTTTGCTTTAGATCTTGGTTAATATTACTTTGGAAACTTGTTTATCTACTTTAATTTCCCAATTTTTGAAACTTAAAACTTTAAAATTTTAAACTTTAGAACTTGAAAACTTTAAAACTTGATATATGTTTTCGTTATAATTTAAAACCTTGCTTATGCTTTTACTTTACCTTTTAAAACTTGGTTAAAATTTTCTTTTAAACATTTAAAACTTGGTACAAATTACTTCATATTTTAAAACCTGAACAAAATTTACTTTTTAAATTTAAAAAACCTATTATGATTTAACACCCGGGCCAATTAACGAAATTCCCGATCTTATTCGCGAGTTACTCACGTTATCACACTGCTTCGAGGCAATCACCACACAACTTCGAGAAAGAACCCAAGAAAACCATTTCTTCCCCGATTCACACATCCAACACATACAAATGACACTAATGTACGTGCACACGAGGCCAGACTGTCTCTGACCAACGTTTCGATCACCAAGCTGACGTCGATGATCCACTCAAATGACTTGACCACCTAAGACAATCCATCGCCCCTGAATTCAAAATCGAGTGAGACGACACCCTACTAGAACCAGCCCAGATCGACAAGAACACCACGTGCCACCATCATCAGCCACCAGGAAGTTCGACACCTCAATCGAAACTTCGCCGAAGACTCACGCACCATTCCCCCCACTCCGATCATCTCCGACGCGCCTACGACGTCACACCTGAAACTTCGATGACCAAACCTGGCTTCAAAGCCCTAGTTCGCCGTCCCCAGATCACTGCGGCGATCAATAAAATTCCTGACTTTTTTCCAATGATCTTCACCTCTCAAGTCTCCTCTAGCCTTGACCATGACGACCATCTCCTCCCCGATCGCGGGCATTTGACAGGAAACCCAAATCTGTTCATCTCGCAAAATCTCATCATTTACAAACTTAAAAAATTACTTTTAAAAATCTTAGTTTTTGACAACGAATCAGATGATGTAATTAAAACCCAAGGTTTAAACATCTATTTTTTGAACATAATTTAATTTTTACTATAATTTTCAATTTCCAGTAATCCTACATGTTAAATATACTTAATGATATTTTTAAAAATCATTGCTAATACAAACAATTCTCCTTTAATGATCCTAACCTAAAACTGTTTGTAAAATGAGATATGAATTTTTAAAACGAATTCTTGAGCCTAAAGAACATAACAGAGCCTGATATATATACACAGTCATGCATATCAATAAACAAAGCAGTTAAATTATAATCCAAGTAACTACATACATGCAAACATATTTTCACAACATAACATATTCAATTTATCATATGCACCAGGATAAACAAATTTAAGTTTTAGAAAGAAATGTTTACTCTACAGTCTAAAACAGAGAGACAGGCTTTTGATTTTGATCTGGAGCTTGAATTGTTAGCTTGCTTAATATATTGATTTGAATTGCAACTTGAAACCGAATCTTTGTTGATGTTTATTGAGTTGATCTTTGCTCTTAAATCAGGTTGAAGATTTGTTTTGATTTCAAATTGAAAGTTTACCGTTTTAAATTATTTTCAGTTTTGGTTTTAGAGAGACGGAAATTTTTTAGGTAGTTTGAACTAAATTTTTAAGTAGCCAGGTTTCTCTAAAAACACTTGTTATATATTATTAAATTTCAAAAGAAATTATTTGCCACTTGTTTTTTGCATGATATATGAAGTCTACAAATGTTTAAACATGATTTTATAATCTTACAAATACCAAACCAATTATTTTTATGTTTAAACCCTTGATTTTATTAAGTACTTATGTTTAACATAATTTATGTATTATTATTTTTATATATGTATTATGCTTTAAATGTTTAATACACATTTTCTATTCATAAATTTCCTTATATAGCTTTTAAAGAAAATAATTTAAAATTAATTATACATTAATAAATAAACACACATATATACATGTGTATTTAAAAAGAAAGCATAATAAACTCTTTTGTTATATCTCATTTTAACTACCATACTTTAATTAATAAATATTTATCTTTAGGTTTTTTTTAAAACATATTAAATTTAACTTGAAATAGCTTTTGAAAATTATTATATTACATTCGAAACATAACTTCCCAATTATAATATATATATATATATATATATATTACATTGTATTCCAATTATAGTATATATATACACTTATAATTTTCATATTGTAAGGTTTGCATATATATATATATATATATATATATATATATATATATTTATTTATTGTAAGATTTATCATTTCCAGATATTTCTAATTCAACTTTTATTATAGTTTCAAATCCATTTGTATATCCAAATATTTTAGTTATCTGAATTTTATTTGTTCAACTAGTAAAAATCAGTATCTTAATAGTAAAAACCAGTCAAATCTCCAATTACCAGATGTCTAAAAATCCGAGTTATCGCAAATATACTATTGGGAAAGGAAATAAGGTAGCGGATGCTCTTAGCAGAAAACATCAGAATGTGGTGTTAGCTATGTTGGCGGAATGGAAAGATTTGGAAGCTTTGACTACTTGTAGTGTAAAGTCGAGATCGATTGCTGGTTCTGGTCAAAGTGTTGCTATGTTAGCCTATTTAGAAGTGCAACTAGTGCTGATCAGAGAGGATGGTTGAGGAAGAAGGAATGCTTACGTGTTCTGAATGTAGAGAACTGGAGAAAAGAAGTTCTTTAAGAATGTCATCGATCCAAATTTACGATTCATCCTGGGGGACCAAGATGTATCAAGGTATAAAGAGGAGCTTCTATTGGGAAGGCATGAAGAGGGATGTTGGCTTGTGGATTGGGCAGTGTGCTAACTATCAACAACTGAAAGACGAACACTAAAAGCCGAATGGGTTGCTTCAGTCTTTAGAGATTTCAGTGTGGAAGTGGGATTCTATATCCATGGATTCCATTGATGGGTTGCCAAAGTCGGATAGGGGAAATGAAAGCATATGGGTCATAGTGGACAGATTGACCAAGAGCGGCCATTTCATTCCAATCAAGTCAACCAGGATGGCACCTGTTTTGGCGAAGTTGTTCATGAAGAACATAGTTTGACTTCATGGAATTCCTAGTAGCATAGTCAGTGATAGAGATGCATTATTCACTAGCAAATTTTGGAGAAGTCTACAGAGAGTATTAGGTACCAAGCTCCAGATGAGTACAACATATCATCCACAGATAGATGGGTAGACTAAAAGAGTCAATAAAGTACTCGAAGATTTGTTGAGAGCTTGTGTATTGGATTTTGGTGGATCTTGAGAAGATGACCTACATTTGACCATAATAATAGTTATCAGACTAGTATGGGAATGACGCCTTTTGATGCTTTGTATGGAAGGCCATGTAAATCGTCAGCATGTTGGTTAGAGACTGGAGACAAATTGGTCTTAGGTCCAGAGATGGTTAGAGAGGCGTCATAGAAGATTGAGTTTATCTGAGAATGGATGAAGGAAGCTCAATCAAGACAGAAGAGTTACACAGATAAAAGGCATAAAGACCTAGAGTTCTTAGATGGAAATAGGGTTTTTACTAAGGTGTCATCGATGATGGGTGTGATACGATTTGAAAAGTCAAGGAAGCTGGTACTGAGATATGTTAGACCATTCTAGATTGTAGAAAGGATTGGAAAGCTCGCATACAAAGTAGAGTTGCCGATCAATATGGAAGGTGTGCATAATGTATTCCATGTATCTCATCTTCGCAAGTATGTGCATGATCCAAAGACTACTAGTCCTCCGACAGGGTTGGATGAGTTAGCAGTAGAGCCTAATTTGACAATAGTTAGACCACCGATTCGTGTCAGGCGAGAGATGAGAAAAGATTGAGATCTAAGACAATCAAGTTGGTGAAAGTTCAGTGGAGCGACAACGAGAAGGACTGTACTTGGAAGACAGTGGACAAGATTCAAGATACTTATCCTGATCTGCTTTGAGTATGTCCATATTAGATTTATATAGATAGTTGCTAGTCTGGTAGACTAGTATGGTTGTTAGGAGTAATTACAAATGATTGCTATGTTTAGTATTCGGTCCTTACTAAATTTCGATGACGAATTTTTTTAAGGAGGGGAGCCTGTAACACCTCTAATTTTTAATAACATTATTCAGGAGATTTAATTAAATAAGTTAAACAGAATAATGTAAATTTTAAGTATAAGGGGAATGAGATTTGAATAAATATTAAATGGCCATGCTTAATTAATTACTTATTGGACTTAAGAATGGTTTATAGGATAACTAATCTACATAAGGGTATATTGGGTATTTGTCATACATAATCTTTAGATTTGGCCACTTAGTCCATTCACATTCATATCTCATTTTTCACAAAAAATAAAACATAAAGGGGAGCAGACCATTAACAATAAAAGAAAGGAGATATTTCAAAGAAACGTTAAAGAAATTAAAGAAGGTGAATCAATCTCAAACTCAATCCATTTTTCTTATCATAATCAAGGTGAATAATGATTCCATCTTTATTTTATAAATAAATGTTTCGGATTTAAGATTAAATTCGTATATATGATGTTTGGATTATGATATGCTTGAATTAAAGTTTGTTTAATTTAAACAAGATTGTTTAAATTAAGATTTATACGGTTTTAGAGTAAAACCGATAGAAATTGATGTTTAAATGCCATGGAAAAATTATATGTTATGAAAAACATGATTTTTTAGTTGGGTTTTAGATTTGATAATTTTCCAAGTTATAAAAAGATTAATATGAATTTTTGAATGAAAATAAGGTCAACTGGATTTAGAATTTTTTTTCAAAAATTATATAAATTTGGGATTGAAATCTTGATATGTTAGATAACATGATCAAAGTGAATTTTTATCAATTTTGGGGATTTTTCTTAAGTGATTTGCTGTATGAATTAAATTATTTTGATAGGAGGATCTAAATGATTTAATTGTATTTTTATATCTGCAAAAATAAATCTTGATACTTATCCATAAATTAAAAGGTGGTAATTTTTGTAAAGCATGTAAAACGTTGAGGCAACCAATCATATATTTACACGTAGGCAGGTTAGTTAGAAATAATTTGTTTTAAGTGACTTTAAACAGATTATACCCAGAAAAAGAGGTTTTGCCTTGATTATAGGTACCTTTTGACTCTTACCATTCGCATTCGATCAAGTCAAAACCTTGCTAAGCTGAAACCAATATACAAGGTATCACCTAGATGGTACATAGTTTGTTGGAGGAAAGGCGGAAAACATGGAGTCGAAAGTGTTGCTTCCGATAGGGTTAATACCTTAGTTTGTTTTAAAAAGTTAAGCGCCTGCCTTTGTCTTACTAAAGCTTTCGACATAGTCGAAACATACATTTTCAAAAGGAGTTTCCTTATAGCTTTCGAATGGGTTGCCATTTTCTATTTTAAAAATAAAGGCTTTCGAATGAGTTCCTTTAGTTGTAAATAAATGCTTTCGAAAGAAGAGGTTCGAACCTAGTTGAAGCCCTGCTACCGTTCTTTTTCCTTTCGAGTGTATTGAAGTTATCAATACTTTTAAAGGACAATGTTTGTTTTAAATATGTATTAAGCCACTTCTTAAATGCCTTCAAAAGGGTTCATGGGCTTCGAAGGCAATATGTTCGAAAGGGGCTTTCGAAGCTATCCTTCAGTGTTTTACTTAAATGTTTTGAAGCTTTCGAAAGGGTTGGTGCTGACGCCATCAAATTTTTCTCCAATACTTTTGTATGATAATGAATGGTTTCGAAAGATATACTTTCGTTTATATTCACTTTGACCCAAATAATATTTTAAGTATACACTCAATGGTTCCTAAAGGGCTACTTTCAATTGGTTTCAAAGCTATGCTTCTAATGTTAACTGCTAATACTTTAATATATTCGAAAGGTTCCAAAAGAAAGGTTTTAAACTGCTCGAAAGGCAGGAACTAATGTTCTGAAAAGAGATTTTTACGCTTTTGAAGGAGGTTATCCAATGAAGTTGAAAGCAAGGTTTCGAAACGCTTTGTTTTTCAAAACAAATTACCCAATCTCATTTCAAAAAGAAAACCATGGCATAAATAAATAAAGTGTTTTGAAAAGGACTTTTTGAAGAAGTTTTCTTTAATTAAATGGTTAAAGGGATTAACGAAGTTAATGTATTGCTTCATCATATATGTATATATTCACATTGTTATGGACCCATAACTGTATTTTGGGGAAGGGAAGAATAACCAACTAGGTTGACCCGGTAGTGAATACAAATTAAAGTTAACTCTTGAATGAGTAGAATTGCATCCAAGAGGTCAGGAAGACTAGAATATAGGATGCTAATTAAAGAAAGATGTCAGTAAGACGGGTTTATAGTAAGTCCATGAAAACTATGTAATAATGAAGATGTCAGTAAGATAGTTTCATAGTTAGCCCATGAAAACTATGATTTGATATTGGCAGGGGCCATAGGGTAATAATTAGCCCATGAAAACTATATCCGAATAAGAGATTAAGATATTGATAGGTGTCAATAGGTTCCTAGTCATCCCATGAAAACTAGGATAAAAGAAAAGATATTGAAGTTACTAATAGGTTCATAGTGATCCCATGAAAACTTTGTAATTGTATAGGGAGTCCTTACACATTTAACCGGTTATTAGTCAGTCCATGAGAACTGTTAGGTTAATAGTAATCCTAGAAAATATAACTATGGCAGATAGTCAAAATGAATAGGGATGGATAATCCAGAATTGATTCACTTGTTTTGCATATCATCGTATCATATTATTTTGAGATGTTTTAACCGTTATGGTTGCAGGAGCATGATATATGATTTTATAAAAGGTTTTATGATATTAGTGAGGGGAAACCCATTTCGCTAAGCGTGGTCTCACTAGAGATCTAAATGATTTGAGATGGTAGATTATTATTTATACCAGGCTTTATGTCTGACTCGAAGTTTATGTTTTCCCTTTAAACTCTCAGGTACTCAATTAATTTTGAGTAGTTTGAGGTACCTTATTAGACGAATAAAGCTTCCGGAGGCATGTAGGAGGCTTGATAGATATATAGAGTTCTCTTTTATTTGATTTCGCCGTGTTGTTTGTAATGGCAAAGTTGTTAAATTGTCTTTATATAAGCTGTGATCATCCAAGGGGCCATCTTTAAATGTCGTTCTTAGCATATGTTGTAACAAACATATTTTCTCTGAATGTGGTTAACGATGATGAGATTATGTAATGAATTTGGAATTCTTTTGAAATGAAATGTAATCTTGTTTGATGTTTTAATGTTTTCCACATTCATGTGTTTCTGTGTAACAATGTATCTAACACCGGCCATATTTGGTCATCGAGAATTAATAACCGTGGATGACTACAACATCTGTAGCCGTTAGTTTTGGGCCTCCAAGTAGGGGGATACTACACACGCCCTAAATTCATGACACCCTTTTATCATTTAGTTGTTAGAAGTTGCTGAGTGTATGCCCCTTATGTCACCTAGGCCAGTACTCAGTTACCTATAGGGGCATGTGCCGGGTCATGACCAAAGAGTCCTTGCATTGTCCCACACATTGGTGAATCATTGTTACGATATCAAAAGGGAGGTAATCGATGACTACAGGAGTCGTGTCAAATGGACAAAATGGGCTCATGGAGCAAGCAAATAAGCTATCAGTGTCCCGTCTGGTTTCGATGTGTGTGTGGTGGATTGGAATACAATATTTATATTCCTATGATGAGTTTGACTATATTAGAGAAGTTGTATCTAAAGTGTAGTTAGTCCTCGTTCATCCATACTTTTAAGATGATTTTGTACTTTTGGTATATTATAAATAGCCACTATTTTACAATTTATGGATTGGATTATGGATGTTTTATACTTATTATAATTATGATGTTGGTTATTCATTGGATGGAGAAATTGGCCATTTCATGTTATATCTTTTCCTATATGTTAATGATTTTTTTATTATCGAGATTGAGAGATATACTTAGGCAATGCCATGTGCTGGGCTGACTATACTTGACGATATCTTATTATTCATGATCTCTAAAATTTGGTAATGATTTTTGGATTCGACGTGTTTCATAATTTCTGATTTAATGAGCTTTTATCTATAACGATATGTAAACTTATCAACTTGATATATTATATTTATTTCTAAAATAGTGCAATATAAGGTTTTATAACATAAGTTATAGAATTTTGAACAATGATAATTGTATAAGTATTTACAATATATATACTGTGTGTAAATATTGATAAATTAACCGAAAACCATTTTATCAATAAATCGTTCTAAAATTGTAAAACGCCATAACGGAGCTGTATACATACACTTATTTTTATAATTGAATAAGAATATGAAACAAAATTATTTATTTTATTTTTGGACAAAATAAAGGTATTTATGAAATCATCAATGATGCCCTTATATTTATTAATTGACTTATGAATTTAAATTGAGATCTAATGATTTAATAATTATTTTAATTATTACAATAATTGTTTTAAATAATTATAATTCATTCTTCTTATTTATGAAGTGATGATAAATAATTTACAATAGTTTTATAAAGATATATAATCGGTTTGAAAATATAAGGAAAATTGATATCACTTTATCACTATGATTGTAATTTTTGTAAACAATTTGTTTAATATTAATTTATATGGTTTTATAAATAAAAGCTAATCATTTTAAATGATTAATAATCATAACAAATTATTTTTCAAATTTTGTTTACATTTATATGTAATTTAGTTAATAGTGAAAATGTGACTGGGAATCGGCTTCACAGTTTTCAATGGTTTAACAAATGAAAGTCGTTTCAAGTCATTGCAACATTGTAAATGACACCAACACATATTTATATGCATGCATACACATAAAATACTCATATATACAAACATATAACATATATAAAAATATATGTACATTTAGGAAAATATTTTTTCTAAAGACTTCACTATTAAGCAGACTAAAGTCAAACCCACATGCATAAAGACATGAATGTATGGTGTGGAAGTGAGTGAAGTAATGGAGGCATATGTTGGGGATAGTAACATGTGGAACATGATGGAAAAGGAAGGGTTGGGTGCGTATGGTGATGGATAATGATAGTATTTTAGATAATTTTTACGACTCTTTGGCCGCCACATCCTTCTTAATTCTCACACACATTCCTAAGCCTCTTCTTCTCTATATGCTCTCTAATGGGCTCCTCAAAGTAGAAATGATAATACCTAAAAATATTGGAAAATATATACATACACACTTCACCTTGATTCAATTTCAAAACTATTGCCAACACCTCCCTATCTCCTCTACAACTCACACCACCCCTATATCCCAAGCTAAGATTGAGCACCACTCATCCAAGGTCAAGGTCAAGAGCACCAAAGGAGAATGAAGCAAATTGAGGAGTTTTAGAGTAAGAAAAAGAGGTGGAAATGCTGCCCAAGTGCCAACGATTCGAATTAAAAAGCTATGGAAAAGTTTGGTGGAGTGGATATAAAAATTGAGTACTCAATCTTAGTTTTATTTAAATAAAACATAAAGTTATAGTATATATATTAAATTAGAGATTAATATGTTGAATATGGGTTGATATTGGATGATAACTTGGTTAATATTATGATTGGTTTTATGGTTGTGATATGACTGATAACTTGGTTTGATAAATGATAAGAGAAACGGTTAGTAAATTAAATGGAAATTTAATCCATAAATAATATGTGTATGGACTTTTATAGCCTCTTAATGGTTTTAAAGTATAAAGTTTTTTAAAATGAGCGATATAATAATATAATATTATGAAATGGTTAAAAGTGAATATGAGATTTAATATGGAAAATATTTGTTAAATGATTTAAAATGGTTTATAAATGTTTTATAAACAATAAAACTCAATTTGGATCATCCACATTTGCAGTGCACTTGGTCACACCATGGATCTTCCAAGTTTGTAGAGAGTCATTCATTCTGGATCATCTGCATTTGCAGTGCACTTGGTCACACCATGGATCTTTCGAGTTTATAGAGATCATTCATTTTGGATCATCCGCATTTGCAGTGCACTTGGTCACACCATGGATCTTTCAAGTTTATAGAGAATTGTTCATTCTGGATCATCCGCATTTGCAATCAACTTGGTCACACTATGGATCTTTTGAGTTTGTAGAGAGTCGTTCATTCTGGTTCATCCCCATTTGCAATGGTCCATATGCGTTTGCAGTGAGGCATCCTTTTTTTAGTGGAGCTATTTATAGATCTCTTTTGCTGATATCGTTTGGGTTCTTCTAGCACCTAAATATCGGGGATGGCCTTATCGGAGTTCGATATCAAGGTGTAATGGGCGGTTGCTGGAGCTCATTCAAAAAATTCTCCGAGTTTTTTTTTCTTTGTTTTTGTATTATGATTTGTAACCTGCCAGGAATGTTGGCAGCTCCTTTTTTATTGGTGTTATATATATGTACATGTGTGCTCTCTACTTTAGACGATCACACATTTTTCTCAAAAAAATAAAACTCATTTTGGAGAAGTTTTGACAAGTTATGAAAAATAAGTCAAAATAAGGTATGTCACATAATGGTAGTTCGCGATTTCACGCCGAAGAATTCGGACAAGGGTAGAGAATGGATTAAAGCTAGGAATTCTTCGAGATAAGAATTTTCCGAACAATTATATCCATAGTTTTTAAACGAACAAAGAAAATAAAGATTCCATCTTGTACATTTTTAAATAAGTCCAAAACAAGTTTTCAAAATAATCGCGGTTTTGCAATTTGGAATCCATAAAGGTAATTCTTTTAAAATGATATATTTGAATTGTTTACAAATATGAAATAAATTCTATAAATCTCTTGTAACGACCTAGAGATTATATCGATTTAAATAACGTAACAACTAAATTTTTCATGAAAATAAACAATAAATTTTAGCAATGCAAATTTGATATTTGAAATAGTATATTTAAACGTAGCAAGTGCCAGATTTTGATTGGAAAAAATTTAAGTTAGCTCTATTGTGAATTTTCGATTTTAAATTTAAAGTTAGTTAAATTTGCTGGAAATTAAATATTTACAAAATCTGAATATTTTTATATAATAAAAATGTAAATCATTTTCTGAGTGAAACGTTGTATTTCATTTAGCTAAACTTGGATTGCACTAGCTCCGTTTATTTTATTTTCGACGGATTAGCAGCATTTTGGCAACAAATATCGACTTTTGATAGGATGAACATATTGCTGATATCTGTGTATCATTCTATCCACCTTGTCGTGTCGATATTCGTAGTATATTCATTTGTGCATTTCGGTATCCGGTTTGCGGCGAAAGCTGTGAAACATTAACTGTATTGGTATCCAATTTTAACCTTTTGGGTTCCTATGTCCTTTCGTTTGTTTCTCGGAGAAATCAATAGGGAATAGCTTTTAATATTTCCCTGAATTAAACTATTGCCCTTTACTATTCCCATCGTTTAAAGTATATTTCTCTGGTTGTTTATTCTCTTCCTCTGCCATTCCTTCTTTACTCTATTAATTCGTTTTGAGATGTCAAAAAATATATTTTATGTATATAGCAGCATATATATTGAGATAAAGGCACATTCTCTGTCGTTGGTAAAACCATCAACCACCTTTCCATTTTGCTGCCGACCCATCCTTTTACCTCGCCCTCCCCGCCTGCCGCATCTCCAAGACCTCTGCCTCCTTGCTCCACTTTCCTCCAGCAAGCACCACAACCTGAACATCCAGTTAGTCTGTTCAGCCCCTGAACTTTGTTGACTACCACACCTTCCTTTCCTCCATCCACCTTCGACCCTTCCTTTCCCACTTTCTACCACCATAACATCCCACATCAGCCTAGCTCCATACTCCATCAGTTAGACATCCAACAAACCCTCTTCCACTTGAACTGCTTCGAACCTCACACCCAAACACCTCTCCTCCAGTTCGCCTGCTAACGCCATAACCCCTCCGTCCTCATCCATTTCACCCTCCACACCTAGCCTACCCACCCATACCCGTTAACCCCACCTCCCTTCCTTACCAGTCTACCTGACCTCCCACCACCTTCAGCATGTCATCCGCCTCCCACCAATAGTTGCTTCGACCAGATCCACACCCATTAGCCACCAACAGGCCACAAATTCCTCCATCTTTCCCTTCAAACGCCGCAGCACACAATAGTCGTGCAACCATTTCCATCTCCTGCTCCGCATCTTCCTCCCGCTGCCACCTTGATCACATCCTTCTCCTATCCATTTTCCACGTCAATAGCCTATACTCAACCACCTCTTCGACCTATTTCCTTCCTCGGCCTTCCCTACTGCATCCCCATAGCACAGCCTCGGCCTTACTTCCTCCTTATATATATATATATATATATATATATAAGGAACGTGTGTGTGTATATATATATATATATATAACATGCTTATTTATTTGTAATTTATATTAATATTTTGAAATAGATTTTTTTTTATGATTTTTAAACATATATAAATATTGTGCTTAAATATTTATTTGAAGAATTTTGTTAACTATGGGTTTTAACAAAAATAGATTTTTAACAAAAATAGAATATGAAGATTTATTTTAAATACGAGTTTTAAATTAAATATTGATATTTAGAAAATATAATATAATATATATTTTGTTTTCATCGATCTCTAGTCCACCTTGCTTTGCTTGTTTCTATTGCTGTGCGGAGATTATTCCCACAACTCTAGCTTGTCCACGCGTATCCATGTCTGTTGTTCTCATTCTCGTTATTTCTCTAGCCTCGAACGGTGAGCGATCACTCAAGATTACCATTATTATATTTAGTAAATTTAATTCACATGAAATGACAATAGAGATATGTTTTTAAAATTTAATTTGTTAGTAATTAAATTTTGAATATGATATGTTATTATCTAAATTGTTCACCAATGATTGATATATGACACCATTACATTGTTGTATATATACATGATATTTAAATTTGTTAATTATGATATATGCTCAATGTTGATATGTATGTCATTTTAAATTATTATTATATATTGTTCTCACTCTGCAAGTTCCCTGATAGCTAGGAATTCCCTATGGGTTGAAATGATACATACCCGAAAGATTTTATAGATTAGAGAAAATCATTATGGGTTGAAATGATAAACCCAGAAGATTTTATTGATTTTGAATTTTGGTATTGCGGGTTAAAATGATATATACCCACAAATTTAAATAATTGCAGATTGGAATGATAAATATCCGTATCATTTGACCATAGGATAGAAAACTATCTACAGGCACCGTTGGTCTATTTTTGAAAAAATGATTCCCAAAGTTTTGAGAAGGAAATATATGAGTTTTGATTTTAAAATATAATACAAATATTTTATTTTAATATGTGTAAAATTTAGATTTTTAAGATTATATGTTTTAGAAATTTTAAAATCATAATTAAGTTTTAAAATGTAAATTATAAATTTTACTTATAACTTTGTTATTCATAAAATATATGAAATAAGAATTAAAATAGATTTAATAATAATAAGATTCAATTTAGTAATAATTTATATAATAAATTTATAAGAATTTAATTTAACTAATATATATAATATGTTTTAAATATTTATTTACAATCTATATTAATATTTTAAAACAGATTTTTGTAATAATTTTTGTATATATTTATATTAATGTTTAAATATTTATTTAACATTTATATTAATATTTTTAAATAGATGTTGTAATAATTTTAATAAATAATGGCTGGAAAGATAAGTTAAAGTGGACTTGTAATTTAATTTGTTTAAAAACTGAAATTAAATAAGAATTGATTTGAACTTATTGATTTTTGACATTATGAAAGGTATGATTTTATAACTTGATTTGGTTAAAGGCGATTAGATGAAATATTTTCAAATTTAAGTAAAATTGAAATTGAACATTGAATTTTAATTTTATTTTGTAATTTGAGATTTTATTTAAACATTATTAAAAATGATTAAGTGAATATTTTCAAATTTAAATAAAATTTAAGTTGAATTAATGAAATTTATAAAATTAAGTTATTGTAAATTATTTGAATATTTAAATTTTGAAAACTATTCAATTGGAAGCGGATAAATTTGTAGTTCAAACCTGGATTTAAAATCAATATAAATTAAAATGGTTTTAATGAGAATTTGAATTGAACCTTTAATCTTTTTAATTGAAACTGTTGAAGTGAGATTGGTTTAAATTGGATTATTGAACTAAAGTTGACTTGAATTGACTTGTGAAATTTGAAGAAACTATTCTAACTTGAAACTATTTTCAAATATATGTTTTAATATATAAACTATTTTAATATATAAACTATTTTAATCTATAACCTATTTTAAATATGTAAGCTATTTTTAATTTATAACTATTTCAATATGTAAACTGTTTAAGTTGGAACTGATATGATTTATATTTAATGGATTTAAACGCGAATACTTTGATATGATGGTTTAACCTATTTTGTGGTTATGATTTTGGAAGTGAATTACAATTTAAAGTAAATTATAAATTAAAGTGAATATGATTTTGAAGGTGTTATGATTTCGAAGGTGAATATGATTTTGAAAGTGATATGATTTCGAAATGAATATGATATTTCGATATGTAGTATGAACTGTTTGAAATAGAAATGACCATGGTATGAAATAAGCATTTGGTTGTTAAAGAGACCGGGATCGGATATTGTCACACTCTCTGCCAATACTGAAAACCACTTTAAGAATATGCATGAGGTGGAAATTCCAAAATGAAGTAGGATGGTTTGGCAAACGTTTGTATAAGGTATTAACGCAGCCTTGACTTCTACGAGTCAGCCTGATGTGGCTAAAACAAGAGCTATACCAGGGCCAAGTGGGGTCGAACCTCCGATTGGGCATATTTATTCGATACCGTTCTATTACTTCATGATTTGATTGGGTGCACCTTTGAGTTTGGGAGTGTATCTCAAGGTGGGCGGTAGTAGTTGTTATGTAAACAGAGAATCCTATCCTAGGCATTGCCTCGCGTGCCTTGTCACATGCCTTATCGCACCCTGTACGAGTTTGGTTTGTACATTACCTATGGAGTGCCCTCTGATAGCCCTCCAGTTTACGGAGAAATTATGGTACTAGACAGACTACATGAATATATAAGAATGTGTTAAGGAGAATATGGATTATGCCTTAATGCTATTTTAATAGTTTACTTTACTATAGACATTGTCTAAGTAGTGTATTGTTCTATATATGTAGATAGTTTAACGGATCCTTAAAGGATGGAATCCCAACATCTTTCAAGTTATTTGCATTTCATTTGGACATTTCTCTTGAGTTGATTTACTAGCATAAGAATGTTAATCCAGACTTAATTTTTTTGTGTTTTTCTTTATGCTCGGGTCAAACTGAGTGTCACAGCATTTAAGACTCACCTTTGGAGCTTGGAGTTTTGCTTGAAGATCTGTCTTATATTTATTCAGCTTTCAATTATTTCCAGTTGTCTAGGTTTAGATTTTTTATCTGCTTATGTATTAAGACTACTTTGTATTTGGGATTTTCTATTGTATTTATTTCAGATTCTAATGTTCTATAGTAGCTTCATAAACTACTATTTATCTATTCCGCTGCTTATTGTTGTATTACGCTGTGTCTGTGATTTTGTGAATGATTTATCTACTGTATAAGCTAAGTTCTGCCAAATATAAAGCAACAATTTATTGTTTTGAGTAATTCATGTCAGACATGTGTGGCTAATTGTCGATTTTAAGGGTTCGAAATAACAGGTCGTTACAGTTGGTATCATAGCTCTGGTTTAGGAAAAACTTAGCATATGGAGTAAAAAAATCATTAAAGATAGGGAAGTAATACCCTAGAACGAGTAAAATTAATTACAAAGTCATCTTCATGCGAGCTTGAAATTCATTATTAGGATCCTCCTGGATTAGAATTCCTTTTGAATTTTAGAACTTTTCCCTTTGTTCTAAAATACATTCTTGATAATAATAGTCTTGAATGAGACTACTCAACATAAGAAATCACATAGTTTAAATGAAGAATTTTCGTTAAACTCCATCAAAATCAACTTTCAAATTCATAATTGAATTCAAAACAGCAATTCACAAAATCTAGAGATCAAAAATAGATAACTAGAAAAATTAGCATAAAAGTGGATCGATCCCATCATATGGCGAGTCTAAGCTACGCTGCACGTGCATCAACATATGGCCGAAGCCTACCAAGTACTGTCATCATAATTTTGACGCCCAACAAATGACCCGAAGGTCCAACATATGACCCGAAGGTCTAGTACTGGTAATTGACCAAAAGGTCCATCATATGACTCGAAGGTCCAACATAGTGGCTCGAAAGCCCAACAAAATCATCAAACAACAAATCCACAACGAATATTTCAATTAACGAATCCGGAATTAATCGAATTAGTAAAAGCGTGGTTCCAAACTCCGCACTTTTGCTAACTCGTTTAAATCTCTTCATCGTTTCCTTGAAAGTGCAAAATTGTGTATTTTATATAAATAAAATTTAAGTTCTCAAAAGGACAAGTCCGGAATTAAGCAACTCAGTAAAAGTAAGGGTTCATAGTCCTCAATTTTGCTGAAACGTTTAAATCGCTTCCTCATTCTTTTGAAAGCGCAAACTGTAAAAAATTTGGAAACAATTTTATTTTAAAACGATTTTTAAAACACGTGATTAAAACAGCAAAAACTATAGCAATTTTGACGGGGAAATTGCGCTTTACAAAACAGCGTAAAAACCTATATTAGCATTGCGGGATAACCGCTTAAAAATTCACTTTAAATTGATGGTTACTGAAGTCAAAACAACAGTAATTTTTGTTCGTCAAAAATGTCGTCAGAACAACACACTTCAAAAATTTAACACCGGCGCAAAAAATTCCGTTATAAAAATAACGACAAAAAATACGTTTTAAAACCAAACACCGGTTCAAAGTAAATTAAATAGTAGACTGCACTACTATATTTTCATCAAATATTTCATTGCTATATGTGCATCAAAATATCGCTCTGTACTACTATATGTTCTTTCGTGCATTACAGTATGTGTTGAAACTTTTGTGAGTATGCACGATCGCTGATTTTTACTTAAATCATAAGATTGCACATGCCAACGTAATCTAGATAGATGGTCCAAACACCTTTTGGTTAGCGACCAAACTATCATTCAAAGTCTAATAGCAAAATTTCTTAAAACTCATCACACAGTTACTATCGTACATTACGTACGTAACCAAAATGCAAAACATCCATATGTCTTACTTTATTATTTTCAAACGGATACACAGCATATAATGAGCTGGCCCTATATTCATGCACGCAAAAATTAATTTAATGGTCTGAATAATATTGTTTTTTGCTCACACGCATAGAGGTAATAAGCAAGACTTATGTACACTTTCACCACAAGCATTCATGGAAACATTAAGTGAGTTGTATACCTGGGCAATACTATTATATACTATACTTGCACTCAAATGAATTTATATATGCATGGACACGCACGCAAGTGAAGACATGAAAACTGACCAGGTTTTGCACGTAACAAATTTTAAAATGCTCTTGAACAAAATCAAAGTGACTTGAAACTTGTTTTAGATAAAAAAGAAATGAAGATAGATTACACGACCTGGTTCATTTTAAGGACGCATGAATCAATAAGCAAAAGTAAGTGACCTGTACTCATGCATGAAACGTAACAAGGGTATGGACACTGCATTTTCCTTTTGTGCCGCACGTCATTTTTTTTCTTTTCACGCTTGAATTTTACCCTTAAACATGCACGCATTGACCTGGCCTTGTTTTTATGCGTGCACAACTACACAACACACTTGCATCTGCACGAAAATGGTTTTTTTTTGCTTGGAAAATTACACAAAATGACCTGTAACTTTGTTATATATGCACGCAATCTTGAAGTAAAAAAAATATTTAACTCGAAACACAATTTACATGCACGTATAAAAGTAACCAAAAACAAAATGGCGTTTACTCTGAACTTATGCCTACGTACAAAGAACAAAATTTTAAATGATGGCTCCAGCTTTCGTACATCATGAATACACATAAATAAAGCTGTGAATAAATTAGAGATGTGAGTTTTAAGCTCACCTTAGATTTGGTTCAAATTCAATAAGCAACCCAGACCAAAAGAGAGCAACAATTGAACCACCATTAAAGCATTTACACAGCCATTGGAATTTTGAACGAAAGAAAAGATGAAGTCTTACTGGAATTTTCTGAAACACAATAAAAGATGCAGCTTCTGAAAAATTTTGAACCAAAAATGTTGCAGGCCTCAAGTCAATGCAATATGCTGGCAAGGTACAAAGGCATTAAATATGGAAACGTGCATATGCGAAGGAAAGGACCTACTGCACAAAGAATGATGGCACAAAATGTTCAAACTTTGGTTTTATAAATAAATGGTAGCAAAGAAAAATTTTCTAACTTGCTTTATAAACTGAAAGTGACAGCACAAGCCAATTACTTTTACATTAGACTCATATTTTCTTTCACATGTGAAGGCTTATATGACCTTTATTTCAAATGTGCTATCCAGCCAAGTATTCAACTGAATTTGAAATTGATTTACACTATATATATTTTTTTCCAAATTTTAATTTAAAAAATTTCTATTTTAATTTTTTATTGCGACGGTAATAAAATCACGGTTGTTACAAACTCCCTCCTTATAAAAATGGCATCCTCGCAGTTTTCATACTAGAAGTCATTTATAACACAAATTATTTATCACAACAAAGATTCAAATAGAAAAGATGGATTAAGAATGCTCACCCCCAACCGAAGAGGAGAGAAAATCGGGATAAGAACCCTCGATGAATTCTTTGGTTTCCCAAGTGCAATCTTTGGGGTCTGCGGACCATTGAATTTTCTCAAGCGGAACTTCTTTATTCCGAAGGCGTTTAACCTCTGAAGCTAGCACACGAATAGGATTTTGCACCATAGACAAGTCGGGTGAGATCTCAAGATCTTGTAACATATGAGGATCAATAATAGAATCCGAATCTCGAAGGCATCGACGAAGCTGGGATACATGAAATATGTCATGAATTCTAGAAAACTGAATAGGTAGCGATACGCGATAAGCAACTGGGCCAATGCGTTCAGTAATAGGAAACGGTCCAATATATCAAGGAGCCAATTTCCCGGAGCTACTAAAACACACTACACCCTTCATCGGAGAAACACGAATGAATACGCGATCGCCAACAGAAAATTTCCAAAGGCTTCCTACGAAGATCGGCATAAGATTTTTGCCTATTCTGAGCCTCTTTCATTCTCTGTCTAATAATATCAATCTTCTCCGAAGATTCACGAATATAATCGGGGCCGAGAACTAACTTTTTCCCCGATTCCAACCAACAAGATGGTGATCGACACGGCCTTCCATAAAAGGCATCGAAAGGAGCCATACCGATACTGGATTGGAAACTGTTGTTATAAGAAAATTCAACAAGAGATAAGTGGTCTTTCCAACTACCACCAAAATCAAGAATACAAGCTCGAAGGAGATCTTCTAAGACTCGATTCACCCTTTCAGTCTGACCATCAGACTGTGGATGATAAGCTGTACTGAGATTGAGCTTAGTGCCCAAAGCTTTCTGAAGACTCTGCCAAAAACCACCAGTAGAAAGCGGATCCCTGTCATTAGTAATGGAACTAGGAACTCCATGAAGTCAAACGACTTCCTTAATAAAAAGCTTAGCAAACAAAGGAGCAGTCCGATTGGACTTGATAGGAATAAAAGGGGTTGATTTGGTCAATCTGTCAACAATCACCTAAACACCAGTATGGACTGACCTCGAACGAGGTAGACCATCTATGAAGTCCTTAGAAATTTGATCCCATTTCCATATTGGAATCTCAAGAGGCTGTAAAAGACCACTAGGACGCTGGTGTTCTGCTTTAATAAGTTGACAAGTCATGCAACGACTTACATAACTTGCAACTTCACACTTCATGCCATCTCAAAAGTATAAGCGTTTCATATCAGCATACATCTTACTACTGCCCGAATGAATAGTATACTTAGAATGATGACAGTCCTCAAGAATGTCATTTCTAAGATTAGAAACATTAGGCACAATCAACCTATCCTTCTTCCGAATACAACAATGAACATCAATATCGAAATCCTTTAGATCATCACTTCGGGATTCCGATTTACAACTCTGAATAAAATAAGAGATATCTGGATCTTGTTTCTGGGCATCGGCAGTTCGATCCAATAAACTAGGACGAGCTTCCATGCTAAATAAAAGCACGGGAGAAGCAGAAACTGAAGGACGATCTCTAATATCACAATGAGTAAAAGCTTCCAACATACTCCACTCTGCTAGCATCATGAAAACAATAACTTGCTGCTTGCCACTAAGCTCATCAGCAACCTAATTACCCTTACCAGGGGTATACTGAATATCAAAATCATATGAAGCAAGAAATTCGAGCCAACGTTGTTGCCTCATATTAAGTTCTTTCTGAGTGAATAAATACTTCAGAGATTTATGATCAGTGAAGAGAACAAAATGCTCGCCCAATAAATAATGCCGCCAAATCTTTAGAGCAAAGACTATAGCGGCTAACCCCAAATCATGGGTAGCATAACGAATCTCGTTAGGCTTTAGTTGTCTAGAAACATAGGCAACTACTCTATCCTTTTGCATGAGAACAGCACCGAGTCCATAACCACTGGCATTGGTATAAACAAGAAGATCATGATTCCCTTTGGGAACCACTAAGATAGGAGCATGAGTAAGGAGATCTTTTAACTTCATGAAAGAAATCTCACACTTATCCGACCAAATAAAAGGAACAGCTTTTCTTGTAAGAGTGGTAAGCGGTAAAGCAATACGAGAAAAGTCCTTAATAAACCGACGATAATAACCCGCCAATCCAAGAAAACTACGGATCTCAGTAACGGTCTCGGGCCTCTTCCAATTCTGAATAGATTCGATCTTGGAAGGATCGACAGAGATACCATCGGAAGAAACAATATGACCGAGAAACTTCACATTATTCTTCCAGAAGTGACATTTAGAGAATTTGGCATAAAGCTGATGCTGACGAAGAGTGCTCAAAACAATCTCCAAATGCTGAATATGATCGGCTTCAGATTTGGAATAAATAAGAATATCATTAATGAAAACCAGGACGAACTTATCGAGATATTCTCGGAATATCCGATTCATAAGATCTACAAAATATGCTGGAGCTTCGTCAAACCGAATGGCATAACAAGCCATTTGTAAGAGCCATAACGAGTGCGGAATGCTATAAGAGGAATGCTATCTTCCGCAACTCGTAACTGATGAAAACCAGTAGCAAGATCGAGTTGGAAGAAACGCTTAGCGCCACTTAATTGATCGAACATGTCGTCGATCCTAGGTAATGGGTACCTGTTTCTGATAGTGAGCTCGTTAAGCTTGCGATAATTAATGCAAAGCCTAAGAGTACCATCTGGCTTCTTAACGAAGACATCGGCGGCGCCCCAAGGAGATGAGCTAGAACGAATAAATTGTTTGGCTTCCAATTCAGATAATTGCTGCTTGAGTTCCTCATTTTCCTTAGTAGACATCTTCATGGGAGGACGAGTGACAGGATGAGCACCAGAGATAAGATCAATACGGAACTCAAATGCCCTCTTCGGCGGAAAACATGAAATAGGCTCAATGACATCAGAAAAATCAAAAACAACTGGAATATTATCAATGACATCCTCCGATTCGAAGGAAGAAATGAGAGCATTCGAAGTATGATCCATGCTTCAAAATATAATACATAACTGCTCGATAGCATCGGGATGCTTTAAGTTCTTTCGAGACATAGGATTTGAACTTCATAACGGACGAGCCAATCCATACCCAAAATCATATCAAAACCAAGATGATCCATAACATGCAGATTCGCATGAAAGGAAAAATCACATAGAATAATCTGAACATCAACACATAACAAACCAAGAGTAGCGGATCCACCAATAGGATTCACAATCCTCAAATGGTCGCAAAGAGTAACAACATCCAAAGGAATAACATCAACAAGCTCCTTTGACACGAATGAATGTGATGCACCCATATCGAAAAGAACTCTAATAGAACGACCATGAAATAAAATAAAACCTTCCAAAACAGAAGGAGTAATACCTTTGGGCTTAGAAGAATCACCAGCTTTAGCAACATTAAGCTTTCCAGATTTGAAACCCTTAGGAGCAGTAGGACAATCAGAAACCCAATGACCCTCTTTCTTGCAATAGCCACAAATACGAGGCTTAGGGAAACTACAGAGAAAATGATTCAAAGAACCACAATTATAGCACACCCTCTGAATAGAAGGTGCACTACTAGGCTGAGAACTAGAGGTAGCTTGCTTCTTCTTCTTCTTGTTGGAAAAAGAATTAGGCCTATGAAATGGAAACCTCTTTTTATTGGGGTTCTTAGAAACCTCAACCTCATCACAACTATCACGTTCCTTTTCAACAGCTTCAAGGCAAAGTGTCGAATCAACAAGCTCCTCAAAAGGAAGCTTAAGCTGAAGCAAAAGAACTTTCTTCAAATACTTCTTCAAACCATCTACAAAACAAAGATTCTTCTTACGCGGAGTGTTAATGAACTCAACTCCGTATTTGGACAAGGCCTCGAAAGATGCAACATAATCATAAATAGAGGACTTTCCTTGCTTCAACTCAAGGAAACTACGAGCAAGATTAGCCTTTTCTGATTCAAAAATGAACTTAAGTTCGAATCGTTGCTTAAACTGAATCCACGAGAGAGAGGACTCATCAACTTCCGCAATAAAAAGCTCATACCAATCAAGTGCACACTCTTGCAACATGCTAGATGCCATGAGAACGCGATGATGATCAGAAAGATCCATCCAAGAAAATATGCGCTCACAAGCATGCAACCAAGTCTGAAAATACACTTTCCGATCCCTTGAAAGGCTTGCCTCCAAGGTGGGAATAGTCACTACACAGGCAGGCGAAGGCAGAGTTGTGAGTAGGAGCCGCGGGAGTAGCAACAAAAGGCCGAGTACCCCGAAATAGCTCCATAAACTGATCAGCTGACATATAGACTCTGTCTGGATGAGAACCACTAGACATGCCTGCTGAAGAACGCTTCCCTCTACCTCTTCCAGCCATAGGCTGAGAGAACAAGAGAAGATAAGGATTAGTTGAACAGCACACAATTGATAAGAAATTTAACAAATGGAATACTATGGAATATGAGATTTATTCTTAGACATACTCCACATGTTAAAGTGGAAGGAATAGATTAGAAAGGCACGAATAAAACCCTCGAATAGTTGTAACGCATGTTCCATCCTGCTTCTGTTATGTGTTTATTTTAATTTGTTCTGAATTTCAGCTCTGATACCAAGCTGTGACGCCCCACCTCTATACCCATAATAACAAAGGTTATTATAAGGAATAACGTCTGCTATTGCGAGGAATAAGGCTTGTTACAAGCGACCATCCGTAAGTTATGCCTTAGACGAGTATTGATTACATCGATAGGAGTTGTGTAAATTACTCCCAAAGATATAAATTTAATCCAAATCTAAAAAGAAACTACAATGGCTAATGAAAAATTCAGAACAACTCATAATAACAATAACACTGATAAATATAATCACATCAGAACAGAAATATCAGATATATAGCAGAAGATAAGTCTGGAATGCATGCTACAACAATCGATGGTTCACATGAACCAAATATACATATACATGCCATCAACATACATGAGACGAGAATCAATACACCAAAAGTAATTCTTCGAAGACTACACAAAAGATGATGTGAAATCCCAAAAGCTGAAGCGGCAACAGAATCAAAGATAGTGATTATCCTGAAATAACTCGGTCTGACCCGAGTATTATTTAAAAGTAAATAATAAACGGATCAGTCTAATTTAAACTTAGAAGTGAATGCATCATAAACAACATCAAGCAAAATAATAATAGTCTCGAATGAGACTATTCAACATAAGAAATCACATAGTTTAAATGAAGAATTTTCATTAAACTCCATCAAAATCAACTTTCAAATTCATAATTGAATTCAAAACAGCAATTCACAAAATCTATAAATCAAAAATAGATAACTAGAAAAATCAGCATAAAAGTGGATCGATCCCATCATATGGCGAGTCTAAGTTACGCCGCACGTGCATCAACATATGGCCGAAGCCTACCAAGTACTGTCATCATAATTTTGACGCACAACAAATGACCCGAAGGTCCAACATATGAATCGAAGGTCTAGTACTGGTAATTGACCCGAAGGTCCATCATATGACCCGAAGGTCTAACATAGTGGCTCGAAAGCCCAACAAAATCATCAAAATCATCAAACAACAAATCCATAACGAATATTTCAATTAACGAGTCCGGAATTAACCGAATAAGTAAAAGCGTGGTTCCATACTCCGCACTTTTGCTAACTCGTTTAAATCTCTTCATCGTTTCCTTGAAAGTGCGAAATTGTGTATTTTATATAAATAAAATTTACGTTCTCTAACGAACAAGTCCGGAATTAAGCGAATCAGTAAAAGTAAGGGTTCATAGTCCTCAATTTTGCTGAAACGTTTAAATCGCTTCCTCATTCTTTTGAAAGCGCAAATTGTAAATTTTTTGAAACAATTTTATTTTAAAACGATTTTTAAAACACGTGATTAAAACAGCAACAACTACAGCAATTTCAATGAGGAAATTGCGCTTCAAAACACCGTAAAAACGGATATCAAATCAGCATTGCGGGATAACCGCTTAAAAATTCACTTTAAATTGACGGTTACTGAAGTCAAAATAATAGTAATTTTTATTCGTCAAAAATGTCGTCAAAACAACACACTTCAAAAATTTAACACCGGCGTAAAAATTCCGTTATAAAAATAACGGCACAAAATACATTTTAAAACCAAACACCGGTTCAAAGTAAATTAAATAGTAGACTGTACTACTATATTTTCATCAAATATTTCATTGTTATATGTGCATCAAAATATTACTCTGTACTACTATATGTTCTTTCGTGCATTACAGTATGTATTGTAACTTTTATGATTATGCATGATCACTGATTTTTACTTAAAATCGTAAGATTGCACATGCCAGCGTATTATAGATAGATGCTCCAAACACCTTTTGGTTAGCGACCAAACTATCATTCAAAGTCTAATAGCAAAATTTCTTAAAACTCATCACACAGTTACTATCGTACATTACGTACGTAACCAAAATGCAAAACATCCATATGTCTTGCTTTATTATTTTCAGACGGATACACAGCATATAATGAGTTGACCCTATATTCATGCACGCAAAAATTAATTTAATGGTCTGAATAATATTGTTTTTTGCTCACACGCATGGAGGTAATAAGCAAGACTTATGTACACTTGCACCACAAGCATTCGGGGAAACATTAAGTGAGTTGTATACCTAGGCAATACTATTATATACTATACTTGCACTCAAATGAATAATATATGCATGGACATGCACGCAAGTAAAAGCATGAAAACTGACCAGGTTTTGCACGTAACAAACTTTAAAATGCTCTTGAACAAAATCAAAGTGACTTGAAACTTGTTTTAGATTAAAAAAACAAATGAAGATAGATTACACGGCCCGGTTCATTTTAAGGACGCATGAATCAATAAGCAAAAGAAAGTGACCTGTACTCATGCATGAAACGTAACAAGGGTATGGACACTGCATTTTCCTTTTGTGCCGCATGTCATTATTTTTTTTTTCTTTTCACGCAGGAATTTTACCCTTAAACAAGCACGCACTGACCTGGCCTTGTTTTCACGCGTGCACACTACACAACACACTTGTATCTGCATGAAAATGGTTTTTTTGCTTGGAAAATATAAACAAAATGACCTGTAACTTTGTTATATATGCACGCAATCTTGAAGTAAAAAAAAAAATTTGACTCAGAACACAATTTACATGCACGAATAAAAGTAACCAAAAATAAAATGGCTTTTACTCTGAACTTATGCCTACGTACAAAGAACAAAATTTTAAATGATGGCTCTAGCTTTCGTATAGCATGAATACACATAAATAAAGCAGTGAATAAATTAGAGATGTGAGTTTTAAACTCACCTTAGATTTGGTTCAAATTTAATAAGCAACCCAGACCAAAAGAGAGCAACAATTGAACCGCCATTAAAGCATTTACACAGCCATTGGAATTTTGAATGGAAAAAATAGATGAAGTCTTACTCGAATTTTTTGAAACACAATAAAAGATGCAGCTTCTGAAAATTTTTGAACCAAAAATGTTGCAGGCCTCAAGTCAATGCAATATGCTGGTAAGGTACAAAGGCATTAAATGTGGAAACGTGCATATGTGAAGGAAAGGACCTCACTGCACAAAAGAATGATGGCACAAAATGTTCAAGCTTTGGTTTTATAAATAAGTGGGTCGCAAAGCAAAATGTTCCAACTTGCTTTATAAACTGAATGTGACAGCACAAGCCAATTAGTTTTACATTGGACTCATATTTTCTTTCACATGTGAAGGCTTATATGACCTTCATTTCAAATGTGCTACCCCAGCCAATTATTCAACTGACTTTGAAATTGATATGCACTCTATATATTTTTTCCAAATTTTAATTTAAAAAAATTTCTATTTTAAATTTTTATTACGACGGTAATAAAATCACGGTTGTTACACCGAAGCTTTCTATGTCCTCGATTTTGATGCTGTTATCTCTTGTAAAGCCCGAATCGTTTCTATAGCGGACGACCAGGGTAATTCTTTTGTGATCTTTTGTTGAATGCCTTAGAATTATGCAGGCAGCTTTATCTTTCCACTTGATTCTCAGCCTAGTGATCTTGACTCCACCCGATAGTCAAGGATTATCCTGATGTTTTTGGTGAAGTTACTTCCCTTCCTCCTAAGCGGGAAATTGAATTTCTCATCAATCTTATTCCTGGAACTCATTGCTACTGGCTTTCACCAGCTCTGTGTAGCCAAGAAGAGCATTCCCATGACAGCTTTCCAAACGGCGAATTGTTTCTATAAATGGTTAGTCATGCCCTTTGGATTAACCAATGCTCCTAACTTCTTCGTCGACCTGTTGAATTGTGTTTTTCACAATGTTCTCATCAAGTTTGTCCCGGTTTCATTGATGATATTCTCATCTTTTCTAAGTCTCGATTGACCCGGTTAAGGTCGTCATGATTAATACATGTGTATCCATCTTTCCTCTTTTGTAATTTATTTTTCTTCCCATTTGAGCCTATCTTCTTGGTTGGAATTCTCTTTGATTAAGACCCCTCAAAATTTGAAACTCTATCCTTATTCTAGAATCCATTCTTGGATCATTTTACAAGGGAGTTTATTTGTTAATGATATAAAAGTGTTTTATATTTCGTTGTTTAAGCTGTTATGTTTGAATTTTGGGGTTCGATCGATTCGTCTGTCCAACGCTATCGATAGAAATTGCAAAACACTTGAACAAACCAAACTAACATAATATTGTTTTTGAAATTAATAAATGAAATAATTTTATGCATGATTGTATTTTGTATATAAGATTATAATTTTATCAAATTAGATAGTTAAATGAATTGGTTCTAGATTATCATTTATTGTTTGTCAACATTTCTAAACCACTAACTATTATTGTGTGTTATTAGGAGTTGAAATTTTAAAACATGGTTTGTAAAGATTTTTGCAAATGAAATGAATTTAAAATTAAGGATTTAAGAATTTAATTTCTGGCGCTTTTCAAAATTTGGTTTTTCAAAGTTTTGAGAAAAATAATATTAATATTATTTGAAAGTATTTTCGAGCAAAAATTGTTTCCAAAGAATTTAAAGGAAGTAAGTCAGTACTCTCCTCTTCTGTCGTTGGAAAATAATTCCGATGATAACTTCAGCATCATCGACATTCTTTTTCAAGTCTCAAAGTGGGGAGACCACTTAGTACCTTTGCTATACTTTTGTTTTGGAAAATGGATTTGATTTGAATTTCTTGAGTATGATTTGATGTATAAAATATACATATGTATATATTTATTTCAAAATGGTTGGAAGTGAAACTGGAAATTTAACTCTTAATTTTATGTCAAGTGATGGTTTTCAATTGTTGAAATGAAGAAATTTTTTGAATAATTAAAGGGTCTAAAATGAGAAATGGAATTGTAACAACTTGAAACGGTTGAACGAGGATAAAATTTATTGTATAATACTCAATTGCGTTCTAAAATATATATAACTTACGTAAAATGTTCATAAAGTTCAAATGTTAATGTGAATATGTGATTTAGGGTTATACAAGAGAATTTAAGTAATAAAATGTTCAAACTAATTTTTTTTGCTTAATAGAAATGTGAAATAAAAGGTAAATTTTTATAGTGCTCAATTACATTCAGAAACATTAATAGGACTTACCTAGAAAAAGTAAAAATGTAATAAGAACATGTAATTGAATAATATACAATATAAATGTAAGTAATAAGATGTCCAAAAACAAAATTTATATGGTTTTAATTTTTTTTTTGTATCTAGTAATATGTATTTCGAATCTATCTTTCCTATCTGTTGCTTGTATTCTCATGTCTTGTTCCTTTAAGTTATTTGCATTTCGTTTGGACATTTCACTTAACTTGATTTACCAGCATAAGAATGTTAATTCTGACTCGAGTGTTTTGTGTTTTGCTTTATGCTCGGGTAAAACAGAGTGTCACTACATTTGAGACTCACCTTTGGAGCTTGGAGTTTTGGTTGAAGATCTGTCTTATATCTATTTAGCTTTCAGTTATTTCCAGTTGTTTATGTTCAGACTTATCATCTGCTTATGTATTGAGACTACATTGTATTTGGGATTTTCTATTGTATTTATTTCATACTCTGATGTTCTATAGTAGCTTCATGAACTACTATTTATCTATTCCGTTGCTTATTGTTGTATTACTCTATATTGGTGATTCCGTGATTGATTTATTTACTATATATGCTAAGTTCTGCCAAATATAAATTAACAACCTGTTGGTTTGATCAATTCAAGTTTGACATGTGCGGATGATTGTTGATTTGAACGTTCGAAATAGCAGGTCATTGTTGTTGGTATTAGAGCTCTGGTTTAGGCGCATATGGAGTAAAAACTCATTAGAGATAGGGTAGTAATACTCTAGAATGAGTAAAGTTAATTACAAAATCATCTTCGTTCGAGCTTGAAATTATTTGTTAGGATCCTCCTGGATTAGGATTCCTTTAGAATTTTGGAGCTTTTCCCTTCATTCTAAAATCCATTCTTGTCTTTTCCTATTCGTGTTCTTCTTGATACTTGAGCATCTACTAGATCCATCTCTGTTGATCTCAGTAAGAAATTTGAGCACATCTTGCAACGTCAAATGACAACTTCAACATTTGTGTGACTAATCCCATCGGCGGTCCCGCCAACCTTAGTATGATTTGTAAAAGGGTAAAGCTCCTTTACAACAGGCGTTGATTCACCGAAGATTTCTATATCCTCGGTTTTGATGCTATTATCTCTTGCAAAGCCTGAACCATTTCTCTAGCGGACGACGAGGATTCTCTTGTGATCATTTGTCGAATGCCTCAGAATTAGGCAGGCAGCTTTATCTTTTCGCTTGATTCTCAGCCTAGTGATCTTGACTCTACCTGATAGTCAAGGATTATACTAATGTTTTTGGTGAAGTTACTTCTCTTCCTCCTATGTGGGAAATTGAATTCTACATTGATCTTACTCCCGAAAATACTAGCTACGGGTTTTCACTAACTCCGTGTAGCCGTGAAGTGCATTCCCAAGATAGTTTTTGAATGGAGAATGGTTTTTATAAATGGTTAGTCATGACCTTTGGATTTACCAATGCTCCTGCCTTCTTCGTCGACCTCTTGAATCGCGTTTTCCGTGATTTTTTCATCAAGTTTGTCCTAGTTTCATTGAAGATATTCTCGTCTTTTATAAGTCTCGGTTGGCGCGGTTAAGGTCGCCGCAATTAATACAAGTCTATCCACCTTGCCTCTTTTGTAATTTAATAATTTTTTCCTTTCGAGCCTATCTTCTTAATTGGAATTCTCATTGATTAAGGTCCCCCAAAATTTGAAACTCTATCATTATTCTAAAATCCATTCTTGAATCATCCTATAAGAGAGTGTATTTGTAATTGATATAAAAATGTTTTATATTGTCTTGTTTAAGTTGTTAAGTTTAATTTTGGGTTTCGATCGTTTCGTCTAGCCAACTCTATCGATAGAAATTCCAAAACACTTGAACAAAGCAAATTGATACAATATTGTTTTTGAAATTAGTAAATGAAATATTTTATGTATGATTATATTTTATATATAAAAGTATAATTTTCTAAAATAAGATAGTTAAATGAATTGGTTAGCAGAAATGATAATGCTAGATTACCATTAATTGTTTGTCAACATTTCTATACAACTAACTATTATTGCAAATTATTAGGAGTTAAAATTTTAAAACAAGGCTTATAAAGCTACTCTTCAAATGAATTGAGTTTAAAATTATGGATTTAAGAATTAAATTTTTTGTGCTTTTCAAAATTTGGTTTTTCAAAGTTTTGAGAAAAAGTATTTTCGAGTAGAAATTATTTCCAAAGAACTTTAAAGGAATTAAGTCAGTACCCTTCTCTTCTGTCATTGGAAAATGATGTCAATGATGACTGCAACATCATCGATATTCGTTTTCGAGTCTCAAAGTATGGAGATCACTTAGTAGCATTGCTACACCTTTGTTTTGGAAAATGGATTTGATTTGAATTTCTTGAGTATGATTTCATGTATGAACTATATATATATATATGTATATATTTATTTAAAAATGGTTGGAAGTGAAACCAAAAATTTTACTCTTAATTTTATGTCAAGTGATCATTTTCAATTATTAAATGAAGCAAAATTTTGAATAATTGGAGGGTCCAAAATGAGAAATGGAATCGGAACAACTTGAAACGGTTAAACCAGGATAAAATTTATTATATAATAGTCAATTGCGTTCTAAAATATAAATAACTTATTTGAAATTTTCAAAATGTTAACGTTAATACGTGATTTAGGTTTATATAAGAGAAGTTAAGAACTAAAATGTTCAAACTAAATTTTTTTTGCTTGATAGAAATGTCAAATAAAAGGTAAATTTGTATAGTGCACAACTACACTCAGAAACATTAATAAAACTTACCTGGAAAAAGTAAAAATGTAATGAGAACATGTAATTGAATAATATACAATATGAATGTAAGTAATAAGATGTCTAAAAATGGAATTTATATGGTTTTTAAATTATTTTTTATATCTAGTAATATTTATTTCGATCTATCTTTCATGTCTGTTGATTTTATTCTTCTCTCTCATTCCTTTTTGGGGACAAATAGTTTTGATTGCGGGAGAGTGTAACGATCTAGAAATTTTAACAATTTAAATAACGTAATTAACTAAATTTTTCATGGAAATAAAAAATAAATTTTAGCAAATGAAAATTTGATATTAAAATAAGTCTATTTAATTATAGCAAGTGTCAGAATTTTATTGGAAAATATTTAAGTTAGTTCTGTTGTGAAATTTCAATTTTAAATTTAAAACCAATTAAATTTGCTGGAAATTAAATATTTTCAAAATCTAAATATTTTTATATAATAAATATGTAAATCATTTTCTAAGTGAGACATCGTATTCCGTTTTGCCAAATTTGAATCGGTCTAGCTCCATTTATATTATTATCGACGGATTAGCAGCATTATTACAGCGAATATCGACTTTTGATAAGATGATCGTTTCTCCGATATCTATGCACCATCTGTTCGTCTTTTCGTGTTGATTTCAGTAGCATATTCATTTGTGTATTTCAGTACCCGATTCGTGGCAAAAGCTGCGAAATGATTAGCCATATCGGTATCCAATTGTAACCTTTTGGGTTCCAATGTCCTTCCGTTTGTTTCTCGGAGAAATCAATAGGTAGTAGCTTTTAATATTTCCCTAAATTCAAGTGTTTCCCTTTCCTATTCCTATCGTTTAAAATACATTTCTCTGGTAGTTTATTTTCTTCCTGTCCCATTCCTTCTTTTCTCTACTCATTCGTTTTCACATGTTAAAAAAATATTTTATATATAAGCAGCATATATACTGAGATGAAGGCACGTTCTCTGTCGTTGGCAAAACCATCGGCCACCTTTCCATTTTACCGCCGACCCATCCTTTCACCTCGCTCTCCTCGCCTACTGAGTCATCCAAGACCTCTCCCTCCTTGCTCCACTCTCCTTCAACTAGCACCACAACCCGAACACCCAATTAGTTTGTACAGTCCCCTTCGCCGACAACTACACCTTTCTTTCCTCCATCCGCTTGTAACGATCCCTCTCCCAATGTCTGCTACCATAACAGCCCATGTCAGTCTAGCTTCATACTCCATCTATTAGACATCCACCAAACCCTCTTCCACCTGAACTGCTCCGAGCCCCACACCCAAACGCCCTCCTCCAGTTCGCCCGCCAATTCCATAACCCCTCCGCCCTCATTCACTTCACCCTCCACACGTAGCCTACCCACCCAGACCCATTAACCCCATCCCAGTCGACCTGACCTCCCACCACCTTCAACATGTCATCCGCCTCTTACCAATAGCTACTTCGATAGGATCCATCCCCGTTAGCCGCTAGCAGCCCACAAATTCTTCCATATTTCCCTCCAACACCGCAATGCACAATAGTCGAGCAATTATTTCCATTTCCTTCTCCTCATCTTCCTCCCGCTACCACCCTGACTACATCCTTCTCCCATCTATTTTCCACGTCAACAACCTATACTCAACCACCTCTCTGACCTACCTCCTTCCTCGGCCTTCCCTACTCCTCCACCACCATAGCACAAACTCGGCCTTACTTCCGCCTTCTTTATATATATATATATATATATATATATATATATATAAGGAATGTGTGTATATATATAATATGTTTATTCATTTGAAATTTACATTAATATTTTGAAATATATTATTTTTTATGATTTTCAAACATATATAGATATCATGTATAAATATTTATTTGAAGAATTTTGCAAATTATGGGTTTTAATACATATTGATTTTTAACAAAAATATAATATGAAGGATTATATTATAAATATGTGTTTTAAACTGAATATTGATCTTTAGAAAAAAAAATATAATATAAATATTTTGTTTTCATTGATCTCTAGTCCACCTTGCTTTGCTTGTTTTCATTGCTGTCCGGAGATTATTTCCGCAAGTCTAGCTTGTCCATGCCTATCCATGTCCATGCTTCTCATTCTCGTTTTTTCTAGCCTCGAAAGGTGAGTGATCACTCACGATTAACATTCTTATATTTAGTAAATTTAATTCACATGAATAGACAATTGTGATGTGTTGTTAAAATTTAATTTGTTGGTAATTAAATTTTGAATATGATATGTTATTATTTAAATTGTTCACCTATGATTAATATATGACACCATAACATTGTTATGTGTATATATATGATATTTATATTTGTTAATTATGATATATGCTTGATATTGATATATATGTCATTTTAATTTATTATTTTATATATTGTTCTCATTCTGCAAGTTCCCTGATAGTTAGGATTTCCCTATGGGTTGAAATGATACATACATGAACGATTTTATAAATTAGGGAAAATCGCTATGGGTTGAAATGATAAACCCAAATGATTTTATTGATTTTGAATTTTGGAATTGCGGGTTAAAATGATATATACCCATAAATTTTAACAATTGCAGATTGAAATGATAAATATCAGTATCGCTTGACCATAGGATAAAAAATTATATACGAACATCGTTGGTCTATTTTTGAAAAAATGATTTCCAAAGTTCAAAAAAGGAAATATATGAGTTTTGATTTTAAAATATAATATAAATATTTTATTTTAATATGCGTAAAATTAATATTTTTAAAATTATATATTTTAGAATTTTAAAATTATAAGTTAAGTTCTAAATGTAAATTATAAATTTTTAGTGATAAATTTTATTATTTATAAAATATATAAAATAAGATTTAAAATAGTTTTAATAGTAATAAGATTTAATTTAATAATAATTAATATAGTTAATTTAATAAGAATTTAATTTAACTAATATATATTTTATATGTTTCAAATATTTATTTACAATCTATATTAATATTGTATAATAGATTGTAATAATATATATATATATTAATGTTTAAATACTTATTTATTATATTAATATTTTAAATAGATTTTGTAATAATTTTAATAAATAAAGGTTGGAAAGATAAGTTAAAGTGGACTTGTAATTTAATTTGTTTAAAAATTGAATTTAAATAACAATTGATTTGACATATTGTTTTTTGAGATTTAGAAAGTTGTGATTTTATAACTTAATGATTAAAGGTGATTAAATGAATATTTTCAAATTTAAATAAAATTTAAGTTGAATTAATGAAATTTATCAAATTAAGTTATTGTAAATTATTTATATATCTAAATATTGAAAACTATTGAATTGGAAGTGGTTTAAATTTGTAGTTCAAACCTAGATTTAAAATCGATATAAATTAAAATTGTTTTAGTGAGAATTTGAATCGAATCTTTAACCTTATTAATTGAAATTATTGAATTGAGATTAGTCTAAATTGGATTTTTCAACATAAGTTGACTTGAATTGACACTTGAAATTTGAAGAAACGATTCTAACTTGAAATCATTTTCAATATATATATATATATATTAATATATAAACTATTTTAATATATAAACTATTTTAATATATAAACTATTTTAACCCACCTATTTTAAATATATAAACTATTTTTAAGTTATAACTATTTCAATGTATAAACTATTTTCAATATTTAAACTAATTAAGTTGGAACTGTTATGATTTAGATTTAATAGATTTAAATACGAATACTTTGATATGATGGTTTAACCTATTTTGTGGTTATGATTAATTTGGAAGTGGATTATAATTTAAAATGAATTATAAATTAAAGTGAATATGCTTTCGAAAGTGAATATGATTTCGAAAGTGATATGATTTTGAAATGAATATGATGTTTTGATATATAGTATGAACTATTTGAAATGGAAATGACCACGTTGTGAAATAAGCGTTTGGTTGTTAAAGAGACCGGGATCAGATATTGTTATACTTTCTGCCAATACCGAAAACCACTTTAACAACTGTCTACGTGGTGGAGATTCCAGAATGAAGTCGGATGGTTTCGCGAACATCTGTATGAGGTATTACCATAGCCTTGACTCCCACGAGTCAGCTTGATGTGGCTAAAACAAGAGCTATACCTTGGCCAAGTGAGGTCGCACCTTTGATCGGTCACATTTATTTGACACCATTCTACTATGTTGTGATATGATTAGGTGCATCTTTGATTTTGGGAGTGGTCTCGAGGTGGGTGGTAATAGCTGTTATGCGTTATCACCAGCTCGGTTCTGCAAAACGGTAGAATCCTACCCTAGGCATTGCCTCACATGCCTTGTCACATGGCTTATCACACCCTCTACGAGTTTGGTTTGTACCATACCTATGGAGTTCCCTCTGATAGCCCTCCAGTTTACAAAGGAATTATGGTAGTGTATAGACTACGGGAACATATAAAAATGTGTTAAGGAGGGTATGGGTAACGCCTTAATGCTATTTTAATAGTTTACTTTACTATAGACATAATCAATGCAGCGTATTGTACTATATATGTAGATAGTTTGTCGGATCCTTAAAGGATGGAATCCCATCATCCTTTAAGTCATATTCATTTCGTTTAGACATTTCACTTGGGTTGATTTACTAGCATAAGAATGTTAATCCTAACTCAAGTGTTTTGTGTTTTGCTTTATGCTCGGGTCAGACTTAGTGTCACATCATTTGAGACTCATATTTGGAGCTTGGGGTTTTGCTTGAAGATCTGTCTTATATCTATTCATCTTTTGATTATTTCTAGTTGTTTATGTTCAGACTTGTCATCTGCTTATGTATTGAGACGACATTGTATTTGGGATTTTCTGTTGTATTTATTTCAGACTCTGATGTTCTATAGTAACTTCATGAACTGTTATTTATCTATTCCGTTGCTTATTGTTGTTTTACTTTTTGCATGTGATTCTGTGGTTGATTTATTTACTATATATGCTAAGCTCTGCCAAATATAAATTAACAATCTATTGTATTAAGCAATTCATGTCCGACTTGCGTGGATGATTGTCGATTTGAACGGTTCAAAATAGTAGGTCTTTACGTATCTTAAAATGTTTTAATATAGATTTGAGTTATATAAATGAATTTTCAAAAGGTAGAAAAGTCATTTTGATTAGTAGGGCTTTTAAAACACTATTTGCAGCACTTTTTTATAACTTCTGCAAACAATGGTTTTAACTTAATTATTCTTTCCCAAATCTTTTGTGAACCTTTTTAAATAAATAATTAAATATTTTAAAGATGATTAAGAGTTTTAAATATGAGTATGCGAAACCACTAGTACGTTTGTTCCATTTATAAGGGTCACAGAAAATTCGACCGAGGAATGGAATAGATCGAAGGGAAAGTCCGGATGCTCCAAAATAATTAAAAGTTAATTAAGTATGTTAAAAGATTTATAGTCGATCAAATAACTTGACCACCTTATGGGTGACAGAGAGGTAGTCTCTAGGCTTGGGTTTGGGAAACCAGTTGCTTGCCCTCCCTAGCTACCCAGACTGGCCCGACGGAGGGAATAATAATTTTGATTTACTCGGATCAAAATTTCCCAAAGTATAAAAGATATAATTTTCCAAATTTAAACAACTTGGATTTCATAAAAATGATCTTCTGATGCTTGGTATTATATTTCAATGAGGGAATCTGTGCTATCTATGTGAATTTAAAAGGTAATTTCATCATTATTCGATGGATAATAAAGATTGAATATGGAAATTGATATTGAGTGGAATTAGTTTAATTTCCGTGATCATTTTTACTTAATAATGTTTTCTAATATAATTTTAAATAAATGATTTTGAAATGTTTTCCTAAATAAAAGGTGAAATGATTTGGAATTTCTCTAAGTTTCAAAAAGGTTTAATTAACTAAAAGGATTAGATAAATGAGTTTTAATGATTCCATATGCTATCAAGAAGATAAATGGAATAATTTAAAATAATATGTCTCTCTGTTATATTTATGAATGAATAAAAAGGTAAATTAAATCGAATGATGATTGATAATCACATATGAATTAACATCTTTTTAGTCGATGATTGGTTTGGAGGAACTGGTGTCGGATTTCGATAATTCTTATCCATAAACTACTTTGAACCAATGTATATGTTTAGAAGTGTAGACCTAATGAAGACGATGATATTTGAAGATGGGGATCTTCATGATGAAGGGATGTTTGCCAATTGTCCCTCAGGATGAAATTTACCATATCATATATTTATAGTGGCAGTAGTGCTCTATTGTGAAAAACTTCGATCACAAGGACTTGTTACAACTAATCCTAGGGATAATTCCCGACATGATGAAGTAGAAAGTGTGCCTTCGGTTTTGTTCCGTCCCAGAATGAACTTGTATGGAAGAATATACGACATTGCGTTTCTGAGATGACAACGTTGACTTTTACAAACGTACATCTGTTTAGTGGCGGAGAAGGCAACTTCTCTTAGCTTAACACTATTCTCTGAGACGTGAAAGCTTAGAAGTATTTGTTCATGAATGTCAATAGTGATCAAAGGAATGGTAATGTGGCATTCAATGTTGAACCTGATATGGTCAAAGCATGGCTTTATGAAAACCAAAGCGTTCTTTGTGGAGCATAGCTTCAGGAGCCTCACATCTCAGGAATGATACGGGATACTATATGGTCAGTTGCATATATTTTAGGCTAGTATGGAGGAGTCTGGTGGATTCTAGATCCTTAGCCTGTTGGGCAGATACAACGGTGTCTAAGTCCTTGGATAAGTAGCCGTTGAGTATTCTGTTCCATCAAAATGGAAATTGTATAGCGACGTCTAAGTCTTTGATGAGTGGCCGTTGGATAAATATTATTCTTCTAGTGAGGGAAGGCCACTAGTTCCCTATCATGTTGCAAATCCAATTCCAGTATGAACATTTATAGTCTTGTTTGCACAACCTAGTATGCTGTAAAATTTAATTATGGATAACAATTTCAGCTATTTTTATGATATGTGAAAATTATATTCAAAGTAATGTCATTAAAGATAATATCAAATCATTTTGGTATAAAAGTGATTTGGTTATCATAAGGTAAAAAACCATCCATATTTATGTGTGGGTGTAGTATTATGAGATACCCTTCTTTTCAAAAGTTTTAAATTGGCATCAATTTATAAATCGAATATCTCATGCTGGTTTACCAAGCATGATCTAGGTATTTTTAATATTCGGGTCAGATCCAAGTAGTTTCAGGTTAGTTAAAGATGCTTGGAGTTTCCAGAGGAGAGTTGGAGATCTTCATCTATATATGGATGTATTCTATTATCTACTGCATCTATTGCATTTGTTTTTATTTATTAACATTTGTAAGGACAGAGGGTTTATATCTGTCCAGGTTGAATCTAGGTTAGACTCTGATATTGCATTCAAAAATTATTGCTGTAAAGATTATTTTTGAAATAATATATGTTATTCCATACGTGTAAGATTATGTACTATCTTTATTTTCTTTTTTCCCTAACAATCAGGCTTTCTGGCACTTAGATTTATGGCAGTGAATACCGAGGATGTATTAGTGTCGATTTTTAAGCGTTGAAAATCCTGGTCGTTACATATCGGTGATGACGTTTTTATGCTTCGTTTTGTGGTTGTTACTATTTTGTTATACTATTATTTGTGTGATATCACTAATATGTTATGCATATTCTGAATCTACATATATTTATATGTTGACCTGTATATTTAGATACAGTCTGATCCGTGTGTTATTTATGTAATACTCGGATCAATCCGAGACAGTTTAGGTTCAAGGACTATGAGACCGCCTTATATTTTCTGGCCATAGTGGAGACTAGTTATTTTGTAGTGTGGTATATTATTTTGCTTTGTATAGTATCATTCTATATATGACATTATGATATATGTTTTTTTAATAGATATTACCCCTGCGATTTGGACTCTGTGTTCTCTGATATTTACTCTATATTGTGTATTGTTCTTCTTGGACGTACACATATTTATTGCTTTGTGCCAATACTTTGTACATATAGTCAAGTTATTTATTCAATGTTTAAATATGTACCAATGTTATCCCAAGGGAATATTCATGTATGTACTCTATACAGCCTCATTCTCCGTATTATCTGATAGTGTTACTCGGTAATACTCTTGGATGTATGGATATAGAGGTGAGGGTGTTTCACTAGGTCCAACTAGTCGTTGCTTGGAGCCGATAATACCTCTATTGGCACCAATACCATGAATTTTGCATCCTCAGAGCTAGACAGCTTAGATAATGAATTAGCCTTCATGTTATCCTTAGGAATATGTGTTATTATATAGTATTCAATATCGTTTAGCAGTTCCAGAACCTTCATCAAGTAAGGGGCTTTTCTCGCTCCCTAGCTTGGAACTCTTTCTTCACCTGCCAGACCATCAATTGAGAATTGCTATATATATATATATATATATATATATATGCATATTTTGACTTCCAATTCCTTTACTATCTTGAGAGTATGATTTGATACTAGGCTTCATTGTTCATTATCGGGAACTTAAGTTTTAAGGTATAACATATTGATTGTTCCTCGAAGTTTATTAAGATAACTCCTGCCCCCAAGAAAAGTTTGTTGGATGCTCTTCCTGTACATAATTTTCATCGATCACCTTGCTCCATGCCTTCTTCTCTTTCTTCATCCCAGGTGGTAAGTTCAAAAATGAAACTAACCAATGCATATCCTTTAATCGCCATCATAGGATTATAGGATATATTGTACCAACTTAGTTTAATATTCCACTTCAGTGACCTTCCTAAAGTCCCGGCTCGGTGCAACACTTTTCTTAAGGGTTGGTCCATCGGGATATTAAATACATAAACTTGATAGTAGGGAAGTAGCTTCCTTGATGCAATCAACAAGAAGAAAGCTAGCTTCTCTAACTTTGGATAATTTATGTCTACTTCAGTGAACTGCTTGCCTATGTAATATACTGGCCTTTGGATTCTGGATTCTTTATATACGAGAGCAGCATTTAGAGCATAAAAAGATACTGCCAAATAAACAAATAAGTACACAACTTCCAATGGCTTTGATAATTCCGTCGGGGTCTCCAATTGATCGAGCAAGGCATGGAAAGCATCCTGGCACTCCTATGTCCAAACAAACATTCCACTTTCCGTTTTGGGGGCATCGAAAAATGACACACACTTATTTGTAGCTTTTAAGATAAATTGACTTAGTGCAGCTACCATTCAGTTCAAACTTTGCATCTTCCTCCTTGTCTTTGAGGCTTTGACATCTCTCAGTGCCCTAAATGCTCTGGAATGGCTTCCATGCCCCTTAATTTCACTACGAAGCCTAATGCGACTCTGAACGAACCTTTTAGTGGCTTAATCTTCATTATGTATCTTTGGAGTACATCAAAAACCTCTGATAGGTCTCTTATGTGGTTCACTGATCGCTATGATTTGATCAGCATATTATCCATATAGACCTACATCATGCTCTCGATATGATTTTTGAACATTAAGCTTACCAATCACTAGTTGGTCACCCCTGCATTCTTCGGACCGAATGTCATACTACGGTGGAAATACAATTCCAAGGCAATAATTAAGATAATGTGTTCTCGATCTAGAAGTTGCGCAGGTATCTTGTTGTAGCAAGAATAAGAATCCATGAATGACAGTATTTCATGTTAGGTTGTTGAATCCACTCGTAGGTTAATCTTCGATGGCGAGAAGCTGTCTTTTGGGCATGCCTTATTTAATTTTTAATAGTCGGTGCGTATTCACCATTTTCCATTAGATTTCTTAACCAGCGCTGCATTGGATACCCATTAGCAATGTAGCGTGTTGCGGACGAATCCATTGGCCCTCATCTTATCCACTTCCTCTTTCAATGTAGCAGATCGCTTCAGACCTAGACTGTATTGTTTTGCTTTACAAACATCTATCCAACTGGTGAAACAAGGATATGGACCTTGGCAAAAGTAGGGTAAAGCACATCATAGCAATACATATACCTTCCAAAAATATTAGAAAAAAACTATATCTAACAACATCGGTAGTTCTGGCAGTGTCCATAGACCACTCATACTTTAATAGATGTTGTCTCAGATCAGTCGTTCCATTGTGAGATGGCATCTTGGGGAGCATGAATCTTCTAAGATACTCCTTCCATAATATCTCCTTAGTGAACGAGTTCCTACAAGAAGATGGACCCCAATCATCATTACATTTATGCTAGTTTTCATTCACTATCCTCCTTACCATATCGGCTAAAACTCTGGTTCTATCGAATCGGTTGAACGATGGTCATCATGGCCTGCCCTTAGTGTTTGGCTTCGCAAACAATCTTTGTTAGTTCCATGACACTTGGATTCTCCTGACTTTGGGAGAACCATTCGTTTAGTTGACTGATTTCTATCATCTTTATATGCTAGATCAATAGCAGCCGCTTGAACTCCAGTATTATGGCCACCAACAACAAGACCAACATCAACATCGCCTTGCAATTTAATAAAATCATCGTTATCCAAGAATCGGGGGTTTGGATTGGTACCGAGTTCTAGAGGTGTTTCGGCACTGGTATGTGCCTTGTTGACCAAAGTCCTTCCTGCTACAACTTTCGAAGTTCCAACTTCCTTTCACTTCATTTTTTATATTTCGTTTTGTAGTTTCGGCCTGATAAGGAGGATCTATCTTCTTCTGAAACGAAAGGCGACAACACCTTTTTATTCATCCTACGGTCTTAGGATATCTGGTTCATCAACTACATATTTTTCTTGATTATAGTGCTTTGGCTTCCATCAGCTTCTCATTCATTTAGTTCATCGTCGTATCCAAATCAACCAGGTGACCATCTCTGACGCACTCTGAATTTTTTTGGTACCAGGCTAATTAGTTTCCTTTTCACGTCGATAGCCATCATTCTTCGCATTATTGGTGGCTTTGGAGGAAGTGGACTTTTTCTTGGTGTCATTACTTTTTTAGATCCCATGGGAAATATTCACTAATCTTCTAAGAAGAACTTGTAGATCTACTACTTGGAAGCGATCCAAAGGTTGAAGATTGATATAATAGTGAGAAATTGGAGTTTTCTCAATGAAAGCACCAAAATGTTTATGCCAAAATACGAAAAAACACCCAATTAGGTTGAAGTAGAGAATAAAATGAAGAAACTAAATGGAAAATGAAATTAGATAACACACAACAATTGATAGTGGTTTGGCTAAACTCAAGCCTATGTCCACTTAAACTTGTTAATGATTTTTAGAGATTTTACAAACTGTGTTCTTACAACTTTTTGAGAATCTAGTAGAGTGATAGAGTAAAATTAGAAAGTTTAAAAAATTAGAAAACACCCTCGAAATAGTGCCCCTCTCCTTCTATTTATAGAAATAGTCCAGTGATATAGGCTCTGATATTTTATACCTGCATTTTTTACATTTTGGAGGAGGTTTAAGAGGAAGATCTTGACTACGTTCATAGTTTGGTGGTCAACTCGGTACCGAGTTGGGCTTCATAACTTGGTGCTAAGTTATCACTTTACCATTTTTGAACTTCTTGATCTTGCATTTCTTGTTTCCTTTAATAGAAAGCTCATGACCAATCTTCCTTTACTTCGTGTTGTACATTTTCATGGTTTTCTTTCAAAGTTCTTTAAATTGCCTATTGGGCTTGCATGTAGGGATCGGTACCGAGTTGTCTCGCTCAAGTTTGTAAAAAGTTGATATTTGTACCATCTTTTTTGGTTTTTTTTCTTTGCCACTTGATTCTATGTGAAAGCGGTTAGCTCCCTTCAAGTTGTAAGCAAGACTTTATGTGACGACCCAGAGTTTTCAAAATTTAAAATTGAAATATTTAGTTGATTTTAATTGTTTGAATGATAGTTCAACTTGAATTTCAGATTTAACTATGGATTTGACAATTAAATTATTGAATTTAATTTATTGAAGTTGTATAAAAAACTTAATCTTTAGTTTTAAGCTGATTAAAAACAATTTGAAGGCTTGGAAAATCTATATTAATAATACTGAAGATAATGGAAGTGTTAGAATTTGAAAATCGAAGTGTTTGATCAGTTTTGAAATTTTATCGTTTAAATCGATATTTAAAAATAGCCTTTCGAGGCACAGTCTTGGAATTCGACGAAACCAGCGTTGAATCCGTAATATTGTATTATTATCGAATTTCAATTTCTGTAGCAATTGGAGTTGTCGTGTGGCCGTACGATATGCAAACGCACTGAAAGTTATATCGAAAATTTAATTTAATAACTGGGTTTAAAAAGCTATCTTCTCCATATGATCAAATTTGAACTCGAAATCTTTTCCATTGCGTTTGGAATAGGGGTTTAACATTATAAATGTCTAGCGGCATGCTTCGATTCGAAGTCAAAATTTTGTGTGGTGATTTCGAAACGATTCAGATTTAAATTTAAATAATATCTACGTATGTTGACTAGTCAAACATCAGCTTTCTTTTGTACCACTACATCATTCCAATACTTGTACGCTCGAAGAACAGATTTATTCCATTTGTCAAACACATAAGAAAAATTGAAAAGACGCATCTTCTTTTAAAATAAAAGAAAAAGAAAAAAATAATTAACGAAATCGATTCTTCCCTTTTAAAGACAAATCAAAAATCATGGCCTTTGTTTCCTTCTGCGATCAACAAAATCCCTCTCTTCTTCTTCAATTCAAAATCAAAATCATTCAAATATAATAAATCGAAACCTAATTCATAGAGCAGCCTTCCTCAAGCGATTCTGGCGGCGAAGAACTGGAGCGTGCGCTCGCGACAGTGAGGCGTCATTGTTGAGGGGAGTCTCGAGCACCGCGTGGTTTAATCGTGAGGCATTTTGGATGGTAGCAGCGCGATCAAGAATTTGGGTGCGCTCGGTGTTGATTTCACGGCAAAAGCGATGACACCATGTACGCCAGAGCTTGAGTGTTTTCAACCCGATTTTAACCACGATCTAGACAAGGCAAGTGATGGCTTCAGGTGTTGGCGACTGGGGTGATGGAGGCGATGCGGTGGAGGTCGCAAATTAGGGTTCGACAATGGGTTTGATTTGTTAGACTTTGATGTTGAACTCGAATTCAAGCAAAGGAGTAGAGCGACGACAGTTGCTCGACAGTTCGATGTAGGGCGTGGAGATGTCAGATTTTTCGACAGGCGAAGTTGAGGGGCATTCGTTCGAGTGTTGATGGAGTAGGTCGCATAGAAATCTCGTGAGGTAGTTTTACTTTCTCATTAATTTATAAATTATATATATAAGTGGAAAATATAAATCAGGGAAAAAAAGGGGTGGGGGAAAGGTTTAATGTGATAAATCTTTATGCTTACAGAAACTTTATTTTTGTAAAGTATAAAATAATTTCGATTTCAATTCAGTAAATGTATGTATATCCACGTACATAAGACTTAGAAATAGGAATTTTTATTAGTAATATAGATAAAGTTGAGAAAAAAAGAGTGAAAAAAATATATAGATTTAAAATCTATATAGATTATTTTCAAAGAAAATATTTTGTTAAAAAGAAATTTGTTTAAAAATCAAACTTTAATTTTGAAATTAAAATCATTGGTTAATTAAATTTATCCAGTAGGAATTTATTGTTTGAATTTATTTCGAATATTAATAAAATCATACAATTGTTATGCAAGGTCTAAAACCGTGAAGAAAACAAACTGGATTGGAAATGGATTGCATGCAAATTAAAGGTGAGATCTTCTCACTCAATCAAATATTTTTATGATTTAAATTTTGAATAATTAGAATTAAAATTGATTGTGCTTGGATGATTGATTTATAATCAGTTATATTAGTTTAGACCCTATGCGCCGCATAATAGCGGATGATATAATATTAAACCCATATACCATGATATTCCACCTCGAAGTGGAATTGGTATTATATATGTATTTGGAGTTGTTGATTTCCCGCATTATATAGAGGATGAGACCCTATGCACCACATAATAGCGGGTGATGTTTTATAAATCCCATCTATTGCGATATTCCACCTCAAAGTGGGATTGGTATTTAATTATTGTGCTAACGTCTGTGGATGCGGGGAAACAGGTTGGAGGGATCCAACTGGATTCCTTAAAACATTTTGATTTGTTTTCAAAATTGTGGGTTGATTATTTATAATCCGTGTGTGATTATTTGTGATTGAAACCCTTGAAGGCTAAAATTTAGCCGAATATATTTTTGGTATCGCAGGATACCAGAAAAAAATAAAATTGGATCTTTAAATTTAGGTAGAAAATCTATAGTGAAATCTTATTGAATAAAATTTCAAAATATGGGAAAAAGTTTAATAAATGGATTTCAAGTGGTAATATTCAAAAGGTGAAGAATTTATTTTAAAAATATGGTTTATAAATAATTTGGAAAAGATAAAGGAATTTATTTTAAAAATAAATTTGGAAATTGATTCGGTGTTAAAAGAATAAATCTTTGGGAAATCAATATGAAATTTGATTTAGTGTTCGAATGAAAATCGATTTGGTGTTGAAATAAATTTAGAAATTAAATTTGAAAATTAGTTTGGTGTTTTAAAAATAAAACCCTTGGGAAATCAATATGAAAATTAATTTGTTGATTGAAATCAATTTAGAAATCAATTTGGAATTGGATTTGGTAATTGAAATAAATTTGGAAATAAATTTGAAAATTGATTTGGTGTTGAAAGTGAATACTTGGGAATCGATTTGAAAATCGTAAATTAGTGGATATTTAAAAATTTAAAGCCACGATGGGAATTTTACAAAAGAAAGGAAAATTTGTTTTAAAAATAAATATCGTTTTATTTTTAAAAAAGTTGGAAAGGAATATACGGATTCGGAACGTAAATTTAAAATAAATCCAGAAAGATTTATAAATTGATTTGAGTGAACCATTTTAGAATGGAACGTGTACTTTCCCTAAAAGCCGAGAATGATTTCAATATAGTTTATAAATATAGATTGAAGTTGTAAAGATGGTTTTAAGTAAAGAATGTTTTGGAAAAATTATTTACTTAAGTTATTTTGAAAATCTTTAAAGTTAAAATATATTTTAAACTATTATGGAAGTGATTATTTAAAGTTTTAAATTGATATTTGTTTTATAAATTGGATATTTAAATATTTATACTCTATATACTAATTTTATTTTAAAATTAGTTTTGGACTTGAATTTTTATATGAGACATTAGTATAATATTTTTCATAATTAATATTTAAGAAAATATTCTTAAATAGTTTATTTAAATGTTTCCAAGTATATTTTGGATAAATATTTTATATTATTTTAAAATATTTGAAATCGGCAGATTTTCGGTGGAAATGAATAAATTTGGAAGTATATTCCGTGTAAGGAAAATGATTTGAAATTTGTTATCAAAGGATTGAAATATGGAAATTGATCTGAAATTTGTTTTCAAAGTGTTAAAAAATGAAAATATATCTTGGGAAGATATGTTGAAAATAATAATTGGGGGAAAAATTATTTAAATCCTAGCAATTGTTGTGAATGTTGATTGATAGTTAAATAACCGACTATCAATATTGGCCTTTTAATGGCATTTGAATTTCGACGCGGACGGGGGTCGGATTCCAAATGGATATTCAAAACCCACATCGAACCTTTGTGATTGTGATGGATCTTTTAGTTAAAAGTTCAAAGTGGAAATTGTTGTGATTTGTTTGAAATCTGATTGAACGCTTATTTTTAAAAAATAAGTGCTCATTATTCGGATTAGACGGGAGGGGACCTTGTGTCATAAAACCCATTCCGAATAACGATACGACGAAATGAGATTGCATTTGAAGATGGTGTTGAAGACCGGGTATTTTCGAAAGCGAAAGGATTACCTGTCCAATGTCTCTACACCGGGTTGCTCCGGTATAAATTTTTTATCACCCTTTTGTGATGGGTATTCCGGACGTGATTAGTGAATATCCGGATTTGCAAGGGCTTCTTGAAAGTGCCTTCCGTTCCGTTCGATCCTGGAACGGGCTTGTATGGATGTGTGTCTGACGTTACACTTTGAGATGTAAAGCTTCTATCTATCAAATACATTTCTGTTGGTGGCGGAGAATTTATTCTCTTATCTTAACACCCTTTTCTGAGACGTACGAGCTCAGAGGTTATGTAGTTGATGGTTATTAGTGATACATTCCCAATTTGGTAATGTGGCATACGAAGTGCTGCCGATAATTTATTGATCGAAGCATGGCTTTTGTGAAAAGCGTAGCTTTGTGGATGAGACTTCGTCGAACCTCACACCTCGGAATGGTCGAAACAGGAAGGATGCAGCAAGGTTGTAGGGGGTAGCGCCCCTTAGGGTATGTTCATTTCCTTCTGGATAGAGGTGGTATCATGGTATGGAGCTCAGATACTTAACTTATGTGGTTGCTACAAATTTATTACTTTGTGGTTGTTGGTATTGAGCATCCTTGGATAAAGGTTGTTTACAACCAGGGGATGGGCGTGTCAGTAGTTACCTATTTTTGCAGAGGTAACCCGGCCTTGTGTTGGCAGAGATCTGGTTAGGTTCTTGGGGCGTCCCTCTAAAGGCGTACCCATGTGGCCCAGGAAGTTCCTTAGCCTGACCATTGTTGGAAATCCAATTACCAATACGCGCCTTGTACGGTTTTAGTTGTAGAACCTGCCATCTAATATGGTAGCAATAGCAGGCATACTATAATGGTACGTATGCTGGCTAAGATTAATATTATACATGCAAATGTTTTTCCACTATGCACTAATAATAATATCGAAAGAGTTTTATCGTCGCATGTCTGACTATCATAAGGAGAAATCTCCCCCAAGTGTGCGATTGCATTGTGTGTGTCCCGGGAGGCCTAATGGTAGTTTTATTTTCCAAAAACCATTACGGATTTCTTTTAAATTCTTTTGTTTTCTTTAGTAAAAGAATAACTGTTTTAAAATCTCACACATGTCCCATGACTGACCTAGAGTTTATTGTTCCCTTTCTAAACTCTGGGTTTCCATAATTTTCCACACGGGCAGCCTAGAGTCAGGTTGTCAATTATTCTGGAGCAAAGTCAAGAAGTTGCTGTGGAGATCAGGAGTTGAAGCTGGATGGCGAGACGTATGACTTATATATGTAATATTTCTTTTCCGCTGTTTGTTGTTGTAAACTCTGATAATGTAATGTATAAACTGATATAGTGTTTTTGTTTTAAAGATTATTCTTTATCTATTATATATTGTTCCGCTGCGAAATGTGAGATTTTGTTATTGTTTCTGTTATTCTTCTATCTTCTTCTTCTTCTTCTTTAACCCTAACGGTTTGGTTTTTCGACATTTGACTGTGCGGCATTTGATATAGTGGACGTATAAATGTCAACTTTCGGACGTTGAAAAATCATGTCATTACAATTTGGTATCAGAGCATTTGGTTAAGCGACAAGCTTGGCTCTGGTGGGGATTACTCATTAGAGATAGAGTCAGTAGTACTCTAGAATGAGTTGAGTGTAATAATAGATATATTTGTTAGCGAATATAAAAAAAATTGTTTTATATTGTGATGATTGGTTTGTTGAGTGGTATATGAATTCTAGTCGGTATAGTCCGTACAACTCTATGACAGGGATCTCTAAACACTTGTACAGAACAATTCGCCACGATATTGTTTTAAAATAGGGTAAATGAAATAATTTTACCCAAATTATTTTTTTACATAAAAGGAATGATTTTCCATTAATTATTATAGTATATGGTTGATTGTTTGATTAGAAAGTGATTAATAAATTGAAATCATAATCAAAAGTTTAAAAATAAAATCCATATACAAATGAAATTTGAGTATGTAAATTGTAAATGCAATTTATAATTTGAAATAGAATTCCAAAGGAATGTTAGAAAAATGTTTTTGAAAGGATTTGAAATTTTGGAAATTAAATCCCTTTTTAGCTTGAAAATGAATTTCAAAGGTTTTGGAAAAATGTTTTGAAGGGATAAAGGCGCTAAACTCTTTTCGGTCGCTGGAAAATAACTTCGGTGATGACTACAATATCATCGATGTTCATTTTCAAGTTTCCAATAGAGGAATTGCTGCCAAATTATTTAAAATTTGAGGTTGTTTGAAAAACTGGGTTTGGCTTTGAATGTTCAAAAGGTAATTTGAATTGATTTCAAAAATGATTTTTGAAAGGTTGAAAAGACTCTGGAATGTTATATAAAATATTTAAGGAATATCATTAGGTTTGATAACTTGTAAAGTTTGAAGTTGTTAAAATAAAAATCTAACTTAAAGAGAAGTTAGAAAAAAGGTAAATGTGGAAACAAAATAAGTTGGAAGAAAGATTTAATTCAAGTAGAATTAAAGAATGAAATCTGAATAAAAAAGATTGAGATTGAAAATTTGAGTCAAATAAAATGATGATATAGATTCAAAATGAAATTGAAAAACTAAGTGTTGAACTTCGTTCCAAATATGTAAGTAAATGGAAAATTTGTCAAGTTGGGTAAATAAAGCAGAGTATTGAAATAAAATTAGTAAGTGAAATTTATTAAAGAAATGAACAAATAGATATGGTTCAGAATAAATTAAATTCATATGGGATTTGAAATACAGTTTAAATATAAGTGGTTATAAACCAAAACAGTGAATTGAAAATAAATTTTTGAGAATGAACAAAAGAATAAAATTGGAATTGAAACTGAATATTGAAAACCAATTTGAATTGTGTGAAATAAAATGAAGTTGTAAAATTAGTTCGAAGTGAACTAAAGATAATAAAGGTGGAAATGGAAAAAATGGTTTGAGATGAAATGAATTAGAACTTGTAATGAATTAGTAAAATAAACTAATTTAAAATAGTAAGATGAATCAGTTGTGAATGAAAGATAATTGATAAAATCCAATATTCTGAAGGTAAATTGAATCCAAATAGAATAGAAATTGTAAATTGAATTAAAATGAAAGTGAAAATGCAAGATAGAAAGAAAATGGATATATAACTTCAATAGTAAATTAAAAATGGTATAAGAAGTACATATTGAAAATTTTGTAAAGGAATGTGCAAAATAAATTTGAATATTGTAATTAGATATTATGGCTAGCAGGATATACAGGTGTATTAAAGGAAATGGAATTGGGATTTTAATTTCGAAGATAAATTTAAATTGCTCGAAAAAGGTATGTCTTTGAATTTCAGTATGAAATTTGATGATTTTCTTGTCCAGCCACTTGGCTTTTCATTTTCTTTTTTGAAATTTGGGGGCCGTGGTGCCATTTTATAGTTGTACCGAGCTAGCCGTGCAAAGGAGACGCTGGCGAAATTTTTCGAAAATTTAGAGTTAGAAAAATTTCGAGAAAATTTTGGAAATTTGAAATTTGAAATTGAATTTAAATTTGAATTGTTAAGAAAACAATGTTGTTTGGAATCTATGATTAATTTTGGAAAGTTAGTTGAAGCGATAATGGGTTGTTAATAAAAGGATTTGTTTGGTAAGTTGATAAAACTGTTTAGTTTTGGAAAGATAGCAAATGGGTGAAGGATCGCTCTTCTTAACTAGTAATTTCGGGACGAAATTCTTTTAAGGGGGAAGGATGTGACGACCCAAAATTTTCAACATTTGAAATTGAAATATTTAATTGATTTTATACGTTTGAATGATAGTTTAACTTGAATTTCAGATTTAATTATGGATTTGGCAATTAAATTATTGAATTTAATTTATTGAAGTTGGATAAAAATTTCAATCTTTAGTTTTAAGCTGATTAAAAATAATTTGAAGGCTTGGAAAATCTATATTAATAATACTGAAGATAATGGAAGTGTTAGAATTTGAAATTCAAAGTGTTTGATCAGTTTTAAAATTTTATCATTTAAATCGATATTTAAAAATAGCCTTTCGAGGCACTTTCGAGGCACTGTCTCGGAATTCGACGAAACCAGTTCCATTGGATCCGTAATATTGTATTATTATCGGATTTCAATTTTCGTAGCAATTGGAGTTGTCGTGTGGCCGTACGATTAGCAAACGCGCTGAAAGTTATATCGAAAATTTAATTTAATGACTGGGTTCAAAAAGCCATCTTCTCTATACGATCGAATTTAAACTCGAAACCTTTTCCATTGCATTCAGAATAGGGGTTTAACATTATAAACGCCTAGCGGCATGATTCGATTCGAAGTCAAAATTTTATGTGGTAATTTCGAAACAATTCAAATTCAAATTTAAATAATATCTACATACGTTGACTAGTCAAACATCAGCTTTCTTTTGTACCACTACATCATTCCAACACCTGTACGCTCAAAGAACAGATTTCTTCCATTTTTCAAACACATAAATAAATTGAAAACACGTATTTGCTTTTAAAATAAAAGAAAAAGAAAAAAATAATTAACGAAATCGATTCTTCCCTTCTAAAGACAAATCAAAAATCATGGCTATTGTTTCCTTCTGCAATCAACAAAATCTCTCTCTTCTTCTTCAATTCAAAATTAAAATCATTCAAATATAATAAATCGAAGCCCAATAGACAGAGCAGCCTTCCTCAAGCGATTCTGGTGTCGAAGAACTGGAGCGTGCGCTCACGACAGTGAGGCGTCATTGTTGAGGGGAGTCTCGAGCACCGCATGGTTTAATCGCGAGGCATTTTGGATGGTAGCAGCGCGATCGAGAATTTGGGTGCGCTCGGTGTGGATTTCACGGCAAAGGCAACGACACCATGTACGCCAGAGCTCGAGCGTTTTCAACTTGATTTTAACAACGATCTAGACAAGGCAAGTGATGGATTCAGGTGTTGGCAACTGGGGTGGTAGAGGCGATGCAGTGGAGGTCGCAAATTAGGGTTCGGTAATGGGTTTGATTTGTTCGACTTTGATGTGGAACTCGAATTCGAACAAAGGAGCAGAGCGACGACAGTTGCTCGACGACTCGATGTAGGGCGTGGCAATGTCAGATTTTTCGGTAAGCGAAGTTAAGGGGCATTCGTTCAAGTGTTGATGGAGTGGGTCGCATAGAAATCTCGTGAGGTAGTTTTACTTTCTTATTAATTTATAAATTATGTATATAAATGGAAAATATAAATCAGGGAAAAAATGGGTGGGGGAAAGGTTTACTGTGGTAAATCTTTATGCTAATAGAAACTTTATTTTTGTAAAGTATAAATTAATTTCGATTTCAATTCAGTAAATGTATGTATATCCACATACTTAAGACTTAGAAATAGGAATATTAATTAGTAATATAGATAAAGTTGAAAAAAAAGAGAAAAAAATATAGATTTTAAAATCTATATAGATTATTTTCAAAGAAAATATTTTGTTAAAAAGAAACTTGTTTAAAAATCAAACTTTAATTTTGAAATTAAAATCATTAGTTAATTAAATTTATCCCGTAGGAATTTATTGTTCGAATTTATTTCGAATATTAATAAAATAATATAATTGTTATGCAAGGTCTAAAACCGTGAAGAAAACAAACTGGATTGGAAGTGGATTGCATGCAAATTAAAGGTGAGATCTTCTCACTCAATCAAATCTTTTTTTTGATTTAAATTTTGAATAGTTAGATTTAAAATTGATTGTGCTTGGATGATTGATTTATAATTAGTTATATTAGTTTAGACCCTATGCGCCGCATAATAGCGGATGATATTATATTAAACCCATATACCGCGATATTCCACCTCAAAGTGGAATTGGTATTATATATGTATTTGGAGTTGTTGATTTCCCGCATTATAAAGTGGATGAGACCCTATGCACCGCCTAATAGTGGGTGATGTTTTATAAATCACATATACCGCGATATTCCACCTCGAAGTGGAATTTGTATTTAATTGTTGTGCTAACGTCTGTGGATGCAGGGAAACAGGTTGGAGGGATCCAACTGGATTCCTCAAAACATTTTGACTTGTTTACAAAATTATGGGTTGATTATTTATAATCTGTATGTGATTATTTGTGATTGAAACCCTTGAAGGCTAAAATTTAGCCGAATATATTTTTGGTATCGTAGGATACCAGAAATAAATAAAATTGGATCTTTAAATTTATGTAGAAAATCTATAGTGAAATCTTATTGAATAAAATTTCAGAATATGGGAAAAAGTTTAATAAATGGATTTCAAGTAATAATATTCAAAAGGTGAAGAATTTATTTTAAAAATATGGTTTTTAAATAATTTGGAAAAGATAAAGAATTTATTTTAAAAATAAATTCGAAAATTGATTTGGTGTAAAAAGAATAAATCTTTAGGAAATCAATATGAAAATTGATTTAGTGTTTGAATGAAAATCGATTTGGTGTTGAAATGAAGTTAGAAATTAAATTTAAAAATTAATTTGGTGTTTTAAAAATAGAACCCTTGGGAAATCAATATGAAAATTGATTTATTGATTGAAATAATTTAGAAATCAATTTGGAATTGGATTTGGTAATTGAAATCAATTTGGAAATCAATTTGAAAATTGATTTGGTGCTGAAAGTGAATACTTGGGAATCGATTTGAAAATCGTAAATTATTGGATATTTAAAACTTTAAAGCCACAATGGGAATTTTATAAAAGAAAGGGAAAATTGTTTTAAAAATAAATATCGTTTTATTTATAAAAAAGTTGGAAAGGAATTTATGGATTCGAAATGTAAATTTAAAATAAATCCAGAAAGATTTATAAATTGATTTGAGTGAACCATTTTAGAATGGAATGTGTACTTTCCCTGAAAGCCGCGAATGATTTTAATATAGTTTATAAATATAGATTGAAGTTGTAAAGATGGTTTTAAAGAAAGAATGTTTTGGAAAAATTATTTACTTAAGTTATTTTGAAAATCTTTAGAGTTAAAATATATTTTAAACTATTATGGAAGTGATTATTTATAGTTGTAAATTGATGTTTGTTTTAGAAATTGGATGTTTAAATATTTATGCTCTATCTACTAATTTTATTTTAAAATTAGTTTTGGACTCGAATTTTTATATGACACATTAGTATAATATTTTTCATAACTAATATTTAAGCAAATATTCTAAAATAGTTTATTTTAAATGTTTCCAAGTATACTTTGAATAAATATTTTATATTATTTTGAAATATTTGAAATCGGCAGATTTTCAGTGGAAATGAATAAATTTGGAAGTATATTCCGCGTAAGGAAAATGATCTGAAATTTGTTGTCAAAGGATTGAAATATGGAAATTGATTTGAAATTTGTTTTCGAAGTGTTAAAAAATGAAAATATATCTTGGGAAGATATGTTGAAAATAATAATTGAAGGAAAAATTATTTAAATCCTAGCGATTGTTGTGAATGTTGATTAATTGTTAAATAACCGACTATTAATTTTGGCCTTTTAATGGCATTTGTATTTCGATGCGGCCGGGGGTCGGATTCCAAATGGATATTCAAAACCCACGTCGAACCTTTATGATTGTGATGGATCTTTTAGTTAAAAGATCAAAGTGGAAATTGTTGTGATTTGTTTGAAATCTGATTGAACGCTTATTTTTTAAAAATAAGCGCTCATTATTCGGATTAGTCGGGAGAGGACCTTATGCCATAAAACCCATTCCAAATAACGATACGACGAAATGAGGTTGCATTTGAAGATGGTGTTGAAGACCGGGTATTTTCGAAAGCGAAAGGATTGCCTGTCGAATGTCTCTGGACCGGGTTGCTCCGGTATAGAAATTTTATCACCCTTTTGTGATGGGGATTCCAGACGTGATTAGTGAATATCTGGATTTGCAAGGGCTTCTTGGAAGTTCCTTCAGTTCCGTTCGATCCCGGAACGGACTTGTATGGATGTGTGTCTGACGTTACACTTTGAGATGTAAAGCTGGTTTCTATCAAATACATTTCTGTTGGTGGCGGAGAATTTATTCTCTTAGCTTAACACCCTTCTCTGAGACGTACGAGCTCAGAGGTTATGTAGTTGATGGTTACTAGCGATACATTCCCAATTTGGTAATGTGGCATATGAAGTGCTGCTGATCATTTGTTGATCGAAGCATGGAATTTGTGAAAAGCAAAGCTTTGTGGACGAGACTTCGTCGAACCTCACACCCCGGAATGGTGGAAACAGGAAGGATGCAACAAGGTTATAGGGGGTAGCACCCCTTAGTGTATGTTCATTTTCTTCTGGATAGAGGTGGTATCATGGTATGGAGCCCAGATACTTAACCTATGTGGTTACTGCAAATTTATTACTTTGTGGTTGTTGGTATTGAGGATCCTTGAATAAAGGTTGTTTACAACCGGGGGATGGCATACTCGTGTCAGTAGATACCTATTTTTGCAGAGGTAACCCGGCCTTGTGTTGGCAGAGATCCGGTTAGGTTCTCGAAGCGTCCCTCCAGAGGGGTACCCATGTGGCCCAGGAAGTTCCTTAGCCTGACCATTGTTGGAAATCCAATTACCAATACGCGCCTTGTACGGTTTTAGTTGTAGAACATGCCATCTAATATGGTAGCTATAGTAGGCATACTATAATGGTACATGTGCTAGCTAAGATCAATATTATACTTGCAAATGTTTTTCCACTATGCACTAATAATAATATCAAAAGAGTTTTCTCATATCTAGCGTGTTTGACTATCATAAGGAGAAATCTCCCCCAAGTGTGCGATTGCATTGTGTGTGTCCCGGGAGGCCTTATGGTAGTTTCATTTTCCAAAAAGCATTGCGGATTTCTTTTAAATTCTTTTGTTTTCTTCTGTAAAAGAATAACTGTTTTAAAATCTCACACATGTCCCATGACTGACCTAGAGTTTATTGTTCCCTTTCTAAACTCTGGGTGTCCATAATTTTCCACACGGGCAGCCTAGAGTCAGGTTGTCAATTATTCTGGAGCGAAGTCAAGAAGTTGCTGTGGAGATCAGGAGTTGAAGCTGGATGGCGAGGCGTATGACTTATATATGTAATATTTCTTTTCCGCTGTTTGTTGTTGTAAACTCTGATAATGTAATGTATAAATTGATATAGTGTTTTTGTTTTAAAGATTATTCTTTATCTATTATATATTGTTCCGCTGCGAAATGTGAGATTCTGTTATTATTTCTGTTATTCTTCTATCTTCTTCTTCTTTAACCCTAACGCTTCAGTTTTCGGCATTCGACTGTGCGGCATTTGATACAGTGGACGTATAAATGTCGACTTTCGGGCGTCGAAAAATTGGGTCGTTACAATTGATATTGATCTTTGTATCATGGTCGAATTCTGAATTTTCAAGTTATAGTTCTGGACTTCTAGTCTACTATCTGACTGTTTGTCAGTTCCAAGTTGTCTAGATATAACTTGGTTCAAAGGCAGTAACACATATAAACATAAGACAATTTCACATAAAGATCAGGAATATAGATGCATAACTATATACATATATTTGAATATACCACAATATGTGTGTGTGGTTTGTATATAAATATTTATCGTACAACATACATATAATTTAGACATACACACACACATACATATATGTGATTTTTTGCAGAGCAAGCCAGTTTTATAGTGAACCATCCACTTTGTATATGTGATATTTTGTTTCTACTTATATATGCAAACATATATTATATATGTGTGTGTGTATGTATGTTTTTATATGCATATATAAAATTATAAAAACAAATCAATATAGTAAAACAGATAATTTCAAAGTGAGAGAAAGCTCGATTGGAAGTGAAGGAGGAAATTATGTTTCATATTAAATCTTGATCGAGCTAAATCAAAATAAAAATAAAATAGAATAACATATTATTTTAAAATTCCTCCTTTACAAATACTAAGTAATAAGATATCCAATACCATAAAATTCCATGCTTAACTACAACAAAATATCCAAACTTTAAAACTATCGATCTGCAAATAAACATTCAACATATGCATAAAATTGTTAAAAGAAATTATTATCACAACTAATGTTTTATTTTAATAGCATGATTAAATTATTTTAATTAAATGTTACATATAAACATATATATATATATATATATATATATATATAGAATTGTAATTTAAGTTAAAATATCCAATACATATAATTGACTAAACAACAAGACATTGAATTTATTAACTGAAATACAAAATTAACTTAAATAAAAAAATCAATTTGATATTGGTTATAATTCTAGATAACAAAATAATGCATATGAATATATTCATATGTAATTTGTAACGACCCGCCTTGTCGACCTTTAGAAATCAACACTAATACATCCACGGTATTCGCGTGCCGAATATCCAAGTGTCGGAAAGACAGATTGTTGGGGTTACAGAAATAGAAAACAGAACAGAATCTCACATCATGACGAGAGGATATGTGATATAAACAAGTACACTAACCTATTTTCAATATGGATAGTTATAATAGCCAATCCTAACAATTGCTAATAAATACAGACAGCAATCAAGAACAACAACCAATGCAAAAATATAAGATATGTGAATACATCTTGAAGGCATCCAGCTCAACTCCTAAAAGCTATAAAGCGTCTAGTTAAATTCAAAAAATATGTTTGGCTGACCCGAGCATTATAGGAAAACAATGTCTGGGTCAGTCTGGAAAACCAGCAAGAGAAACACAATCAAATGGATTCTTAATGTTATTAAAACCCTTCAAAAATAAAGGTATTTCGTAAGAATATGCCGCACATCAATAAAGATGAGTTTTTACTTTACGATAACCAAAACATTTATATTAGAAAATCTAGTGATATTATAAAAACGTGTAAGGACGAAATAATAATATTCAACTAGCTATGATGCTCGTGAGTGTACATCACAACAATAATAGATATATAATCAAAAATCGCTAAGGTGCGTTTTTTATTTGTTTAGGATTCCATGGAGGTGCCCTCGGTACTTAGTGAACGGTCCTCCTGCACAAGGATTAGAGTTGTCCTTCTGAAGCAACAATACACCATTAGTGATGTACAATAGGAAATACATAGCTGGCTATGCATGGCCGAATGCATCGCTCCACGCATGCATAACAGCTGAAGTTAACTCTAGGAAGGAGATGACTACACCCTCTTGGGTTAGCTAAACCCTTGGTTATGTATTATATCTTTAGTTTTAGTCATTACTGCTGGTGAGGCTACGTCCAACACTCCCACTCACGCACCACCATATGTACAGATCATGGAATCCCATAAGGACTCCCATACCCCAATGGGACTCGGAATTACAGATAGATTCCTACATCTCAAAATAGACCTCGTGATTACAAATGGATTCCCATATAGCAGCGGGTCTTGGAATCACTCATGGATTCCAAAATATCAAAATAGATCTCGGAACCACACATGGATTTCCATAACCCAACGGGTCTCTGAATCATATATGGATTTCAACATCTCGAACAAAACTCGAATGTCCTCCAAGCATAGAACCCGTATATGGTTTTGGAGTGATTAAAGTTTCTCATCTCTTATAAATGCATTCCCCCGCTAAACAGATGTTCCACAACTAATCAATCAATTTTTGGAATGCTCCATCTATTTCTTTTGGAAATAATCAGGCAATACATAAGAGCAGGGATCACCCCCAAACCATTTATGTAGACGGATCTCTACATCGTTTGTCCGAGAAGAAAAAAATGAGTTTGTACGTATAGTATAATACCACTGATGGTAACTGTACCATATAATCCCAGTGTTTCTCCTAGATATTTCCAGAGTTAAAATCCTTCAGTATTAAGTAGGGAATATTTCAGTATCACCAAAATTAAGAAGGATTACATATTTAGGCTGAGATTTTTGGTCGGTTATATAATTATCAAATAAACAACCATTCAAAATTAGGTTACATTTCCTATGGAAACCACTAAGCCTCTTAGATTAATCTTTCATTTATTCTCTTTCCAAAATATTTATCAAATTATTCATATATTTATCTCACCGGGATAAGTATATTCACAAACCAATCCCTGCAAAACTTGGAAAGCCTTTTTCATATACTTGTAAAATGGTGTAAGTATATTCTCTAAACACTTAGAAAGATTTCCTATTAAAAATCATATCAAAATGATCAAATCCAAATGTTGTTTAAATGGAGATAAGGAAGACCCCAAACACTATTCCTTTGGGGTTAAGTATGGAACAAATGTCCATACTACCACAATTAAGAAGGTCAGTTAAGGGAAATTCAATCTCAGTTTCCTTTATAAATTTTCTTAGATAAAATCTTTAATAAATCTCTTTTCTTTTATAATACCTACTTTATAAATCTCCAAATCTATTTAGAAAACTTCTTTATAAATCTCCAAATCTATTTATAAAACTATATTTATAAATCTTCAAAAGCAATTATAGAACTCCCTTTTTAAAATCTCAAAAATCTATTTGAAAAATATTCTTTTATAAATTTCCTTATTTATAAAATACGCTTTTATAAATCTCAAAACCCTTTTATAAAACTTTCCCTTTTAAATCTCTAAACATATAAAAACCAAACTTCTTTTCCAATTCCAAGGTCTCTTTCAAATTTATAACTCATTTAATAAATCCTTTTATTAAATAAAAATCATTATACAAACCTTTTTATTTAAAATAATTCCTTTTAAATAAATAGTTTATTATTTTAAACACCTTTTTCTAAAAATATTTATCATTTAAAACACCTTTAACTAAAACAAATTATTACCTAACAACATTTTGAATAAATAATTAATTATCTTTAAATCATATTTAAAATATATTTAAGTAACTTTAAAAATATATTAATATATTAGTAAATTAACTTTTAAATAATATTATCATAAATAACTTTATATAATATTAAGGTGTAAAATAACCTTAAACCCTATTTAGATTATAATTTAATAATTTTAAACAATATTTAGAATATAAATAAGTAACTTTAAAATGTTATTAATAAAATAATTATTATATAGGACATTTTACTGAAATAATAATTATATAAAACATTTATAATTGTTTCAAATTGAAGTTGATTTAAATTCTTAGGTTCCTAAATTTGGAAAGAGGCTTAGCAATCATAATGGTACTTAAAAATACTACTATATCATTCAATTTAACATTCCAAGTTAATCGTCGACATTTAAATAATCAGCATCTGTGTAAATAAATTCAACAATTAACCATTACTAGTTAACACATCGCTTATTCATATTGGCATATCAATTAGTAACATATAATTACATGTCTAAATCTGTAGAACAGTAGAACGGGGATTTATCCCGCTAATTAGATGTTTAATTAATTTATTCAGTAGAACAATGTTTTATTCGACTAAAAAGTTGTCCAAATTACTCTATTCAATTTACTTTAATAGTACGGTGTTTATTCAACCAAATAGATAATACCTGTTACTTGGAATTCTAGCCCAGTTATAATGAACTAGCTGTATGAGTTAGATCCGACTGCTATCAAGGCCAATGATTCTGGAGCAATGATTGCGGGACTTAGAAGTCAAGTGCATATGGTTATATGAAGTCCGAATTGAACGAAATTGGTAGACAAAAAATATAAAAAGCTTAAAATATGTAATATAGCTCAATGACTTGAAGGGTCGGTATGGATATGCTCAATTTAGAGGGTCGGCATAATACGATCCATAAGAAAGGAATCAAAATAGTTCAGCTCAGAGAGGAGGGCTTGTCATAGTTGATTGAGATAGATTGGCATGCTTCGTTGGAAAAGGGGTCGGCATACATCCTGGAGGAAGGATAGACATGGCTAATTGAAATGGGTCGGCAACATCAAAGTATAAAAACATCTATGTAGAAAAAAATCAATATCTCGAGATCTACAAGACAAATGCATATGAAATTTTGATAGCAAAGTATATGGACCCTAGGGAACATATCCTAGGGATCGAACATCAAATGGAAAAAGTTGGAGGGATCGGTGTACACCCCTTGAAAGAGATTGGTAGAAGACAACACTCAAGCAATACTGATCAATGATCATGTAATAACTCAAGTTCCATCGATTAGAATGGCACTAAAGTTGGAGGCTAGACATACTTTTGCGTGGGAAATCCACCATAGGGATCACTGCCCAAAAATCAACCAATGAAGGGATCAGCACCGATCCCTCCTCATTGAGAATTAGGCTAGCGATCCCTCAAGTGGGACCATGTAGGTTAGAAGGTCCTTCAACTGAAATTTCAGAGAGATTGGTGGTCGTCTTCACCTATAAATACTGGCATGATGGGTCATTCTAAGGATCATTACGCTACATATTACTTTAGACTTTACTATAATCAAGTGTTCTCTATTCCTTACTGTTGTAATCAGATTTATAGGTGATTAAAAAAGATAATCTTTAAAGTGGACGTGGGAATACAACGTCGAAGCATTCTAAATCTCTATGTTTCTGATTATTGCTTCTTATTTGTTATTATCTTATCTTTTCCTCAGTTTTCATTTTATTTTCTTCACTTGGTTCTCTATAAAAATCTGTTCTTGGGTGTCGGCAACCAATTTGGTTACAAACATTTTGGTGCTTTCACTGAGAAACTTCATTCTCAGCTTGTTGGGATCCCTTTGTTGCTACTGGATTGGATGAATCACCCATGGAGATCGGTAGTTATCTTTATATAGTGGCTTATACTACTTAGATTTGCTGAATTCTAGGCATGGAGATTGATATTGGTGAGAGACACTAGATCTACTTCCCAAAACGTGAATGGAAATGAGACTGCTAGCATTCAGCAAGGAGACCCAAGCAATCAACCAATGAATGTGAATGCTGATCCGGTTGAAATTCAGAATCCTACTGATTCTATTATGAGAGCTGAATTTCACAATTTAATGAGAGAGTTGATGGAAAGCCATCGACAGCCAATCCGACCAATATCAACTTGATGAACCAAATTACTCAGCAGCAACATGGGAAAGCTAGGAGGGATCCGACTCTTTACTCTACATCATAAAGTTCAAGCTCATCGGATAAATATAATAGGCATATGCATCATAGGATTGAAAAAAAATCATGCAGAAACTTTAGAGCATCGCCTGGCAGACCATCGCGGTCTTTCGGGATCAATCGGTGCCGATCCCTTCCTAAGGATCAGTACCGATCCCTCCTTTAGAGAAAGGATTCTCCCCACACACTTGGCGAATTGCATAGGAACTATTTCTAAAGGTTTGGATGATGGAGTCCGACTGAATGCTAACCAGGTACCTCCTAGGAATGATGATGAGATGAATGTACAAGATGCATACCAGGAAGATGGTGAACCAAGAAGGCATGAAAAGGTCCATAGACATCGACCAGATCGTTCACGTGAGGTGGAGCATGACCACCGCTTGGTACCAACCATCGAAACATCGGATTTGTCAGCAATGGTCATACCAGTTAGTGAGAGAGAGTCAGGAATTAACTAATGATGATTGGAGAATCTCAAGAAGCCATACCCCATTTACTGACAACGTTCTACATATAAAATATCGAAGAAGGTTCAACATACCATCAATGCCTGCCTACGACGGAAAAATCGACCCCATGCAACATATTATGAGATACAAATGACTTATGGATTCTACATGAGCTGATGATGCGACCAAGTGCAGATGTTTTCCCATAACACTTTTCGGAATAGCGCTGATGTGGTAAACGAGACTCCACGATCAATTTGTAGATTCGATGAGTTGGAAACCAAGTTGATGGGACAATTTCGGATGCACATGACTTGTCTTAAAGAAACGATGTCCCTTTCCAACATTATCCGGGCGCCAGGCTATTCATTGAATGATTATTTGATGAGATTTCATACAGCTATTACAGAGGTCGATAATCCGAATGTTCGTGCGGTACTCATAGTCATGACGAGAGGGATTGACCCAGAGTCTGAATTTGGTGATTGACTAGTTGGTAAGCCGCCTGCAACGTTGGAGCGATTTTACGCTAAGGCGGCTCAGTTTTTTAGAAAGGAGGAAGCCAAATCCACTAGAAAAAAGAACGTTGTAGGACTAAAGGGAGAAGGGGTGCAGAGTAACATTGTAATAAAACTGTTTGATGAAGGTTCTAGGAAAGTTGAAGTGAATATATTGAATTAACCAAATCAGCAAAAGAGAGGTAGAGATAGGAATCGAGAGCGAAAGAGGGATTTTGGAAGAATAAAGCCTCAGATTCCAATATATAATAATTACACCCTACTGAATATGTCCTTGGATAATATCTGTCTGTCCACTTGCAATGCCATGTAGTATAGGAAGCCGCCTCCAAAAGAATCAACAAACAAGAAGAAACAGACCGAGAAATACTGTCGGTTTCACGAGTGCTATGGGAACAACACAAGCAAATGCAGGCATCTCCAGAATGTTATAGAAAAGCTAGTTCGAGAAAGAAATTGTAAGAGTTTGTGAAAACCCCGTAGGATGGCGGGCATGGGACATTTGACCCCAATCAAGGACAAGCTCTGCATAGGGCTGAGGAGCCTGGTCAGACTGGTGGAAGACTGGTGATAAATACAATAGTTGGAGGACCGCACCCGATGGATAAGAGTTAGCAAGAAATAGAGCACCATGGTAGCATGATTAGGCATGTGGATTTTGAACGCTCGAATACAGAAGATGGAGCTTTGGCAGAACAGCAACATATGATTGCGGATGATATTGTGTTTAGGACCAGAGATGTAGATTAGGTAGAGGCTCCTACAATCGACCCAATGGTTATTTCAGCCATGATTGGTCCTGCTTTGGTGAGAAGGATTTTGATTGAATGTGGAAATTCAGTAAATATAATCTTGAAAAAAGCTTACGATTAAATGAGGATGGAAGCTAAATATTTAAAACCGTCGTAAGCTCATAACATGGTTTTAACAGTGCTGCAACCAAAGCTGTTGCTTATGTGGAATTACCTGTAGAGTTGGGAGAAAGTGAACAAAGGAGAGTGCGAACCTTGTCGTTTATTATTTTGGATGTTGACTCAACATACAATGTTTTTCTAGGTCGACCGCCCTAGCCAAATTTCGGGCAGCTCTTGCACCGTGGTGTTTGACTTTTTAGTTTTCGACAGATAATGGTGTAGGAGTTATTCATAGCAATCAAGCGACTAAACATGCCTATTATATAGCTGAGTTGAGGGAAGCTCAGCGCAAAGAAAACGGTAAGGGTGTGGACAAGACTGTCCGCATCAAAGCTACCGAAGATTGACAAATAGCGCCCGAGCCTTGGCTCGGACGCCCAAGTCGGTTCTATAGGGATATAGATCCAAAAGATGACGAAGAAGAGCCCAACGAAACTATGGCTGCACCGGCTGAGTTGACAATTGATATTACGGTTAACCACGACAACCCATCATGAGTCCTAAAGATTGGATCACAGCTCAGCCCTTTGATAATAAAGGAATTTTCTAGTTTACTCTGAACGAATCTAGACGTATTCGCTTGGACTCACTATGACATGTATGAAATTTCACTTGCCATTGTGAGCCATGCATTGGGTATAGACCCAAGGTACGTCCCAGTGAAGCAAAAAAGGCATGGCATGGATCCGGAGAGATCAGCCGCTCTTAAAGAGGAGGTGGATAGATTAAAAGACAATGGGTTTATCCGCGATGCTCTCTACCACAAATGGATATCTAATCCTATACTTGTGAAGGAAGAAAATGTGAAATGGTGAATGTGCATTGATTATTCAGATATGAACAGGCATGTCCAAAAGATAGTTTCCCCTTTCGAGGATTGACAGCTGGTGGATTCAACCGCAGGACACGAATTACTATCTTTCATGGATGCATACTAGGGATATAACCAAATCTTGATGCATATCCCCGATCAGGAGCATACTAGTGTGATTATTGATGTTGGATTGTACTTCTATGTAACAATGCTATTTGGATTAAAGAATGCAGGAGTTACTTATCAACTTTTAGTCAAAGAATGTTCTAATGATAAGATTGGAAATACAATAGAAGTGTGTGTGAATGATATGCTCGTGAAGTCACAACGATCAAGCGACTACAATGAAGACTTGGCGGAAATGTTTGACATCCTCCAGTATTACAAGATGAAAATTAATCCTTTGAAATGCAAGGATATTCTTAGGCTTTATTGTTAATGCCGGTGGAATAGAAGCTAATCCCTAGAAGATTCGGGCTATCCGTGATATCCAAGCGCCAAGAACTTTTAAACAAGTGCAGATTCTAAAATGAAAAGTTGCTACCTTAAGCCGATTCATTTCTCGAGCTATCGACAAATGCATTCCCTTCTTCATTTTGAATAGGAAAGGAAATAGAAACTTTGAATGGATGCAAAATTGTAAAGACGCATTTCAAGCTTTGGTAAATCATTTGGAGAGACCCTTTATCTTGTTAAAGCTGGTGGATCAAGAAGATTTGTACATTTATTTAACTGTATCGACACATGCTATAAGTACCATATTGCTTCATGATGAGAATCAGATCCAGAGGTCGGTGTATTACGTCAGTAAACAATTTACGGGAGCTAAAAGGAACTATCAAAAAATAGAGAAATTGTCATACTGCTTACTAATTGCATCATGGAATGTAACATCCCTTATCTAGAGTCCCAAAGCTAAATGCTATGGATGTTGTAGTCATCTATAGTATTAACTTCCAACGACTAAATACAACTATGTTAATGGTACCTATACTATCAGAAGTACTTGAACATGAAACAAATCATATATTTGAGAACTACATTTTCCATTACATTTCAAAACACATGTTCCATATTCAAATTACACAATCCCAAAACGTTTCCCAGGCAAAGATCAAATATAATTATTACAAAATACGCTAAGAGAGGCATATGAAGATGCCCCATTGGTTGATCAGAGTCATAACTAACTTAATACACAGCGGAAATAAACACAAAACAAAGGACTACAACTCCTAAGTAGCTATCAGTTATCCTCCTGCTCGTCTCCGGTAGCTTTATTCGTCCTCCTAATGTACAAGGCACGACCCTATACCATTCCCATTTGGTATTCTAATGTCTGAGTCATTTTAGTTAGGGATATCTTTCAAAAAATTTCCTTGAAAACCTTTTCTCAAATTGATTTAAAACATTTAAACTAAACTCAAACAAGGAAAATATAAATAATCTATGCTTAACTCAAAATTACCTTGCCATGCTATATATACACTTCACTCAAATCTTTGTTGATGAAAGCATTTAAACATTTGAAAGTACCCCTTTCGATCATATTGAAAGTATCCCTTTCGACCATGTAAAATCCTTTCCTTTATCTAAGCCGAAAGGCCAAAATCCTTCCTTCGAAACCATTCATATAAACCTTTTGAAACCATTGAAATTTCTTTTCCATCGAAGATCAAAACCTTAGACATACCTATTTAAAACCAATAAACATTTCCTTTTGAAACAATAGGAAAAAAACCTTTTCTTTAAACTTATTCGAAACCATTGGAAAAACCTTTCCTTTAGACCTTTGAAAAACATAGGGAAACCACCCCTTCGAAACCATTCTTTGAAAGCCTTTCGAAAACATAAGGGAACTAGCCCCTCGAAACCTTCTTTAAAACCTTTTGAAGGCATCGAAATCTTAAACCCTTCGAAATTAGTTGTGTTCAGTTTTAAAACATATGGAAAAACACATTTCGAAATCATTCTACACAAACTAGTCAAAACCTTTGGGTTATTCTTTAAAATCACTAAGGGTCACAAGCTATAGGGTAGAAAATCTTACTCTTTCGAAAGCTATAATTAAGTAAGGAAGTGATGGTGTTGAAACCATCCCTTTCAAAAGAATAGGAAAAGCGGTAGTGTTTTTATAAAACAAAACAACCCCTTCGAAAGCTCTATTTCGAAAGGTGGGAGGCAGCAGTAAAAGCTTCGACATAGTCGGAAGCTATTATTTAAAAAAAAATGAGCTACTATTTTGAAACTATCCATTAAAACCATTGACGTAGTCATAGGCATTACGTCGAAAGCTATTACTTTGAACAAAGGCGCAACCTTATAACCTTTCTTTAAATCAATTGACTTAGTCGAAAGCCACATAGGCGAAAGCAAGCAGACGCTTTTTTCTTTTAAAACCAAAAGGTTCTTCTGCCTTTTTGGAACCCCTTGGTTTTGATTCTTACCTTCCTCCTTTGTATAATTCATTGTGTACAAAGATTTTGATACTGTGTGCAATTGTTTGTGGAAGGAGGTGGAGGGCCTTAGTAGAAAGTTACCAGGGCGGAGCCAAAAGAGGCGAAATATGCTTTTGGCATGAATTTCTGATTATAAACCTTTTTAAGTAAACTTTTTAACTAACCTACCTTGTTTTTAAAACTCTTATTAGTTGCTAATTTTTTTTCTAAAAGTACTGCCATAATTTCAGAATTAATTAATTTAAATCCTTTGCAAAATACCCCTTGTTCTGAATTAAATATATAAAACATTTAAGTTCCATGCCTTAAATAATTTTATATATTCATCAAAACTCTTTGGAAAATTTTACAAAAATCCCAAAAAATCCTTTTTAATATGTCTTCTAACATATATAAATTTCATACCCAAACTAATTATAATTTACTCGTAAAATATTTTTAACCCAATAAATCATTTTCTTCACTAGAAAATTAATATAAATCCACATTAATTCAGAAAATAATGAAAATTGAAATCCATCTCTATAATAACATTTTTGATCTATATCTAAAATCGCAAGTTATTTGGATGTCAATAAACAGGGTTTTCACATCAGAACATATCATAAAATCTATATGAACAAGCTTAAATCATCAACATGTATATATAAACATTTTTCTCTTCAAAATCATGCCTAAACATGCAAGATAAAATTCGAGGTTCATCTTAAAATTGAAAACATTCATAAAACATGAGATGTATAAATTATTCATCTTAGCTTTGTGATTAAGGATGTGGGATTTGATCTTGACTAATTGATTTGATTCTTCTCTTGAATCCTAGCTTTAACTTCCCTTGAGATTGCTAATGGTGGCTGGCCTTAGAAGCTTTAGTTTGAGAAAATATGTAATAAACATGCATTTTGGTTTCCTAAGGGTTTAGGTTATAAGTTTAAACATTTTTCTATTTTTCCCTCCCTTATTTCCTAACACCTTAATTCTTTGATTCATTGTTCACTCATTAACGTGGACGGCTACCCCTTAATTAAATCACAAATCTCAGTCCATTAATCAATCCCAAATTATTTAATTTACTAACTAAGTCTCTTAAATAATGTCACCAGAAATATGGGGTGTTACATGGAAGCTCCGTCCATACTTATAGGAAGTTCCTATCAATGTTTACTCTTAACCAGCCATTACGACATGCCCTACAATGACCTGAGATGTCTAGATGGTTACTCAACTGGAATAATGAACTCAGTCAATTCGACATTACTTATCTCCCTCAGTGGACAATCCAGGGTCAAGCGTTGGCAAACTTTATGGCAGAGTTTACTTTGCAAGATGATTATCCAAAAGGCAGCGAAATCCCTACTGTATGGTGGAAACTGTATACTAATGGAATATCTAACGATCATTGTTTCGTGGCTGGGATTGTGTTTATAACTCCTAAAAATCGGTCAAACTGTTATGCATTAAATCTTGATTTCTCAGCAACAAACAACAAATCTAAGTACGAAGCTCTGATTGCTGGACTTAAACTTGCTAGATAACTTGGAATAAAATCTCTCGAATTCTTTTGCGACCCGCAGCTAGTGGTGTATCAGGTTAGAGGGGATTATCAAGCTAAGGGGCAATGGCTTACCCCATACCTTACCCAAGTCCAAGTGTTATTTATAAAATTTGAGTACTATGACATTTTCCATGTTCCACGAGATCGAAACAAAGAGGTTGATTCATTGGAAAAATTTGCAAGCACCGACGATGCACAACAGATGGGCTTAGTTTCAGTCGAAGTATTAAATACCCAAGTATAAACATGATTGAAATCGACTAGACACTGGATGCGGACCTAAAAGGGAATCGTGGATGACTCAAATCAAAGACCATTTATTTCTTGTAGTCCTACCAAATAATAGAACTGAAAAGTGACAAATCCTTCACAAAACTTCATGGTGTATTATGCAAGAAGGAGCTATGTACAAGTAAGGTTTCTCAGTCCCTCTACTCCAATGTGTCACTCATGGTGAGATAAAACTGTCCTAAGAGAAGTTCAAGAAAGGGAATGCGGCGATCACACTGGAGGGCAAACTCTGGAAAATAAAATTCTCCATTACGGGTATTTTTGGCCAATCATAAATCGAAACACTAGTGATTATGTAAGGCGATGTGATAAATGCCAGATATATGCAAAATTTCTAAGAGCTTCGCAAACATAATTCATGCAAATGGTCAGTCCATGAACGTTCACCGTATGGCGTATAGACATTATCGGTTCCTTACCAATCTCTAAAGGTGGCGCAAAGTACGCAATCGTAGCACTTGATTACTTCACCAAATGGGTTGTAGCAGAACCTTTAGCCACGATCACAACCAAGAAAGTGGTCCACTTATTGTTCGAAATGTTATATGTCGCTTCGGTCTTCCAAGAACTATTGTAACTGACAACGAGACTCAATTCGACAATGTTGAATTCAAAGACTTCTATCGAAAATATCATATTGAAAAGATTTTCCATGATCACTCACCCTCAAGTAAATGGATAGGTAGAAGTGGTAAACAAAATCATAAAGTCCATTCTGAAGAAGCGTTTAGAGAAGGCTAGAGGCAGGTGGGTGGATGAACTCCCTACAGCACTATCGGCTTACAGGACCACCCACAAGTCCATGACTGGTCATACTCCATTTGCCCTTGCTTACGGTTCTGAAGCCATTATTCTTATCGAGCTTAAAGTTCCTTCTCATCGAGTAACTTACTACGATCCCAAAATGAATAAAGATCTCCTCTTGGAATCTCTTGACTTTATAGATGAGAAACGCGAAGAAGCTGAACTAAGGGCAGCTGCACATCGATATCAAGTCGCCTAGTATTACAATATTTAATTTCGACCTAGAACCTTCGAAATTGGCCATCTCTTCCTGAAATGGGTTTTTCCTATCCCATCGCTCATAAATCCAATATGGGTAGGACCATATGTCATTGAATAGAGGCTTGGAGAAGGAACTTTCAAGCTAGCGACTGTCGATGGCATCACGCTTTTAAGGGCATGGAATAGCGAGCATCTACGATGCTATTTCACTTAATTTACTTCTTTTCATTTTAGTTGTATTTGATTTTAGAATTTGCTTTAGCATTTAATTTTCCAAATGTGTAATAATATAGTATCTATTTTTTCATTCCGTCTAATGAATAAAGTTTCGAACTTATGTTTACCGTAGCGTTATATATTAATTACATAGCGAAACTGATTGATGTCGACATGCATGAACAGGCTCCCAGAGTTTGGAATTAATAAATCATGCTAATTCCCAATGGGATTAAACATGATGACCTTGATTTACTTGTTCATTTAACAACTCTCATTCACAATCCAAAGGACTGGATACATAATAAGGAATAATCATTACTCGACCATTTGATGATCAAATGACTCCTAGCCAACCGTGGAACTGAGATAAAATTAGAGCGATCATGATACGAGCGATCACTCTCTAAATCGAACCCTAGATCCTGGGGGTAAATTAATCAATCAAGGAAAGTACGATCCGACTACTCTTCGATATAACTCTACGTCCCCAGAGTGCGTATTGGAGTATAAACATAAATCTAGCGCGAATCATCTACCTGCAAAATAACTCTAAGTCCTCGAAGTGCGGATTGGAGTACAAACATAAATCGAATATGAATTACCCACCACAAAATAACTCTATGTCCCTGGAGGGTGGATGGGAGTATAAACATAAATTAGATGTGAATCATCCACCCGCGATATAGCTCTAAGTCCCTAGAGTACGGACTAAAGTATAAACATGAATTGGGTGTGAACCAGCCACCCGCGAAACTCTAAGTCCTCAGAGTGCCGACTAGAGTATTAACATAGATTGGGTGCCATCCGACCACCCATCAACTAAATATTATCCCTAGAATGAGGATACGAAAATGAATAAATAAATAAGTGGAGTTCGACCATTCACTATTCCACTAACTCCGGCCTAAAACCGACGGGAGGAGTATAAAGTCATAAAGATGGAGTTTGACCATCCAACATCTGACCCTGCTAAACCAAAACCGAGGTAGGAGTATAGTTTCTTAAACAACCGCTAAATTTGATAGCGTAACACTAAGGCCCGAGCCTTATGTTTGATACGACTTGAGGCAACGACCACCTGGAGGCCTCGTGATAAAGCTGGTGGATTGTAACTAGAATTTTTGAGCAACGAATTACAAGTACATTGAAGGGAATTTAACAGCTCAACTACTTAAATGTAAATTCACCTGAAAGCTCAATGGAACACAAAAACTTTGATTTATATTACGGTTTTTAAGATCATAATACAAGTTATTTCAAAAACTAAGGACTCATACCCATAAAACAACGGCTAATGAAAGAAACGAATGTGCAAACTTTATGCACACTGAGCCGAAGTGACGCCTATTTCTTTGACTTTCTCTCTTTTCTATATTTTTCAAGAGTAGTGCCAGTTAAGCTTCTTTTTCTGGATCGCTTGCCACTTTTAGCAGGAGAGCTTACTGAGGTAGGAGGGAGTTAATTGGGAATCGACCCACCGGGTAGAATAAATTGCGGTTGCACAAGATGTGGATCGTCAATGTCCACCTAGGTGGGCCTAGTTTTAGCTTGTCTTTTCAATAACTCCTCCTTTTCAATCTTCTCTTTTGAGCAAATCTTGTTGGTGCGTTCGGAGGCACTAGTGATCATTACATCATTAGACTCATCTGTTGGGAGCAGATCTTCAACCTTATTGTCATCAAGAGCTCAGATGACTTGAGCATCGGGCCCCGGTACATCAGGAGCTATCAGAACCTTTATTGGGTTCTCTTTTTGTTCGATAGCAGCTTCTATCTTGGGAGTTTGATCAGGACCTGAGAGACCTGCAAAATTTGTTAAAATAAGGGGATGAGATTAAAACCATTGGGTACAAAGAATAAAACTTTTCATAAACTAAAGTGTATAGTGCAATACCCATATCCAGTTGGCTCTCAATGGTTACCGGGGTACCTTCTTCTAAAATAGGGGAGAACATCTTGGATTGATAGCCGAGCTTATCTGGTCACAGCCCAAGTCTTCTTCCGTGTCGTAGGAGACCGATGCTCCGGTTGCTTGGGAAGAAGAGGGACCCTTAGGATCGGCCCTTCAAAACCCAGCAAATGTTCCCCTTTCTTCGAAGGTGCAGAAACGTTGAAGTATCCGAGTTTCGCGGTAGCCAAATCCAAGGGTTCGTTTACATGAAGAATCTCCCGCACTAATTCTTCTTCATTGAGCTCAACTTCATCCAATTCTCTCTTCTTCATCTTAATATTATGCTCCCAAGCTTCAAAAGTGATTCAAGAAATCCCTCACCAAGAAACCTTAAGTCATGGTGGAAGAGGACTTTGGCATTGTACTCGATGATCAATGGATTGAATAAGTCCTTGATTTCATTCCTACCGGACTCTTTAGCGGCTTCCACTTGGGATTCAATTTGTTAAAACATTTATTTACGGCCTTCCTCTCTAGCCTTCTCTTTAAGAGCTTCAGTTTTAGTAAACTGCTCATCAAGTTTAATTTTTAGGCACCTTATCTCGATGGCCTCTTCGCAGTACTTCTGTGATTCTTCCTGGGCCTCAATTTTATCCTCCCTTTCTTTTATTGAGAAGCGCTTCAAGTTCCTCGATGCGGCAGGCCAAAACATCTTTTTCCTTTTGCAAGGAATCTTTTTCTAGAGCAAGTGCCCTGTTGTGATTAAGAGCAGCATCAAGTTCTTATTTATGAGAAGTTTCCAAGCGGCTCAATGCCTCTACCATTTCCTTAGCGTTTCTCTCTACTTCGGCAAGATATGTTTTCAATTCTAACATTCGACATCTTGATGTTTGATTATGTCCTTATCATGTATTGCTTCTAACTTGAGGCAGGCTATTTCATGTTGTCACTCAATGAATACTTCAAAGATTTTTCCGCCAAATGTTGAAACGATTCATGCTGCATAAACACATCATTGACACATGCGAGAGAACTCACTTTGGATTGCCTTGGAATCGTATGTATTGAGGGAAGGAATCTAAGCCCGTCGAAGTAAATTTTTAAAAAATTGGCCTTAAGCTCGGCCAATTTCTCTATTGCTGAAACATCGGGAGCAGCAGCTGTTAAGGACGGATCAGAAGTGGCAATTGAATGTTTGCTTGTTCTACGTTCGTGAAACTGTTTAGAGCTCGAAGAGCCAAAATGTGCTCGTGTGATGTAGCGATTTGAGGGCCACATTAAGGCGGCTGGTCTCCATTGTAAGCAGGAAAATTGGGCTATTCTCCTTGGCATGATGTCTAGGACTTGGACTTGCACTTAGAAGAGGAGGATTCCCTTAAATGATAGCTTTTATCCCATTCCTTGTCTTTCTCCCTACGTGGCCAGACTTCGAGTCCTGGCTAGATCGATGATACGTTGAAGAACTTCTTAAGCAATCAAAGGTCAGGGATGGAGACATTGCACCGGAAAAGATCAAATGAGTGTGTGTGAGTAATTATTGTGCAAAAGAGCAATGGAGAGTGTGTAGTGAAGTGCATGTGGTCGTAAGTGTCCTAATGATATCATCTGGAATTTGGAGATTTGAAAATACCTTCAGTGAACTTTCCAAGTGTTGAGAAGAAGATTCTTCTTCGATAGAAGTAATAACAAATTACTAATTCGCAGCGGTCTTTCTTCTACGAAGCTTGTATGCTAACCTTTTCTTTCTCTTGGTGGATGTTCGAGATTGCACACCTTGCGATGGTTCGACCATAGACGTCTTCCCTAGGCCTACATCAACGTCGCCGGATTTATTGGCCTGGGAATCCCAAATCACACCCTCTTCAGTGCCATTCCGAGTCCCCTCAGCTTGGGGGGGGGGGCGGTAGGATTGATAACCTCCCTTCCTTGCTATCGAAATTCCTTAGTAATACTACACTTCTGGGGAGCCCAATGCTACGATCTTCCTCCAATAGCCCGAACAATAATAGTTACTCGTCAGTTACAAGAACTTTGATGTCCCTATCTTCGACGGGGGTAGTGCGAATGGTAGCGACTGCTCTTGAAAAATTGGCGCCTTTAGGACGTAGGCGGACACCTGAAAGAATTCCAAATGTTAACAGATTTAAAGGAAAAGTTATGACTTGGATTAGCGAACTTGAGAAGAAGTTGAAAGTAACACAAATGACCTTCCAACCATCACCTCACATAGCCGTGTGGACATTGCACATAAAACCACTCGTTCTTGAACAAAGAAAGTTTATTCCAAGCGCCTGTCAAGACTTGACAGTTCAGCGAAGGTTCAAGAAAAACATAGGAAGGAGTTCCTGACCGTTGTTTGAAGCTGTAAATGAATCTTATGTCTTCGGATGTTGGCAGGCAAAATAGAACGCTCATGAATAATAAAAAGTTTCATGTAAGAAGGTGTAACTATTAGGATGGAGTTGAGTGGGAGATATTCAAAGGTATCTCAGCTTCTCTTGCATGAATGAGTTAAAGGGTAGTACACATCTGGCCCAACACATAAATTTATTACACGCCATGTACCCCGCCGAGGGCAAGTGAGGCCTATCGTTTATTGAAGGAACGAAGATGTCTACAAATGGAATTCCATGAATAGAACACATCCACCAAAGGGAAGCCTCACTAATTGAGGAGCCCTGTGAGTCTATTGGGTTATTTAGATGAATGGCACCTTCTACTGCATTAGAAGCAGGACTTATATCCTCTGCCGGAAAGGCAGGAACATCCAAGAAAAGGTCAATCGGTAGGCCGAAAATGTGATGACCCGGAATTTCAGGCAATAGCAATTTGATAATCTTCATTTAAAAATTATTTAAATTGATAATATTGATTTAAAATTTGATAATATTGTATACTAATTTTCCTTTATAATTTTAATTTTAATTGGTAAGTTTATTCTTTTAGTAGTTACTAGATATTTAATCTGGCAATATTTATTTATATCTTTTCTAACAATTTAAAATTTGGTAAAATTATCTTTCAAATCTAATAAAAATAGATTCTATTTATAATATATATTTTGGTATACATATTGTGAATATAAAAGTTTTTTTTAATAAAGGATGTGTTTTCAAATTGTAATATATATGTATATATTTGTTATGATTTGAAGTTGTTTTAAAATTCAATATAATAATTTTCAAAGTTAATATTAAAATGTACTCTAATTATAATATATATTTTTGTAAACAGAAAGGCTTTAATTTGAATTTAGCTAATAAAACAAGTTTTCAAAATTTAATATATTGTGATTTGGAAAATATGTTAAATTCAACATAACACATTTCAAAAGCTAATTAAAGGTCTATAATTTATTTTCAAAACACTTTAAATAAATGTTTAATTATATAAAAGTATAATGGTTTTAGTTTGAATAAGATTTAATAAAATTTTATTTTAAACTAAATGATTTATAAATATATAAATAAAGGTTTAAAATATTCTTTCTTTCTAATTAACTTATGAGCTAAGTACAATTTGCATATTTATATAACAAATAAAAACATACACGTATAAGACCAAGTTGCATATCTTTATAGTTTAAACTCCAATACATATATATAAACATTGAGATATAAAAATTTATTTAAAAATGTTTTTAAAATATTTGTAAAACAATAATAAAACATTTAAAACACTTGTAAGGATGAGAAGGTATTGTTATGACATTTGTCTAATTTATAAATAAGTGACAAGATTTTATTTTCTCTAAAATTGAATTAAATTAGTAAAATGTTGTAAAAGAAGATCCAAGTTTCAATTTTTCAGTTCCAAAATTTTCCTTTCTTCTTCATTTTTTCCCAAAACAAAAATTTGGAAACCAGACTAATGAACCTGAAAAAAAATGCAACTTAAAGCAAAAATGAAATAAAAGGGAATCAAAATGAAGATCTCAGATTCAACAGTAAGTTTCAAGCTCCAGATTCAATGATAAACAAGCATGCAACAGGAATTCAAAATCAATTCAACAAACAGCAAACATAATTCAAAACAGAGAATTTCAAAATCAAATAAACCTGGAACATGCTCTCTGTTCTCTGCTATAAATAGGCGAGTAAACATTTTCTTTTAAAAATAGTTTAATTTTTATCTATATCTAATGCATGTGATGATATTGTTTTGAATGGAAGTTCTTCTGCTTGAATATATTTGAATTGATATATATATATATATATATATATATATATATATATATATATTAGCAAGACTGTAAATATATATACAAATGTATGTTCTCTGTTGTTTCAGTCAATTGTTTTACTATCAAAAATTCAAATCGCCCAATAGGATAAATATTGGACTTAGATGTTCAAATGAAAGTTGTTTGTTAATGTATGATGATGATTTTGAAAATAATTTCTGGATGTAAATTTAAATAAACTATTTTTAAATTCGAAACAACAGTGAAATTCATATTTATGATAAAAATCAATGATCTTAATCTCTGATTTGGATTGTGAATGTGTTCGTGATTGGAAATCACGAATTTTAATATACATTTCAAAATTTTTAGTTTGATATTCGAATAGAAATTTTGAGATGAACGTTCGTGGCAATTTGGTGGATTGCCGTTGATTGACACGGTGGACGGGGCGACTTTTTGGTCGAAGCTAGCTGGAGTATCGACGATGATGGGAAAATAGCCTCGTATTTTTCTAATGGCCACGGTGGCCAGAATAGGTTGATTTGGGGTTTAAGTGGACTTTTTGGTCGCGAACGAACCTCTGGGATGCACGGCTTCGGTGGCTCATCGTTTGCGATCGTATAAGGGGAGTTAGGTGCTGGAGGTTGAGGCGAGTCGTTGGTGAGGTCGGCAGGGTTTATCGTTGATTGGTTCGTCGATGGCGAGTGATTTGGTCTTCAGTGCTGTTCCATTTTTCTTTTTTTGGGCGTGATGCTCATTTCGGCTCCAAATAGATTTTGACCTATCTGGGTGGTCGAACTTTGAGTGTAGGCAGTCGACGACTTGTGAGCATCGTCGGCTATGAGCCGATGTCGCTTTGATGATCGTGCACGTGCATAGGCACTGTGTCGTGTCTGGGTGGTTTCGATGGTTTGGGAATGAAGGGTTGTGCTCGGGTTTGGGCTTGTGAGAGTGGATGTTTGTCTCGAAGCAGATAAAGGCAGGTCGCAGTTTTAAGGGGTTGACTCGAGTTTTTAGTGAAATTTACTCGAGTTTGGCCCGAGATAAACTTCTATTTCAATCTAAAGCTAAGTTTTGTAAATGAAAATAAAGTTTACAAATTTAAAAGCAAGTTCTTTTGAAACAAATGTTAATCAAGTTTTCAAAGTGTATAATTGAATATATTTTCTAATTTAAAATGTTTATGATAGTTGATTTTTTTTTAAAAGTAATTGACTAAATTAATTTTGAATTTTTATTCAAAGATGATTTCAATTTAAAATATTAAATCAAAAGTTTTAAGTAATTCAAAACAAGTTTTTAATAAGAATGTTTCAAGTTATAAAGTTACATTCAAAGTAATTATAAAGCAATGTTTAAAAACTAAGTTTTCAAATTTTATTTAAATGGATAAGATTTAAAGATGTGGTAATCGAGTTTCTAAAGATAAATATTTGTTAATTTTAAATTAAACATGTTTGAAACGGTTTCAAAGATTTTAAAAGTTAAATTAGATTTTTAAATTGTTTTTTTAAATTATAATTTATTTCTCAATATTTATTTTAAATAAGGTTTAATGATAATTAAGTAATCAATTATAATAAAGAGTTTATCTTTAAGAAATTAAAATTTTAATTAATCTAAGATAATTAATTTGTGAAGATTAATAAGGTTAATTAATTATTGTTATTAACTTAAGAATAGTTAATTAATGTAAATAAGTAAAGGTTCAATTACATGATTTTCTTAATTAATTAAGGATTTTAAAGTATAAGAAGTTAACTAATTATTTAATTAATTTTAAAATGATTAGTTAATAGTTTGGTTAATTTAAAATAACACTTAATTATGAATTAATTAAGTACAATTACTTGATAGAGTAATTAGTGGATAACTACTGAATGTAATTAATTTAAGGGGATTATTTAATGAAGTAATTAGAGGATAATTACTTAATGGAAGTAATTAAAGTTTAATTACTTAGTGTAATCAATTTAGTTAATTAATTAATGTGATTAATTTAAGATTAATTACCAAGTGTAATTAATTAAAATTGTGATTAATTAAGGATGATTAATTAATGTAATTAATTATTAATTACTTAACGAAGTAATTAAGGATTAATTAACTAGTGTAATTAATCAAAGGATTAATTAAGGAGTTAATTAATTAAGGTATGTAATTACTAGACGGTTAATTACTTTTTATGATTAATTAAGACTAATTAATGAGTGAGTGTTAATTAAAGGGTTAATTAATTAATGAGGATCATTAATTAATATAATTAATGAAATTAATCAAGGCTGATTAATGAAAATGATTAATTAAAGTATGATTAATTGCAATTAATTAAGGACCAATGTAATTAATTATAGTTAATTAATTAATGAAGTAAATGTAAGATCAATAATTAATGTAATTAATGATAGTAATTAAAGGTTAATTACTATATATGGTTAAGGATAATTAATTTGTGTAATTAATTAAAGGTTAATTACTTAATGTAATTAAAGGATAATTAATCAAGGAAGATTAATTAAGGAAGATCATTAAGTGATGATTAATTTGTAATTAATTAATGTTAAGTAAGCAGGATTAAGGTAATCCAAGTGGCTAAAGGTTAGTAATTAATTTAATTAGAGGTTAATTAAATTAATTAAGAGAGAATCAAACCTGCTTATGGATGATTGATTGATATTGGATGATTTGGATATGATATCTCAGATATGTGATATGTGCTGCTTTGTGAGATGATTGGTTGATATGAATTATCAATTTGTGATAATGTGAATCATCTATCAGTTTATGTTATTCTGAATGTAAGTTTAAATGCTTAAACCCTTAAACAACTTAGACATTAAAATGGCATTTTGGATTTCGGTGAGACCGGGATTGGATTTCCAGATTTGGATATCTGAAAACCACATCGATCCAAATTAAACGTTAGGTGGTGAATCCATGTAGAGTTCAAGATGAAGACTCGAGGTGTAAGAACTGTTCACCATTAAAAACTCTGAGGGTGATTCCAAAATGAGTCAACGGGGGTAGTACTTTCAGATTCAAGATGGTGATTCAGAGTGCAAGGCTATGATCGTTAACTCTAAGGGTGATTCCAAAATGAGTGTAACGAGATAGTGCCTTCGGTTTCGTTCGAACCCGAAATGAACTTGTATGGATTGAATGCTTTCAGAACATCGTCAGGCGAACGATGAGCATTTTAAGATAGATGAGTTCTATAAAGGTAATCATAGCATCAAGCCTCATCAACCGGGAATGGCTAAAACAGGGGAGGTGCAGCAAGGCTAAGTGGGTAGCATCGAAGTAGGACGAGATTTACCCTTGTCTAGAGGTCCCTTTTTATTTTGGCTTAGTGTGTGGTTGGTCGTGCCAACCACAGGGTGGTCTTGTCCAGGACTATCCAGTAAGGGATGGTTCCGGCCTTGTGTTGCAGGGGATTTAGGGTGGATCCTCGGTACGGTGATCTAGGCCCCGTACTATGACGGGCGGTACCCCAGTAGCCCTTCCATTGATGGAAACCCATTCTTCCTACGTGCCCTTACGGTTTTGATTGTATTACCCACTTTTGTGGCTAGTAGCTGGAATTTAATGAATATAACAATTTTGGCTATTTTCTATTTACTTGAAAACCCTAGACACTATTATAATATCACTGGATTTCCTATCAAATGTTTTGGTTAGCGTAAGGTAAAAACTTTTCCATGTTTATGTGTGAGAAGTCGTACGTGATACCTTTCTTTTCAAAAGTTTCCAAAGTTAAACAATTTTAAACCGTTTACTCACACCAGACCCATGCCTGACCCAAGTGTTTATTTTTTGTTTTATTAAACTCTTGGGTACTCATATTATGTATGAGTAGTCAAGGGATTCAGGTTAGCTTTGACGAATTCTGGAGGAGATTTGGAGCTTGCAGCTTTAGCGTATAGATATTATTATGGTTCCGCTGTGATAGTATTTGTGTTTGTATCTCTCTGATATCATGAGTTGTGTAATTAGACAGGTGTTTATAACTGTTTAATATGAGATGTATGAGTTGTGTAACTCTGATGTATATAATACTATGTAATATTTTATGTGATATATTATATTTCATTCGTTCCGCTGTGAGTATCTGATGTTGTTGAGTTTCTTCTTTCCTATCTTTTCTTCTTCTATCCCTTTCTTTCTTAATTCATGATGCATCTTCCTGGTGATAGAAAGACGGGTCGTTAACACTTGGTATCGGAGCGCCAGGTTGAATGAATACCTAGGCTTTGGAGTGATTTCTATCTTTCTTGAGAGAGCGTACTTGTATTATATATATATATATATATATATATATATATATATATATATATCTACCGGATTTGTTGGGTTTCCTGTCCGAGTTTTCCAACATAAGTTCTAGTGGTAGATGGAGCAGTGTTGTGTGTAGCATGACTACTACTAATGGAAGATGATCGAATGTTGAGGTTGGAAGAGTATCTATCGAGACTGTAGACCCAATACCGTCTCAAGTGAGCATTGTAGCTTGGAGTAAGGATTTCTATGATCTTTGAAGGAAATCTTTTTAAAGATTCGGAGTCCATCTTTGAAGAGTAAGTTTGGTTGCGCTCGAATGAGCATATTTTCAAGAGTTTGGATCTGTCGGATGTGCAGAAGCAAGTGACGGTATCTTGGAAACCGTAGGAAGGAGTTGTGTTTGTATTGAAGTATGAGATTAAGGTCGATGAGTGCTGTTTTGGACATGGTCTCATTGTTACCCCTTAAGAAGAGTGAGTTGTTGATGCTTGGTTTGGAGCTCGAGTTTCTTTTGGAGATGTCTGCCCATCTCGAGGAGTCATGTGTGCAGTTAGTTGATGGCCTTGGGGTTCGAGGAGCCTTTGGATTAGAAGTCTTTGGGTAGCTGTGGTAGCAGTGCAGCTTAGAGGTGTTCTATATGAGGACAAGAAGGTCTTATGGCTTAGCATTGTCCTAGAGATAGACTTTGGAAGCAATAGTGTGGCCTCGTTTCTCCAATGATTCAGAAATCATTGTGGTTCTTCTATTAACAGTCCGGGCAGACGGTAAAGGCTTTCTTGAAGGGTTAACCTTGTTTGGAAAAGCTTGAGGCTGTTCTAATTGGTAAAGGGAGAACAGTTTCTTTGGAATCCGAACTACGTAGGATTGCAAAAGTGACTTGCGATTAGTTTGGGAATTCATTTTGGGTAATCTTTTGTTTGAGATTGAGGCTTCTCATATGGAAGTAGGAGCTATTGAAGTAGTCAGAGATTTTCCGGATATCATCGAGGAAGTCAGAAGTTTGTCTGCATCAGGAGTTTGAGTTCCATATCAAATTGGTTCCAGAAGTGATACTGGTGGTTAGCCTGGTAGTAGGATGGTTCTTAGAGAGAGAAGAGTGGTGTAGCAGCTCAAATTTTTTTGAAAATGGGTTGGTCAGATCTAGTTTTCAAGTTGGATTTTATTGTAAGGTTGTGTGGCCAAGTTAGAAGGGTCACTAAGGTTTTATGGATTTGTTGCATAGAGTTTCCAGGATATGTTGGATAAGTTTATCAATAGTATTCTCATCTATTCCAGAATCAGAGTTGTGCAGCAGAAGCAAGGTGGCAGCTGTTCTAGAGTGGAAGCAACCGAAAATTGCAGTCTTTTGGATTAGAGGGTTTCTATAGGGAGTTTTTGGGATCTAATGATCATATTTGCGAATACCACCTATTTTGGCTATTCCAGATTGGAGGATTAAGTTCAGTCTTCTATTTTCTTATGAAGCAGAACTTATGTTCTGGATATCGACGGATCTTGGAAGACCATTTTGTTGAATACGATCCAGAAATTGGTTTGTTCTTGGTCCAGTTTGTTTAAGGGAGCATCATCATAGGTGGAGCTAATCAGGATGAGGTAGCTCAGGATTGTCTGTTGAGTTATGCAGATTTGAGACAAGGAATTTGGAATTCGAAGTTGGAGACCTCGTTGTTGTTAAGGTTTCTCTGGTTAAGAGATCAATAATTTGATAAGATTGGAAGGCTAGCTCCGAGGTGTTAGTCCGCGAGATGATGGTTTTGATGACGACAACCTTAGAATAGATTATAAAATATAAATACTAACACTATAAGTTTAGATATATATGTATATGCAGGATTTAACCATGCAGGTACCAAGAATGAAGACTGTACAGTATAGAGATTCAAGATATCAAGATTGAAGACTCATGAGTATCAAGATTATCAAGAGTTCAAGAATTTAAGTAATTTATTCTTTAATTAGAAATTTTGTTAAAACTCATAGAAAAGCACTGGCATCTTAAAATCCAATTTATTCGTGGAATGGAATCCACTTCGAGCCTATTAAAGGGATGGAACCCTAAGTAGGATGGAACCTACGAAAAATCTAGTGGAACATTGTTTTGTATATGCTAACTTTTTATTCAAAATGATTTTTCAAAAAATATCCTGTTTTCAAAACCTTCCTTTTAAAAGCATCAAAAACCTCTATCCTGATTTTAAACAATTTTAGCCTCAAAATCATCTTTAATTTCAAAGACAAAATACTCCTGATTTTAAACATCTTTTATTATAATATATTTAAATGTTAAATATTTATACTTAGATTTAAATATAAAATTATAATTAAATTCTATATATATTATTCTCTATATTTACTTATGAATTTTAACTATAGTCAAGTATATTTATAAAGTTTAAAATAGTTTTAATATAAAATAAAAGTTATTTTCAAAGAAAATCAAAACACCAAAAAATCCTTTAGGATGTCGACATGCCCAAGTACCCCATGTCGACATGGTGTCAGTTGAGTTTAAAATTTAAATTTCAGTGTCTATTCGCCATAACTCTTCACCAATGGACATGACTGTTGTTCTTCTATAAATAGGGGTCAGTTTCAACGAATTTGTCATCAAATTTTCTAGGTTTTCACTCCTCCTCTTCTTCTTCCACTTTTCTTAATACATATTCTTACCATTACTCTGCCGAAATCAACGTTGAATCGAACTCGATCATTCGTAGTTTGATTCTCTATTACTCTCTCAACCAGATCCTCAGTGCTATTTAGAGTTATAGGCCTTTTGTAATCAACTTAGCAAGAAAAGGTGTGAATGTAGCCTTGGAAATCAATCAAGCTAGATAAGGTGTGATTGTAGCCTTGGGAAATCAATCGGGTGAGCTTGTTGCCCGTAAAATCAAGTGGACGAACTTGTTGCCCGGAAAATCAAGTATCTCTACCCAGAGGATTGTGATTCTGGAGGGTGTACCTCGTAGCCTTGAAATCGAGGGTGTAATTGTAATAGATTGCTTTTGAAAGGAAATCCGGACTTGTGTGCGAGATTGAATGTAGGTTAACTCCGAACCAGTATAAAATCTAGCGTATTCTTTCCTTTACTGCTTTTTATTTTATTTCTACATCTGTGTTTATTTCTGTGACCATATCTATATTTGCACACATTTGTGTATAAATCAACATAAACTCAAAAAGATTTAATAATTCTTTATAAACACTATTCACCCCCCCTCTAGTGATAACTCTAGCCTTAAGATCCATAATCCGCATTTCTTTCACGAGGTAATTGGGATTTCTTATCTGTGTTCTTGATAGGATAAGTTCTTTTGTTTATAGGATTGAATTGCCAGTTTGGATGACTGGGATTCAACGTATTTCACGTATCTCTGAGGGAGTACATGTATGGTCCATTGCTGGTTGTGGAATCTGCAGTTTAGAAGGATATAATAGTTGAGTTAGACTTGAGTGTGATCTAATGTTTTGTTCAGATTGGTGGATCTAGAAGAGAGAGAGAGAGCTCTGGATCATAGTAGTATTGTTAGTTTAGATTCTGTAGAGTGAGTATCCCAGTGATTTATATCTAGGAAACTCTAGATAGTATTAGAAAGATTTATCCTGGTTTGTGCAGGATAGTTAATTCGGTTTGTTTGTTTGATTGGTTGCTCTGGTTGTTAGTAACCGAAAGATAGGTTTATTTTGCTGTATGAAATTAAAATCTTTGCTGGATATTTAAATTAGCTTTGCTTTTAAATTTCGAGGATGAAATTCTTTTAAGGGGGAGGAATGTGATGACCCGGAATTTTAGGCAATAGCAATTTGATAATCCTCATTTAAAAATTATTTAAATTGATAATATTGATTTAAAATTTGATAATATTGTATAATAATTTTCCTTTATAATTTTAGTTTTAATTGGTAAGTTTATTCTTTTAAAGGTTACTAGATATTTAATCTAGCAATATTTATTTATATCTTTTCTAACAATTTAAAATTTGGTAAAACTTTCTTTCAAAGTTAATAAAAATAGATTCTATTTATAATATATATTTTGGTATATATGTTGTGAATAGAAAAGTTTTTAGTTTAATAAAGGATGTGTTTTCAAATTGTAATATACATGTATATATATGTTATGATTTGAAATTGTTTTAAAATTCAATATAATAATTTTCAAAGTTAATATTAAAATGTAGTCTAATTATAATATATATTTTTGTAAATAGAAAGGCTTTAATTTGAATTTAGCTAATACAAAAAGTTTTTAAAATTTAATATATGGTGATTTGGAAAATATGTTAAATTCAACATAACACTTTTCAAAAGCTATTTAAAGGTCTATCATTTATTTTCAAAACACTTTTAGTAAAAGTTTAATTATATAAAAAGTATAATAGTTTTAGTTTAAATAAGATATAATAAATTTTTATTTTAAACTAAATGATTTATAAATATATAAATAAAGGTTTAAAATATTCTTTCTTTCTAATCAACTTATGAGCTAAGTACAATTTGCATATTTATATAACAAATAAAAACATACATGTATAAGACCAAGTTGCATATCTTTATAGTTTAAACTCCAATACATATATATATAAACATTGAGATATAATTTTTTTTTTAAAATATTTGTAAAACAATAATAAAACATTTAAAACACTTGTAAGGATGAGAAGGTATTGTTATGACATTTGTCTAATTGATAAACAAGTGGCAAGATTTTATTTTCTCTAAAATTGAATTAAATTAATAAAATGTTGTAAAAGAAGATACGAGTTTTGATTTTTCATTTCCAAAATTTTACTTTCTTCTTTATTTTTATCCCAAAACAAAAATCTTGAAACCAAACTAATGAACCTAGAAACAAATGCAACTTAAAGCAAAAATGAAATAAAAAAGGAATCAAAATGAAGATCTCAAATTCAATAGTAAGTTTCAAGCTCCAGATTCAATAATAAACAAGCATGCAACAGGAATTCAAAATCAATTCAAAAAAAAACAAACAAAATACAATACAGAGAAGTTCAAAATGAAATAAACCTGGAACTTGCTCTCTGTTCTCTGCTATAAATAGGTGTGTAAACATTTTCCTTTAAAAACAGTTTAATTTTGTTTTATGTCTAATACATGTGATGATATTGTTTTGAATGGAATTTCTTCTGCTTGAATCTATTTGAATTGATATATATATGTGTGTGCGTGCGTGTGTGTTAGGAAGACTGTAATATATACACAAATGTCTGTTCTCTGTTGTTTTAGTCTATGGTTTTGCTATCAAAAATTCAAATCGCCTAATACGATCAATATTAGACTTAGGTGTTCAAATGAAAGTTGTTTGTTAATGTATGATGATGATTTTAAAAATAATTTCTGGATTTGAATTTCAACAAATTATTTTTAAATTTCAAACAATAGTGAAATTCATATTTATGATAAAAATCAATGATCTTAATCTCCGATTTGGATTGCATGAATGTGTTCGTGATTGGAAATCACAAATTTTAATATACATTTCAAAAAATTTAGTTTGATATTCGAATAGAAATTTTGAGATGAACGTTCGTGGCAATTTGTTGGATTGCCGTTGATCGACACGGTGGATGGGGCCGAATTTTTGGTCGAAGCTAGCTGGAGTATCGACGATGATGGAAAAAATAGCCTCGTATTTTTCTAATGGCCACGGTAGCCAGAATAGGTTGATTTGGGGTTTAAGCGGACTTTTTGGTCGTGACTGAACCTCTAGGACGTATGGCTTCGTTGGCGCATCGTTGGCGATCACATTAAGGGAGTTAGGTGCTGGAGGCTGAGGCGAGTCGTTGGTGAGGTCGGCAGGGTTTATCGTTGATTGGTTCGTTGATGGAGAGTGATTTGGTCTTCAGTGCTGTTCTAGTTTTTTGTTGGGCGTGATGCTCGTTTCGACTCCCAATCGATTTTGACCTATCTGGGTGGTCGAACTTGAGCGTAGGCAGTCGACGAGTTGTGAGCATTGTCAGCGATGAGCCGATGTCGCTCTGATGATCATGCACAGGCACTGTGCCGTGTCTGGGTGGTTTCGATGGTTTGGGAATGAAGGGTTGTGCTCGGGTTTGGGCTCGTGCGAGTGGATGTTTGTCTCGAAGCAGACGAAGGCAGGTCTCGGTTCTAATGGGTTGACTCGAGTTTTTAGTGAAATTTACTCGGGTTTGGCCCGAGATGAACTTCTATTAAAGCTAAGTTTTGAAAATAAAGTTTACAAATTTAAATGCAAGTTCTTTTGAAATAAATGTTAATCAAGTTTTCAAAGTGTTTAATTGAATATATTTTCTAATCTAAAATGTTTAAGATAGTTGATTTTTGTAAAAGTAATTAACTAAATTAATTTTGAATTTTTATTCTAAGGTGATTTCAATTTAAAATATTAAATCAAAAGTTTTAAGTAATTCAAAACAAGTTTTTAATAAGAATGTTTCAAGTTATAAAGTTACATTCAAAGTAATTATAGAGCAATGTTTAAAAACTAAGTTTTCAAATTTTATTTAAATGGATAAGTTTTAAAGATGTGGTAATCGAGTTTCTAATGATAAATATTTGTTAATTTTAAATTAAACATGTTTGAAAAGGATTCAAAGATTTTAAAAGTTAAATTAGATGTTTATTTTTTTTTAAATTATGATTGATTTCTAAATGTTTATGTTAAATAAGGTTTAATGATAATTAAGTAATCAATTATAATAAAGAGTTTATCTCTAAGAAATTAAATTTTTAATTAATCTAAGATAATTAATTTGTGAAGATTGATAAGGTTAATTAATTATTGTTATTAACTTAAGAATAGTTAATTAATGTAAATAAGTACAGGTTTAATTAAGATAAATGATTTTCTTAATTAATTAAGGATTTTTAAATATAAGAAGTTAACTAATTATTTAATTAATTTTAAAATGATTAGTTAATAGTTTGGTTAATTTAAAATATCACTTAATTATGAATTAATTAAGTACAATTACTTGATAGAGTAATTGGTGGATAACTACTGGACGTAATTAATTAAAGGAGATTATTTAATGAAGTAATTAGAGGATAATTACTTAATGGAAGTAATTAAAGGTTAATTACTTAGTTTAATCAATTTAGTTAATTAATTAATGTGATTAATTAATTAATTAATGTGATTAATTAATTAATGTGATTAATTAATTAATTAATGTGATTAATTTAAGATTAATTACCAAGTGTAATTACTTAAAAGTGTGATTAATTAATAAAGTAATTAATTAAGGATGATTAATTAATGTAATTAATTAATAATTACTTAATGAAGTAATTAAGGATTAATTAACTAGCGTAATTAATCAAAGGATTAATTAAGGAGTTAATTAATTAAGGTAAGTAATTACTAGATGGTTAATTACTGTTTATGATTAATTAAGACTAATTAGCGAGTGAAGTTAATTAAAGATTAATTATTTAATTAATTAAAGGGTTAATTAATTAATGAGGATCATAATTAATATAATTAATGAAATTAACCAAGGTTGATTAATGAAAATGATTAATTAAAGTATGATTAATTGTAATTAATTAAGGATCAATGTAATTAATTATAGTTAATTAATTAATGAAGTAAATGAAGATCATTAATTAATTTAATTAATGATAGTAATTAAAGGTTAATTACTATATATAGTTAAGGATAATTAATTTATGTAATTAATTAAAGGTTAATTACTTAATGTAATTAAAGGATAATTAATCAAGGAAGATTAATTAAGGAAGATCATTGAGTGATGATGAATTAATTAATTTGGAATTAATTAATGTTAAGTAAGCAGGATTAAGGTAATCCAAGTGGCTAAAGGTTAGTAACTAATTTAATTAGTGGTTACTAAATTAATTAAGAGTGAATCAAACCTGCTTATGGATGATTGATTGATATTGGATGATTGATATTGGATGATTTTGATATGATATCTCAGATATGTGATATGTGCTGCTTTGTGAGACGATTGGTTGATATGAATTATCTATTTGTGATAATTGAATCATCTATCTGTTTATGTTATTCTGAATGTAAGTTTAAATGTTTAAACCCTTAAACAACTTGGACATTAAAATGGCGTTTTGGATTTCGGTGAGATCAGGATCAGTTTTTCAGATTTGGATATCCATAAACTACATAGATCCAAATGAAACGTTAGGTCGTGAATCCATGTGGAGTTCAAGATGAAGACTCAAGTTGTAAGAACTATTCATCATTAAAAACTCCGAGGGTGATTCAAAGATGAGTAAACGAGGATAGTACTTTCAGATTCAAGATGGTGATTCAGAGTGCAAGGGCTATGGTCGTTAAATCTGAGGGTGATTCCAAAATGAGTGTAACGAGATAGTGCCTTCGGTTTCGTTCGAACCCGGAACGAACTTGTATGGATTGAATGCTTTCAGAACATGTCAGGTGGACAATGAGCATTCTAAGATAGATGAGTTCTATAAAGGTAATCGTAGCCTCAAGCCTCATCAACTGGGAATGGCTAAAACAAGGGAGGTGCAGCAAGGCTAAGTGGGTAGCACCCGAGTAGGACGAGATTTACCTCTGTCTAGAGGTCCCTTTTTATTTCGGCTTAGTGTGTGGTTGGTCGTGCCAACCACGGGGTGGTCTTGTCCGGGACTATCCAGTAAGGGATGGTTCCGGCCTTGTGTTGTAGGGGATTTAGGGTGGATCCTCGACACAGTGATCTAGGCCCTGTACTGTGACGTGCGGTACCCCTGCCATTGATGGAAACCCATTCTTCCTACGTGCCCTTACGGTTTTGATTGTGTCACCCTGGCTAGTAGATGGAATTTAATGAATGTAACAATTTTGGCTATTTTCTATTTACTTGAAAACCCTAGACACTATTATAATATCACTGGATTTCCTATCAAATGTTTTGGTTAGCGTAAGGTAAAATTTTTTACATGTTTATGTGTGGGAAGTCATACACGATACCTTTCTTTTCAAAGGTTTCCAATGTTAAACAATTTTAAATCTTTTACTCATACCGGACCCATGTCTGACCCAAGTGTTTATTTTCTATTTTATTAAACTCTTGGGCACTCATATTATGTATGAGTAGTCGAGGGATTCAGGTTAGCTTTGATGAATTCTGGAGGAGATTTGGAGAAGGATGCTTCATCATATAGATATTATTATGGTTCCTCTGTGATAGTATTTGTGTTTGTATCTCTATGATATCGTGAGTTGTATAATTAGATAGGTGTTTATAACTGTCTAATATGAGATGTATGAGTTGTGTAACTCTGATGTATGTGATACAATGTAATATTTTATGTGATATATTATATTTCATTCGTTCCACTATGAGTGTCTGATGTTGTTGAGTTACTTATTTCCTATCTTTTCTTCTTCTATCCGTTTCTTTCTTAATTCATGACGCGTCTTCTTGGTGATAGAAAGACGGGTCATGACAGAAAACTTCTATCTGTTTTGCTTGGTGAGTTAGGGAAAGCCGGTTGGATATAGTCACAGAACTTGATTTTGCTTTAGGGTCAATGTGTTGCATGGTTGGTTCGGAAGAAATACCAACTAAACGCTCTGAGGATCCAGAGTCCATATTAGCTATACTCAGTAGATAATCGAGGTTAGAAAAGTTCACCTTCCCTGCGTGAAAGTGTGTGCTAGTATAGTGCATTGTCGTGTAATGTAAAGATAAACAACTTAGAATTAAAAGTGAAAGTAGTGACGAGACTTAGAAGTTCGACCAGAGTGACCGTCATCTCTCGCCATCTCAACTAGCAAAAAGATTGATCGATTATGAAAGCTGTGCGATCGACTATTGACATATCAGATTTTGTAGTTTACCGTTTAACTGCATATGCCAGTTTTTAGTCCATATTAAAAGTTCCAGGGATTTGATTGTTCAATCCCAAGCTCGATAGTGAATATGCATGTTTTATTGTTCATCGTCATCATATGTCCAAGCTCGTTGAGGTAAATTAACGGTGATTGTTCGAACAAGTTAGGTTGGATTAGTTTACAAGTTCTAAGAGCCAATCCATAACTTTATGCCAATCCTAATGTATATGTTAATCCTTTTCCCAAAGCTTCTCTACCGATCCCTCACTTCGACTAAGACCTACCGATCCCTAAGTCCATTCGAACCCTATAGATAGGCCGATCCCTATAAATAGGCCGATCCATTTCCCATATCTTCACAACTAAGCCTTCTCTCCTTAAACCACCGATCCCTTCATCTGAACATGATTTTGCCGATCCCTCTGCCTTGTCATCTTCTCGTCAAGCCATTATGCCGATCACCTACCATTAAACGAGGGATCAACTTATAACCAAAGCCACATGATTGAACTCACTCTTCAATCTAATGACAACCGATCCATCCATACTTCTGCTTCACCCTTCAAATCCACCATTTTCACCAATCCCTCCTATGTCGCTCATCTTCCATCATTTCCTTTCGCATTTCACTAGAATCTATCGCGTCATCATCCATCTTTGACCATAGTCCATGTTCATGTAATTAAATAACATGAATAACCCATCATTTCGTCACAAACTAGGTTTAAACACAAATCAAAACTAAAAACCTACCTATGCGATGTGATAACGACGGCGACAAAGTTAGGGGTTCGATTCAAATCAGGGGTTAGGTGATGGAGTTGGATGTGGAAGAGCAGTAATTCAAGTCGAGATGTTGATGATCGATTTATGAGAGAATGAAAGTTGAAGGGCGATGCCAAATCGAATTGGAGAGATTGGGTTTGGTATAATGGAGTTGAGAAAATGAATAAATGAAGGGAAGAGGAGTGAAGTGTTAGATTATATATTGGGCTCGAGGTTTGGCATGCCTTCTTGCATCGAAATGGTTAAGTCCATTTAATCAAAAAGGAAGAGGGTATAACCTCTCTCCAAGGGAACCAATACCGACCCCTATAGTAGGGATAGAATTCCGATTCCTATTAAGAAATGGCCATACCGATCCCTTTTTTCCTAAAAAAAGAGAAGAGAGAAAGGGATCGGTCAAATGTGTGCCGACCCTTATACAAAAAAAGAGAGAGAAGAGAAGAAAAGAATGAGAGGGGTTTGCCAAGCATGTGTTGATCCCTACAAAAAAATGGTTATAAGTGGCTATAAGCATGAACATACAAAATACTATGAAAATTGGCAATGACCCATCAGTATTCGAACACATCCAGGAGCCAACAATGAAAACGTGTGTATGAGCTTGCCAATGCATGACTTAAAAGTTCAATTTTTGAAATCGACGGAGATTGAAGGTGAACCTAAAACCTTCGAGTTTGGGGCTAGACTGGATAACAAAAACTTGCTAGTCTCGTGGAACCGGATTTATATATATATCAATTGATGGGATATGGCACTGGATTTATATTACTGGAAGTCGACTAGGTATCTGAGCAACCAATGAAGAATTCAATTCCTTGAAAAAATGATTTGATAAAAGAATAACAACTATTCAGAAAGATAGATGGATTTCATTCCCAATGATTCAAAGCATGTCATGTTAATCACAAGGCATACTTTAGGGGGCAAGTGTTACCCAACATTCTAGCCCGGCTATATTGAACTGATTGTACGAGTTAGATCCAACTAATACCAAAGCCGATGATTCCATAGCAATGATTGTGGGACCCGAAAGTCAAGTATATATGTTTATAAGAAGTCAAAATTGAACGAAATCGGCAAATAAACAATGTAAGAAGCTTAAAAAATATGGAATATAGATCAGTGACCGGAAGGGATCGGTACGAATATGCTCAATATAAAGGGGCCGACATAATACGACCCATAAGAAAGGGGTCGGCATACTTTAGCTCATAGAGAAGGGCTCGTCATAGTTAATTGAGATGGATCGGCGCAGTTCATTGGAAAATGGGTCGGCATACATCCTGGTGGAGGGATCGACATGACTAATTGAAAGTGGTCGCCACACATCAAAGTACTAGAACATCTATGTAGAAAACAATCAATATCTTGAGATCTACAAGAGCAATGCATATGAAATTTAGAGAGCAAGGTATATGGACCTAAGGAACATACCCTAGGGATCGCACATCAAATGGACAAATTTGGAGAGATTGGTATACACCCCTTGAGAGAGTTCGGCAGGAGACAACACTTAAGCAATATTGAATCAAAGATCATGCAATAACTCGAGTTCCATTAGTCAGAATAGCATGAAAATTAGAGGCTAGACATACTTTTGCATGGGAAATACACCATAGGGATCGCTGCCCAAAAATTGACCAAAGAATGGATCGATACCGATGCTCCTCATTGGGAATTAGGCCATTGATCCCTCTAATGGGCCCATGTAGATTAGAAGGTCCTTCAGTCGAAATTTCAGAGAGATTGGTGGTCGTTTTCACCTATAAATACAGGCCTAATGGGTCGTTTTGAGCATCTTTACACTGCTCGTTACTTTAGAGTTTATTGTAATCAAGTGTTCTCTATTCCTTACTGCTGTAATCAGATTTATAAGTTATCAATAGAGATAATCATCATAGTGGACGTAGGCATACAATGCCGACCCACTATAAATATCTATGTTTCTGATTATTGCTTTTTATCTATTATTAGCTTAATCTTTTCCTCTATTTTAATTTTATTTTCTTCATTTACTTCTCTAAAAAAGTCTGTTCTTGGGTGTTTGTGACCAGCTTGGTTACAAACAACACCTATTAAGTATAATTAATTTTACTACTTAATTATCAAAATTAACGTATTTGAAACTAGCCTGTATTAATTTATCTATACTACTCCAAAACTAATAACAAATTATGTCAAAGCATTGCATTCGTCAATACGAACCTAATGCAAAAATCCACGAGTTAAATGGACTAAACTACGACATTTAAAGGTTAAAGATTAAATATATATAAATTAAACAATTTAAATCAATTATTCCTCACCAACATGAAATGGATCAAGCCTGCATCAAAACAACCCACCCGAAAGTCACACCCCCTCCTTCCTTAAATATACAAACCCTATTTACAATGCATATGCATGAAAAACATCCACCGATGTGCACATCCACATGCACCCGACCATCAAACCCCAGATCCAACTTTACCTACAAATTCTCTACGTCGAGCCCATCACGATGTCCCTCTCCACATCAACTCAGGTCCCCCGCTTCAACTTCCGACCACCAAGTCGAGGACTGTTCGCGTACAGGCATGGAAACCACGACATCATTTGTCACCAAACTTCTCAAACTCGACCGCAAGGTGTCCCTCTCCTCCATAAAACCAACACCACACTCCATTCCATCTAATGACGACCGAATCTCTTATGAAACTTAAACCTAGGTGCAAACCATCGTCGATGGCCATCAGGAATGCCAGTGAAGCTTCACCGAAAATACTACTTCTTCACATGATTCCAACGACGCATATGGCGTCGACCAATTCTTCCCGAATCGAGAGAAATCGATCTTTGAAATTTTTGAACAAAACTTCTCTTTTTCGATAATTTGATGATTTGTCTCTCGACACTCGACGAAATGCATGATCAATTTAGAAAAAAACTAGAGAGGATGACGATTGACTTCTTAGTTGAAAGCCAGGGCAAAAAGTGGATGGTTTGTGAACTTTTGATTTTTGAATGAGAGGTGGTGGAGTTTTCATTATTAGGAAAAATAAAATAAAAGAATGGAGGAAGAAGAGAGCAATGTCAGAAAGAAAAAGAAAACCTGAGCACATATATACATACGCGTACCTTATCAACGGCTATGGAGGTTGAACTCACAAATGAAGACAGTGAGACAAGATATTAGATTGAGGGCAAGATCAAGAGGGAACAAAGGGAGACAATGTGAATAATGGATACATGGGTAGGGAGGCAAATTGGCTACTGCACTATGCATTCATAAGTGTGTGTATCTGTGTTGTTCAGGGTTTTCGCTGCATAACACTATGTTCGTGTACAAGGCATGAGTGGTAGAAATAAAAGCACATCATCAAAAATTGGACAATTATTTGAAATATATTTTATTATAAAAACCCAAAATCGAATAGTTTAAACTAATTAAATATTCCAAAAATCAAAGTGATAAAACTCCAAGTTGTCACATTCTCCACTTCTTAAAAGATTATCATCCTCGAAATTTCACCACATGAATACCCAATACTGTTCATAAGTCTGCATGATGTTCATAGATCATTCATATATAAAATCTGATTCGATCATTACTCGAATACATAACCTCACTACCAACTAGCATCGCTCACTTAATTTACTAGTACGGACTCCGATCAAGGTTCTTAATTAGAAATCTACATTCTCCTTACATAGCCATAAATTATGACAGAAAACATTTGGTTCCATATTGAGAACCCTCACCAAGTATTCATCATCAAAAATCGAGCGATAGATCCTCATTCGGAGCGGTGTTAAACACCTTAAGTCATGTACTCGAATCTTGGATTAAGAACTCTATGAGAAAGGGAAATGATCTATGTATAACTTACATAGTCTTCTTAAGTTTCTTACTAACCAAATTGCTTTTAACTTTCCTAAAAATATTTATGAAAAATTTAATAAAATTCAATGCAAGTTCAACATTTTAAAATAGCCGAACTTTATTTGCGAAACCCTTTTCATGAAATCATTTAATTTATTAATTTGTATAGTACTCTCGTACATCCTAATAATATATACAAAACATCATGTTTTTAATTCTACTCACTTTTAACTATTCTGATGTAGGTCCAAAATAATTTTAAGTCTTAAAACCATGTCGACCAATTTAAATTCTTTACCTAATCGGTCTGGTAAGTAGCCAAGAAGAGTACGATGCTGGTATCCAAACTCCATTCTAGAGTTTTTTCTTAGACACTCTGAGGTAAAAATGTTTAATTGCCGACCCAATAACATCAAATAATTTTTAACCTCTTAGGTGTTTAAAACCGAAAGACACTATTTAATAAAACCAAGTTTATTAAACCTTCTTATTAAATCTATTTAGTTTTAACTTCATTAACTAACCCATTTTAAACCAAGATACCTTTATATTTTTGGAACTTAAGAAACCATACCTAGATTTTTGATTAAAAAAATCTTTTGAAACGATACTATGTATATTTTAATCCATAACAATTAATATAGCCCGAGTAATCTTAAAATTAAACAAAGGAACTGGATACTACCAAACAGTATTATATATTTCCTTACCAAGAAGGGTAATACATAAGAGAAGTGTTCACCATCCGGACACATCGTCTACCCATTTTAGTTATTTTCGAGCCACTCGAACTAGTTAGTTTAAAACACTTTAAAATAAACTATTTCTACTATTTACAAAATCATTTGAAATAATAAGGTACATATTTACTTAAAATATCTTCAAATAATACTATTATTATTTCCCTCGGAACCGGAAACCATTTTCCGAAAACATTGGGATTTAAATTCTCAAGTTCTTTTTATAAAACAAACTTTTATAAATAAATTTTATAAAATTAGCTCCTTATACAGATCATTTCTCACATATTTATCTCAAAAATAATCTAATTTTATTTAAATAAACCTCTTTTAACTAAAACCCAATTTTATAAAATCAACTTTTATATAAAATCATTTCTAAAATATTTATTTCAAAATATTCTAATTTTTTTAATAAACACTATTTATTAAAACCCAATTTTAACCCAACATCATCATCAAATGCCCTATAGTCAACTTGTGAAGTTGAAATCACAAGGTGTTCATTTCAATGTTCCTAAAATTCCTATTTACCGAACCTAGATTTCAAAAAGGAAGATTTTAGATAGAACGAGAAAAAATAGTCGATACTCAAAATTGGGCGAGCATGACCAATCAAATCCTAGATGATAATAATGGCATGTTATCGTTCCAAACAACCAAATGCATCAAAAATGAACATAATAATTTTTTAAAATTATTCTTTATATATAAAATATATTCCCAAGTAAAATTATTTTATTTACCCAATTTAAAACAATGCTGCATCGGTTTGGCCTTGTTTAAGTGTCTAGGAATCCCTATCGATAACGTTGTCCAAACACGTCAACCAGAATTCATAACCCACTAAACAGGTCAAACGATACAATATAAAATATTTTTATGAAAATAAAAAATACACGCTCTTATAAATATACTACCAAACTCATTCTAGGATATAACTAATCCCATCTCTAATGAGTTTATCCTACCGAGGTCTAAGTGTCCGCTCAACCTAAGCTCTAATACCACGTGTAACGACCCACCTTTTCGACCCTTAGAAATGACACTAATACATCCACGATAAATATCTAAGTGCCGGAAAGAGAAATTTTTTGGGTTAAAGAAATAGAAGACTAACATAATATCACATCATGATGAGAAGATATATAATATAAACATAATCTTTACAGAAAGAAATCATTTTTATTATACACAACATCAGAGTACATAAACCTATTTTCAGCCTAGTTAGTTATAATAACCTGTCCTTACAATTGCTGATAAATGCAGACAGAAACCAAGAACAATAACCAGCGTAAAAATATAAGATCAATGAATATGTCTTGGAGGCATCTAGCCCGTCTCCTGAAAGCTACAAAGCATCCAGCTAAATCTAAAATATATGCCCGGGCTGACCTAAGCATTATAGAAAACAATGCCCTGGTCAGTTTGGTAAAAATCAGCGTAAGAAACATAATTAAATGGATTCTTAATGTGATCAAACCCTTCAAAAATAAAGGTATTTCATAAAACCACGGGGCACATAAACACCATAGGTTTTACCTTATGATAGCTATAACATTTTTATTAGAAAATCCAGTGAAATTATAATAATGTCTAAGGGCGAAATAATAGTATTCAACTAGTTATGATGCTTGTAAGCGTACATCAAAACAATACTAGATAATAATCAAAAATTGCTAAGCCATGTTCGCTAATTGTATAAGATTGCATGAAGGTGCCCTCAGAACTTCGAGAAAAGTCCTCCTACATAAGGATTGGAATTATCCTTCCAAAGCAACAATACTTCCCTGGTGACATACAATAGGAAAAACATAGCTGGTCACGCAAGGCCGAATGCATCACTCCATTCATGCATAACAATTGTAGGTAACTCTAGGAAGAAGATGTCTATACCTACATGGGTTAGCTAAACCCCTGCTATGCATCCTATTTCTAGTTTTATTCATTACTGCTAGTGAGGCTACGTCCGACATTCTAACTCATGCACTGCCACCTCAACAGATAATGGAATCCTACATGGATTCCTATATCCCAACGTATCTCGGAATCACACATGGATTCCAACATCCAAAATAAATCTGGGAATCATACATGGCCATACCCAACGGGTCTCGGAATCACATATAGATTCCAACATCTCAAAATAGATCTTGGAATCGCACATGGATTCCTATACTCCAACGAGTCTCAGAATCACCAATGGATTCCAACATTTTGAACAAAACTCGAATCTCCTCGAAGTATAGAATCCGTATATGGCTTTGGAGTGGTTATGGTTTTGAGTCATCTCTTCCAAGTACACTCCACGCCTTCAAAAGTAATCGGTTGATTTTCGAAATGTTCCATACCGGTTATTTTGAGAATAATCATATAATACATAAGAGCAGAGATCGCTCCCTAACAGTTTATGTGGACGGATCTCCTTATCATTTGTCCTAGAAGAAAAAACAAGTTTATATGTACAGTATAGCAACACCGACAGGAACTGTACCATATAATCCTTGTTTTCTCCTAGATATTTCTAGAGTTAAAATCCTTCGGTGTTAAGTAGGGAATATTTTCATACCACCAAAATAACAAATATTACATATTTAGGCAAAGATTTGATAGTTCGTTATTTTACTAGCAAATAAAATAAACATTCAAGAAGAGGTTACATTTCCCATGGAAACCACTACTCCTCTTAGATTAACCTTTCATTAATTCTCTTTCCAAAATATTTATTGAAATATTAATATAATTTTCTCACCTGGATAAGTATATTCACAAACCATTCCTTGAAAAACTTGTAAAACATTTTTATATACTTATAAAATGGTATAAGTATATTCCCCAAACATTTAGAAAGATTTCCTATTTAAAAATCTTATTAAAATGATCAAACTCAAATGTTGTTTGTAACGGAGATGAGGATGACCCCAAATACTATTCCTTCGGTGTTAACTAAGGAACGAATGTCCATACTACCATAATTAAGAAGGCCAGTTAAGGGAAATCCAATCTCAATTTTTTTATAAGTGTTCTTAAATAAATCCTTTAATAAATCTCTTTTATTTTACAAATACCTCCTCCTTTATAAATCTCCAAATCTATTTATAAAACTACTTTATAAATCTCAAAATCTATTTTTAAATCTTTAAAATCACTTATAAAACTACCTTTTATAAATCTTAAAAATCTATTTCTATAATATTCTTTTATAAATTTCCAACTCTATTTATAAAATACTCTTTTATAGATCTCGAAACCCATCTATAAAACTTTCACTTTTAAATCTTTAAACATTTGTAGACAACTTTCTTTTCCAATTCCAAGGTCTCTTTCAAATTTATAACTCTTTTATAAATTCTTTTATTATATTAAAACTTTTATACAAACCTTTCCATTTAAAATGATTACTTTTAAATAAACAGTTTATCATTTTTAAACAATTTATCAATTAAAACATCTTTAATTAAAAAAATTGTTATCTAAACACATCTTAAATAAATAAATAATTATCCTTAACCCATATTTAAAACATCATCAAGGACTGTAAACAATATTTAAAGTATATTCAAATAACTTTGAAACAATATTAATATGTTAACAAATTAACCTTTTAAACAATATGCATCGTAAATAAATTTAAATAATATTAAAGTACAAAATAACCTTAAACTATATTTAGAATATAAATTAATAATTTTAAACAATATTTCGAATACAAATAAGTAACCTTAAAACATTGTTAATAAAATAATTATTATAGAAAACACTTTACTAAAATAATAACTATATAAAACATTTATAGTTGTTTAAAATTGAAGTTGTTTTAAATTCATAGCTTCCTAAATTCACAAAGAGGCTTAGCAATCACAATGGTACTTAAACAAGCTACCATATCATTCAATTTAACTTTCCAAATTAATAACTATTATTTACATAATCAACATTTACGTAAATAAATTCAGCAATTAACCATCACTGATTAACTCATCACTTATTCATATTGGCATAGCAATTAACAATATATAATAGATGTCTAAATCTATAAAACAATAGAACATGGATTTATTCTACTAATTAGACGTTCAAATTAGTTTAATTAGCAGAAAGGTGTTTTATTCCGCTATATAGGTGTTTAAATTACTCTATTCAATTTAATTTAATAGTATGATTTTTATTTAGTCAAATAGATAATACCAATTAAGTCTAATAATTTAACTACTTACTTATCAAAATTAACATAATTAAAACTAGCCAGTGTTAATTTATTATTAAATTATACTACTTCAAAACTAACAACAAATTATGTCAAAGCGTTGCATTCGCTAATATGAACCTAATGCAGAAATCCGCGGGTTAAAAGGATTAAACATGAGTGAGTTACGGCATTTAAAGGTTAACGACTAATTTTTTATAAATTAAACAATTCAAATCAAGTATTCCTCACTAACATGAAATGAGCCAAGCCTGCATCGCAACAAGCTGACCTGAGAGCTACATCCCCTCCTTCCTCAAATATATGAACCCTATTTCCAAGGCCTGTGCATGAAAAACGTGCACATGCACGCGGCCAAAAAAGTCCAGATCCAACTTCACTTGCAAATTCCATACGTCGAACCCATCACGATGCCCCGTCTCAATATCACCTCTATCCCCTGCTTCAACTTCCGACCACAAGGCCGAGGAACCATTCACATATAGGTATGGAAATGCATGACATCATTTGTCACAAAATTTCGCTAAGCTCGACTGCAAGATTCCCCTCTCCTCCACAAACCCAACATCACACTCCATTCTTCCTAACGATTACCGAATCTCCGACTAAAATTAACCTTAGATACCGACCATCATCGATGACCGTCACAGAATGCAACTGAAACTTCATGAAAAGTACTACCACTTTATACGATTCTAATGACATATATGGCATTGATTAATTTTTCTCGAATTGAGAGAAATTGATTTTTGAAATTTATGAACAAACAAACTTCCCCTTTTCTGTAATTTGATAATTTGTTTGTCTACACTTATCGAAATCGAGTGTGATCAATTTTAAAAAAATAAAGAGGATGACGATCGATTCTTAATTGAAAGTTGAGGCTAAAAGTAGATGGTTTGTGAGCTTTTGATTTTTTGAATCAGAGGAGGTGGAGTTTCATTCTAAGGAAAAATAAAGTAAAAGAATAAAGGAAGAAGAGAGCAATGTTGGAAAGAAGAAGGAAACCCGAGCGCACACATATATCCACACACACCCTCATCAGTGGTTATGGGGGCAGAATTCACATATGAAGACAGGGAGACAAGATCTGAGATTGAGGGAAAGATCAAAGGGGAGCAAAGGTTGATAATGTAAATAGTATAGACAAGAGCAGGGAGGAAAACTGGCTACTGCACTACACATTCATACCCGTGTGTATTTGTGTTGTTCAGGGTGTCCATTGCATGGCATTATGTTCATGTACGAGGCATGTACGATAGAAATTGAAATACGTCATCAATAATGGGACAATTATTTGAAACATAAATTTTATTATAAAAATCCCGAACCAAATATTTCAAACTAATTAAATATTTCAAAACTCAAAGTAATAAAACTCCGGGTCGTTACATAATTTATTAATTTCAAACATCAGATCCATAAGTTTAGGTGGATTAAATTGTAAAAAAAATGTAAATTTTACAACAATACAAATTTACATTAACTAATAATTCCATATTGTATAAATAACATCAAAACACAAAATAAGTCAAACCGAAATTAATTTTACAATTGAATGACAGTACGCAAGAGGTATTTTAATTAGTGGTAAATCAATATATACATATGTGAATTTTGTTAGGTTTAAATTTCATAAATGAATAAAATAAAATAACTAAGCCTAAAATTTCTTGCTCTTTGTAACACCTTGATTTGAGATTTCTCCTTAGGTCTCAAGTAGATCAACATTTAGCTTTATAAGAGACGGATAAACCAATTAATTTTATTTTTATTTGATGTCTTCATTTGATTTGGAGGTTGAAAACTTCAAATTACTTATTGTATTTTCGGCTATGGATGGTAAGGAGAAGAGAGAAGAAAAGTGAATGAAAGAAATGAATTAGTGGATTTTTTAATTGAAAGAATGAAACATTTCTCATTCTTTTAATTAATATTTCACTAATCAATTCGCTTAATTTTCTCTCCCTATTTGTCTCCATCCTATCTCTTTGCATGATTTGGCCAACCATACTTTTATTAGATGATATTCCATAAATCCCTTAATGTAATATCTTTTATTCAAACCTATTTAATGTTATACCAATATAGTATATAGATGAGTGCAAATATAACTTTTATATATGCATTTAAATAATTCCAAACAATTCCCAAAGATTAAGTAACTTAAACCTCAAATGTTAATTATTTTAACTGATTTAAAACATCATATAAATTAATTAAATCGTGTGGTTTGTCAAAGAATTCACAAATATTGTTGTGAAACTCAAAGTTGTGGATTCAGTCAATATTAGTATTAAATAATTTAAATACTAATGTTTACATGTCACCTTAATTAGTGGTGTGACAGTCTGGCAGAATTGATTGCTTACGTACCTTTTAAGTAAAATCATTTTTCGCATTTCTAAAGCATCACCTTTTAGAAACCATTACTTACCCATATTATCTTCGTCAACACTATATAACTTTAGAATTTATGGAATCTTGTTTTTGGAAAAAATCCAAATATCATTAACATTCAACTTGGTTAGTCTACAATCAAATTCCTTGGTTTAATAATAATAGCATTTATCATTAACTATATCACTCTGGCTAGAGACTCTGATTTTATGGCGACTACAAATGATCATGATATTCACCTCATATGACAGAGGAAATGAATTCAGTGTTTCATTTTTAGTGCTTCAACTCAGACTCAACTATAGTCATTCGATGGATGTCATGCCATGATTCAATTATAATCAAAGTGGAGTGGTCACATTGAAGTTCAATGGTATTTCCGAGTCAAGATAACTTTGATATACCATCACTTTAAGATTTATTATTTGACCTTAGTTTTTATTAACCAACAAAAACTCTCAAATAAGTAATTCCATGGTTATTTAATAATTATCGCCCTCAGCAGCCATGAGTTACACTGCCCAACATTTGGAGAGTATTACGTATTTTAGTTTCAATGGATGTATCGATATTCTTTCTTGAAACTGTTAGTGGTGGAATTATGGATCTTAAGGCTTAACTAAACAGTAGAGGGGAGGGGTGAATAGCGTTTTCTAACTTTAATGAATTTCTTTTTGGTTCCTTTAAGATTATACTTAATTAACACAGAATAAACAATCATAGATAAATATAAATTCAATAATGTAAAAGTAGAGAATCAAAGAGATCACATCAAGAATTTTATATTGGTTTTCAGTTACCCTATATCTAGTCCCATACAATTGCTTGTAGGGATTTCTTTTCAAATACCAATCTTTCGACGGGTAGAAGGTAAACCCAATACAGTCTCGACTTCAAAGCCATGAGACATACTGTCTATATTTTTCAAGCTTTGGGTACACTCACTTGATTTTACTTGGGATATAAGCACACCCACTAGGATTTTGGAGCACCAAGCATAACTAATTGATTTGAATGGGACACAATCACACCCAATCAGCCATAACTAGAGTTTTAATGGTTTTTCCAAAGACACTGTTTGATCTTTGGATACAACTGATTTTATAGCCTCTTGGACAACACTTTGATCTTTGATTTATGAGAGAGATGATTGAAATCAGAGAGTAAATAGTAGAGAATCAAATGAAGATTGAATTGATTCTAGTTTGAATTTGAGAAAATTTGAATATATTTTCAATAGAAATTTCAGCAGAGTAAGAGGAGAAAAGATAATAAGAAAGTAGTTAACAAAAGTTCATTTGGAAGCTTCCTATATATGGAGAATAAATAGACTTTCTATTCATGAAGAGTTACGATGAATAGACACTTCATTTCAAATTTGAGTTTTGAGAACTGCAGCATGTATATCGACATACAATTTGCCTATATATCGACATATCCTAGTATATTTTGAAAACTTGTTTATTTTAAAATGTTTTGAAAATCTAAAGTTTGTATAATATTTTGATACTTTGTAAAATAGTTCAAACATAGTTGATAAACATTTTAAACCTTGGAAAACATTAAAAAATATATTTTGATTTTAAAATAAATTATAAGAAAAAGAGTAATTGAGATTAAAGATTGCTATTAAGGACTTCAACAATATTCTATGACCCTATACACTATACCATAGTCATGAAATCTTCATCTCTTGATCTTTATACTCATAAGTTTTCATATCAAGTTCTTGAGTCTTTATGCAAGACACCATTTAATTCAAAACCAAAACAATATCCTGCACTATATGCTATATGACTTAGCAAAATTTTTAGTACCCATGTTTTATATGAATGTATATTTGCTACCAAGGTTATTATCATCAAAATCAATATTTAAGGTACTAACAATCTCCTCCTTTTTGATGATGAAAAGCATGATCATTTTGATTATATAAAATTCGATATATCTTCTGTTGAGTTAGAACTCGTCCTTAATATGTGATCAATAATAAAAAGGGGCATTTCACTAAAAGGGCAAACTCTACAGTCCAATTAGTTTCTAGGAAACACATCCACAGAAATTAATTTCAAGGCCAAAGTCAGCAGAATAATTATTTTTAAGGACAAAGTCAGCGGTCCAATTACTTTAAAGGGTATAATTTCATAGGTTTTTACGCCTTAGAAATTAATTGTTTTTCATTTTTTCCTTAAAAGTAATTATTTTAGTTGGGTGTCCTAAAAACTAATTACACTTGCTAAAGAGGCCCTTGTTACTAATTTTCACTAGCAAAAATGTGTGCGGAAAAAATTACTCCCCCGAAATAAATGGCATAGTGATATATTATGATATAATTAATTCAAAATAAACAATCTAAGTAAAAATGACTGATAAACTATACGAATAAACATTATGATATGTGATTACATGATAAACAACGTATGAACCAAAGTGGATTTTTATTTGTATAGTTCAATCTACACATAAATTCAAAATGTAAAAGTCAAACCAACAATCCGAACTAATCAAAGATCAAGTCTAATAGTCGCATAAAACCAAACTAAAACACCCATATCCTAAAAACTTAAAAAGCACAAAGCCAAATTTAATCTGGCAAACCAAAATTATTACAAATTATAACTATATTTATGGTTTTCTTCTAATGAAGGGGGACTTGTGGATGTGAGAAAGGGTAGTGAAGGCAAATGTTTCCTCTTTGTTCGATGAGATTTCCATTTTGATCGAAGAAACCTTCACCAATGAATTTGACTTCATTGTCACCTTCGTTATTTCCCTCATCTTCCTCTTCCGCTTCTTCCTCTTCTTCTTCTTCCTCTTCTTTATTCATAGGATTCCGATTTTCTTGATCTGGAGTGTTTTCTTAATTTTCTATTGAATTTTTTGATTATCCAATAAGTATTTTTGAAGATTCTGCAGAATCGGACTGAGTTTCTCTTGTTCCTTTAAGAGACGAAGTTGAATTACTTATATTTCGGTAAGCATATGCAGTACATACTTCATATCATCCTCTATTTTTGTAACATTGGCTATGGTGATGTTCTAGAGAGGGCCTTGCTTAGGTGTTGGAAAAGAAATGAGTGGATTAACATCTCTTGGGTGTTTGGAATTTGAGGAGGCCATGGGTTTATTTTATTTCAGAAATTAGAGAAGAAGAAAGACAAAAAATTAGACTTAATTTCAAAATTTGGTGGTTATATAAGCGGTTTTCGAATTTCGGAGGAAATTCTATTTTAAGAATTTTCTAGTTTATATCGACATAAAGGAAATGTAACGACCCGATATTTTCAACCATTAGCATCCGCAAATGTCAGATTTGAATTGCTCAAAATACTGCGTTGTAAATAAAATTTTGAAAATCTCAAAATATACAGTAAATAATAATCACAGATCACAGATACAGAGTAATAATAGTGCAGTGGAAGAAAAAGAGATAGTAGTTCATGAAGCTACTATATAAATATATCAGAGTTAAACAAGATACAACAGAAGAAATAAAGTATAAAAGAAGTCTCCAAATGATAACCAAGTACAAGATGAATAGAACAACGAAACTGAAATAGATAAAACTAGGCAAGCAGATAATCTCCAGTGATTCCAATCTCCAGAAGGTGGAATCCAAATCTGTGAATAACTCAGGCTGACCCAAGCGTAAATAAAAATACAAACACTCGAGTCAGAACATACATACTTATACAATGTAAACCAACTCAAGTGAATTGTAGTAAAAGAACAAGTAGCTTAAAGGATGCTTGGGACCGCCCATCCTCTAAGGATCCGTTAAACTATTTACTACGTAGTAATATTTCGCTATTATAATAATGTCTAACAGTAAAATAAACATACTTTTTAATAGCGTTAAGGGGTTACACATATAGCCCTTAACACAAATAATGCCAGTAGTCTATACAACACCTACATATCTCCTGATCGGGAGACTACGAGAAGATGCTCCATAGGTACAACACAAATAGAAACTCGTACTAAAGGCTCGATATGGTAGGTGACACGGCACACAAGGCAATGCCAGGGTAGATATACCAATTACGCACACGGGCTGGTGGTAACCTAGCAGCCACATATGCCCACTTGGAACACATTCCCAAAAATCGGAGGGGCGCCCAAACAAACACAAAGCAATAGAATGGTACCGAAGAAATGAGTCCAACCAGAGGAGCTGCCCCTTTTGGCCCGAAATCGCTCCTGTTTTAGACACCTTATGCCAACTCACAGGAGTTGGGTCCACGTAACATACCACAAGAACGTTGCCACCATCCTACTTCATTCTGGAATCTCCACCGCGTGCACGGTTAGTCAAAGTGGTTTTCGGTATCCACAAAGAGTATGCCCATATCCGATCCCGGTCTCTTTGCAAACCAATCGTTATTATAACCCATGGTTATAACTTTAAAATAATATTTTATACTTAAAATATAGATATCATTTCAATCCAAATCTTTATCAAATAAAGATTAAATCATTTCCAAAACCATTTCAATATATCAACATACCATATCTTTCAAATTCAAATATTTATCAAAATAAATATCAAGTCATTTCTAACCATTTCAATATATTAAATTATTATATCTTTCAAAACTTCCTTCCAAAATAATTTTATTATATTAAAATATCATAACTCTTTAAAGCTTCATTTCCAAAATATCATATCTTTCAGAACGTCTTTTCAATTCATTTTAATATCAAAACATCATATCTTTCAAAACCACATTTCAAATCATTTTAATATATCAAAATATCATATCTTTCAAAACTACATTTCAAATCATTTTCATATATCAAAATATCATATCTTTTCAAAACCACGTTTCAAATCATTTTAATATATCAAAATATCATATCTTTCAAAACCACATTTCAAATCATCATATAAGTTCAAATCTAAATATTCAACTTTAAATACCTTTTAAATTCAAAGATATCATTCACTTATTATCATTCCAAATCACCTTTTAAATAACTTATATTTTAATCAAAATAATTCATTTAAACCATTTAAAATTTTAGTTTATATACTTTCAAATCAAGTATTCAATTTCCAAAGTTTTAAACCATTATGGGTTCATTTACTAAGTTAAAACCATAACGTTGAAAATTTCAAGCTTTCACAGCATTCAGTAAAGCTGCTAAAAGTTATACTTGAAAACGTTTCAATTTAAACCATTTAAACATTATAAAAATATATTTTACATAAAAAGATGTTTATTAAAAATGCTCTTTTAATTAATGATTTTTTATTTATATAAAGCAACATTTTATAATTAAATCAAATTTCACAAATCACCTTAATAAATTCAAGGGCAAACTTTCCCATTTTTACATTTAACACTTTATTAACATTTACATTTTCAAATTATCATTTCACAAATTAAACTAAATTTCCAATTTATTTAATTAAATTAAACCCTTAATTAAAACCAAATTCACATTTCCAGGTCAAGTTCATTTTAAAATTACACTTTTAAGCATTCATTTACTTAACCATTTTAATTCACAGAAAAATCAATAATATTTTAATAAATCACTTAAATTCAAATTCAAATCAAATTATGATATTTACCATTTTCCAAATTAAATTAAATTTCCATTTTATTTATCTAACTTAAATATCGTTTTTAACCAAAACTCCAAATTTCCAAACTTAAGTTATATTATAATTCAATCTAACCATTTATTTATTTAACATTTCCACTTATAGAAAATCATAAATCCTTTATTTAAAACACTTTAAAATCTATTTAAATCAAATTATCATAAATTTACATTTTAAATCACTTAAAAGTTTTATTTATATAACTTAAATGTCATTTTAAAAGCCAAAGTACAAATTTCCATATTTAAGTTATATTTCGAAAATTCAGTTTAATCATTTAATTACATTTTTAACTTAGAGAGAAAAATCATAATTTCTTTATTTTAAAACATTTCAAAATCTATTTAAACCAAATTTCATAAATTTATATTTTAAATATACTTAAAAAAATATTCAAAACACTTTATAAAATAACCACACGCATGTATATAGTTTTCTAACCTAGGTCAAGTGATACAGATATATATCGTTTCAATCTGCAGTTTACAAAGAAAAATCCGGGTTCTATCATTTCAAACCCGTAGTCCCAAGTAAAAAAACAAATAAACAAAAGCCGTTCAGGCCTATCATTTCAGCCCATAACGATTTTTCCCTATTTTAAAGTCCGTTCGGGTATGTATCATTTCAACCCATAGTGAATCTAATCTACAGGGAACTTACAGTGTGATAAACAGATATAAATGAATAGTTAACAACATATAACAGTAACAGATGAGATGACATGTAAATTAATAGGTTTAACATCATATATAAATAATCACTAGCAGTTATAACATCATATATAATTCTACACATTCAGTTGTTGTTGTTTCACAACTGCATAAGTGTAAATGCCGTGTGAGCTTTACTCACCTCAAAATGCTGGAGATAACAAAACCAATGACACAACGGAAATCACAGCACGATGAAAAGATTACGTACTTGAGTGGAGAGCCAATCCAATGCTATAGATCTTGTGTTACAACCAAATCAAGATAGAATAAAATTATAATTCAACACAACATTGAAATGGAACAACTTTGAATTGAAAAGCAATACGAATACACAACTTTTTGCCTTGCTTTCTACACTTGCTAGCACGGCTTAGGGGATGTTTTGGTTCAGGTTTGGACATTCTTTGGATCAGGTTTGAACATAGGAAATGCATGGCATGAAGGCTAGACATGTAGAGGAATTACAACATTGGCATGTGAAGAGTTTTAGGCACACTAGCATGGTTTTGGTCAACAAGAGGGGCTTGGCCATGGGATGTCTGGCTCGGCCAGTGGAGTATGGTTCAATTCAGAGGTAGGAGGGGTGAGTGGTGGTCAGGTCAGAGGAGTGGTGGCGGCCTATGGTGGTCGTTAGGATGGTAGTTGAAGTCACCCTAGTTGAAGTGGATGAGCAAGTAGTGGTCAAACAAGCATGGCTTTAGGCTTTTGGTTGCATTTTTGAGGGGTTTGGTCACCATGGAGGGCTCGGCTATGGTCATGGCCTGGAGTACAGGTGGTGGTGATGGCAGGGAAGAGATGTAGAGAGTGGTGGCCATGATTATCTAGAGGAGGCCGAGCAAACAAGGCAAAGAAACAAGGCAAAAACCATGAAAAATTAAAAGAAGAAGAAGGAAAAAGTAGCCATCACCAAACTTTTTTTTGCAAGCCGTGAATAGAATAAGGAACAAATGTTTTTTTCATGAATGAGCACTAGAATACATGGCAAAACACAGTAATACATAGCCAGAAGAAGTAAATGAGGAGTTATGGCAAGTGAAAGGACTCAAGGAGGTGAAAGGACTTAAGCTAAATAAGTTTTTAAATCTCTTCACATTTCCTATTTTCTTTTAAACAAATAAAACAAAAATAATTTCAGCAATTACCTTTAAAAACCGAAACCAAGTGCAGTAGTATGAAAATAAATAACAAAATTTAAATAAAATAGAAAAGAATAAAAGAAATTGCTTAAAAATCCAAAACAGGGTCCAGAAATTACAATTAAATCACCATTGACTTTGGAAAATTATCCACTTCATTTTAAAAATATTATGAAGTAAAAATTTGAAATAAAATAATTTATTTATCATTTCTAAAATAAAATATAAATTGGAGAAAAATAGAAAAATAAGTAAAGAAATTGTTTAAAAATTGAAACAGGGCATGAAAATTATAAATAAAATATCACTAGCCTTATAAAATTTCTCTATCACTTTAAAACAAATAAAGAGTCAAATAAATAAACAAATGAGGAACAAAACAAAGTGGGGATGAGAATAAGATAAGTTCTTAATAAAAATATAAATATAAATAAAGAATTTCTTTAATAAATTGAAACTTGAAATTAAAAATTATAAACATAATACAACTGACATTGGAAAATGTCAATTACACTTTTAAAAATGTTTGAGAACTAAAATATGTACATAACATGTTATTTTACTCATATAAATATAAATTAGAACATTACATGACCAAATAAAATATTATTTATAAAATTTAAAATAAACAATTTTGTTAAATACAGCAAATTTCACACAATAGTTAAAAAGGCATAACTTTCACATAATAAATGAGATTTCAACAAAACGAAAAGCAGTGTTCTTAAAATTTTATTTACTTTCATAATAACAGAAAAAAAATTCAAATTTTCAAACTTTCAAATTTTTAAATTTAAGTCAAAGTTGACCATATTGACCAAAATACATTTCTGGAAAATATTCAACTTACACAAGTTTGGAATTATATTTCATGTATAAATCCAAATTTATATTTAAAATTTATATTTGAAATAAACAAGTTTAAAATAATTTCAAAATAAAATAAATTAAAATTTAAAATATATGCAAAAATCTAAGGTTGTTACACTCTCCCCCACTCAAAACTTTTCGTCCCCGAAAAGGAATGAGGTACGGGAAAGCACAGAAAAAGATAAAGTGAAATAGGATTAAGACAAGATGACAAGAAGATTGAAATTTATATACTTGATAACTGTTGATATAGGTAAGTTTAACGAGGTGGAGATGATTTTTCCAAGATCCTCTAGAATCAAGAATACAAGCACAAAAAAGTGGACTCAAAAATGAGTACCAAAGATTAACAAAGATTATAGAAAGATTTCTAAACAGAAAGATTATAGAAAGATGCCTATACCAGTCTGTAGCAAGATAAGGATAATAAGGACAACCAAAAGATAGTTTGAAAAACAAAATAAGGAAATAAGTTTGAAACCATGGAAATTTCAACTTAAATAGAATTTTTTTTTACACAAGTTAAATAAATCTTAACTATCATAAATTTCATTATCTTATTATCAAATCATCTTAAATTAACAATTTTTAAAACCATGGGTTTGAAAAATAATCATTTATTATACTCATAATGTATTTAATAAATTTAATTCTTCTTTATTCCTAATAAAAATTAAATTTATTCCTCTTAATATATTTATCACTTATGTTAAATATACTTACACTTATTATAACTGCTTTATTTTATTCGTAGTTCTTTTAACATCATTTTATTGTAAGTTATTCAATTACCCTTTATTATATTTACCTCTGTTAATCATTTTATAACTAAAGTTTAAGTGTATAACATTTATTATAACCACTCAAATTTTATTTATAAAATCTTTTTATATTGTCTATTATCCAATTACATTATTAACTTCTGAAATTAAGGTAAGTTATATTTGAATGCAATTGTATTATACAAATAAAATTTTCCAATTAAATCATTTCATGCTTGAATATTCATCTAAAATTTTTATTTTCTTTTTATAATAGAAATTATTCTTTAAAATAAAATTTAAGAATTAAATTTCCGACTTCTTCAAACCATTTAGTGATAAATGAACGTATGTACATAATTTATCAAATCAAATTTAAATCATATATCTATATATGTTATAAATCAAGTCATATTTTAGAAATTCAAATCAATTCGATTTCCAAAACAAAACTGTAGCAAGACTACAGAGCGGTCTCTTCACTTCGAAACTCGAAAATGAATGTCGATGATGCTGTAGTCGTCACCGGAATTATTTCCCAGCGACAAAGAGAAGTGCACTAATTTTTAAACTTTAAAATTCTTTGAAAACAAAATTCTATTCGAAAATACTTTAGATAATGTAACCTTTTAAAACTTTAAACACAAGGTTTGAAACCATCGGAAATTAAATTCTCAAATTTCTTGTTTTAAATTCATTTCAGTTCCCAAATAAATTTATAAACAGCTATTTATAAATTCATTTATAGAACAATAAATGATAAATCAAGTATTATCATTTCAAATAATCAATTTAAATCAATTTATTAAGTTCCATAAATTTACTTATATATCAAAATTTATTTCACTGACCAAATTTTAAAATAATATTGTGTTAGTTTGTTCTGTCAAAGTGTTTTAGAAATCCTATCGATAGCGTTGATCAGACGAATCGATTGGAAAACCAAATCAACATCAACAACTCAAACAACACAATATATAAAACAAAACATAGATATACATGTACAATTCAAAATATTTGGAAGAATAGATTGGAAAAAAAAGACAAGATGATTAATTAACAGAGTAGGGAGATGGGTAAGCTTAAGTAAATCGCGGGCAACCTTAACTGGGTCAACCGTGACTTAAAGAATAAGATCAATGTGGCTTTTTCTGGGGTAAATCTACATTCGATCTCAAGAGATAGAGTTTGGAATAACAAAAGATATTAGCATCTAAACCATGGATAGATATAAATCTCTGGTGAATCGATGCTAATTGTAAAGGAGATTTCCCCCTTTTTCAATTAAATTTGAAATTGGCGAGACTGCCGACTCACTGAAAAGATCATCCGAAGCGGAGTTATGGGATACTCCAGAATCAAAAGAAGATAATTAGTGAGGGACAGAATGGATTTTGGAACTGTAGGGAACGTTCCGAAATTCAAAGGAAATTCGAATCTAAGAGGAAAGATTCAAACTCGAACGAAAGTGATTCTGTAAACAATTAACCTTATATTCTAAGTTTTGCCTCAAAGCCAAAGCTCTGATACCAAATGTAACAACCAGGTATTTTCAACCATTCTCATCCGCACATTATCAGACTTGAATTGCTCAAAATACCGCGTTGTAAATAAAATTTGGCAAATCTCAGATTTCCCTCCTGGAGGTGCTTGATAGCAGAGGACTTTAACTCCCTAACAGCTTGCTGTTTTGTTTTTGTTGTTCTGGTTCTTTTGCTAGTTCGTAATATGACTTTGGGGTTTTGTAGTACTTTTTATTTTGCTGATGGTGCTACCGATCAAGCATGTTGATCGGATATTATACTGCTTTTTATATATATAATTATATCTCTAACCGGCTATGTAGTCTCGCGCTACATACCCGTCTTTCTCCAAAAAAAAATCTCAGAATATACAGTAAATATTAATCACAGATCACAAACACAGAGTAATAATAGTGCATCGGAAGAAAAAGAGATAGTAGTTCGCGAAGCTACTATATAAATATATCAGAGTTAAATAAGATACAACAGAAGAAATAAAGTACAAAAGAAGTCTCCATATGATAACCAAGTACAAGCTGAATAGAACAACAGAACTGAAATAGATAAAACTAGACAAGCAGATAATCTCCAGCGATTCCAATCTCCAGAAGGTGGAATCCAAATCGGTGAATAACTCAGGCTGACCCGAGTGTAAATAAAAATACAAACACTCGAGTCAGGACATACATACTTATACAATGTAAACCAACTCAAGTGAACTGTAGTAAAAGTACAAGTAACTTAAAGGATGCTTGGGACCGCCCATCCTCTAAGGATCCGTTAAACTATTTACTATGTAGTAATATTTCGCTATTATAATAATGTCTAACAGTAAAATAAACATACTTTTTAATAGCGTTAAGGGGTTACCCGAATAGCCCTTAACACAAATAATGCCAGTAGTCTATACAGCACCTGTATATCTCCTGATCGGGAGACTACGAGAAGATGCTCCATAGGTACGACACAAATAGAAACTCATAGAAAAGGCTCGATATGGTAGGCGACACGGCACACAAGGAAATGCAAGGGTAGATATATCAATTACGCACATGGGCTGGTGGTAACGTAGCAGCCACATACGCCCACCTCGGAACACATTTCCAAAAATCGGAGGGGTGCCCAAACAATCACAAAAGCAATAGAATGGGGTCGAAGAAATGTGTCCGACCAGAGGAGCTACCCCTTTTGGCCCGAGATCACTTCTGTTTTAGCCACCTTATGCCAACTCACGGGAGTAGGGTCCACGTAACATACCACAAGAACGTCGCCACCATCCTACTTCATTCTGGAATCTCCATCGCGTACACGTTTAGTCAAAGTGGTTTTCGATATCGACAGAGAGTATGCCCATATCCGTTCCCGGTCTCTTTGCCAACCAATCGTTATTATAACCCGTGGTTATAACTTTAAAATAATATTTTATACTTAAAATATAGATATCATTTCAACCCAAATCTTTATCAAATAAAGATTAAATCATTTCCAAAACCATTTCAATATATCAACATACCATATCTTTCAAATTCAAATATTTATCAAAATAAATATCAAGTCATTTCTAACCATTTCAATATATTAAATTATTATATCTTTCAAATTTTCCTTCCAAAATCATTTTATTATATTAAAATATCATAACTCTTTAAAGCTTCATTTCCAAAATATCATATCTTTCAGAACTTCTTTTCAAATCATTTTAATATCAAAACATCGTATCTTTCAAAACCACATTTCAAATCTTTTTAATATATCAAAATATCATATCCTTCAAAACCACATTTCAGATCATTTTAATATATCAAAATATCATATCTTTTCAAAACAACATTTCAAATCATTTTAATGTATCAAAATATCATATCTTTCAAAACCACATTTCAAATCATCTTATAACTTCAAATCCAAATATTCAACTTTAAATACCCTTTAAATTCCAAGATATCATTCATTTGTTATCATTCCAAATCGCCTTTTAAATAACTTATATTTTAATCAAAATAATTCATTTAAACCATTTAAAATTTTAGTTTATATACTTTCAAATCAAGTATTCAATTTCCAAAGTTTTAAACCATTATGAGTTCATTTACTAAGTTAAAACCATAACGTTGAAAATTTCAACATTTCACAGCATTCAGGAAAGCTAAAAGTTATACTTGAAAACGTTTTAATTTAAACCATTTAAACATTATAAAAATATATTTTACGTTCAAAGAAGTTCATTAAAAATACTCTTTTAATTAATAATTTTTTTTTATAAAGCAACATTTTATAATTAAATCAAATTTCACAAATCACTTTAATAGATTCAAGTGCAAACTTTCCCATTTTTACATTTAACACTTTATTAACTTTTACATTTTCAAAGTATCATTTCACAAATTAAACTAAATTTCCAATTTATTTAATTAACTTAAACCCTTAATTAAAACCAAATTCACATTTCCAGGTCAAGTTCATTTTAAAATTACACTTTTAAGCATTCATTTACTTAACCATTTTAATTCATAGGAGAATCAATAATATTTTAATAAATCACTTAAATTCAAATTCAAATCAAATTATCATATTTACCATTTTCCAAATTAAATTAAGTTTCCATTTTATTTATATAACTTAAATATCATTTTTAACCAAAACTCCAAATTTCCAAACTTAAGTTATATTTACATAATTCAATCTAACCATTTATTTATTTAACATTTCCACTTATAGAAAATCATAAATCCTTTATTTAAAACACTTTAAAATCTATTTAAATCAAATTATCATAAATTTACATTTTAAATCACTTAAAAGTTTTATTTATATAACTTAAATGTCATTTTAAAAGCCAAAGTACAAATTTCCATATTTAAGTTATATTTCGAAAATTCAGTTTAATCATTTAATTACATTTTTAACTTAGAGAGAAAAATCATAATTTCTTTATTTTAAAACATTTCAAAATCTATTTAAACCAAATTTCATAAATTTATATTTTAAATATACTTAAAAAAATATTCAAAACACTTTATAAAATAACCACAGGCATGTATATAGTTTTCTAACCTAGGTCAAGTGATACAGATATATATCGTTTCAAACCGCAGTTTACAAAGAAAAATCTGGGTTCTATCATTTCAAACCCATAGTCCCAAGTAAAAAACAAATAAATAAAAACCGTTCAGGCCTATCATTTAAGCCTATAACGATTTTTCTCTATTCTAAAGTCCGTTCGGGTATGTATCATTTCAACACATGGTGAATCTAATCTTCAGGGAACTTGCAATGTGATAAACAGATATAAATGAACAGTTAACAACATATAACAGTAACAGATGAGATGACATGTAAATTAACAGGTTTAACATCATATATAATTCTACACATTCAGTTGTTGTTGTTTCACAACTGCATAAGTATAAATGTCGTGTGAGCTTTACTCACCTCAAAATGCTGGAGATAACAAAACCAATGACACAACGGAAATCAAAGCACGATGAAAAGATTACGGACTTGAGTGGAGAGCCAATCCAATGCTATAGATCTTGTGTTACAACCAAAACAAGATAGAATAAAATTATAATTCAACACAACATTGAAATGGAACAACTTTGAATTGAAAAGCAATACGAATACACAACTTTTTGCCTTGCTTTCTACACTTGCTAGTACAACTTAGGGGATGTTTTGGTTCAGGTTTGGACACGCTTTGGCTCAGGTTTGAACATAGGAAATGCATGGCATGAAGGCTAGACATGTAGAGGAATTACAACATAGGCATGTGAAGAGTTTTAGGAACACTAGCATGGTTTTGGTCAACAAGAGGGGCTTGGTCATGGGAAGTTTGGCTCGGCCAATGGAGTATGGGTCTGGTCAGAGGTAGGAGGGGTGAGTGGTGGTTAGGGCAAAGGAGTGGTGGCGGCCTATGGTGGTGGTTAGGGTGGTAGTTGAAGTGGATGAGCAAGCAGTGGTCAAACAAGCATGGTTTTAGGCCTTTGGTTGCATTTTTGAGGGGTTTGGTAACCATGGAGGGCTCGGCTATGGTCATGGCCTGGAATACAGGTGGTGGTGATGTCAGGGAAGAGAAGTAGAGAGTGGTGGCCTTTCTTATCTAGAGGAGGCCGAGTAAACAAGGCAAAGAAACAAGGCAAAAAGCATGAAAAATAAGAAGAAGAAGAAGAAGAAGAAGGAAAAAGTAGCCATTACCAAACTTTTTTTTGCAAGCCGTGAATAGAATGAGGAACAAATGTTTTTTTTCATGAATGAGCACTGTAATACATGGCCAAACAAAGTAATACACAGCCAAAAGAAGTAAATGAGGAGTTGTGGCAAGTGAAAAGACTCTAGGAGGTGAAAGGACTTAAGCTAAATAAGTTTTTAAAACTCTTCACATTTCATATTTTCTATTAAACAAATAAAAAATAATAATTTCAGCAATTACTTTTAAAAACCGAAACCAAGTGCAATAGTACGAAAATAAATAATAAAATTTAAAGAAAATAGAAAAGAATAAAAGAAATTGCTTAAAAATCCAAAACAGTGTCCAGAAATTACAATTAAATCACCATTGACTTTGGAAAATTATCCACTTCATTTTAAAAATATTATGAAGTAAAATTTTGAAATAAAATAATTTATTTATCATTTCTAAAATAAAATATAAATTGGAGAAAAATAGAAAAAGAACTAAAGAAATTGTTTAAAAATTGAAAACAGGGCATGAAAATTACAAATAAAATATCACTAGCCTTATAAAAATTCCCTATCACTTTAAAAGAAATAAAGAGTCAAATAAATAAATAAATGAGGAATAAAAAAAAGTGGGAATGATAATAAAATAAGTTTTTAAGAAAAATATAAATATAAATAAAGAATTTCTTTAATAAATTGAAACTAGAAATTAAAAATTATAAACAGAATACAACTAACATTGAAAAATGTCAATTACACTTTTAAAAATGTTTGCAAACTAAAATATATACATAACATGTTATTTTACTCATATAAATATAAATTAGAACATTACATGACCAAATAAAATATTATTTATAAAATTTAAAATAAACAATTTTGTTAAATACAGCAAATTTCACACAGTAGTTAAAAAGGCATAACTTTCACATAATAAATCAGATTTCAACGAAACGAAAAGCAGTGTTCTTAAAATTTTATTTACTTTCATAATAAAGAAAAAAATTCAAATTTTAAAACTTTCAAAATTTTAAATTTAAAGGTCAAAGTTGACCATGTTGACCAAAATACATTTCAGGAGAATATTCAACTTACACAAGTTTGGAATTATAATTCATGTATAAATCAAAATTTATATTTAAAATGAAATATTTGAAATAAAAAAGTTTAAAATAATTTCAAAATAAAATGAATTCAAATTTAAATTATATGCAAAAATCTAGGGTTGTTACAGGAAATGAGTATGACGACATATGTAGTATAATTTTGAAATTTTTATTCTTCTTTCAATTCTTTAATTTTTATACTATTATATCTATATCTTAGAGAACAAACATATTCCTAATTCTCTTCTAAGCTAAATAAAAGATGCTTGAGGTAATGATTTTTTTAAAATATGAACTATTTGATTTTTAGTATTTATAAATTCAAATTAAAAATTACTTCTTCATTTACATTATCTCTCAGAAAATGATGTCTTGCATCTATAATTTTGGTTCTAGCATGATGTGTAGGAGTTTTAGATAGATTTATTGCACTAGTATTGTCATAGTATATTGATGATTTAGTGAAATTTAAACCAAAGTTGTAACGATCCAGAATTTCTGTTAATTAAAATTTGAATATTTAATTAATTCTAGATACTAATAAGTGAGATTTATAAGTCGAATAAATTTTATTTTGAATAATTGGATTTAATTGGATAATTAAATCGATTATTTAATATTTGAAATTACAGAAATAATTGAAATTTGGGTTAAATATGATTGAAATTGATTTGTAAAATTTTATTTTATCATATTGAAGTTAGAATGATGTTATAGAACTTTTAAAATCGAATTAAGAGTTTATTTGTGAAAATTGAATATTTTAATATTTAATCGACTAGTGAAATTAGCCAATTTTCGAACAGTCTCAGAATTGGACGAAACTAGTTCCATTGGATCCGTAATAGTTTGTTATTATCGGATTTCAATTTTCGTAGCAATCGGGGTTTTCGTTTGATCGTGGCAGCTCGAAACGCATCGGAATTGTTTTAATATTAATTTGGCGAGTTAAAATAGTCATTTTTCAAAAAGTCTTGGATTTCAACGAAACAAGTTTCATCGGATCCATAATGTGATATTATTGTATGGTTGCAAAATTCGTGTCAATCGGATTTACCGTTTGTCCGGTGCAAGCTAAAACGCCTAGAAATTTGATTTACCGATTTAATTTTAAATTGAACGTTTATTGCCATAACTCGCACAGATGATCGAATTAGCTCCCGAAACATGTTCCATTGTGTTCGGAACGCGGGGTAAACCTTAGGAACGCCAACCGGCACGCTTCGTTTGGAGTTCAAAAAATCCGGGATGAATAGTGTTCGTGAAATTTTCTATATAAGCCCCCTTATTTCTCAATTTTGCAAAACAAATTAAACCCTATGGTTTCTACAGCCTAGCCGCCACCCTCTTCAATGAATGGCCGAAATTTTCTGTTCTTCTTCCTCGTTTATCTCTTCATCCATCGACTTTTACCAAAAACTTCCAACATGAAACTTGTAGAGCATGAAGAGATCTTGAAGATGAACGGCTATGATCGTGTTTGGAGCAACGTGGAGAGAGAAAGGGGGCTGCGTTCGGCTGTGATTCGCGCATGCATTTCTAGGCCATAGGAGGGCCGAGCTCGTCGAGGTGGTAGCCGAGTGTAGCTTGCTTGATGCTCTTCAAGATGCAAGTTTCTGATCGTCTTCAAAACATTCGTAGAGGGAGCATAATTTAACCTTAATTTGGATGGAAGTGGGTTCTTACGTGATTTGTAGCCTAGAAGTAACGTAGGAGAGATGAAGAGGGGGACGGCCTGGATACAGGGATCAAGGATCTACGGTGATGATCTATTTAGGTTTAGAAAATAAAAAAAATGTTGTAAATTTTATATTAAAAATTCGTGTAACTTTAAAAATGCATATCTTTTTCATACGAGGTCAAAAACATGCGAAACTAGTTGCGTTGGAATCGTATGGACGAGCACTACGCTCTGGAATTGGATTGGAGTCGTTTGGAGTTAGTGAGAATTTCGGGTAAAATTAAACGCGCGTTTAATTTTATTCGAAATAAAAGCTGAAAACGAAATTGAAATCAAGGTGAGAACTTCTCACTCAATCGAATCGGTTTCGATTTTAATTTTAAATAGTTAGATTTGAAATTCTTGAATGCATGTTTGAATGATGATTGTTATCTATTGATTGTTAAAATAGACATTATGCGCCGTTAGTAAGCGGATGTTATTTATTGAAAACATATACCGCGAATATTTCATAAATAGCGAAATTAGTATTATTTATGTACTTGGAATTGATTTCCCGCAGTATATAGCGGATGAGACCCTATTGCGCTGTCTATTAAGCGGATAATATTATAAATCCTATATACCGCGATAATTCCGTACTGCAACGGAATTGGTATTGTGCTAACATCTTTGGATGCAGGGAAACAGGTTGGAGGGATCCAACTGGATTCCTCAACAGTATTTATTTGATTTTAGATATTTTGATATTTGATTGATTATCATATCGATATATGATGTCGTTGTAGTCGTGATTGACTATTTGGTATATAGCATCATTGGGCCAAATTTTGGAATTTTAAAAGGATTTTAAAGTTGATTTTTGAAAATATGGGGTTAATAATTTTATAAAATAGTTTAAATCGAGATTTTTGAATTTATTATAAAAAGTTTAAATATAGGATTTATGAAATTTGATTATTTTATAAATCAAAATGGTGAAATTATAAAGGAGATTAAAGATGTTTTAAAATAATAATATAAATTGATTTATATAAGAAATTTATAAATTGATATTTTTAAATTAAAATATTTGAATTATAAAACGAGTTTTTATAAGTGTTAGAATAAATTGTAAATGAATTTCATAAATGAATGAAATTTATAGGATTATAAACGGTGAAGTTATAAATGGAATTTTATAAGCAGTAGGTTTATAAAATTTATAAGGTTATTAAAGGAATAGATTTGGGTAAATAAATGAACCTTATAAGTTATAAGATTTATAATTTGAGAAGCCTTAAAAGGAATGATTTTGTAAAATAATCGTTTTATAAGCATTTAACTTATAATATGAACCTTTGGTTTATAATTGAGTTATAAATTGAATAGGTTAATAAAGGAGATTTATAGAAGGAAGTTGTTATAAAACAAATAGAAATGGAATTTATAAACATTGTTTTATAAATCCGCAAATGACTTATTTTGATAAGTAAATTGTTATAACTTATTAATGGAGTTATATTCACGTTTTAGACAGTGAATAATCCTTTAAGATAAAATGTATAGAAGTGATGAAATTGGTTAACGTAGTATATTCACGTTTTTGAATAGTGAATAATATGTTAAAGAAAATGTTTTGGATGTGATGTTTTAAATAGAATTAAAAAATGATCTAATGATGTTTTTAGAATTCGAAACCATAGATTTCAACATTCATTGTTGAAATAGACGTTTTCGAGAAATAGAAGGAAATGGTGGACTATAACACTGTTGTTATAGTAAATGATTTCCGAAAGGAAATGTTTTGTTTAGTATTGGGATTTATATATCTATCTTAAACTCGAATCCTTATACTAGTGATTTTGGGTTGTCGTAATGATGTTTTACGCAACATTCGTTTTGGCCCAAATAAATATGGTTAAGAGAATGATTTCCTTAAAGAATGAAATATATACTTAATTTCGATTTAAGTATATTGAGTATTTTCCAAAGGTTGAAAATAAATAGATTTGTGAATTACTTATTAATAAATAAGTATGGGAATGTTTTCCAATGTGAAATAAACGTTTTGACAATTTATCTTTTTGAAGATAAATTGAAAATGAATAATTGAAATCGTATATTCATAGATATTTTAGAATATAAATTCACTATGGAATTTATAAATGAAAAGAGGATTTTGTTTAAAAATAAACGTTGATTTATTTTTAAAGTATGGGAATTAATTTACGGATTTGGAATGTAAATATAAAGTAAATCGTTAAGGATTTATTTAATTGGTTTAAATGAACCATGTTGAAATGAAAGTATTTTCGCATAAGGAAATATTTGAAATTTGTTTTCAAAAGTGGTAAAGGTGAAAAGTGATTTTGAAAATTGTTTTCAAAATGGTTGAAGTGTGAAAATTATTTATCTTGTAAAGATATTTTTGGGAAATAAATAATTTTCGAAAATTATTTGGAATCTGGTGATGTGTGCATATCCATTGATAGTTCAATAACTGACTATCAATATTTACCTTTGAATGGGTATTTGTTGTGATTTGCTGAATTTGAATGCCACACTTATTTTTAAATTATTGCGCTCGTTATTCGGATTACCTATTCTGAATAGTGATACAACGTAATGGATAGCATTGATGACCGACGTTGAAGACCGGATATTTTTGAAAACGGAAGGATTACCGTCGAATGTTTCTGCACCTAATGGCCCCAGTATAGAAATTCCATATGTGATGGGACGTCCGGACGTGATTAGTGAATATCCGGATTGCAAGGACTTATTTGTAAGTGCCTTCGGTTCTGTTCGATCCCGGAACAGACTTGTATGGATTGTATGTCTAACATTACAAATTGAGATATAAAACTGATTTCTTTCAAATATATTTCTGTTGGTGGCGGAGAATTTATTCTCTTAGCTTAACACCCTTCTTTGAGACGTACGAGCTCAGAGGTTATGTAGTTGAAGGTCATTAGTGATATACTCCCAATTTGGTAATGTGACATGCTGAGTGTTGCTGTGAAATGATGATTGTTTGATCATTTGTGATATGATCATTTGTTTGATCACTTATCTTTGTGATCATTTCTTTGATCATTTGTTGACCCAAAGCACAACTTTTGTACAAAGCGTGGCTTTGTGGACGAGACTTCGTCGAGCCTCACACCCCGGAATGGTCGAAACAGGAAAGATGCGGCAAGGTTATTGGGGGTAGCGCCCCTTAGGGTATGTGCATTTCCTTCTGGAAAGGGGTGGTATCATGGTATGGAGCCTAGATACTTACTCATGTTGAAACACTTTATTTATCATTGTGTGATGTTGGTTATCGAGTGCTCGGATAAAGGTCCTAAAGGACCGGGGGATGGCATACTCGTGTCAGTAGTTACCCAGTTAGGGGTAACTCGGCCTTGTGTTGGCAGAGATCCGGTTAGGTTCTCGGGGACGTCCTTCCAGAGGCGTTCTCATGTGGCAATGGGAAGTTCCTTGGCCTGACCATTTGTTGGAAATCCAAAGAAACAATATGAGACTTGTATGGTTTTAGTTGTAGAACTTGCTTCCTCAGGAGGTAGCTATAGTAGGCATAATATAATGGTACCTATGCTGGCTAAGATTTATATTGTACTTTCGAAATGATTTTTCCTGCACTATGCACTAATAATAATATCAAATGTTTCTTTTTAATGTGTATCAAGCATCTTTGACTATCATAAGGAGAAATCTCCTCCAAATCTGCGTTTGCATTGTGTGTGTGGTGGGAGGTCTTATGGTAGTCTCATTTTTAAAAGCATTGCGAATTGACTTTAAAAATATTCCTCTATTTTGATTTTAAAGATAAATAAACTGTTTGAGTTCTCACACCAGTCACATGACTGACTCGGAGTTTATTGTTTTCCTTCCTAAACTCTGGGTGCCCACCAATTTCCACACGGGCAGTCAAGAGTTAAGGTTTATCAGGATATTCTAGAATTCAGGAGTTGCTGCAGGCAAGCTGGATGGCATGGCGTATTCACTAGTATATAGTATTTCTTTTCCGCTGTTTGTTGTTGTTCACTCTGATAATGTAATGTAATGTGGTGTAATGTAATAACTGATATAGTTTTTTGTTTAAAGATTATTCATTTATTTATTATATGTTGGTCCGCTGCGATTGTGAGATTCTGATGTTGTTCTGTTGTTGTTTTCTTTCTGTTCTGTTCTATCTTTTTCTCTCTTCTTCTATCTCTTTCTTTCTTCTTTAAAACCCTAAGTGTTCGGTTTTTCGGCATTCGATTTCTCGGTAGTTGATACAGTGGACGTATTGATGTCGTTTTTCAAAAGTCGAAGAATCGGGTCCTCACATTTGGTATCTGAGCATATGGTTAAGCGACAACCATGGCTCTGTTGGGTATTACTCATTAGAGATAGAGTCAGTAGTACTCTAGAATGAGTTGAGTGTAATAATAGCTATGAGAGCGTATTTGTTAGTGAATATAAAATTGTTTTATATTGTGATGATTGGTTTGTTGAGTGGTATATGGATTATGGTTAATACGAGTAATTAACGTTGTTGATAGGGATCTCTACACACTTGTACAGAACAATTTGACATGATATTGTTTTAAATTGGGTACATGAAATAATTGTACCTTGAGTATATTTTATATATAAAGGAATAATTTTTCAGAATTATTAAAGTGCATATAAGTTGATTGTTTGGTTGTTTGAATAATCTAAATTAAAGAATAATTGTATAAGAAAATGAATTATAAGAATTGAAATTATAATTAATGTGATTTATAATTGTGAAATAAACTTATATATATAAGAAGTGAAACTATATGAATATATTTATGAATATGAGTTGTAATAAAAATTAATTTAAAGTTAAATGGAAATTTACTTTAGAATTGGAATCTGAAATTGATTTATAAGTGGGAATTTAAGTTATGTAAAACCAAGTGATGTTTGTAAAATGGAAGTATAACTTAAGTGATATTGAATGAAGTTGATTTTGGTATCGAAGTAAATTAATAAAGTTAAGTGATAAATGTGAACTTGAGTTATATAATTGAAATTCAACTTTAGTAATTGGATTGAATGAATGGATTGAATATGTAAATCAATTGAATGTAAATTAAGTTGATATGAAATAATGAATGTAAGTGTTAATTCATTAAAATCTTATGTTATTGGAAGTTGAATAATTGAATGAAAATCAACTTAATTAAACCAAATTGAATGAATTTAAGCAGAGGAATTTGGTTGAAATTAATATACATTGGTTGTTATATGATTGTTAGTTGATTGTATATAATTCATTAAGTATTAATGAAATTGAAAGCTAAAGTAATTGAAATCAATTGGAAATTAAGTGAGTCTTAAATAGAATTGAATTTGATTTGGAAATGAACCAACTTGAATATGAATTAGTGAATATAAACTAATTGAAAATGAATGTTAGTAAAAAAAAAACATCCACCGTTAATGAATCAAATGTGATTAAATTGAAAACCCATTTCATTGAATATTAATAAGAATATGAATGAATATTTATTGGTTATGGATGTTAGTTGAATGTTAGTTGGATGCTAGTTGGTTGATGGTTGAATATATTGCTTTTACTACATTTGCTAGGTTGACATATATAGTTATTATGTTGCTATATGTTGTATATCGATACTATTGTCTATATACATGTTTCTCATCTGTTTGTTGAGTGTTTAGTAGGTGCGGATCGCGTTTGCTTCGCATTTGGAGCTCGCTTTCGCGCTATATTAGCCGTATATGCTCGCTAATAAAATATAAGGTACATATCTCGGATTACATACCGTACTTTTACACTTTTTTCCCTACGGGATGCCTCATCACTTGATGAGATGTATATTTATGATATATATACTGTCATTTTTTTTTTCGGATCGAGCCGCGCAAAGGAGACTATGGCGAATTTTTTCGAAAATTTAAGGCGTTAGAATATTTTTGAGAAAAATTGGAAAATTTTGAAAACTATAACTTTGATTTGGAATTGAAAGTTAAACAATAGTAGTTGTTTTTGAAAAGATAACTAAGTATGATTTGAAAACTTAGTAAAGTTATTGTAAGAAGTTTAACTATGGATTTATGGAAAGTTAATAGATTCTGTAACTTTTCTTACTTGGTAATTTCGAGGACGAAATTCTTTTAAGGGGGGAAGATTGTAACGACCCAGAATTTCTGTTAATTAAAATTTGAATATTTAATTAATTTTATATATTAATAAGTGAGATTTATAAGTCGAACAAATTTTATTTCGAATAATTGGATTTAATTGGATAATTAAATCGATTATTTAATATTTGAAATTACAGAAATAATTGAAATTTGGGTTAAATATGATTGAAATTGATTTGTAAAATTTTATTTTATCATATTGAAGTTAGAATGATGTTGTAGAACTTTTAAAATCGAATTAAGAGTTTATTTGTGAAAACTGAATATTTTAATATTTAATCGACTAGTGAAGTTAGCCAATTTTCGAACAGTCTCAGAATTGGACGAAACTAGTTCCATTGGATCCGTAATAGTTTGTTATTATCGGATTTCAATTTTCGTAGCAATTGGAGTTTTCGTTTGATCGTGGCAGCTCGAAACGCATCGAAATTGTTTTAATATTAATTTGGCGAGTTAAAATAGTCATTTTTCAAACAGTCTTGGATTTCGACGAAGCTAGTTTCATCGGATCGATAATGTGATATTATTGTATGGTTTCAAATTTCATGTCAATCGGATTTACCGTTTGTACGGTGCAAGCTAAAACGCCAAGAAATTTGATTTACCGATTTAATTTTAAATTGAACGTTTATTGCCATAACTCGCACAGATGATCGAATTAGCTCCCGAAACACGTTCCATTGTGTTCGTAACGCGGGGTAAACCTTAGGAACGCCAAGCGTCACGCTTCGTTTGGAGTTCGAAAAATCCGGGATGAATAGTGTTCATGAAATTTTCTATATAAGCCCCCTTATTTCTCATTTTTGCAAAACAAATTAAACCCTAGGGTTTCTACAGCCTAGCTGCCACCCTCTTCAATGAATGGCCGAAATTTTCTGTTCTTCTTCCTCGTTTATCTCTCCATCCATCGACTTTTACCAAAAACTTCCAACATGAAACTTGTAGAGCATGAAGAGATCTTGAAGATGAACGGCTATGATCGTGTTTGGAGCAACGTGGAGAGAGAAAGGGGGCTGCGTTCGGCTGTGATTCGTGCACGCATTTCTAGACCATAGGAGGGCCGAGCTCGTCGAGGTGGTAGCCGAGTGTAGCTTGCTTGATGCTCTTCAAGGTGCAAGTTTCTGATCGTCTTCAAAACATTCGTAGAGGGAGCATAATTTAAATCTAATTTGGATGGAAGTGGGTTCTTACGTGATTTGTAGCCTGGAAGTAACGTGGGGGAGATGAAGAGGGGGACGGCCTGGATACACGGAGCAAGGATCTACGGTGATGATCTATTTAGGTTTAGAAAATAAAAAGAAAATGTTGTAAATTTTATATTAAAAATTCGTGTACCTTTAAAAATGCATATCTTTTTCATACGAGGTCGAAAACGCGCGAAACCAGTTGCGTTGGAATCGTATGGATGAGCACCACGCTATGGAGTTGGATTGGAGTCATTTGGAGTTAGTGAGAATTTCGGCTAAAATTAAACGCGCATTTAATTTTATTCGAAATAAAAGCTGAAAACGAAATTGAAATCAAGGTGAGAACTTCTCACTCAATCGAATCGGTTTCGATTTTAATTTTAAATAGTTAGATTTGAAATTCTTGAATGCATGTTTAAATGATGATTGTTATCTATTGATTGTTAAAATAGACATTATGCGCCGTTAGTAAGCGGATGTTATTTATTAAAAACATATACCGCGAATATTTCATAAATAGTGAAATTGGTATTGTTTATGTACTTTGAATTGATTTCCCGCAGTATATAGCGGATGAGACCCTATTGCGCCGTCTATTAAGCGGATAATATTATAAATCCTATATACCGCGATAATTCCGTACTGGAACAGAATTGGTATTGTGCTAACATCTTTGGATGCAGGGAAACAGGTTGGAGGGATCCAACTGGATTCCTCAACAGTATTTATTTGATTTCGGACATTTTGATATTTGATTGATTATCATATCGACATATGATGTCGTTGTAGTCGTGATTGACTATTTGGTATATAGCATCATTGGGCCAAATTTTGGAATTTTAAAAGGATTTTAAAGTTGATTTTTGAAAATATGGGGTTAATAATTTTATAAAATAGTTTAAATCGGGATTTTTGAATTTATTATAAAATGTTTAAATATAGGATTTATGAAATTTGATTATTTTATAAATCAAAATGGTGAAATTATAAAGGAGATTAAAGATGTTTTAAAATAATAATATAAATTGATTTATATAAGAAATTTATAAATTGATATTTATAAATTAAGATATTTGAATTATAAAACGAGTTTTATAAGTGTTAGAATAAATTGTAAATGAATTTCATAAATGAATGAAATTTATAGGATTATAAACGGTGAAGTTATAAATGGAATTTTATATGCAGTAGGTTTATAAAATTTATAAGGTTATTAAACGAATAGATTTGGGTAAATAAATGAACCATATAAGTTATAAGATTTATAATTTGAGAAGCCTCAAAAGGAACGATTTTGTAAAATAATCGTTTTATAAGCATTTAACTTATAATATGAACCTTTGGTTTATAATTGAGTTATAAATTGAATAGGTTAATAAAGGAGATTTATAGAAGGAAGTTTTTATAAAATAAATAGAAATGGAATTTATAAACATTGTTTTATAAATTCTCAAATGACTTATTTTGATAAGTAAATTGTTATAACTTATTAATGGAGTTATATTCACGTTTTAGACAGTGAATAATCCTTTAAGATAAAATGTATAGAAGTGATGAAATTGGTTAACGTAGTATATTCACGTTTTTGAATAGTGAATAATATGTTAAAGAAAATGTTTTGGATGTGATGTTTTAAGTAGAATTAAAAACGATCTAATGATGTTTTTAGAATGTGTTAAGATTCGAAACCATAGATTTCAACATTCATTGTTGAAATAGACGTTTTCGAGAAATAGAAGGAAATGGTGGACTATAACACTGTTGTTATAGTAAATGATTTCCGAAAGGAAATGTTTTGTTTAGTATTGGGATTTATATATCTATCTTAAACTCGAATGCCTATACTAGTGATTTTGGGTTGTCGTAATGATGTTTTACGCAACATTCGTTTTGGCCCAAATAAATATGGTTAAGAGAATGATTTCCTTAAAGAATGAAATATATACTTAATTTCGATTTAAGTATATTGAATATTTTCCAAAGGTTGAAAATAAATAGATTTGTGAATTACTTATTAATAAATAAGTATGGAAATGTTTTCCAATGTGAAATAAACGTTTTGACAATTTATCTTTTTGAAGATAAATTGAAAATGAATAATTGAAATCGTATATTCATAGATATTTTGGAATATAAATTCACTATGGAATTTATAAATGAAAAGAGGAATTTGTTTAAAAATAAACGTTGATTTATTTTTGAAGTATGGGAATTAATTTACGGATTTAGAACGTAAATATAAAGTAAATCGTTAAGGATTATTTAATTGGTTTAAATGAACCATGTTGAAATGAAAGTATTTTCGCATAAGGAAATGTTTGAAATTTGTTTTCAAAAGTGGTAAAGGTGAAAAGTGATTTTGAAAATTGTTTTCAAAATGGTTGAAGTGTGAAAATTATTTATCTTGTAAAGATATTTTTAGGAAATAAATAATTTTCGAAAATTATTTGGAATTTGGTGATGTGTGCATATCCATTGATAGTTCAATAACCGACTATCAATATTTACCTTTGAATGGGTATTTGTTGTGATTTGCTGAATTTGAATGCCACACTTATTTTTAAACTATTGCGCTCGTTATTCGGATTACCCATTTCGAATAGTGATACGACGTAATGGATAGCATTGATGACCGGTGTTGAAGACCGGATATTTTTGAAAACGGAAGGATTACCGTCGAATGTTTCTACACCGAATGGCCCCGGTATAGAAATTCCATATGTGATGGGAAGTCCGGACGTGATTAATGAATATCCGGATTGCAAGGACTTATTTGTAAGTGCCTTTGGTTCTGTTCGATCCCGTAACAGACTTGTATGGATTGTATGTCTGACATTACAAATTGAGATATAAAACTGATTTCTTTCAAATATATTTCTGTTGGTGGCGGAGAATTTATTCTCTTAGCTTAACACCCTTCTCTGAGACGTACGAGTTCAGAGGTTATGTAGTTGAAGGTCATTAGTGATATACTCCCAATTTGGTAATGTGACATGCTGAGTGTGGCTGTGAAATGATCATTGTTTGATCATTTGTGATATGATCATTTGTTTGATCACTTATCTTTGTGATCATTTCTTTGATCATTTGTTGACCCAAAGCACAACTTTTGTACAAAGCGTGGCTTTGTGGATGAGACTTCGTCGAGCCTCACACCCCGGAATGGTCGAAACAGGAAAGATGCGGCAAGGTTATTGGGGGTAGCGCCCCTTAGGGTATGTGCATTTCCTTCTGAAATGGGGTGGTATCATGGTATGGAGCCCAGATACTTACTCATGTTGAAACACTTTATTTATCATTGTGTGATGTTGGTTATCGAGCGCTTGGATAAAGGTCCTAAAGGACCGGGGGATGGCATACTCGTGTCAGTAGTTACCCAATTAGGGGTAACCCGACCTTGTGTTGGCAGAGATCCGGTTAGGTTCTCGGGGACGTCCTTCTAGATGCGTTCTCATGTGGCATTGGGAAGTTCCTTGGCCTGACCATTTGTTGGAAATCCAAAGAAACAATACGAGACTTGTACGGTTTTAGTTGTAGAACCTGCTTCCTCAGGAGGTAGCTATAGTAGGCATAATATAATGGTACCTATGCTGGGTAAGATTTATATTCTACTTTCGAAATGATTTTTCCTACACTATGCACTAATAATAATATCAAATGTTTCTTTTTAATGCGTATCAAGCATCTTTGACTATCATAAGGAGAAATCTCCTCCAAGTCTGCGTTTGCATTGTGTGTGTGGTGGGAGGTCTTATGGTAGTCTCATTTTTAAAAGCATTGCGAATTGACTTTAAAAATATTCCCCTATTTTGATTCTAAAGATAAATAAACTATTTTTAGTTCTCACACCAGTCACATGACTGACTCGGAGTTTATTGTTTTCCTTCCTAAACTCTGGGTGCCCACCAATTTCCACACGGGCAGTCAAGAGTTAAGGTTTATCAGGATATTCTAGAATTCAGGAGTTGCTGGAGGCAAGCTGGATGGCATGGCGTATTCACTAGTATATAGTATTTCTTTTCCGCTGTTTTTTGTTGTTTGTTGTTGTTCACTCTGATATTGTAATGTAATATGATTTAATGTAATAACTGATATAGTTCTTTGTTTAATGATTATTCATTTATTTATTATATGTTGTTCCGCTGCGATTGTGAGATTCTGATGTTGTTCTGTTGTTGTTTTCTTTCTGTTCTATTCTATCTTTTTCTCTCTTCTTCTATCTCTTTCTTTCTTCTTTAAAACCCTAAGTGTTCGGTTTTCCGGCATTCGATTTCTCAGCCGTTGATACAGTGGACGTATTGATGTCGGTTTTCGGAAGTCGAAGAATCGGGTCCTCACAAAAGTCTTTCAAAGTTTGTTGCATATAAATTATTTGTGAACAGGCTAGTGCGGCTAAATATATTCTGCTTCTATTGTGGACGGAGATATAGAATTTTGCTTTTTGCTAAACCAGGTAACCAAAGAGTGTCCTAAAAAACGACAACTTCCACTTGTGCTATTTCGGTCTGATTTGCATCCAGTATAGTCAACATCACTATAAGAAATTTAATAAAAAGAATCTTTTTGGGTAGAAAAGTCCACAGCCTTGTATGTTATTTATGTATCTTATTATTCGTTTTATGAATTTTAGATGAGCTTCCTTAGGTTGAGACCGATATCTTGCACGGAGACAAACACTATGCATTATATCAGATCTACTAGCAGCAATATAAAGTACCGATCATATCATACCTTTATATAGTTTTTGATCCACATCTTTTGCGTTTTCTTCTTTATTTAATTTCTTATTAGTTGTTATAGGAGTTGGCTTTCTACTATTGTTTGCCATGCTAAATTTCTTAATTAAGACTTTGGCATATTTTTCTTAATTTATAAAGATTCCATTATTTAATTGTCTTATTTGTAATCCTAAAAAGAAGGTTAATTCTCACATATGACTCATTTCAAATTCCTTAGTCATTATATCTGAAAATACTTTATTTAACTTTTCATTGTTGATATAAAGATAATATGATCTACATATATTTGTATAAGTTGAATATCATTATTATTTATTTTAATAAAAGTAGTATTATCTACATTTCCTATTTCAAAATTGGATTGGAATAAATAAGATTATATTCTATCATACCATGCTCTAGGTGCTTGTTTTAAACCATATAAATCTTTTTTTAGTTTATAAATGCGATTTGGTTGTTTTTCATCTTCAAAAAGTGGAGGTTATTCTACATATACATCTTCTTTAATAAATCAATTTAAAAAGGCACTTTTGACATCCATTTGAAATAATTTAAAATTATTATGATTTGCAAAAGCAAGTAAAATTCTAATAGCCTCTAATCTGGCCATAGGAAAAAAGCTTCATCAAAAGCTATATCTTTTTCTTGACTATAACCTTAAGCAACTAAATGTGCTTTATTTCTATCGACTTCTTTTTGTTCATTTATTTTATTTCTATATACTCATTCAGTTCCTATTATATTTTATTTTCAGGTCTTGGGACTAATTCCCAAACATCATTTCTAATGGACTGGTTTGGTTTTTTTTACAAAGCAAGCATCCAAGAATCATCTAATGATGCTTCCTTTGGATTTTTTGGTTTGATGGTTGAGATAAAAGCAACAATACTCATTTTATTTAATTATTTTCTTGTTTTTAAAATAGATTCTATGTTTTTTAGAATATTTTTCTATTTTTTGGATGTAAATTTTCAGAGTTATCATTTTTTTGATTATTAGTAATTTCGTTATCAATATTTTCTTCCTTATTAATATTGGTATTATTTATTTTAAATTTTTCTTCAAACGAAACATGTAATGTTTCTTCGATGGTGTTAGTTCTGGTGTTGAAATTTCTATAAGCTTTATTTCCATTAGAACAACAAAGAAAAATACCTTTATCCGATTTAGCATCAAATTTGTCTAAGTTACCTTTAGTATTTAATATAAAACATTTATTACCAAAAACTCAAAAATATGATACTTTAGGCTTTTTATTATAAAATAATCCATATGGAGTTTTCTTAGCCAAAGGTCTTAATAGAATTTTGTTTAAAATATAACATGTTGTAGCAACTGCTTTAGCCCAAAAACTTTAGGTAATTGAGTATTGTTTAACATTTTATTAGCACATTCTTGTATAGTTTTATTTTTACGTTCTGTTACTTCATTTTGTTGTGATGTTCTTGGAAATGAAAAGTTATATGTTATTCCTTTCTTATTACAAAAGTTTTCAAAATAATTGGGTTTTAATTCTCCTTCATGATCACTTCTAATCGTTTTAATTTTAATTGACATTTGATTTTGAATTCTTTTCGCAAAAATTTAAAACATTTCAAAAGCAACACTTTTAAATTTTAAGAAGATTGTCCATGTATGTAACAACCCAGTATTTTGTGATTTTTTTAATTGTTTATTTTAATTTTTTGAATTTGAAATTCCTGATTTAAAAAACTTTATATATTTATTGAAATGAATAAATTTTGTTATTTTAAGAGTATATTTTTATTTTTGTGTGAATTAAAATTTCAAACCTGAATAGATAGGATATTTCCAGAAAAAGTGGATTTTTGGTCAATCTGGTCAAACTTTGACTTTTTAATTTAAAATGTAAATATTTGAATTTTTCAATTTTATCCTTTATTATGAAAATATATCAAATTTTGAGAATACTGCTTTTCTTTTCGTTGAAATCCGATTTATATTGTGAAAGTTATGCTTTTTACAGTATTATGTGTAAATTTATTTATTTAATAAAATTATCTATTTTAATTTATACAAATAATATTTTTATTTGTCAAATCATGTTCTAATATGTGTTATATGAAATGTTAGATATATATTTTATTTTAAAACATTTTAAAGTGATGTTATATTTTTTCAAAAATTTACTGCATTTATTTCCTATTTTTAAAGGCCAGTTTTTATTTTTCTGCTATTTTCTTCATTAAAATTATATTTAATTAAATTATATTTATTTATTTTTGTGAATGCATTTTATTTTATGTTATTATCTTTATTTATAAATATTTTCCAAGTCGATATAAGTTTTCCAAAATTTATTCTGTTTATTTTCAAATTTTCTAGACTAGTTTTCATTTTTGTGCTATTTTCTTATTTTTATCGTATATAATTATTAATTACTTATTTATATTTCATATTTTGTTATATTTTATAAATTTATACTAAAATTATAATTATTTTCAGTTATCTAATCTTATATAAAGAAAATAAAAGAAATTTGAAAAGGTTATGACTTTTGATTTTCCTAAGCCTTTTTATCTTCCACCTTTTCACATTTAACCTAACTTTTCATTCAATTGGCCTTTGCTACTCACACTTTCACCGACCACCTCCATTTCCATTCACGTACATTATTGTTTCTCATTCCTGGAGAAAAAATTTCGGCCATTGCCTTTGAGAAATTTTTGGTAAACTCGTTTTCTTTTCATTTGTTTTTACTTTTATTCTCCTTTGATTTGAGCTTTGCACTTGTTCTTCTTCATCATAGGTTCAGCCATGCTCCTCTCCATGCCCTGCCGCCTCCACCACCACTTGAGAACACCACCATCACCACCTCCTCTCTGGCCAAACCTCAAGCCGTGCCTCCTTATTGATGATCCACCACCAAAATCCACATAAACCATCACTACATATATAAACCGAGCCAAACTTGGTACCACCACCTTCAACCACCTTTTGCCGCCACTTCCTCCACCACCACTACCTCAGACTTGAACACCACCTTCTACCACATCATCCACGACCACCTGGACATCTCGACCTTACCATATAGCCTCTGGCCGAACCAAGTTATAGCATAGAAATGTTGATATTTGCCATGTTATGTAAATTGTTGCACACATATACTTCATCACCATTCAAACCAAGCAGGCCGACCTTGTTTGAACCAAACCCAGCTCTTAGGGCATGCCATGGCCGTGCTAAATCCATCCCTTGCTGATCCATGTGAAGTTGAGAACAAGTGCAATTCATTTGATTTGGTTTTGGGCATTGATTTCTAGCATTGTTTAGTGTTTATTTGGTTTTAAAACTTATATATATTGTATTATTTTGTTTAAATGTTATCAAGCCAATTAGCTTTAGCTCTCCACTCTCAAGTCGTTTCCGTGTTATCGTGCCTTCGTAGTTTCAGTGTGTGTGCTTTAGTGGCTATCTCGGGCTTTTGACAAGTGAGTTATTCTCACCAGACAATATGTACATAACTAGTAAATTGACCCCTTTTGAATCTATAAAATGCATTATCATGTTACACCTGCTATATTATGATTATATGATGTTCACCTATGCTTAAACACCTTTTATAACATTTGTTACTGTTATATTATGCTGTTCTGTTATTTTTATCAGTTTATCACACTGCAAGTTCCCTTTAGATTAGAATCACTATGGGTTGAAAATGATACATACCTGAACGGAATTTAGAATAGGAGAAAATCATTATGGGCTGAAATGATAGGCCTGAATGATTTTCAATTATTTTTATTTACTTGGGATTGCGGGTTTGAAATGATCAAACCTGGTTTTCTTTGTAAATTACGGGTTGAAATGATATATTACCCGTATCACTTTACCTAGGCTAGAAAATGAAATACAGACCCATTGTTAAAATATGTTTTTCTAAAAAATTTAAAATATTTTAGAAATGTAAATATTATAATATTTTGATTTAAATTTGATTAAAAATGATTTTTGTAAAGCATTATTGATTTTCTGAAAATTTATAAGTGAAATAAATAAATGGTAAAGTTAGAAAATTTGAAATGTAAGTTATTTTGGAAATTATAATTTGGTGATAAATGGAATTTAAATTAAATATGAAAATATGATAAATTTATGATATTTTGAATTAAATGAATTTAAAATGATTTTATAATATATTAATGATTTTTTAATAAAGTTAAAATGTGAAATGAATGAATATTTAAGTCGAAATTTTGAAATATAACTAAAATTGGAAATTTGTGAATTTGACTTAAAAGTGAATTTTAAGTTAAGTAAATAAAAATGAAATTAAGTTATATTCGAAAATTTTAAACTTAAGTATTAAGTTAAATTTAATTAAATGAATTTAAAATTTAATGTTGGAATTTAGTAAGTGAATTATTATTAAATTTTGTTTTTTGAATGAAGATTTAACATTATAAAATCATGAATATAAGGGTATTTGAATAATTGTTTTAAAAGTGAAATTATATGATTTTATAAGTTAAAAATGATTTAAATAAAAATATAATTGTTTGTGAAATTATACTGAATATTTGAAGTTAATTAACTGCATTTCTGAAATGCTATTAATTCTAATGTAAATGATAATACAGCATTTGTAAATGCTGTAGTTGATAATAATAAACCAAATGGCTAAGTTTAATTAAAGGCAATTATAGCATTTTTGTAAATATTATAATTGTTGAATGTAACTAAGTTTTATTTGAAACTAATGTAACCTTATTACAGCATTTTTAAATGCTATCTTTTGTTAAATTGAACTGTTTTGAATGTAACTTTCTGTAGCAATTTCTAAATGCTGCGAAAGTTGAATTTTCATCTGTTTTAATAAATTAAGTGAATAAATGAATTTTGAAAGACTAAAATTTTGGAAATTTAATAATTTAATTATTAAATATAATAACTTCATTTTATGATTTAAAATGAAGTAATTTGTGACGCCCCACCTCTATACCCACGCTAGCCAAGAACACTACGGAGTAATGCTGTCAACTAGCACGGAGAATAAGGCTGTTGAGGAGCGACCATCCATGTAATTGCTTTGCGCGAGCACCGATATGTCAGATTATAACATGCATTTTATTTCAAGAGGAAATCCGACATACCGATACAAACACAAAGCTACTACACAGTGGCTATAATAATCTTCGGAAACAAATATAGAAATAAGCATAACACAAATCAGTCGCAGACAATTCATATCACAAAGGCGAAAGAAGATATGAATATATATAACTAACACATGAAAGTGTGTATCAGAGTAGTGGTCAAAAAGATCCACAATAATACAAAGGAATAGCAACACGTGCTATACAAAAGAATACAACTATGAGTCCATATCTCAAGTGTATACAACAAAATAAACTACTAATATAAGTAGTTAGCCAAAAGTTAGAGAGATCAATCCCAGGTGAGAAGTCAAGCTGAAGCACCTGTATCATCTCGGTCTGACCCGAGTATTATTTAAGAAGAAAATAATAAACGGATCAGTCTAGCTGTAAATATCAGAAGAAATGATATAGAATAAGAGATATGACTAAACGTATAATAATCACAATGCCAAGCTATGATAAATAAATAATTGAAAAATCAATAAGAGATTAATCAATATCGCAAAGATCTTCCCAAAGATAAAAAGGAATGTCATACTCCTAATTTCATTCACCAAGCCACAATAAATGACATATATATCAATGCCAATCGTAAAAGTTGGTGAAACATAAATTTCAGAAATCATCAAATAGAAATCCAGAAATCACAATAAAAGGATGGCCAATCCCATAAACTGGACATCGACGCACCTAGAAAGACACGCCCCATGCACAGCCGAACATCGACGCACCTAGAAAGATACGCCACAGGCTCTAGCATCGACGCACCAAGAAAGATACGCCCCATGCATAAATAAACATCGATGCACCTAGAAAGATACATCCCATGCATAAATAAACATCGATGCATCTAGAAAGATACACCCCATGTAATGTCTAACATCGATGCATCTAGAAAGATACACCCCATGCAAAGTCGAACATCGACGCACCTAGAAAGACACGCCACATGCTCTAGCATCGACGCACCTAGAAAGATACGCCCCATGCATAAATAAACATCGATGCACCTAGAAAGATACATCCCACGCATAAATAAACATCGATGCATCTAGAAAGATACACCCCATGCATAAATAAACATCGACGCACCTAGAAAGGCACGATCCATGTGTAAACAAACATCGACGTACCTAGATAGGTACGACCCATGAAAGAAATGAGACGAAGCTCAATAAAATGAGAAACAGTCCTCCACATAGACAAAGAGACATCGCACATTGCTAGTCTAAACCATAAAATGATCGTCATGATCAAAGAGAAGTGTCGATTACACTAAGCTAGTAAATATATGAGTTTAGCTTCATGTCCCATAACCACTTGCTTAACTTAAATATTTACGAACAAACTGTAGATATCCACTAGAAAATTGTCACAAGAGATTCAATCGAATAAGTCCAAGAATTAACCAACGAAGTAAACGCAAGCGTTTCATACCACTTGTTTTACTAAGTCGTTTAATTAGATTTCTCATACTAGTGAGGTAAAGGTTTGTATATACTAATAGATTGGAAATCGGTTTGAGAAAACGAGCTTTGTAATAAAATAGTGTTGAAATCATTTGAAGAAAGTGTTTTGATATTTACTACTAGTATAGAAAACCTTTATATTTTTAAAGTGACAAATCACAAAGAAGATTGTAGGAACAATCAATCACTAAAATTCACATTTGAAGACGTGAATAGAATCCAAAGAAATCGATACCGAATCCATCGAAATGGATATTCCAAGAATTTCCGAAGAAAATAAGTCATCAAAGTCAATAACAAATGATAACAACAAATAGGGAAATAACACAAATCGATTAGAGTTGGAAATTCAGACAACTAGGCAAAATAGGCATAGTTGGCAAATAGCAGCAGGTCGGTCAACCGGACTCCCTGAGTCGGTTGACCGAACCAGAGGTTGGAAGTGCTCGGGCACCAGGTCGGTCCACCGGCCCAGGGCCTCGGTCGGCCGAAGCCTGTAACCAGCACTTCCAAAACAGAGGCAGGAAGTGCCTGGGCTACAGGTCGGCCGGCCGGCCCAGGGGCTCGGTCGGCCGAACCTGTTGCCCGCACTCCCATGCCCTATTTCAAATTAGGTGCAAATCTCGATCAAATTGCATTCGCTCGAGCAACGACGCTAAGGGTTTATGCCAATCGACTACCCGGCCCTATAAGCTCTTCGATGCATAATCAAAAACACATTCAAACATCAAAGCTATGATTTTTAAAGAATTGAACCCAAAACACCAAAAATTGGAATATTCACCAAATCAATCCAAACCAAAAGCAAATGCACACGAATAAGTGTTAGGAATTCATACCTAACAATCGAAGATTAGTATAGGCTAAGGTGTTAGATAAAAATCTCACATTTGAACCCAAAAACAATGAATGAGAAGCTTGAAGACAAGAGAAGATCAACCACACTTCAATCTCAACACTAGAAGTTGAATCTAAGCTCAAAAGAAGAACATTCCTTAAGTTAGGTTTAAGAAATTTCTGAAATTGAATGGAGATAGAGTTAGAGAAGAAGAAGAGGATGCTTACTAATGGCTTCTCTTTGATTTTGGAGCAAGAATTTGAGCTAGCAAGAGGAACTAGGGCTTGGAGTTTCTAATTCCCTTTCCTTTCCACTATTTTCAGTTGGAGCTTGAGTTTGAGGAGTTGGAATGAGTGAATGGAGAGGAGAGGGCTGAGCTAGAGTATAAGTGGGGTTAATGGGCTGAAACCCAACCCAAAGCCTTAAAGAAAAAGTAGCAAAATTCAACTTACTCCAAACATATCGAAGCTTATACTTAAAAAGGTCGCGAACGACATTTTAAACTCAATGGAAGGGGTCCCGAGTCCTAATTTGACCGTATGCAAAAAGTAGGTTTTCGGACTAAAATTCGACGAATGATAAAATATTTAAATAAAATATTTAAATATACAATCGATAAATATGCGGGTTGTTACAGACTCCCCTCCTTAAAGAAATTGCGTCTTCGCAATACTTAAGAGGAAAATAGGAAGTAACAACCATGGAAGCATATCTACACAAAAGCAAATTTGAATCAAGAAGTCCACCATAAAGAGCACGAAGGAGCCAATCCGAAAGTTTTCGTTCGATGAATTCTCAAGATTTTTCAAGAGCAATCCTTAGGATTTGAGAACCATTGAACTCTCACAAGAAGAACATCTTTATTCCGAAGGCGCTCAACCTCCAAAGTAATGATGCGAATGGAATGTTGCTCATAAGTCAAAACTGGTGAGACTTCAATTTCATCAATAACACCGGCTCGAGAATAAAAATAGGAAACCTAAAAGCATTTCCATAGTTAAAAGACGCAGAAAACGTCAAGAATAGCAGAAAATTGAGCCAGTGCAACGGCGTAGTACAAAAACGGTACGCCCGAGAAATGAGGAACTCGAATAATTTGGAACAACGGTGTAGTACAAAAACGGTACGCCAGATGATCCAAAGCTCGAATAATTTCGGAACACCGACGTAGTACAAAAATGGTATGTCCAATGAACCGAACAACATCATACGCAAGTCTAAAAAAGAAATGAGATAAAGCTTCAATAAAACGAAGTATATCAAAACGTCCAATGAACTTGATAAAAAGATAATTCCATTCAGACAACATCAAAGAATCAACCACTTGTTGCTTACGACAAAGCGCATTGGCAACATGATTTCCCTTCCGGGAATAAAAAGAATATCAAGATCATAAGATGCCAGGAACTCAAGTTGACATGAAGTTCCTTATGAGAAAATAAATATTCCAAAGATTTATGATCGAGGTGGAGAACAAATTTCTCCCCCAAAAATGATGATGCCAAACTCTAAAAGCGAAAACAATAGCCGCGAGCACTAGATCATGAGTGGCATACCTAGTCTCAATCGGCTTTTAATGATTTAGAAGCACTAGTGATAGCACGTTATCTTTTGCAAGAGAACGACATCCAAACCAATACGACTAGTATCGGTACAAATGGCAAAGTCTTGGTTCCTTTCGAAAAACACAAGAATAAGAGTATCGGAAAAGAATTCTTTCAAATAATCTTCTTTCCCAAAAACTAAAACTTTCAAAATTACAATTAACTTATGTAATCATCTTTATAGAAAATTTTACTTATTTGAAGTGAATTTTACTGTGTTTGATTGTCTCATCAAAGCGTTTAGGAAATTCCTATCGATAACGTTGATCAAGCGCATCGACCAAAATTCTTAAAGCACTCAACGGGCAATAAAATCACAAAATCGTCTTCTAGATAATAAACATGTTTCTTAAAAACTTTTAAGAATATTCTTCGTCCGTTTCAAGAACAAAATCCAATTTTACTTATAAATAAATCTTATGGAAAAGATTTGCAAAATTTTAAATTATCATTTTCATCCAAAATCAATAAATACAAGAATGGTCTCATCGAAATATTCATAGAATATTCGATTTATAAAATGGATGAAACAAGATGGGCAAACTGAATGACATAATAAGCCATTCATAAGAATCGTAACGAGTGCGGAATGCGGTAAGTGGAAAGCTAACTCCCGCAACTCGTAGCCAAATGAAAATCGGTGGCAAGGTCGAACTAGAAAGACCTTAACACCACACAAAAGATTTCATAGGTGATAATTCTAAGACAAACTCAAAATTACCGGAAAATTCTCAAACTACATGAATGAGAGAAAAAACACTTTCTTCCTCATGCGGGCTTAAAGAATAAAGTGATGTCATCAAGTTGGAATCGAAATCGCAAAGGAGAAATAGAAATCTGCTTAACAGATTAAGAATGTCGAAGATGATTAGTTCTCACGGAAAATAGGATATGGGCTTCGCAATAAGCCAGTCCTTTCCAAAAATCGATTTCGAAGCCTAAGTAAAAATCGTCTCGGACAGAAAAATCGCATAAAATAATTTCTACATCAATAAAAAGAAAATTGAGTGTTGCGAATCTACCATCCAGATTCGCAATTCTCAAGGACGACATCAATCCCAAAATTGTTTAAAGGAAAAGAATCAACAAGTTCTTTTGATGTAAAATAGTGAGATGGAACCCATATCAAAAAGAACACGAACAAGAAAATCACAAAGCAAATGACATCAAGGATTGAATGAGAAATACCTTGACCAAGAGAAGTATTGCTAGGGGCTTGCACAATATTTAGCTTTCTCATGTCCTTGTTCAAAAGTTTGGGACATGCAGATAAAAGATGACCTGGGTCTTTGCAATAGCGACAATAAAGGGGTTTCGGGCACTTAATTACATAATGGTCCGTGGAACCACAATTGTAGCATTGTTTACGACTAGAGGTAGGAACTTTTGCTACCGGGGTTTCTTGCCTCCCTTTCTTGTTGGGAATGGGGCCTTTGAATTTAATAGGCCTCTTCATGTTGTTGTTGAAGTTTTGTTTGGCACCCACAACTTCAACATCACACTCTTTATCGGCCTCTTCAAGACGAAGAGCGATATCAATAAGCTGATCAAAAGAAACTTCAAGTTTCAGGAGTAATGGCTTCTTAAGATTCTTATTCAAGCCATAGACAAATCTCTGGTTTTTCTTCAATGGGGTATTAATGTACTCAACCCCGTATTTGGAAAGAGATTCGAAGGATGCGACATAGTCTGTCACGGAAGATTCACCTTGAACAAGGTCAATAAAACGCCGGGCCAAAGTTACTTTTTCAGCCTCCGGCACAAATTTCAATTCGAATCTTTCCCGGAATTGCTCCCAAGTGAGATCCGCTTCAACGATTTCAGAAATTAAAAGATCAAACCAATCTAACGCTCTTTCTTGGAGCATGCTAGAAGCCACTTGGACTCGATGAAGGTCAATAAGATTCATGCGAGAAAAGATGCGATCGCATGATTTGAGCCAAGCTTGAATTTCTATAACACTCTCGGATCCCCTGAATGGCCTTCTACCCAAATCGGTATAGTCTCTGCACAAGCGTGCAAAACCAGATCTAGGATGAGTAGGCTCTGGATTGGGACCGGCTGCTTGAGCGTTCTTTACAAGGTCTAAAAGCTGCTGAGCAGACATGAATACTCCATCTTGGGGAGTAGCACTAGATTGACCACCGCTGGGACGACCTGGTCTAACCATTTCTCTTCTTTGAGAAAGAAAGAAAGAAAAGAAAAGTTATTCTCAAAATAAATATCAAGCAATCTTGATAGATAAAACAAGGAATCATAAAAGAAAGTAGGATAGGACGGTACGAAGACCCGAATAAAATCCTAAAGCACGACTCCTAAGAAAGACTTAGGACGATGATCCTTGTTAAAATATTTCGTATTGTTCCGACGTTTGTCTCTGATACCAAGCTGTGACGCCCCACCTCTATACCCACGCTAGCCAAGAACACTACGGAGTAATGCTGTCAACTAGCACGGAGAATAAGGCTGTTGAGGAGCGACCATCCGTGTAATTGCTTTGCGCGAGCACCGATATGTCAGATTGTATAACATGCATTTTATTTCAAGAGGAAATCCGACATACCGATACAAACACAAAGCTACTACACAGTGGCTATAATAATCTTCGGAAGCAAATATAGAAATAAGCGAAACACAAATCAGTCGCAGATAATTCATATCACAAAGGCGGAAGAAGGTATGAATATATATAACTAACACACGAAAGTGTATATCAGAGTAGTGGTCAAAAAGATCCACAATAATACAAAGGAATAGCAACACGTGCTATACAAAAGAATACAACTATGAGTCCATATCTCAAGTGTATACAACAAAATAAACTACTAATCTAAGTAGTTAGCCAAAAGTCAGAGAGATTAATCCCAAGTGAGAAGTCAAGCTGAAGCACCTGTATCATCTCGGTCTGACCCGAGTATTATTTAAGAAGAAAATAATAAACGGATCAGTCTAGCTATAAATATCAGAAGAAATGATATAGAATAAGAGATATGACTAAACGTATAATAATCACAATGCCAAGCTGTGATAAATAAATAATTGAAAAATCAATAAGAGATTAATCAATATCGCAAAGATCTTCCCAAGATAAAAAGGAATGTCATACTCCTAATTTCATTCACCAAGCCACAATAAATGACATATATATCAATGCCATTCGTAAAGTTGGTGAAACATAAATTCCAGAAATCATCAAATAGAAATTCAGAAATCACAATAAAAGGATGGCCAATCCTATAAACTGGACATCGACGCACCTAGAAAGACACGCCCCATGCACAGCTGAACATCGACGCACCTAGAAAGATACGCCACATGCTCTAGCATCGACGCACCTAGAAAGATACGCCCCATGCATAAATAAACATCGATGCACCTAGAAAGATACATCCCATGCATAAATAAACATCGATGCATCTAGAAAGATACACCCCATGTAATGTCTAACATCGATGCATCTAGAAAGATACACCCCATGCAAAGTCGAACATCGACGAACCTAGAAAGACACGCCACATGCTCTAGCATCGACGCACCTAGAAAGATACGCCCCATGCATAAATAAACATCGATGCACCTAGAAAGATACATCCCACGCATAAATAAACATCGATGCATCTAGAAAGATACACCCCATGCATAAATAAACATCGACGCACCTAGAAAGGTACGACCCATGTGTAAACAAACAACGACGTACCAAGATAGGTACGACCCATGAAAGAAATGAGACGAAGCTCAATAAAATGAGAAACAGTCCTCCACATAGACAAAGAGACATCGCACATTTCTAGTCTAAACCATAAAATGATCGTCATGATCAAAGAGAAGTGTCAATTACACTAAGCTAGTAAATATATGAGTTTAGCTTCATGTCCCATAACCACTTGCTTAACTTAAATATTTACGAACAAACTGTAGATCTCCACTAGAAAATTGTCACAAGAGATTCAATCGAATAAGTCCAGGAATTAACCAACGAAGTAAACGCAAACGTTTCATACCACTTGTTTTACTAAATCGTTTAATTAGATTTCTCATGCGAGTGAGGTAAAGGTGTGTATATACTAATAGATTGGAAATCGGTTTGAGAAAACGAGCTTTGTAAAAAAATAGTGTTGAAATCATTTGAAGAAAGAGTTTTGATATTTACTACTAGTATAGAAAACCTTTATATTTTTAAAGTGACAAATCACAAAGAAGATTGTAGGAACAATCAATCACTAAAATTCACATTTGAAGACATGAATAGAATCCAAAGAAATCGATACCGAATCCATCGAAATGGATATTCCAAGAATTCTCGAAGAAAATAAGTCATCAAAGTCAATAACAAATGATAACAACAAATAGGGAAATAACACAAATCAATTAGAGTTGGAAATTCAGACAACTAGGCAAAATAGGCATAGTTGGCAAATAGCAGCAGGTCGGTCAACCGGACTCCCTGAGTCGGTTGACCGAACCAGAGGTTGGAAGTGCTCGGGCACCAGGTCGGTCGACCGACCTAGGGGCTCGGTCGGCCGAAGCCTGTAACCAGCACTTCCAAAACAGAGGCAGAAAGTGCCTGGGCTACAGGTCGGTCGGCCGGCCCAGGGGCTCGGTCGGCCGAACCTGTTGCCAGCACTCCCATGCCCTATTTCAAATGAGGTGCGAATCTCGATCAAATTGCATTCGCTCGAGCAACGGCGCTAAGGGTTTTTGCCAATCGACTACCTGGCCCTATAAGCTCTTCGATGCATAATCAAAAACACATTCAAACATCAAAGCTATGATTTTTAAAGAATTGAAGCCAAAACACCAAAAATTGGAATATTCACCATATCAATCCAAACCAAAAGCAAATGCACATGAATAAGTGTTAGGAATTCATACCTAACAATCGAAGATAAATATAGGCTAAGATGTGAGATAAAAATCTCACCTTTGAACCCAAAAACAATGAATGAGAAGTTTGAAGACTAGAGAAGATCAACCACACTTCAATCTCAACACTAGAAGCTAGATCTAAGCTCAAAAGAAGAACATTCCCTAAGTTAGGTTTAGGAAATTTCTGAAATTGAATGGAGATAGAGTTAGAGAAGAAGAAGAGGATGCTTACTAATGGCTTCTCTTTGATTTTGAAGAAAGAATTTAAGCTAGTAAGAGGAACTAGGGCTTGGAGTTTCTAATTCCCTTTCCTTTCCACCATTTTCAGTTGGAGCTTGAGTTTGAGGAGTTGGAATGAGTGAATGGAGAGGAGAGGGCTGAGCTAGAGTGTAAGTGGGGTTAATGGGCTGAAACCCAACCCAAAGCCCTAAAGAAAAAGTAGCAAAATTCAACTTACTCCAAACATATCGAAGCTTATACTTAAAAAGGTCGCAAACGACATTTTGAACTCAATGGAAGGGGTCCCGAGTCCTAATTCGACCGTATGCAAAAAGTAGGTTTTCAGACTAAAATCCGACGACCGATAAATTATTTAAATAAAATATTTAAATATACAATCGATAAATATGCGGGTTATTACATAATTTGTTTCTAAATATAAACTAATTTGAAATGTGTTTTGTAATGGTATTTAAATTAAATAAAAATGAATATGGTTTGGAAGATATGATATTTTGAAATGGATTTTGAATGATATTGAATTTTGAAATGACATTTGATTTTGAAGTATAAAATACCATTTTGAAATTTTAACCACGGGATGTATTTAATTTATAATTTAACTGATTCTTAAAGGATGGGCGATCCCAAGCATCCTTTTAGTTATTGTGCATTTCTACTACAGTTCACTTGAGTTGGTTTACATTATGTAAGTATATATTGTCCTGACTCGAGTGTTTTGTGTTTTACTTTACGCTCGGGTCAGCCTGAGTATTCACAGCTTTGGATTCTCTTTTTGGAGATGGTCTTTGCTGGAGTTTCTGCTTATCTACATTTATATCTACTTTCTGTTTCAGCTGTTCTAGTTTATCTCATGTATTAGTGAACTTCTATGTATTTGGGATTTCTATTATATTGTTTTCGGACTGTATTATGTATTTGGTTTGAGACTCTGCCGTAGTAGCTTCATGAACTACTATGTATTTTATATTCCGCTGCGAGTTATTCTGATATTTCTGTGTCTGTGATTCTATGATTGTATTTCATTTGCTCCAAATTTATTTACAATGAGGTATTTTGAGCAGTTCAAGTCCGGCATATGCGGATACGAATGGCTGAAAATATTGGGTTGTTATAATGTAAATTTAGAAAAATCATATATTATTACAAAGATAAATATACTATGATTTATTGATATTATGATGGCTCGAAAAGATCTAGATGAAGAAGTTCAAAGGGATGAGAAGTATAAATCGTATCTTTAGATTTAAAGGAACTTTCATGACATTTTCTTAGTTGACAGGCGTCACATAAATTTTTAAAATTAAAACTCATTTTAGGAAGACCCCTAATAAGTTCATATATTGCAACTTTAGAAAGATTTTCAAAATTCGAATGACCAAATATTTTATGCTAAATCCAAGGGCCTTAAGATTTAGTCAAAAGATATAAGTTATCATTGGACCATTTCGTACTTAAAATATAAGTGTTACATTTCCAAATACCTTCAAAGATAATGTTTGACTTATTATCTTCGATGTGGTAGTTATCTTTTTCAAACTTAGTTTTAATACCTTTATCACACAATTGACTAATACTAAGTAGTTTATGTTTTAAATCCCTAACTAGCAAAATATTAGAAATAGTAGGAGTTTTAAGTTTACTAACATTGTCGATGCCAATCACATGTCATTTTGAGCTGTCTCCAAAGTTTACCGATCCACCATCTTGATAGACAATATCTTTCAAGATCTCTAATTTTCCAGTCATGTGTCTCGAACATCCACTATCCAATATCCACTTATCCTTCTTAATTTGTGATATTTGATTTTCAAGTGTCTGTTCACCATCAACTACATAATAAACTTGTTCTTACAAATCAAAAACGTACTTTACAAGAAATGAAGGGGGCTTTTCAAAAAACATAGTTTCTAAAAACATATTGGTTTCACAAATTTATTTTTATGCAAAATTATTAAAAGTATTACTAGCGCTTTAAACTTTTCAAAAATCAAATTAGGATTCTTTGTAAACCTAATGCTTTGATACTAAATGTTAGTGGTGAAATTATACAACTTAAGCCTTAACTAAACACTAAAGGAGGGTGAATAGTGTTTTTTAACTTTAATGAATTTCTTTTTTATTCTGTTAAGATTATACTTAATTAACATAGAATAAACAATTGCATATACAAATACTAATAAATGCAGTAAAGTAAAAATAGGGAATTAGAGAGATCGTACCAGGGATTTTATACTGGTTCGGAGTTACCATACATCCAGTACCGTACAATTGCTTGTAAAAATTTCTTTTCAATGTCAGTCTTTCAACGGGTAGAAGGCATACCTAATACAATCTCAATTTTAAGGCTATGATACACACCCTCTAGATTTTCTGAGCTATGGGTACACTCACTTGATTTGACTTGGGATATAAGCACACCCATTTGGACTTCAAGGACACCAAGCACACCCAATAAAAACTACAGTGTTAATGGTTTTTCAAAGACAATGTTTTATCTTTGGATATAATTGATCCTATAGCCTCTTAGATAGCACTATGATCTTTGAGGAAAGAGATGATTGAAATCAGAGAGTAAATAGTAGAGAATCAATACAATGATGATTGAATTGATTTTGGTTTTGAATTTTGAGAATATTTGAATATATTTTCAATAAAAATTTTGGTTGAGTAAGAGGATAGAGGACAATAAGAAATTAGTTAATAAAAACTCATTTGGAAACCCCACATATATAGAGAATAAATAGACATTCAATTCATGAAGAATTATAATGAATATATACATCGTTTCAAATTTTGAAATTTTAAAACTGCGACATGTATATCGACATACAATCTGCTTATATGTCGATGTATCCTTGTATATTTTGAAAAACTTGTTTATTTTAAAATGTTTTAAAAATCTAATGCTTTGCTAAATATTTCGATACTTTGTAAAATAGTTTAAACATAGTTTATAAACATTTTAAACTTTAGAAAAATTTTAAAAAATAATTTTAAAAATATATTTTGATTTAAAAATAAATGATAAGAAAAGGAGAATTTGATATCAAAGATTGCTACTAGGGACTTCACTAATATTCTATGACTCTATAGACTGTACCATAATCTTGAAATCTTTATATCTTGATCTTTATTATCATGAATCTTCGTGTTCAATTTTTGAGATTTTATATTGTACAGTTTTCAATTCATAACCTGTATAATATCATACATTATATAGTATATAACTTGGCAAAATCATTAGTATCCATATTTTATATGAATGTATAATTGTTAGCAAGGTTGTTATCATTAAAATCAATATCTGAAATACTAACAAAAACATCCTTACTAGAAATATTTAAGATAAAATTTTATTTTATATTATGACTAATTACTCACGATTGCAATCATTTGCAACTACAATCACATAACATTTCATTAAAGGATTTTCTTATTTATATACTTTAAATTAATTACTTAATTAATTATATATCATGAGATAGAAAAGTATATAATAGAAATCAAACACGTTTATCATGAGCATGATTGGTCACATAGTTAGTTATATATATATATATATATATATGTATGTATGTATGTATGTGTATATATATATATGACAATTTACATAAATACCCTTATACCCCTAAAATACCCTTATACCCCTAACTCTATCAATATCCCACTTGCACTTTGGTTCAATTATGAAATCTCAATCCCATTCCTATGATCAGTTTTCTCAAAATGATTAAGCTAGTCCGTTAGCCAACAGACGTGCTATATTGAATTAGTCATCGACTCTGTCAATCAACTCTCTTTGATGCTGATAAACTATCGTTATCATGTGGAACATTTCAGAGGATGTCTCCTAACTCCTAATGAATTATGGGTTCTTTCACGATCTATATTGTAGCATTATTATCACATAATAATGTTATGAGATTCTCAACATCTAAAATCATACCTAACTCATTTATAAATTTGTGCATTGTTATATATAGTTTTTTACAGTGTTATACTTACTGTCACAATCTTTCGTTTGAAACATTTCCAACTTAATGTTCTTATACTGGGTTGAATAAGAATTCATAATTAATGTACTATACTCAAAACCATTTATGAATTTTGAGTCCAAATACTCCTTCATAAGCAGTTCATTGCTTTTATAAACAATTCTCTTGTATTTTGCAAATACACGAAAATTTAACTACCATTTAGCAATCTTAACTCGAATTCAATATTTGCTTAACATACCAAATACATAAGAGAAATGTGATATAATAGACTATATTGTATATGTGATAATTCCTTACCACTGCATTATGAATTCATCTCATATTCTCCGTATTAAACATTTCAATGTGGCGTCTTTGTATGTCATTTTGGACGATTCCAACATCCTTTTATACTATTATAAAGATGTCATTTTCAAATCAAGTGTCGAGTATTAAATAAGAAAACTAAAATTATTTTATCATATGTACCCCCTTTAACAATCATAATTTATCGTTTGCTTATAGTTTGTGAATTATTTTAGTACCTTTCATCTTCTTTGTTTTAGACAAACGCTTCCTAGGCATTTTGATTGAAAATCAGATTATTTGATTCTTGATCAAAATATTTGCTCAAATACTTATCGACTAATACTTTGGCATCTATTCTTGGATCATATCATAAACATACAAACTTAGTATCACTCCTACTAACATTTAGATACTTTGGTTTTGTGTGTAAATAGTCTATTGTAAATCATTATTTAGAATTTTGTTTCAACATAAATGTCCCAAAACTCAAAGTCATACCGGTCATAATTTTTCAAGTAAAATCCGAATTAACTTAAGCATGTTGAAGGATGAGTAAGTTTACCTTAATTTTCACAGTTGAATTTATGATGTTATTCCAATCATTGTTATTTACTTTATTCCAACATTATTAGTATTCTTCTCGAAGACGCATTTGGGATTGATGGATCATGTCCCTTTAAGTACAACGATCAAAATTATATTTTGATAATGTATTTGGAACCTATTTCAGATTTGCGCATCATGCCATATGGCAGAGTCAATAGTCTTAATGGCCAATTAACAATTGAGGAAATTCTTTTCTCAACATTGATATGGAACTCCTAGTTTTTCTTTAATATGAAAGTGTTCCTATTAGATATTCTAATTAGTTATGTCCATTTAGTCTTGGTTAATTTCATTTCATCCATTGCAATTAATTTTATCTCTGAATAAAATCCATATCCATTTTACTACTAGTTATTTTCCAATAAAATTCCTTTATCATGAAGTTGGTGCTTCTTAAAACAACAATTATTTCTCAATATGATGGAACGACCATTTAAAAACATTTTGTGGACTGCCTTTATATATGTATAAAACTGGTTTAGTTTTACTTTATGAAACTTAATGTCATAACATAAATTGCTTAATCGATATTGGCCTATCCAAACTACTTTGGGATCACCTAAGATCCCTCATGAACAAATACTATGTACATCCATAACCTGCCAAATCCTTGACCTAGGATATATAGGGGTTTCTTATAAACTTTAACCATGTATGAACTCGTAAACTATGCATTGGATGAAATTAATTTTAAAGAAATAAGTGGATCTGTTTTGATATCATTAGACTTGGAACTGCGTAAATACACACACACACAAATATATATATATATATATATATATATATATATATCTGAAGAGTTCATTAACTCTTTTGTATCTCTTACTGAATAGGTTCTTCGCCCTAATCTTCTAAAGTACAATTCATTGGCAACATATGATTCATAATCATATGGTTATCTAATTATTTCTTAAAACTACGGCTTAGTACATAATTTCAAAATAATTGTTTCTGATGCTTCTATATTTTCTAATGCATCACCTTTTTTATAAAACCGTTATTATAAATACATTTTACAACTTATATTCACGATATTCGTATCAAACTAAAACTATCTATTTTTAGCCAATACAGAAAACAATAATTATTTGATAAGTGATATTTGGTACATTCACGAAAACAATTTTCATATCATGCTTCATCCATTAAAAAGATTTATACGATATGCCTCCATTATTTCTGCCACTACTATAATAGCACATGAAATACGAGTCCATTTGACCACTTATTATGGAAATTTATTTCATACATTGTAATTAATTTATAGTCAAGTGTCTTAGATCACATATCATAAACTCGAAGAAATAGCTTTTGTAACGACCCAGTATTTCTGGCCGTTCAAATCGACAATCATCCACACATATCAGACGTGAATTGCTCAAAACAACAGATTGTTAATTTTATATTTGGCAAAACTCAGCGTATACAGTAAATAAATCAATCATGGAATCACAGACACAGAGTACACTACACCAAAACAGGCAAATCCTAACATTTATAATTGTTACAAATAATTTCAGTAACACTTTTTAAGTGTTACTAATGGACTGTGAGGAATGAAGCAGGCAAATTTGTGACACTTATAAGTGTTACGAACATACCTATTACTAACACTTATAAGTGTTGGTAACTAAATATACGGTAACACTTATAAGTGTTGGTACAGAAATATACGGTAACGCTTATAAGTGTTGGTACAGAAATATGCGGTAACACTTATAAGTGTTGGTACAGAAATATCCGGTAACGCTTATAAGTGTTGGTATAGAATTATACGGTAACGCTTATAAGTGTTGGAAAATGATTATTTAGTAACACATATATGTGTTGTTACACATAAAATACTTTGCTTATCATTTAGGTTTGTGACGTAGATAAGTGTTGTTATCTAAAATATTGGCAACACTTATATGCGTTACTAATTGAAATTATGTTTTAACACTATTTTATACACAATTAATATTAAATTCTTAAAACAAATGAATATAATATCTCATAAATGATGATGTCCATATCATATATAATTCATCATATCAATTCAATATGAAGTCTAAAATGCTTCCATATCTCAAATGCAACAATATCATATTTAGATAATACTATAATATGAGATACAAACTTTCCAATTTCAAAATACCACAATATCATATCCAAATTATAAAAAAGCAATTTCATATCTAATTTTAAATATGCAATATAATACGAGCTACTAATAAATAGAAATTTAGATATTGCGAAGACGAAACACAGGCCATATCACAAAGCCCCCATCTGAAAATTCACAAAGCTTGTGGTGCCCATTTTAAGGACTATCGTAAATTGGTGCTTCCGGTTCTAAAACTTCTGTTATCCAAACAACTTCCTCAATATTTGGAGCTATCTCTCTGAAATGACACATAGTTTGTGTTCCAATATAGGCTTTTGCAACACCCTTCTTCGTATCCTGTGATAGTAGCATTAAAAATTGTTTACCTCTTGTAGATGATCCAACATCATTTGACGGAATACTAGCAACTCCAATATTCGAAGGAGATTCATTCAAGTTAGAAGCGGTTTCAGTCATAGGCGTCACATTACCACCATTAAGATTATGTTGTAACCCCGGTACCATAGTTAAGAAAGATGAAGCAAATGATTTAAGAGCCTCATTGATTTGGCTCCACACTTGATTTTCACTTAATTTGCAACTTGATTTGCCACTTGGTTTTGTAATTCCGATGACCATTGACGAAAATCTTCCTTTTTATTCTTATCGCTAATTGCTTTTGAAGATTGCATCAACTTTAATTGTTTTGCAGAAGAAGTGGAGCTAATTGCACGACAATAGTTTTTCTTTCTATCGAACCCAAAAACTTTAGAGATGGGATCATTGTCAAGGTCGTATGTGTTTGCTTCCTCGTTACCGCTACATTCCAAGTTTTTTTCCTCTTCCTCCACAAGTTCCTGCATTCAATACATACAGAAGATTAGCGGTTGAGAAGCAATAAGGTAAAACTGAACAAATTAAAAATGGATTAGCAGAGATAAAAACAACGAGGTGTGCATATTTACCACAAAATTTTAACCATGGAAATAAAAGGAACAAAAGTGGCACTGCTCAGTTTGGAACAACTGCTGTTCCCCAAAAATACAACAAGGCAACTAAAATAAGGTATACTGAAAGTTGCAAGTGATATTACAATAACTGCTGCAATTAGGCATATATGGCCAAAATGAAACAAAAGGATATTTCATAATATATCAGCAACAGCACAGACCAGATTGCAATTGATAATCTCTGATTGCAAAATTTTAGTAGCAAATTTAAAGAATGTATTTTTGTAGTACATACATATTGTTTATTCCCTCTATTATTTTTTGTTCAGGTATTTTTATGTCTTTATTTGTTTGTTTGTTTTACATGCAAGCTGACTCCCAGCCTAATGCACTAGCTAGCAAGATGTTTGAAAAACAAACATGCACTTGCAATGGACCCTGATTCATTTCCATAGACTTAATACTCGGTTTCTATGCTTTTGAAAAGAAGATGAACGGATAATATTTCATCTAGTACAGGTATGAATGGAGCAAGCCAGAGCCTCATGATCAAAGTTTTACAAGTTGCAAAATGAGGTGTGCAGTTACATCATCTCAATTTCATATATATTTTACTTGACAACATGTACATATCATTCTTCAACAACCTAACATGTATTTACAGTGTGTCTTCTTCTTCTTAAGTTCAGATATATTAAATATATTACATTTCCAAAACTACATAGTGCACACAGCACTTCAAAATAATCAGTGCACTGTACATCACCTCCTAACTACTACTGCCTTCCACCATACTGTTATCAAAAAACACCACCATAACAACATCTGCTCAACCTTCCTTCACCACTGAGCCGAACCTTATCAATTCTACATCACATAACTGGTGATCTACTACTTCACTGCTCTGCCAATTACCTGTTTCACTTGCATATTGTTTACATAACTGCCGATCTACTGTTTCCATTGCCTTCCCCTCTGCCTACACTTCACTACTTCCCTGCAAAACAATCAAGCATACCACTTCCAACAACAGCAACTTCAAGGCATCTACATTCAACAATACAATAGTGCATCTACACACAGTCACAACATCATATTCCTCCCTGCACACCCTTGCCCACCTGATCAACAACTTCAACCAATAACACACTTTCACTAACATCAAACTTCCCATTTTCCTCATCAAACAACCACAGACATAACACTTCAGCCTCACTTCACCTTCACAGTTCAGCCTTCAATCAACAAGTCCTCACCATCATCATCAACAACTTCACACTTCTTCTCTAGTTACTTCACCCTGCCAACAGACATCACCGTATTAACTGCAACTACCAATATAAAGCCACTGCAATTCCTTCATTCACCATAACCTTCCTCAAATCCCATCATCACCCCTGCTGCTACCCTGCCCAGATCATCCACTGTCCCTACTGCCTCACCTTTGTATTGCCACATCCTCCACAATTCAAAACCACAATCCATCAAACTGCCTTTCTTATAACACACCACATCAACACAACCCACTTACCATCAAATACCAAAACACATACCCTTCACTGTTTCAATCACCACCACATTGCTCCACCACCAACAATACTAAACTGCCAACATAAGCCATCACCAGTCAATTGCCTTCAACCATTGCCTTCTAGACTTCATATCCACTAAACCATCATAACAAATCATCACCGCAGTCCCCCATCATCTCCCCTCTGCAAAAAATTTACCTACCACACTTCTCCAAAAATATATTACATTTACAGTGTGCCTCCCTTCTCCATCAAAAAAATTTACCTACCACACTTCCAAAAATACCACTACATCAAACAGCACCTCCCCTACCCAAAACTGCCGCTATCATCGTTCTCCTCATTACATTTTATTCCTCATGCTCCCTTCCATCAACACACAACCACAAAAACAGACCATACTTCTTCCTGCCTTCGACAACTACAACCTCCCCATAACACAACAGTGCACTTCCTTTGCAACTGCTCCTTAATAGTGCACTTCCATCAAACATTCCATACATCACTTACTCAACCACTTTACTGCACATCCTCTTCATACATCACATATCATATAATCCACCAGTTACAAACTCACTTCACCACTTCAAATATCTCCACATCAGCAGTTACTTGCACACTTGCCTCTGATCACTACAACTTGCAACCGCAAGCCAAACCATTAGTAATGCTGTATGGCAAGCAGTTTAGCTATGTTTATACTAGCTTGTTTTCACATTCAGGGCCTTATGTATAAGCCAGTGCCTATACCTGATGTTTATACTAGCTTGTTTTCAAACGGATAACTCCTGTCATGTTCTTTTAACAGCCTTAGGTATTTAATATTTGGTTTCACTTCATAAAACTGAACACTGAAATTGACAATAGTAGCTTTTCCTTTTGAATAATGTGATCGAGATCTTGTCCGCGATGTTTATCCAATCACAATAGAATACTACATGTTGAGAATCATAATAATCGACTTCTATGATATCTTTAATGATACCATACCAAGTAGTGTCATCATCTGTAGGATTCATATCTTTTGCACTTGCAACAAATGTGGTGATTGCATCCATGCAAACACCACTATCTTGGGTCAAAAGAGTGTCGTCGTAATGTTGAGGAGAGAATATATATCCATTCACTCTATACTTGAGATAGCTTTTCGCTTCCCACTTTGGACCACTAACATATTGCCACAACATTGTGTTCATGCATTTTTCTTCTAGTATCTGTCAGGAACAAACAAATTTGCATGACTAACATAAAAGGAACAAAACCTACAATTTTCATATTGAAATAACTTACTTTTTTGTGCAATCAAACAATAAATTCAGTTTGTACAACTATTTCTGCCATTGTGGTAACTTTTCTTTTACCACGAGACACACCTTCAAAAGAGGAGCGATATGCACTACAAATTAGATATTTTAATGTGAATACATTCTCTATTTTATGTCATCGGTATTTATCATAACATGGAGAAAATTCATACCTATAATATTCATCTCTCTCGGGAACATCGATTCTAAAATGTATCCACCTTCGAATTTGAACACGTTGCATCCTAGTTAGCTTAATATACTTGCCTTCAATGACGTGGCGTTCATATATATCATCACCATCATCTAAAAAGGATGCTTGTGTAGAACTATGATTTCCATCACGTGGGTTCGGCATACATTCCATTGCATATCTAACTAATTTTGATACAAGATATGCTTCAGCAATTGATCTTCTATATAGCGTTTATTACTAGGTATATTTTTGCATTCTTTTATAGCCCTACACACATGTACACATGCACATATATTTAGAAATTGTCATTTTGAAATAATGTTTACAAACCTTGTAAAAATAATATCTCACCTTTCAAATGGATACATCCATATATAGTTTGTAGGTCCGCATAGCTATGCTTGGTCAGCTAGATGCACCATAAGATGAACACTTACATCAAAGAAGTCTGTAGGAAAATAATGTGCTAGAACGCACAATGCCTTGGAAATCATATCTTTGGTGGCTTGAACATGTTCTCGAACTAAAATTTTCGAGCATATTATGTTAAAATACAAACTCACTTGTAAAATAGCTCGTCGTAACTCACGAAGCTTTGGATATGCATGTTGAACCATTATAGGAAGCAAGTATTGCATAAAAATATGATACTCATATGTTTTTTTATGTGCAAAGTAGGTAGTTGAATAGTAACAAGGCTACCAAATCTTGTCCCAAGACACGATGGAAGTTTGGCATCTTTTAGAACTTGACAACATTTCATTTTATGAATCTTGTCCCATGTAAACTTAGAAGATTGATTTCCCTTGTCAAACATTAAGTTGATAAGATGCTCGACAACATTCTTCTCCGTATGCATCACATCAATAGTATGTCACACTTTATGACTACTCCAATAAATTAAGTCATAGAAAATTGACTTCTTATACCAAGACAATTTTTCTATGTCACCATCTCCAACTATAAAGAAACTCTTATCGGTAGCTTCATACATCGTTCGCTTCTTATTCTTTGGTAATTTTCTAGGAAAATATTTTATATAATTAAGCTTTTCCAAAAGGGATGGTCCACTTAACCTTGTTGGCGGTTCTTTATCTTCGATATCCTTATACCATCCATGTTTTATTAATCTATATGGATGGTCATCCGTCAAAAATCTTCTATATTTTGGATAAACGACCTCGTTACGAATGTACTCTGACTCGGTCTCCATAGCACAAACGGACATGCTTTATAACCATATGTCACGCAACCAAATAAATTTCCAAATGCTGGTAAGTCATGGATTCCCTATAATAGTATTACCTTCATTGTAAACATTTCTCCCCTATCCATGTCAAAAGAAGCCACTCCTTCCGTCCAAAGTTTCTACAATTCATCAACAAGAGGTTCTAAGTATACATCAATGTCTTGACTTGGTGCTTTTGGTCCAGGAATTAATAAACTTAGCATTTGAAATTGTGATTTCATGCATAACGAAGGGTGTAGGTTATAAGGAGTCATATATACGGGCCAACAAGTGCAACTATTGGAGAGAACCCCATTCGGATTAAATCCATCACTAGCGATACCAAGCCATATATTACGTCCTTCATTTGCAAATTCTGGCCACTTACATTTGATTGATCTCCATTCGGCCGAGTCAACGGGATGGCGCATGAAATTCCAAGAAGGATCGGCATGCTTATGCCACTGCATTTTATGAGCTATCCACGTAGTGTACAATCTAGTCAGCCTTGGAATTATAGGGAAATGTCTTAGATCTTTCCTCGGTTGGGTTGTCATTTTTTTTACGCCTAACATTTGCCTTTTCTTTAAATCATGGTGTGTGACAATGAGGACATTCTACTATGTTAGCATTCTCTTTCCAAAATAACATGCAATCGTTTTCGCATGCATGAATGCTTTTTACCTTCATTCCCAAATCTTTTAACATTTTTTTCATGGTGGGATACTTGTCGGGTAATGTATTTTCTTTTGGAAGACATTTTTTAAATAATTTCAACCATTCCGTCATGCTGTTTCCTGACCAGTTAAATTCTTTTTTCAAGTTCTGAAGCTCAATCATTACACCTAAAGTTGTAAGTCCATCTTCACAAGAAGGATATATTTTCTCATTTGCTTTGCTTCTTTATTCATAGTACATTTTCCGAACATGTATCTCTTCAAAGTTCACTTCACCGCTAGCCTTTGGCATATCATGCACTCTAAATGCATCTTTAACGAGATTTCCAAGAGCGCCCTCAATAGGCTCTTCTACTTGCATTTGGTCTTGAATAGGTAACTCTTGGGCGGAATCTGATGCACGAGTCATTTTTACTGTAGCATTGTTTCTCTCCATGAAAGAACCACACATCATATGTCGAAAGCATACCAAAAACTATCAAGTGTTTCTCAACTAATTCTATTGACATTTTTTTGGAGTTTTTACACTTTTTACAGGGACACACACATAACCGGATATCTTGTGGTGACTGTTGCTTTACAAAGTTGATGAAGTTCTGAACACCTTGCTTATATTCATCCACATTTCTACGTGGATTTTTAATCCACCCTCTTGACGTTTGTTCTGTCATAACTAAAATAATATATAATATTACGTTAGTGCCAAATAGATTTGCAAAGAAAAATAATTTATAATATTACGTTAGATAATCTAATAACATATCGGTTTATACATAAATGATCTTAAATATCATTCATATACAGATTATTGAAGTAAATACACGTATTGCTAGTAAATAAAGAAAAACAGTTATTTACATGCACCATAAACTTTTTTTTCTGCTTATTTATTGGCTTCCCACAATTCTGAAGTTTAGAATGCAGATATCATAGAAGTTTCCACCGGCAATGCAATTTATAAAGAGAAAAAACCATTTCAAATTTGAACGTCAACTTGAACAGTTGCTTCTCTGTGCTTCGTTCCCACCTTAACTTCAGCTTTTGTTGTTAATTTTTTTAAACAAAATCTTCACACATTAAGAATAAAAAATCACCCAACCAAACATATTTTATTAAAGTGATTTCAAATTTATACATATATATGGAAATTTTGGGGGGAGCCGATGAGATTTGATTTTTAAGTTTGTTATTTAAGGTTGTTTCTCAAAACATGAAAGAACAAACACATTTTCTGTCAATAAAGGAAATAATTAGAAGAAGTTGAGAGAGAGGTTAGGAGTGTGAGGACGGAAGAGGTGTCTCACAAAACCAGCGGGTAAAAGAAGCAAAAAGTAGAAAAAAAGTGAATGTATACCGTAGCACCCTTTTTACCATATGTGACAATATTTTTTATTAAGTCAAGATTAGTATAACGTATAACCTTTATAATTTAGAAACACATTATTTTTTTGGCCATGAATGACACCCTGTTTCATCATTTTTATTGGTTCATAATAAACGTAAAAATGATGATGAATTATCATTTATGAAATGTTAATTATTTCTCAGTTTTTTCTCTCGGCTTCATAAAAAGAGTTGGGTTTTGTTATGTTATCATACTCACCAAAATCGTTATACTGCTTCTATCTTTATACTTGATCCACATAACAAAATGTAAAATCCATAATTAAAAGGCAACAACCATGGTATATTAGATATATATTAATAACTATCTTGATTTACTCATTTCATATCCCCTTAGTTTTTAGTGTAATAATTTATTTTGGACATATTGGATTATTGTATTATTAATTCTTTGTTTGCATTCATAGAAGCTTAAAAGAATTTGATCAGCGGCTTAACCTAGTACCCGATGAAGCAAATAAATTTGTAAGAATTACTTGGCTATCACATATCCAAAAATGGAATACTTTTTAGGTAGATACTTTTTTTGGCACAACCAAACCGCTACATAACTTGCTTTGTAACATTAACATAACATAAATTTAAGCACAGCCCAATACGTAAGTCTTTTACTTGACTGTATTCCCTAAATTTCAACTATTATTTTTTTCCAAAATTAGTCGAGGAGAACTTTCATATAAATACAATATGCACTTACTTGCTTGAGGTAAAGAACCTTCGACCTAATATTATTATGTCATACAAAGTGGCAGATTATTCTTGAAAAGAAGCCACATAAGGTGAATCACCAAGACAAAAGCTATCTCTCATGGGCTATCTCTCATAGCCTTATTTGAGACAAAATTAAATAACTTAGACATTCAAAAGTTCATGCATAAATTCCCTTCAAACTGGACTTGCTTTCATAACAATGTTATAGGGGCAAAAGAAAGAACTCTTGTCATCATTGATACTGCAGTTTAGAATGCAGTCATCTCAGACAAAAGCTATCAGCAAATAACCACCGTTGCTACTAATTATGCTGGATTTTAGTGCACTACTATTGTATATACAAGTAATTCTTATTCAAAGAGGAAGAAGTTGTGGAGTGAACTTATTCTCAAGATATTTTCTATTCATATGCCTTGGATTGGTTATGGTGATTTTAATAATGCTTTGAATCCAAAAGATAAGAAGGGAGGATTGCCTATTCTATTTTCTTATCTTACTGGTTTTAATAACTATAATTTACAATGTGGACTTGCATAATGTTTTGTGCAGGGCTGCAAGTATACATGAAGGAAAAGAGGCATGACAACAAATATTGATAAAGCATTAGTGAATCATGATTTCCACAACTATGTCCAGATTTAAGCATAGTTTTCCTTCCTACAAATCTCAATGATCATGCTACTATTTTAATCAATTTCAGAAAACAAAGTAAAACAAGATAAAAATGTCCAATTCAGATATATTAATACATGGTGTATAATTAAAGGATATCGACAATGTGCAACAAAAGGATTCATATCGGCAATGTGCAACAAAAGGATTCAAAGCCACTACTTAGGGAAATTTCACATATAATTTCATTGAAAAATTTAAGCAAATAAAGGGAAATTTAAAAGTATGGAATAGGAACATAAAGAAAGCAGATGCGGCTAAAGGACTTCAGGATGAATATAATCAAACATTCACACAAATAGATGCAGACCCTGAAAACTTAACACCAAAGCTTGACTAGCATGGTGGAACAACAACGTGGATATAAAGTGCAAATTATGTGAACAACAGGAGGAAAATAGTGAACACCTTTTTTCAATTGTAATTAGTCGGCTTAAATTTAGACAACAATCAATTCTAAAATATAGTTTCAACCAGCAAATTTCGACATCGATGAAGTATTCACGCAAGCCATAACAGCAATTTCAAGTAACAAAATCGTATCAGCCATTCTTAGCACAACAATAAGAAATTAAAATGTATTGGTGCAAAATTAAAAAGTGGAACCAGCACAACAATCATATCATCCATAACAGTAATTTCAAGAACTAAGAATGAAAATGTATTGGTGCAAAACTAAAAATTGGAATCGGTAAATAATCATAACTAAAAGAAAAACCTGATTCAAGGTATGAAATCGAACAACAATAAGAAATTAGTTCTGAACCAATATAAAAATTCAAAATCAAAATCGAACCTAAGAGAGCCTCTGGTCGATGAACCTGGAGATGACGCGCCTGTCCACAAATGGGATGGAATGGGAAATCGTAAGTAGGATGTAGAGATGAAGCACCTGCCAACAAATAAGTTATGAGAAGAAATGGAGGATGCGCGAATGGGAAAGCGGTAGAAGACGGTGATAGAACGCGGGAACCCTAATTAAATTAAAAATTAGGCGGCCGATAGTGGAGATGGAAGGGAAAGCGTTAGATACATATACAAGATTACAAAAGGATCCAATTTTTAGTGAGTTATTTACAAATTTACCAATTGTTCTAACATTTTTTGTGTTGTAAATTATAATTGATGTGTTGGAAAGTTTATAAAAAACATTATTTATATTTCCCAACTCTTTTTCAGGTATCCTAACACTTTTTTATTGTCACTAGGCTGTAACATTTATAAGTATTAGAAATTAACAAATATAAAATGTTGCAAAATCACTATTTTTGTGTAGTGGTAATATAACAATAAGCCGCGGCAATAGATAAATTGTAGTTCATAAAGCTACTATATAAACAACAGAGTATGAAACAAAATATTATAGAAATCAAGATGTATAGAAGTCTCAAATATAGAAGCAATGACGAGTCTAGACATAACAACGGGAATAACTGAAATAAATGAAAGATGGATAGATAGATGTTCAAATACAGCTCCAATCTCCAAAGTTGAGTCTCAAATGCTGTGACACTCGGTCTGACCCGAGCATAAAGTAAAACACAAAACACTCGAGTCAGGATTAACATTCTCAAATTAGTAATTAATTCAAGTGAAATGTCAACTGAAATATAAGTAACTTAAAGGATGTTTGGGATTTCCGTCCTCTAAGGATCCATGGAACTATCTACTGTGTAGTAATACACACTATTATAATATGTCTATCAGTAAAGTATTAAAATAGCATTAAGGAGTTACACATATCCCCCTTAACACATTTTATATAATGTCGTAGTCTATACAGTACTGTAAACTCCACCAAATCGATGGACTACGTAGTGGGCTCGATAAGGTAGATGATAAGGCATGCGAGGCTATACCTAGGGTAGGATTCTACCAATTTACACTTCCAGGCTAGGGGTAACGCATAGCCGCAGCTACCTCCCACCTCCTACAACACTCCCAAAATCAAAGGTACAACTAATCAAATCACAAAGTTATAGAATGGTATCGAAGAAGTGTGTCCGATCAGAGAAGCTACCTCTCTTGGCCCGTCAATTGCTTCTGTTTTAGTCATCTTATTTATGGCTCGTTTCATACCTCAATGCAGCAACGTCGTCAAACCATCATACTTCGTTCTGGATCACCGCCGTGTACATAGTTGTTAAAGTGGTTTTCTGTATTGGTAGAGAGTATGACAATATCTGATCCCGGTCTCTTTAACAACCAAACGCTTATTTCATAACATAGTCATTTCATTTCAAATAGTTTATACTTTATGTCAATACATCATATTCATTTCAAAATCATATTAATTCTATATCATTATTCACTTTAAATAATATTCATTTCCAGAATCTTAACACTTTCAAGTTTATAACACTTTCGAAATCATAACACTTTTGAAATCATAACACTTTTAAAATCATAACACTTTCGACTTAAACAGTTTAAATATTGAAAATAGTATATATATTAAAATAGTTATTAATTTGAAATAGTTTATATATAAAAATAATTTATATATAAAATCATTTATATTTATTTAAAGAGATTATACTGAACTAGATTCCTAATTAGAATTGTTTCATCCAATTTTACAAACCGATTCAAATCAATTTAAATTCCAAAATTCAATTTAAATCGAACTCTGTTTAACAATTTGAATTTAAAAGGTCAAAGATTTAACTCAAATTCTCAATAAACCAATTCAATTTATGTCGGCTACAAATCCAGTTTTGAACTATCACTTCAATTCAAATAAGATTCAAAGTTTAAATATTCAAACACTTACTATATAAGTTTCATTTATATTTCAACATTTAACTTTAATTTTATCCAACTTGAAAAAAATTCACTTAATCATTTTAATAACAATTAAATAAAATCTCAATTTATAAATTTAAATCAATATTAAATATTCAATCTCAATTTTTTAAAGAAATTGAGAATATTCATTTAATCACTTTTTATCAAATCAAGTTACAAAATCCTATCTTTAAAATCTCAAATTCAATAAGTTTTAAATCAATTTTTATTTAAATAAACTCCTTACACAAATAAAATTTCAAATCAATTTCAATTTATCTTACCGACCTTAATTTATAAAAATTATTACAAAATCTAATTTAATATTAAAATAAATTTTCAAATAATTATATTGGACATATTATACATACAAACTAAATTAAACTTTATTAAATTAAATTATATTAAATTTTTATGAAATTAAATCTTATTATTAAATCTATTTTTAATCTTATTTTGTATATTTAAAAATAATAAAAATATAAGTAAAATTTTAAAATTTACATTTTTACAAATAAACTTATACTTTTAAAATTCCCAAAACATATAATTTAAATTTTAAATTTTAGACATATTAAAAATAAAATATTTATATTATATTTAAAAATCAATATTTATTTAAAACCCATATATTTCCTTTCAAACTTCGAAAATCATTTCCAAAAAGTAACCGACGGTATCCATATTTTCCTTAATCTACAAGATCGTTCGGGTATGTATCATTTCAATCCATAGGGAATTCTAAACTAACAGGAAACTTGCAGAGTGACAACAAATATGAATATAACATATCAACAACAGGCATATATCATTAGTAACAAATTTAAATATTATATATATAACAGTTATATTGCCATATGTCATAGATAAACAATTTCAGATAATGGCATATCATATTTAACATTTAAATAACTTAACCATTCAAATTTAACAGCATATTTGAATCGTCATTTCATGTGAATTAAATTTACTAAATATAGGAATGTTAATCATGAGTGATTGCTCACCTTTCGTGGCTTGAAGAAACAACGAGAATAAGATACAACAATCCGCGTATACGGACACAAACTAGAGTTGTAGAAATAATTCCCAGGCAGCAACGGAAAACAATGAAAGCAAGGTGAACATGCCGAACAAAGTTGAAGATTAGGAATCGAAGAAAACAAATCAAAATCAACTTGATATAAACTGAAACGAAATATTTTTTTCCGAAAACCAATATTCAACTTAAAAATGCATATTTAAGATAAAATCACCATTATATATATATATATATCCCATTTTTTCAATATTTATTAAAACCCAATATTTCCCAAAAATTTAAATAAAACATAACACGTATATATATTTTAAAATTATCAAAAAAATCAATTTCAAAATAATAACATAAATTTAACTAACACCTTGAACATATCATACATATAAAAAAATTCATGGAGCAGAATAGACAAAGTAGAATAATATATAATACTCCTTTATATAAATTCCCTTTATAAATATATATATACTGTAAAATGTAATATATACCTTTATAAAAAAATAAAGAAGGTTGCTCGAGTTGGCACACTGCTGCGTAATGGATTAGATGTTGACGGAGAACCGGCAAGGTGGAGGAGAGGGTTGTTGTTAGGGGCGGAGGATGCTTTTGGCTGGAGGATGGGCTGGAAGGCTTCGGCATTGGAGAGACATGGGCCGGTTATGGATGAACGCGGGGAAAGGCGCACGGCTTGGGAAGGTGCCGAGTTGAGGGAAAAGAAGCGGAGTGGAAATAAGCATGTAGTGATTCGCCAAGGAGATGTTTGCTGTCGGAGGAGAGTTCGGGTTCGGGTTGTTTGCGGGGTGCACGGGTGTGGCTGTTAGGTTGTGATAGGTGGAGAGTGTTTTTGTGTGTGTGTGGGCTTAGCAACTTTAGGGGTGGCTGTGAGGGTGGACGGAGGAACAAGGTAGTGGGCGGTTGCTCTCAGGTGGGCTGTCACAGCCGAAGTGGCTGATGGGGATAGATCTGGGGTTAGAAGATGCTGGTGGTCGTGATGCTATAGGTGATGGGGTGAAGGTACACGGCGAATGGGAATAAGGTGGTTATGGGGATTGGATGAATGGTTGTGACATGGTGGCGGCTGTGGTTGAGCATGTTGTCTCGGGCCGTGCTTGCTATGGCGTTGGAGAGCGAATGCCACTGGCAGGTTATCAAATGAATGGAACTGGTCCATGCGAATGCCAACGATATATAGCTATGTTTATATATATTTTTTCGAATGAAGCAGACAAAAAAGGTAAAAGGGGAAGAAAGAAATGGAGAAGGGAAGGGAAGAAGAAGATGACCGTTCAGGCAATTATTAACATAACTTTATATATATTATAATATATTTCTCAAATGAACTAGAGACCACAAGCAAATATACGAACCAACGAATAATAAATGTACATAGGGAATAGTGAAGGCCACGGTTTTTTTTTTAAATATAATAGCTAATGACCACTAGTATAATACAGTGAGAAAATGAATGGACGTAAGAACCCAAAAGACACGAAACGGATACTGATACAGCTAACCGTTTTACCGATTTCGCCACGTGTCGGACAACCAAATGCTTGAATGAATATACTGTGGAGATCAGCATAACGAGGCAGACAGAATGGTACAAAGATACGACCAATATGACCATCTTATCAAAAGTCGATATTCCGTATCGGAAATGCTGCTAAAATGACGAAATAAGATAAATGTGGCTAGAGAAGTCCAAATTTGACGAAACGAATTATGATGTCTCACGCAGAAAATGGTTTACACTTTTATTATTTAAAATATTCAGACGTCGAAAACATTTTATCTTCATCAATTCAACTGATTTTAAATTTAAACTGAAAATTACACAACAGAACCAACATCTATAATTTCAAATAAAAATTTACCATTTTCTATGTTTAAATAGACATGTTCCAAATATCAAATTTTCATTGCCAAATATAATTATTTAATTTCAAGAAATTTTTTTAGTTAATTACATTATAAAAACCATTAAAATTTACGGGTCGTTACATCTTTCATCGAAAATAATTTTGTATATGAAAATACATTTAAAATAAAAATCAAATTTCTCATTCCATATCAAGTATCTTTTAGAATTTTGTATAATCCTCTTTTCAAATATCTCTTTATAAAGCAGAGATGACCATTCAATCTTTTCATCCTAACCATATCTAATTTATCCACACTCGTACGGTCCCTTTCCCTTCCAAATGGCGAACCATTCAAAAGGAAACCCTTATTACAAGACTGTAATGAACACTTTACAAAAATTCATCCGATTATCCTTAGCATTTAATGATATCAAATAAGTTGATCCTCATATGAACCAATAAAATTGACATTTAGTGAACAAATTCTTAGGTGCATGTTTTTTTGGAAAATTTGCCATAGTCTTGAAATTCACTTAGATCAAAGAAATTAGACTACAAAATGATGATGGAATAAGCTAAAAAGTTTGGAAGATGTCAAGATTGAAGAAATAAAATATTTAGCTATGTTTTTGAAATGCATGATTTGGTTGGTACTAACCATATTTTACCACAATGTTTTACTAACCATATTTTACCGATCGTGTTCTACCGACCATATTATGGTCAATATGAGTTGTTTGACATTTTTGAAATTCATACGTAATGAGATATTCTATGTGCTATAACTTTAGATCTAGAGAGAAAGATGGATTCAAGCCTAGGATCATGACATTTGTGCTAAGATTTGTCTATATCTATAGATATCAATGGGACTTCAACTAGAAAGATAATGGATTTTTGGATTGGTTCTTGGGACTTTAGATTGACCTTCCTCTTTTCTAACTTATAAAGCATAGAAAAAATCGAGATCTACAAGATTGTAGCTCAAATTTGATTGTAACTTATTGTATTATGGAGAGAATTCACAAATAGAAGTTTTAAGTTAACGTAGGCCGAAAATTTTGTCAAACCCATATAAAACTTTGTGTTTTGCTCTCTTTTTCTTCATTTTCATCATTGTATGTTTGTTTAGTTTATTTTTGAGTGATATTGGGGTGTTGTGTCAATTTTTGGTATAACATTTTTGGTGATTCAACTATTAAAGGGTTAAGATTTGATTTAGAGAAGCTGAAGAGGACTACTAAAAGACCTTTGCTAGCGGAAATCAACATGAACATAGGGTAGCCAAGCGGTGTCCTTAAGTTAAAATCCACCTTTTATCTATGTCAAAAGAGAAGAGATGGAAAGGGTAACGATAGAGATAAAAACTAGATCTCCGGCACGACAAAAGGAGATGCTGGATGGGTTTTTCAAAAAATGAAACACCAAAGGATAGCTGTAGAAGCTGGAACTCATAATTGGAGGCCGAAAGGTGGAACAAATGCACTAGGGAATAAAGCGGAGAAAAACTGAACCAACACCAACATCAACATTGAAATAGATCGATAACGATCACAATCATGTCAATACGACCATAATAATCAGGGGCATGGCTAATTTAAGTTTGGAGCAGGCATGGATGAAAGGAATGGGAGATGCTGAAATCAAAGATGAAGACCAAAATGTGAACATACTACCATAAGGATTAGGGCCAAAAGTTGAGAGGCGAAACCCCAAATAGAGTTGGATTAGGACCATAAGTATTCGGATCAAGGGAGTGTAGGGCCACAAAGATTTCAAGTGAATGATAAAGATGGGATTGCTAATATAATAAGACACGTGTTGAGAGGCAAAGCCCCAGATCAGAGTTTAGAGGATGTGAACAGAAAACCTTTTACCGCAAACATCAAAAATGCTAGGAATCCACCGAATTTCAAGTTAAAGACATTAGAAACATATAATGGAAGGAATGATCCAATCGTACATTTGATAAGATAACTTGAGCACATGGAAGTGTTAGGTGTTGGAATTGACCAACCCGCAGTGGAAGAAATGGGTGAATTCCACAATTTTTACTATTTTTGATTTATGTTAGGCTTATGAAATTATCTAAATTTTCTTTTAAATAAAATTTTCATTTTATTTGATTGGTTTGAAAAGGTTTGAATTTGGTATTTTCATAAATGAGAACATATCAAATATACTCTTATATATGCATTTATGTGTGACTGTACTTATTAAATTTAATCTGAGAAGGAAACCTTTCATTTCCTCCTCTTAACTTATTCAATTAATATGGGGATGCAAGGTTTAATCAGAGAGAGAAAAAATTTCATTTATTTCCCTCTAATTAAATTTAATAATTTTTAAATGACATTAATGATTAAAATATACTTAGCAAAAGTTGATAATATATCTAAATATATTCTAGAGTAAATGTTATAAGTGCAACATACCATATTGTGTACATAGATAATGTTTCTTATATATGTGCTTTTATTGCCCATAGTATTATTTAAAGTACATATATACATTTATATTCAATCGACTTATACATATAAATACGTTAAAATTAAGTTTCATTGTTTTATAAGTTTAAGACTAAAGACAACAATTTTGAACCTAGTTTCAAAACTAAGAGAGTTTAATATTAAAATTATGATTTTACATAAAGTCTGTCTTATAAACCCTAAGTTAAATTAAATATATACATGCACATACATATATACAAATCATTGTAAACAATATTTTCAACTTAACAAAAAATATGCATGTCAATATTTTCAACTTCACAAAAAATATGTATGTTAAAATTTATAATTTAGTATACGCGTTAATATAAAGTAACAAATTAATGTCTAAAAAGGAAATATGGGTCTATGATATTTTGCAAAAAAGTCCAGCTATGTTTGTAAGGAACTTTTTTGAAATTTAAACATAAGTATGAAAAAACCAAAAGATTGGATTTAAAATAACGATCACAAAATATGTATACAAACATAATAAACTATATATGTTTTCTACTTGAATCAGTAATAGAATTATTTCATTAATTAAAATTTAGATTTCAAGCAAAATGGTTTTTCCTTTTAAAAAACAAATTTGAAATAATAAAAAATAAATAGAACAAATCAGACACACATGCATATATTGCAAAGGTTTCAAATCTAAACTATATAGGCAATATAAACAATTAATTAAATATGGAATCATCTGATATGGATCTAAAGATGAAAATATGAATAGGCGAGCAATCAAAATATATCTTAAAACGGATCTATATCAAAATAGCATTGTGAATATTTGTAATTAATTAAGATGGAGCAAAAGTAGATATAATCTATGTGATCAAATAAACAAATACTCAGATGAGTTGAAGGATGTGATGGATCCAAATTATATATATAAGGTGAATGATAAATAGATAAAATTAGAATTACAACCTTGATATATTGTCAAAAGAATACACCTTGAATGGAGAAATCTTCTTAGAACTCCAATATCCACAACCAATCCTTGTAGGAGACGGATGAACCACTTTTTATTTTATTCTATTTGATGTTTTTTTAATTGGGAGCTAAAAGATTTTGCAAATCGTTTTTTTGCCAAGGAAGGTTAGGAGGAGAGAAGAGAAAATGAATGAGAATGAATGAGTTGTCTGTATAAAAGAATTAGTGGACACATTTTGATTAAAAAAATGAAACCTTTCTCATTGTTTGATTGAAGCTTCCCTAATTGATTCCTTTGATTATCTTTCTCTCTCCACTCCTACCTCTTAACATGGTATGGCTGAAATTACATGCCATCAAATGACATAAGTTTTCCATAAATCACTACGAGTAATTATCATTTACTTATACCCATTTAAAATTATATCGATATCATATATTGTAACGTTCTGCATTTCTTACACCTAAAGACGACACTTAATACATCATTGATATTTATGTGCCAATCATTTAAATGTTCATAAGACATGTCATTTGGAGGTGAAGAAAGAAAAAGATAGAACAAAATCTCACATCGTGATGAGAAGCATATAATATACACAATCCTTACAAAAAGAAATAACTTTTATTATACACAACATCAGAGTACACTATTTTATTATCAATCTGAACGGTTATAACAACCTATCCTTACAAATGCTAATAAATAAAAACACTATAATATAGGACGAACACAGCGGAAGAATATAAGATACGTGTCTATGTCCTGGTGAATCTTGCTCATCTCTTGAAAGCTCCAAAGGATACAGCTAAATCTAGAAAATATGCTTGGGCTCACCCGAGCATTATAAGAGGAATAAACCTGGGTCAGCTTAGTAAATCAGCACGAGTAAAACTCTAATCAAAACATATCAATTCTATATTTGAAAACCTTTTTTTAAATAAAATAAATCTTGTAAGACCACACCACACATCAACATGGACGGGTTTTTAACTTATGATAACTAAATCAATTTTATTACCAAAATCCACTGATATTATAATAATGTCTATGTATTTAATAACCAAGTAGCTATGATGCGTGTACATGACAACAATAATAGGTATACAATCAAAAACCAAAGGCACTTATTGGAGAATGGATTTCCATCAAATGGCAAGGTAAGGTACTACTATTCGTCGACGGAAATTCTATCGGTTTAGAAAACCGTCGAACGAATTTTATAATAAAATACACCGCAAGCACGCGGTGTACGAATGTAGCATGTGGCGAATACGGGTCGATCCGCAGGGAAATGATGATTTTAAAAATCTATTCAATCAAATTAAACCAAGGTTGAAGAGAATGTTAAACTAAAAAAGAAGAAAAACAAGCAAAAGAAAATTGATAAAAATATGAGTGTTAAGACAATTTAGAGGCAATTTCCACTCTCTAGATCACACAAATCAACAAAATGAAGTTATGATCTCTCTTTTCATGTCATTAGTGAATTAGCTGATGTGCTTATCATAAGTATGGTATATTTGTGCTATTAATTAGCTCAATATAAACCATCAAACTATAACACAACCACTAATACACTTTTAAATCTCCTAAAATATGACAACAAAGTTGAAAGCAAAATCTATTTTAAGCAATACCTATTAACTATTAATTAGAAATATAAGCCATCAAATTTTAATTTCAACAATCACTTCTTTGCCATAATCATATGTAAATGAAGAGGCAATTTGTGTTTTGTTTGTTTAAGCATAGCCTATTTTTTATGAATAACATAGACTATCAAATTCAAAGCTAAACAACATCATTAAATGTAACACCCCGGTATTTTCAGCCATTCGCAGCCGCACATGTCGGACTTGAATTGCTCAAAATACCGCATTGTAAATAAATTTGGAGCAAATGAAATACAAATCACAGAATCACAGACACAGAAAAAACAGAATACCTCGCAGCGGAATATAAAATACAATGTAGTTCATGAAGCTACTACGGCAGAGTCTCAGACCAAAAACATAATACGGTCTGAAAATAACAAAATAGAAATCCCAAATACATAGAAGTTCACTAATACATGAGATAAACTAGAATAGCTGAAACATAAAGTAGATATAGATGTAGATAAGCAGAAACTCTAGCAAAGACCAGCTCTAGAAAGAGAATCCAAAGCTGTGAATACTCAGGCTGACCTGAGTGTAAAGTAAAACACAAAACACTCGAGTCAGGACAATATATACTTATATAATGTAAATCAACTCAAGTGAACTGCAGTAGAAATGCACCATAACTTAAAGGATGCTTGAGATCGCCCATCCTTTAAAGATCAGTTAAACCATAAATTAAATATATCCCGTGGTTAGAATTTCAAAATAGTATTTATACTTCAAAATCAAATATCATTTAAAAATTCAATATCATTCAAAATCCATTTCAAAATATCAAAATATCATATCTTCCAAACCACATTCATTGTTATTTAATTTAAATACCATTTCAAAACACATTTCAAAATAGTTTATATTTCGAAACAAATTGCTTCATTTAAATCATTAAAATGAAGATATTATATTTAATAATTAAATTATTAAATTTCCAAAATTTTAATCTTTCAAAGTTCATTCATTCACTTAAATTTATTAAAACAATGAAAATTCAACTTTCGCAGCATTTAGAAAATGCTACGGAAAGTCACACTTAAAACAGTTCAACTTAACAAAAGACAACATTTAAAATGCTGTAATAGGGTTCCATTAGTTTCAAATAAACTTAGTTAAATTCAACCATTATAACATTCACAAAAAATGCTATAATAGCCTTAAATTAAATTGAGCCATTTGGTTCATTATTATCAACTATAGCATTTACAAATGTTGTATTATCCTTTACATTAGAATTAATAGCATTTTAGAAATGCAGTAAATTAACTTCAAATATTCAGTATAATTTCACAACTTATTTTTTTATTTAAACCATTTTTAACTTATAAAATCATATAATTTCACTTTTAAAACAATCATTCAAATACCCTTATATTCATGATTTTATAAAGTTAAATCTCTATTCAAAAATCAAAATTTAATAGTAATTCACTTATTAAATTCCAACATTAAATTTTAAATTCATTAAATTAAATTTAACTTAACACTTAAGTATAAATTTTCAAATATAACTTAATTTCATTTTTATTTACTTAACTTAAAATTCACTTTTAAGCCAATTGACAAATTTTCAATTTCAGTTATATTTCAAAATTTCAAATTAAATATTCATTCATTTCACATTTTAACTTAATTCAAAAAACATTAATATATTATAAAATTATTTTAAATTCATTTAATTAAAAATATCATAAATTTATCATATTTTCATATTTAATTTAAATTCCATTTATCACAAAATTATAATTTCCAAAAAACTTACATTTCAATTTTCTAACTTTACCATTAATTTATTTCACTTATAAATTTTCAGAGAGTCAATAATGCTTTACAAAAATCATTTTTAATCAAATTTAAATCAAAATATTATAATATTTACATTTCTAAAATATTTTAAAATTTTAAGAAAAACATATTTTAACAACGGGTCTGTATTTCATTTTCTAGCCTAGGTAAAGTGATACGGGTAATATATGATTTCAACCCGTAATTTTCAAAGAAAACCCGGGTTTGATCATTTCAAACCCGCAATCCCAAGTAAATGAAAATAATTGAAAATCATTCAAGCCTATCATTTCAGCGCATAACGATTTTCTCCTATTCTAAAGTCCGTTCGGGTATGTATCATTTCAACCCATAGTGATTCTAATCTAAAAGGAACTTGCAGTGTGATAAACTGATAAAAATAATAGACCAGCATAATATAATAGTAACATATGATATAACAGGTGTTTAAGCATGGGTGAACATCATAAAATCATAACATAGCAGGTGTAACATGATAATGTACTTTACAGATTCAAAAGGGGTCAATTTACTAGTTATAAATGTACATATTGTCTGGTGAGAATAACTCACTTGTTTGTGCTGGAGACACAACGACGAATGCACGAATGAGATCCAAACAAGCACGATAAAATGATACAAATATGAGTGGAGGAGCCAAAGTATCAAAACCTTGAATACAAGTCACACAAAACAATAATAATAACATAAGTTTCAAATGCAAATACCTTAAACAATGATAGAATAGACTGCACAAATCAAAACGGAATTGTTTTGCACCTATTTCCAACACACATTGGGTTCGTCCATGAGTGTATTACAGGTCTAAAGCAATGTTTTTGGTTCAGGTCTGGGTTGCTAAGGGTCGGCCTAACAAGCTAGAAGGTGGTGCAAAGGTGGGTGGTGGTGGAACTACAATAACAAAGCAATATACAAGGGTTTAAGGCCATAGTTTGGCTCGGCCAAGGGCATAAAGGTCACGGCTATTTCAGGTGGGGTCAGTAGGTGGTGTGCAGAGGTGTCTCAGGTCTGAATTTTTCAAGTTCTAATTTTTTTTAACTTGTTTTGATAACTAACTTTTAAAGTTAGAAAGCCGTTCAGGGTAACTTATTGGAAGCGTAGTTATGACTTTATAAATGGAATTTCATTGTTTTATAAGTTGGTAACTTTGAATAAAATATATCTAATATTGAATTTTATACTTATTTCCTTTTCCCTTCTTTTTCCTTTTCGGGGACGAAAAGTTTTGAGTGGGGGAGAGTGTAACGACCCGTAAATTTTCGATAATTAAAATAGCTAATTTAATAAGATTTCGTGATCTGGTGTTAGGAAAAATTTTGTAAGTCGTTTGGAATAATAATAAATGTTGAATCCATTGGGTATAATAGAGTAATTGATTGATAAGTAAAATCTATTTAAATCAAATATTGAATATTGAACAGGTAAATTGTTTAAATTTAATATTTGGAATTTATTGAATAATTTAATAATGGGAATCGAATAACCGTATAATGGAAATGGTTGTTCTATAATTTTAATTCGTTTCAAAAGTTAAATTTTTAAGTTCGTTTTTGAATATCTCAAAAGATAGTGATTTAAGAATAATCAAAATTGTTTAAATTTAAATATTACAAATGTTTGAATAATTAAATTTCGAATTTGATATGATTAATTTGATATTGAAATTTAATATATGAAAATAGAGTGAATAATTGAAATTTGATTTCATATGATTCAAATTGGTTGAATGTAAGTTATATTGGGATTATAATAGAGTTAATAAGATTTTAAAATTGGAATTTATTGGATAATTGAATAACGAGTTTAATATGGTTAAAAATGATTTGTAAAATTTTATTTTATCATATTAAAGTTAGAATGATGTTGTAGAACTTTTAAAATCGAATTAAAAGTAAATTTGTGAAAATTGAATATTTTAATATTTAATTGACGAGTTAAAATACTCATTTTTCAAACAGTCTCGGATTTCGACGAAACTAGTTTCATCGGATCCGTAATGTGATATTATTGTAAGATTTCAAATTTCGTGTCAATCGGATTTACCGTTTGTCCGGGGCAAGCTAAAACGCACAGAAATTTGATTAACCGATTTAATTTTCAATCGATCGTTTATTGCCGCAACTCTCGCACATGATCGAATTAGCTTTCGAAACCTGTTCCATTGTGTCCAGAACGCGGGATAAACCCTAGAAACGTCGGTCACCGCTTGTAAATCGGAGTTCGGAAAAGCTGGATGAATAGTGTTCGTCGAATTTCCTATAAAAGAAACTCAATTATTCATTTTGGCAAAATAAAACAAATTAGGGTTTTAAAAACTTTGGCCGCCATCTCCAGGTTCGAAGGCCAGAAACGCACCCAATTCATCCCCTCCAATCTCCCAATCCGTCGACATTCACGCGAAACCTTCAACATGAAAGTTGTAGAGGACATCAATATCTCTCTATCCAACGGTTATGATCGTGTTTCGATGCACGAATCAACGACAATTGCTCCTCAAAGTCGCGCGTTTGTTCACGTCGTTTGAGAGCACGGGGAGGCCGCACGTGGCCGGTCTCTGGCCGAGGGTTGGTGGCACGATATGCTTCGAGATGATGTCACTTGATCGTCCTCAAGTGGACCGAGGTGATGGAGAAAATTGGTTGAAGGGGGCGGCCATATGGGTTTCTTCGAACAGGATGTTGCCAGGGAACGAACGTGTAGAAGAAAGTAGCACGTGGCCCTGATTTCTTTGCTGGGATGGACGGCCGAGATTAGGTTTAAAATTTAAAAAATAATAGTTGTAAATTTTGTATATAATAATTTTTATGATCTTTAAACTGCTATAACTTGTTGATACGAGGTCGGATTGTGACGAAACGAATTGCGAAGGGTTCATTTTGTCGAGCACTACGCTATGGAGCTAGATTGGAATCGTTTGGAGATAGTGAAAATTTCAGGTAAAATTAAACGCTCGTTTAATTTTATTCGAAATAAAACGCTGGAACAATAGGGAAATCAAGGTGAGTGTTTTATAACGCTCATAACGTACTAAATATCTTTATGCTAGTTAAATTTGACATTATGAAGTGTTACGAATTTTATTTGTCGTTGTTTGATAAAATTTAATTGTCATATAGATTGCCATTTGAATTAACCGTTGAAAATTTAGTTGACAGTTAAATTGAAATCGAAATTGAATTGCGATTAAATTACCTAACATTGATAACTATGAAATTGCCATGAATTGTATTGTCTATTGGATGATGTATTTCAATGGATGTTATTGGTTGATATTTAAATGTTTGGATGTTTATTTGCTTATATATACACTGTTATGCATACATATGACACTGTGATTTGGTTTAAGTGATATATATTCATCCCTGACATTTAATTGAAATAACTAATCACTTGGCCATAGGATAGAAAATTATATACGGACATCGGATTGGCTAAATTTATAATTTTTAAAATCATCGATTTGAAATTTATTTAAATGTTTTGATTTAAAAGTTATAAATAGAAATCAATTTATAGAAATCAAATTTATCGAAAAATTGAGTTTGGAATGTTGAAATAAATTTTGGTTAAAAGAAATTGTTAAAATTTAAAGTGGAGACTTTGGAATTTTAAAATTGGGATATGATTGAATTTCGAAATTTGATTTGTTTCAAAGATTGAACCTTAATTCGAGCTTTGAATATTACTAAGTAAAAGTGATATAAAAATGATATTTTGAAATCGAGCTTGGAATTGAATCATATTTGAAATTTGGATTTAAACTTGAATATTGATGGAAAATTATGTTAAGTGTTATAAATGGATATTTTGAAAATCAAGCACTAAATCGATATAAATTGAAATGGAATAATTGAAAGTGAATATAAAATTTAATAAATTTGAAGTCAAAGTTGACATTGATTGAATCGAAATCGAAATTGAATCGGTAGAGGGGAAATCGAAATTGTTTTGAATTGGGAAGTAATAATTGAAATGGTTCGTTTGAAGCTGTTTTATTTGTTTTCCAAATTACTCAGTTATATAAACCATTTTTGAATACTTAAATTATTTTAATCTATTTTAAATCTACTTAACCCAATTTAAATTATTTTAAACTAATTTATCTATTTTAAATCCATTTTTAGATTTTAAGTATCTTTTACTATTTTAATTATTTAAAACTACTTAAACTATTTTCTAAAAATTTCAAGCTGATTAATAAGGTGAAATGTTTAGGTTTAAATCTTGAATTTGAATGCGGATTGGATTAAATGAAGTTGCAACCTAAATTGAAATTCGAAATGATTTTGAAATCGAAATGAGGTATTGATGCGGAAAATGATTTTTGAAACGGTATCTTACATTTGAATAGATACGATGATATTTGAAATGGATTTGATTTTTGAAGCGAATATGATATTTTGACATCAATTATGAATCGATTTGAATTGTAAAAGCGCCAACGGTGTAATAATACGTAGTTATTAAAGAGACCGGGATCGGATATAGACATACTCTCTGTCGATACCGAACACCACATTAATAACTATTATACGCGGAGTGTTGATCTAGAATGAAGTGGATGGTTTGGTGAACGCGTCGACTGAAGAAAGAGAATGATATTGGATGACCCCTGACATGACTAAAACAGGAGCCGGGCCGGGCCATTGAGGTTCGCCATCTCTAGCGGACACAGTTCTTCGATACCATATCTATTACATTTGTGATTCGATTTGGGTGCACCCCTTGATTTGGGAGTGTTGTTTCGCGGTGTTGGGGTAGCTGCTGGCTATGCTTAACATTAGTCCGGATCACGCAACTACTAGTATCCTAGTTGGTATCGCCTCATGTACCTTGTCATACTGATTATCCTATTCGCGACCACTACGTTATGTTTTGTGTTATACCTGTGGGGTACCCTCTGATAACCACCAGTATACGGTGGGGCTTACGGTGCTGTATAGACTATGGCATTATAAAAACGTGTTAAGGGGGATTATGGTAATGCCTTAACGCTATTTTGATACTTTATATTACTGATAGGCATTATCTACTTAGCGTACATTGCTACATAGTAGATAGTTTAACGGATCCTTAAGAGATGGAAAATCCCGTAACATCTCTTGAGTTATTGCACGCACGTTGACATTGGATATGAGATGTCAAACCCCGTAAACATCTCTGACGTCGTTACACTCGTATTTATTTACGATTGATTTAACTTTCATAAGGATATTTTAGTCCTGACTCGAGTGTTTTGTCTTTTCATTACGCTCGGATCAATCCTGAGTTTTTCAGATTTTCGAAGATCTATTCTGGAGGATGAAGATGAAGATTTGGTATACTATTACTATTATAACCCTTGCATCATGCTATCTGCTGCATTATTTTAATTGTTCTATTGTATATGTATAACTCTGATAAATGTTGTATAAATAATTGTCAAAGTATAGTAAACAGCTTCATGAACTGTTTATTTGACTATTATATTTTATCGTTCCGCTGCAAGATTATGTGTTGTTTCATTTCCTTTATTTCTCTTTCTTTTCTTTTCTTATTTACCCCAATAACCATCTTCCCTTTTGAATGGTTTGGAATCGGCATGTGTATTTGATCGTCGGTTTAAACTGTCCAAAAAGGCGGGTCGTTACAGTTGGTATCAAAGCTTTGGTTTAGCGATAACCTTAGCTTTGTGGGGTCTGACTCTTTATAAATAATGTAGTTATACCCTATGATGATTCGCTGAGTGTATATATATGAGAGAGCGTATTTGTTAGTGATATAAAATATTTTATATTGTGTCGGTTCATTTGTTGAGTGGCTTATGGATTCTGGTCAATACGAGTAATTAACGTCATTGATAGGGATCTCTAAACACTTAAACAGAACAATTCGACATAGTATTGTTTTTAAATTGGGTAAATGAAATAATTTTTCTCTAATTATATTTTGTATATAAGGAAAAAATATTCAGAAATTATTGTGACTTATCTAGCTTACCTGGTTGATAGGAATGAAAATATTAGTTATTATCATTAATTGGATATTGTATTTTAATAAATAAGCTGAATTACAAAATAAACAATGATAAAACAACTTGTGGAATATTTCAAGAAAGTAAAATCCTATAAGAATATTTTATAAAGGTGACTTATAAAATTAAAAATAGATTTAAATTGGAAAATATTGAATTTAAGACCCGGAGATTTTGGAAAATGGTTCTCAAAGTTTTGAAGAAATATATAGGAATATTAGTTGGAAAATGTTTATGGAAATATTTTGAAAGGATTTTTAAGAAGGAATGAGTTAAGTACTCCTCTCTTCTGTCGTTGGAAAATAATTTCGGTGATGACTGCACAGCATCATCGATGTTCATTTTCGAGTCTCAAAGTGGGGAAGACTTCTAAGAGGCTTTTCTTTTCTTCGAAATTATTTTGGGTAAATGGGTTTTGGTTTAAACTCCAAAGGTATGATTTGATATATTAAAGATATAAGTGTATATGTTTATTTCAAACGATTTGAAAAAAACCGGGCATTTAAAATTCTACATTATGCAAATTAGTAATTTTCAAATGAAATGTGAATAACCAGAATTATAAAATAAGAGGATTAAGATATCTAAGCTTATGTTTTGGGAAAACTTTAGAGTTGAAGTGTACCTTTAAAGTTGAAAGGTAAAGAGGATTTTAACAAATTAAATTTGTGAACATTCTAATTAAGTAAAATGCAATTCTATAAATTTGTATAATACCAAAATTACATTCTGATAACATATAACAAGACTTACCAAATGTTAAAAGTTGAATGATGTTTTGGATATGTAATGAGATATTGTATAGATAAACAGAACCTGAAAGTAATTGAAGTATACAAGTAAGGAAAACTCAAAATGAATTAAAATGTATATAAATGAAAATTTTGGTTGTGATAAAAATGTTATATACTTAAATATAGCATGAAATGATGAATGGATAAATGAAATAAGTAAGTGAACTTAAGAAAGAAGATAAATGAATCATATTATATCTTTGTAAATTGGTTATAGAAAATAAATATAAATTGCAAAGGGATTGAAAAAAATTTGAATTTGTAACCTTTAAGATAACTGTAAACTAAGAAAAGTCATTTATGAGAGGTTAGACTTTTATAGGATGATTAATAAACTAAAGTGCCGGTTAATAAAATGTTCCACAAATGAATTCGTTATTAACTGAAATTTTGAAAATGCAATAAATGTAAACAAAGGAATTTCTTATAGCTAAGAATCAATTGGAAAATGAAATTGAATTTAATTAAATTATATAGAATGTTTAAAATGAACTTGGGTAAGCAAATTCTTTGATATGATGTTTGAGAAAAGATAATGTTAAAGAACATGCTGTGTAAAGAAATGAATATACTAACTGAATGATGGATTGTGAATAATTAATTGTAAAAAAAAGCCAACAAAATAATTTAGTATAGATAAATTGGATAGAAATCCATTGGAAGGTAATACGTGAGTTGTACGTATATTATTTTGTTCGCATAACGATTTGATCCAAATTCGAGCACAAAATTTCGAGATGATTTATATCGATCCAAGTTAGGATTTTCCACTCGATTCTCGACGGCGAACCCTGGATATGGATTTTTGGTTTGATTCTGGAATTCTCTATCATAGTATATGGCTATGCAAGGAGTGTAACAGTTTCCAATCAAGGAACCAAATCTGAGTCCGCGCTAGGGAGTCGGGTGAACGATACTAGTTGGAAGTGAAATGGTGTGATCGAATAAGCGATTGGATTTGATATTGCTCACGGATGATATATGTACGGCTTACGAACTTAATTAAAGTTAATATTGGAAATTTAAGATGCCAAATATAAAATGATTCTTTTAAAATTATATAACAGGATATATATATAAAAGAGATAAACCAAATTGAATGTAAAATTAATAATTTGGTTATGTTGGGTATGATTTGGTTGTTATATGATTGTTAGTTGATTGTATATAATTCATTAAGTGTTAATGAAATTGAAAGCTATAAATCATTGAAATCAAATTGGAAGTTAAATGAATTTAAATAGAATTTAATTTGATTCAAATTGGAAGTGAACTAATGTAAATATAAATTAGTTAATATTAACTAATTGAATTGAGAATGAATGTTAGTAAAATCCAACGTTAATGATTCAACTGTGATTAAAATTGAAAATCAAGTCAATAAATATTAATGAGAAGTGAATTTATATTGATTGGTTATGGATTTGTTGGATGATAGTTGGATGATAATTGATTTGGTGGATGCATTTGTTGTTTTGTTGCATTTGCTATGTTGGCACATGTAGTTGTTATGTTGCTTTATAGTGTATATTGATATTATTTTCATATATGCATGTTTCTCATGGTTTGTTGAGTGTTTAGTAGGTGCGGATTGCGCTTGCTTCGCATTTGGAGCTCGCTTTCGTGCTATATTAGCCGTATATGCTCGCTAATAATATATAAGGTACATATCTCGGATTACATACCGTACTTTTACACTTTTTTCCCTGTGGGATGCCTCTTCACTTGATGAGATGTATATTTGTGATATATATACTGTCATTTTTTTTCCGCATCGAGCCGCGCAAAGGAGACTCTGCCGAAATTTTCCGTATATCCGGGTGTTAGAAAATTTTTCAAGTTCTAATTTTTTTAACTTGTTTTGATAACTAACTTTTAAAGTTAGAAAGCCGTTCAGGGTAACTTATTGGAAGCGTAGTTATGACTTTATAAATGGAATTTCATTGTTTTATAAGTTGGTAACTTTGAATAAAATATATCTAATGTTGAATTATATACTTAGTTCCTTTTCCCTTCTTTTTCCTTTTCGGGGACGAAAAGTTTTGAGTGGGGGAGAGTGTAACGACCCGTAAATTTTCGATAATTAAAATAGCTAATTTAATAAGATTTCGTGATTTAGTGTTAGAAAAAAATTTGTAAGTCGTTTGGAATAATAATAAATGTTGAATCCATTGGGTATAATAGAGTAATTGATTGATAAGTAAAATCTATTTAAATCAAATATTGAATATTGAACAGGTAAATTGTTTAAATTTAATATTTGGAATTTATTGAATAATTTAATAATGGGAATCGAATAACCATATAATGGAAATGGTTGTTCTATAATTTTAATTCGTTTCAAAATTTAAATTTTTAAGTTCGTTTTTGAATATCTCAAAAGATAGTGATTTAAGAATAATCAAATTGTTTAAATTTAAATAGTACAAATGTTTGAATAATTAAATTTCGAATTTGATATGATTAATTTGATATTGAAATTTAATATATGAAAATAGAGTGAATAATTGAAATTTGATTTAATACGATTCAAATTTGTTGAATGTAAGTTATATTGGGATTATAATAGAGTTAATAAGATTTTAAAATAGGAATTTATTGGATAATTGAATAACGAGTTTAATATGATTAAAAATGATTTGTAAAAATTTATTTTATCATATTAAAGTTAGAATGATGTTGTAGAACTTTTAAAATCGAACTAAAAGTAAATTTGTGAAAATTGAATGTTTTAATATTTAATTGACGAGTTAAAATACTCATTTTTCAAACAGTCTCGGATTTCAACGAAACTAGTTTCATCGGATCCGTAATGTGATATTATTGTAAGATTTCAAATTTCGTGTCAATCGGATTTACTGTCTGTCCGGGGCAAGCTAAAACGCGCAGAAATTTGATTAACCGATTTAATTTTAAATCGATCGTTTATTGCCGTAACTCTCGCATATGATCGAATTAGCTTTCGAAACCTGTTCCATTGTGTCCAGAACGCGGGGTAAACCCTATAAACGTCGGTCACCACGCGTAAATCGAAGTTCGGAAAAGCCGGATGAATAGTGTTCGTCGAATTTCCTATAAAAGCAACTCAATTATTCATTTTGGCAAAATAAAACAAATTAGAGTTTTAAAAACCCTGGCCGCCATCTCCAGGTTCGAAGGCCAGAAACGCACCCAATTCATCCCCTCCGATCTCCCAATCCGTCGACATTCACGCGAAACCTTCAACATGAAAGTTGTAGAGCGCATCGATATCTCTCTATCCAACGGTTATGATCGTGTTTCGATGCACGAATCAACGACAATTGCTCCTCAAAGTCGCGCGTTTGTTCACGTCGTTCGAGAGCACGGGGAGGCCGTGCGTGGCCGATCTCTGGCCGAGGGTTGGTGGCGCGATATGCTTCGAGATGATGTCGCTTGATCGTCCTCAAGTGGACCGAGGTGATGGCGAAAATTGGTTGAAGGGGGCGGCCATATGGGTTTCTTTGAACAGGATGTTGCCTGGGAACGAACGTGTCGAAGAAAGTAGCACGCGGCCCTGATTTCTTTGCTGGGATGGACGGCCGAGATTAGGTTTAAAATTTAAAAAATAAAAGTTGTAAATTTTGTATATAATAATTTGTATGATCTTTAAACTGCTATAACTTGTTGATACGAGGTCGGGTTGTGACGAAACAAATTGCGACGGGTTCGTTTTGTCGAGCACTATGCTATGGAGCTGGATTGGAATCATTTGGAGCTAGTGAAAATTTCGGGTAAAATTAAACGTTCGTTTAATTTTATTCGAAATAAAACGCTGGAACAACAGGGAAATCAAGGTGAGTGTTTTATAATGCTCACAACGTACTAAATATCTTTATGCTAGTTAAATTTGACATTATGAAGTGTTAGAATTTTATTTGTCGTTGTTTGATAAAATTTAATTGTCACATAGATTATCATTTGAATTAACCGTTGAAAATTTAGTTGACAGTTAAATTGAAATCGAAATTGAATTGCGATTAAATTACCTGACATTGATAACTATGAAATTGCCATGAATTGTATTGTCTATTGGATGATGTATTTCGATGGATTGGCTAAATTTATAATTTTTAAAATCGTCGATTTGAAATTTATTTAAATGTTTTGATTTAAAAGTTATAAATAAAAATCAATTTATAGAAATCGAATTTTTCGAAAAATTGAGTTTGGAATGTTGAAATAAATTTTGGTTAAAAGAAATTGTTAAAATTTAAAGTGGAGACTTTGAAATTTTAAAATCGGTATATGATTGAATTTTGAAATTTGATTTGTTTTAAAGATTGAACCTTAATTCGAGCTTTGAATATTACTAAGTAAAAGTAATATAAAAATGATATTTTGAAATCGAGCTTGGAATTGAATCATATTTGAAATATGGATTTAAACTTGAATAATGATGGAAAATTTTGTTAAGTGTTTTAAATGGATATTTTGAAAATCAAGCACTAAATCGATATAAATTGAAATGGAATAATTGAAAGTGAATATAAAATTTAATAAATTTAAAGTCAAAGTTGACATTGATTGAATCGAAATCGAAATTGAATTGGTAGAGGGGAAATCGAAATTGTTTTGAATTGGGAAGTTATAATTGAAATGGTTCGTTTGAAGCTGTTTTATTTGTTTTCCAAATTACTCAGTTATATAAACCATTTTTGAATACTTAAATTATTTTAATCTATTTTAAATCTACTTAACCCAATTTAAATTATTTTGAACTAATTTATCTATTTTAAATCCATTTTTAGATTTTAAGTATCTTTTACTATTTTAATTATTTAAAACTACTTTTAAACTACTTAAACTATTTTCTAAAAATTTCAAGCTGATTAATAAGGTGAAATGTTTAGGTTTAAATCTTGAATTTGAATACGGATTGGATTAAATAAAGTTGCAAACTAAATTGAATTTCGAAATGATTTTGAAATCGAAATGAGGTATTGATGCGGAAAATGATTTTTGAAACGGAATCTTACATTTGAATAGATATGATGATATTTGAAATGGATTTGATTTTTGAAGCGAATATGATATCTTGATATCAATTATGAATCGATTTGAAATGTAAAAGAGCCAACGGTGTAATAATACGTAGTTATTAAAGAGAGTGGGATCAGATATGGACATACTCTCTGTCGATACCGCACACCATTTTAATAACTATTATACGCGGAGTGTTGATATAGAATGAAGTGGATAGTTTGGTGAACGCGTTGACTGAAGAAAGAGAACGATATTGGATGACCCCTGACATGACTAAAACAGGAGCCGCGCCGGGCCATTGAGGTTCGCCATCTCTAGCGGACACACTTCTTCGATACCATATCTATTACATTTGTGATTCGATTTGGGTGCACCCCTTGATTTGGGAGTGTTGTTTCGCGGTGTTGAGGTAGCTGTTGGCTATGCTCAAAATCAGTCCGGATCACGCACTTACTAGTATCCTAGTTGGTATCGCTTCATGTACCTTGTCATACTGATTATCCTATTTTCGACCACTACGTTATGTTTTGTGTTATACCTATGGGGTACCCTCTGATAACCACCAGTTTACGGTGGGGCTTGCGGTGTTGTATAGACTATGGCATTATAAAAACATGTTAAGGGGTATTATGGTAACGCCTTAACGCTATTTTGATACTTTATATTACTGATAGGCATTATCTACTTAGCGTACATTACTACATAATAGATAGTTTAACGGATCCTTAAGAGATGGAAAATCCCGTAACATCTCTTGAGTTATTGCATGCACGTTGACACTGGATATGAGATGTCAAACCCCGTAAACATCTCTGACGCCGTTACACTCATATTTATTTACGATTGATTTAACTTTCATAAGGATATTTTAGTCCTGACTCGAGTGTTTTGTCTTTTCATTACGCTCGGGTCAGTCCTGAGTTTTTCAGATTTTTGAAGATCTATTCTGGAGGATGAAGACGAAGATTTGGTATACTATTACTATTATTACCCTTGCATCATGCTATCTGCTGCATTATTTTAATTGTTCTATTGTATATGTATAACTCTGATAAATGTTGTATAAATAATTGTCAAAGTATAGTAAACAGCTTCATGAACTGTTTATTTGACTATTATATTTTATCGTTCCGCTGCGAGATTCTGTGTTGTTTCATTTCCTTTATTTCTCTTTCTTTTCTTTTCTTATTTACCCCAATAACCATATGCCCTTTTGAATGGTTTGGAATTGGCATGTGTTTTTGATCGTCGGTTTAAACTATCCAAAACGGCGGGTCGTTACAGGCAGGGGATGGAGGGAGGTGACCGAACCTATGACATAAAAGAACAAGTGCAAATCAAATTCAAACAATAAGAAATAAACAAAAGAAGAAGAGAAAAAGAATTCTTTTACCAAACTTTCTCCTCAAGCAAGGACGAAGTTTTTTTGTTTCAGAAGTGGGAAATGAGTTTACGTGAATGGAAATGAAAATATGCGGCTGAAAAATGTGTATAATAAAAGCTAATTGATGAATAGTTATGTTGAATGTGAAAGGGTGGAAGATAAAGGGTCTTTGAAAACCAAGAGTCAAAGCCCTTTCAAATTTCTTTTAATTTATTTATATAAGATTAAATTACTGAAAATAATAATTATTTCAGTTAAACTTTCGAAAATTTAACAAAATATAAAAATATATAAAAATATTTATTAATTATATAAGGTTAAAATAAGAAAATAGTAAAAATTGCAAACTAGACTAGAAAATTTGAAAATGAACAGAATGAACTTTGGAAAATTTATATGGGCTTGTAAAAATATTTATAACAAAGATAATAACATAAAAATAAAAATGCATTCACAAAATAAATATATAAATTTTAGTTAAGTATAATTTAAATGAAGAAAATATCAGAAAAATAGAAAACATCCTTTAAAAATAGGAAATAAATACAGTAAATTTTGGAAATTTTTTATTATTACTTTAAAAATATTAAAAGACAAAATATACATTAAATAACATATTAACACATATTAAAATAAAATATAACATAGAAAATATGATTTATATAATTTAAAATAGACAAAATTTCAAAATAAAACAAATTATACTCAAAATTGAAATGTACATTACTTTCACAAATTAAATCCGTTTTCAACGAAACGAAAAGCAGTATTCAAGTTATTAAATATATTTTCATAATAAAAGATAAAATTTAAGAATTTGAATATTTAAATTTGAAATTTAGAAGTCAAGGTTTGACCAGTTTGAACAGAAATTCATCTTTCAGTAAAATATCCAATTTATACCGGTTTGAAATTATAATTCACATAATAATCAACACCTACATTTAAAAATGAAAATTTTGAAATAAAATAAATTAAAAATAATTTCAAAATAAAACAAAGTCAAATATTAAAATATATGAAAAATATAGGGTTGTTACACTATCCCCTACTCAAATCTTTTCATCCTCGAAAAGCAAGGAAGCGGAGAAGCAACAAGAAAGAACAATAGGTTGGAAGACATCCTGAAAGAAGGTAGGGAAAAAGTTGCTAGGAGGGAAAGCAGGTTGAAAGACATGGGTGAACCATTATTTTAGTTTTTTTATATTTGACATGTTAAACATTTAATATGATTATTAGTTATTTGATTCAAATTTGATAGTTCGAAGTAAACAATATTTAAGACATTTTAAATCATGATTAGAATATCCTTTATACAATACTATACCAAAAAACTTTTATAACTCGATGTCTTAACAAGTTTACTTTCGTTCCTGCAGACTCTGGCTATGCGTTGATCAGGGCAAAGCTAGAACTCTCCAAGTACTTAGTAGACCTGTTTCAACACCTAGTGAAAAAACTAAAAAAATAGGTATGAGAAGTTCCGCTTAAAATCCAATGTCAAATGATGATGACACGATAGCAGTGGCCCGCTGCTGATCCAGTATTTACGAAATGGACACAACACTTTCCAAAAGATCCTTCTACCTTACGGATTCCAGAAAAATATCGTAGCCCGTTCGTAAACAAGGGACCATCGAACCCTGCTGTAGTGCTTCGCTGCTGATTCAATGATTTACGCAATGGATGCACTTCCCTCCCGAAAGATCCATAAACAACAGATCCCAGGATCGAAAGCGCCTCCATTGGATAAACTAAAGAACCGTCTACGCTGAAAAAAATCGAGGAACTCATGAGTTTATGTCCGGACAACCATATCAGTTCGAATCCATTTCTGAATTCACCCAAGTCCATTAGGGTTTATCGGTCGAATCCATTCCTGGATTCCCCAAGTCCATCTGGGTCGAAGCATATCATTATACTTCTTCCGGAGGGTACTTCCCATACCTCTTACATCAAAATATAATATACCATATTTAGTAGCCCTTCAAAATCATAGCTTCAAATATCGCACTTATATAAATTCCATTATATATAAGATTTCATTGTCAAATCGAATACATTCCAAAATCAATAGTATATCAAATCATACTTATATAAACTTCGATTATATAAGATTTTAATTTACAAATTGAGTACCTTTTCAATTCAACATTTTCAAATCAACTTCATACTTATACAAATCCATTTTATATAAGTTCGATAACTCCCAAATCAAGTATTTAGTAAAACAAGGTTCTCAATTTTAATTTGTTTCAATAACATTTCGGTTTCAAAATCATATATGATTTCGCCAATCATTTCTTCTGAATTACATATACTCAGTTTCAAAGTTTCTTAAAACAATAGATTTAGAAAATAATCCAAATTTCCAAATCAACAAAAATTTAGGTCAAACAAATTCATTTGCATTTCAAACATATATTCACTTTCAAAAATCATAATACTTACAAAGTTATAAATCTTTCGAAACCAAAATACTTGAAATCGTTACACTTTGAAAATCATAACTTTTCCAAATCATACATTTAAAATCATAAAACATCCCTTTAATTCTTTACATTTCACAAATTTATTCAATTTAAACCCAAGTCTACAAGTTCCAGCTTTAATTCAATTCAAACCATCAGTTTCAATTCAATTTAGTTTTTCAACAAAACCATTTCAAATATTATCAAATTTCAAATAAAGATTTGATCCGCAAAATAAACTATTCAATCTTTAATATATTTCAGAGCTTAAATGTACCGTATTCCAAAACTAAATTTTATAATTTCAAATATCTCAAATTTTACTTCATTATTACTTAGTTTTGACATATTCATTTCATAAATCCATCATTTTTAATTAAACTCAAATTACAAGTAAACCAAATATCCTTTCATATAAATATAAACTTTAAATTTCATTTACCAAAATCAGTTATCATTCCTGATTCACATTCTTTATCAAATAAAGATTATATCATTCAAAGCCACATTATTAAATCATTATTTGAATTCAATTTCAAATATTTACATTTAAATATCATTTAAAAAAAATATGTCATTCAATTATTATTTCAAATATCATTACTAAATACATTTCAAAATTCCATTCAAAAATTCATTTATCTCATTACATTTCATTCCATTTAACACATAACCAAGTAAACCTTATTTAAATTCAAATTCAATTTAAATTCCTTAAAATTCAAATTTAAATATTAAATTATATTCAAAACTCCTTAAATTTCACAAATAATCAATTCCAAAATTAAATCATTTAACTTTTTAAAACATAACTCAACAGTGTTAAAATCTATAACATTACGAAACATTGTCAAATTATAACAATGACAGCATTTAAAAGTGCTATCGTAACTTATAGTTTCCAAAATAGTTTAGTTCAAGAATAACGGCATTTATAATATGCCATAACAGATATTTAGTTAATTCAAACAAAGTTAAATTCAAAAACAACAGCATTTTAAAGTGCTGTCATAAAACTATAGCATTTTAGAAATGCTATTAATAAAATTTCAGATTTTATTATAACTTTTAAAAAACAATACAACTTCAATTTTAGCAAATTTTAAACTTATAAATCATATTTCTAGACTTCAAAATTTCACATTTAAATAAGTTTTAACATATGATTTATCACAAAAAAAATTTAAATCAAATATTCAATTTAAAACTCACTTTCATTTGTTAAGTCAAAATTCACTATTTCTTAACTTATAAATTTAACAAAACTCAACATTTTACTTCAAATATCTTTTCAAAACTATATTTCATACCAGTATAATTCAAAATAGTCATATTTATTTCACTCCACAACAGTTTCAAACTTATATAAATCATACTAAACTAAACTTATACTTTATCAAATACCTTATACCATTCAAAATTTCTTAGCTTTGAAAAGTTAACCTTGATTTGGAAGTGCTCGAACCTTCAAAATAGTCGAAGAAATCATATTTTCAACCCAAGAGTTGGAAATCACCAACAAATTAGTAAATCGATTCCAATAGGTAAGGTTATACCAAAACAAATCTGAATCTCGAGGATTGAACACTGGCTTATTTTAAATCATTTCAATTATATATATATACACATATCTTTCGAATATCAAACCATACTTCGAAATCGGAAATCAAAATTTGGTTTCATAAAATCACTCGCATAGCAAAGCTACTAGAGTGGCCTCTTCCCCACTCAGAAACTCAAAAATCAATGTCGATGATGCATGTATTCATCACCGAAATTATTTTTCAGCGACATAAGTGGGTTCTGGACTTTTATTTCTTGAAACTTCTTTGAAATCTCTTTGACATCATTGGAATTCATTCGAATATATTTGAAACATTTCTTATTTGGAAAAATATCTTGAAATCATATTATTATTACATATTTTCCAAAATCTTAAAAACCTATTTCAAAACACCGGAGTTCGATTCCTCGAAATTCAAATTCAAAACCCTTCATTTATAAATCATTTTTATATAAATCACATTTTCTTATAAATTTCCAAATTTCAAATCCTTTCAAAGCTTCAAATTTTCATTTTCCAAAGGTAAAAATCCTTATTGAAAACATTTCACTTATATATACAAAATAGGGTCATCCTTGTCAAAATAATAATTTCGATGTATGCACAAATTCAAAATACAATCAAACACAAATTTCCAAAGAATGATTCAAGGTTAGATTTCAAGCAATACGGAGATTCGAATTTAGAGGAACTCTAATAAAATAGAATTCTATTTCGAAGATAAGCTCGAATGAAGATAAGATAATTTTATTACCAAATAGAAGATGATAAGCCTATATAAATCGCGGGCGACCTTAATCGGTCAACCGTGACTTCAGTAATATAATCAATTCGGAAATCTAAGGAAAATCGACATTCGATTGCCAGAGATAGAATCCGGGTAGAGCAGGAGATAGATAGCTTCGAAAACCGAGGATACAGTAATCTCCGGTGAATCAGTGCCAATTATAAAGGATTTTCACCCCTTTACAAATCATTCAAAGATTTGCGGAATCACCGATCTTTATAGAGGTCATTCCAAAGTGGAGTTATGAAATGCTCCAAAATCAAAATGGATTGAATAGGGAAAACATGATTGGATTTCAGAACAAGTGGGAGCGTTCCAAAGTTCAAGGAATTCTAATCGATAAGAATCCTAACCAAGAGATTTCTAACAAGATGGATACTGAAGGGATGAAGTTTTGAAAATCTTGGTTTCAAAATAAGAAATTTTTTAAACCAAAATAATCTTTGAAAATCCTTTAAAAATCATTTGGAAATTATTATATACTTCGAAAATACGTTCTCTCACAAGAAAGGTTCTAAGATTGATTTCACTCATTCTAGGGTATTTCTACCCTATCTTTAATGAGTTTTTTCTCCATAGGCCATGGTTTGCCTAAAACCAAAGCTCTGATACCAAATGTAACAACCCGGTATTTTCAGCCATTCGCAGCCGCACATTTCGGACTTGAATTGCTCAAAATACCGCTGCTGCTGCTGCTGCTGCTGGTGTTTAGTCTGAAACAGGGCTGCTGCTGCTGGTGTTTGGTCGGCCATGGGTGGTGGAAGTGGTGGATGTGGATGATGTGTTCGGTATAGGCAAGTTTTATGGAGTTTTGTTGGATTTTGGTGATGGATCAATCCACAAGGAGGCTTGTCTTGGGGTTTGGTCGGAGAAGAGGTGAAGATGGTGATGTTATCAGGTGGTGGTGGAGGTGACAGGGGCTGGAGAGGAGGTGACCGAACCTATGACATAAAAGAACAAGTGCAAATCAAATTCAAACAATAAGAAATAAACAAAAGAAGAAGAGAAAAAGAATTCTTTTACCAAACTTTCTCCTCAAGAAAGGCCAAAGATTTTTTGTTTCAGAAGTGAGAAATGAGTTTACGTGAATGGAAATGAAAATATGCGGTTGAAAAATGTGTATAATAAAAGCTAATTGATGAATAGTTATGTTGAATGTGAAAGGGTGGAAGATAAAGGGCCATTTGAAAATCAAAAGTCAAAACCCTTTCAAATTTCTTTTAATTTATTTATATAAGATTAAATTACTGAAAATAATAATTATTTTAGTTATATTTTCGAAAATTTAACAAAATATAAAAATATATAAAAATATTTATTAATTATATAAGGTTAAAATAAGAAAATAACACAAAATTGCAAACTAGACTAGAAAATTTGAAAATGAACGAAATAAACTTTGGAAAATTTATATGGACTTGTAAAAATATTTATAACAAAGATAATAACATAAAAATAAAAATTCATTCACAAAATAAATATAAATTTTTTAATTAAATATAATTTAAATGAAGAAAATAGCAGAAAAATAGAAAACAACCTTTAAAAATAGGAAATAAATACAGTAAATTTTGGAAAATTTTTATTATCACTTTAAAAATATTAAAAGACAAAATATACATAAAATAAAATATTAAAACAGATTAAAATAAAATATAACATAGAAAATATGATTTATATAATTTAAAACAGACAAAATTTCAAAATAAACAAATTATACTCAAAATTGAAATGTACACAACTTTCACAAATTAAATCCGTTTTCAACGAAACGAAAATCATTATTCAAGTTATTAAATCTATTTTCATAATAAAAGATAAAATTTAAGAATTTGAATATTTAAATTTGAAATTTAAAAGTCAAGGTTTGACCAGTTTGAATAGAAATTCATCTTTCAGTAAAATATCCAATTTATACCGGTTTGAAATTATAATTCACATAATAATCAACACCTACATTTAAAAATGAAATGTTTGAAATAAAATAAGTTTAAAATAATTTCAAAATAAAAAAATGCCAAATATTAAAATATATGAAAAATCTAGGGTTGTTACATTAAACCACTTCAATCATTCCCATTAAGCACAAAAAAAGAGCATAAACATCAAATTAAGTTGAAGCTACATGATCAGAGAGCTTCATTACCCCTAAATTGAAGGGGTTTAGCCTCTCATATTTGTTATCATATGAACATGTATTGAAGCTACATTGAAAGGCTTAAGCATGAAAAGAAAAGGAACATGTATTGAAGTTGCATAAAAAAATTACATAAAAGAGAAATGGCTAAGTAGCCATGAAAAGAAAGAAGAGAGCTTGGTTTTATTTTGATCCTAAAACTAACTAAAGAGAGACTAAGTGAGAGAGGAAGAGGAGGGTTACATGAAACATAAGGGGTTAATTATACAAGCATGAAACCCTAATCCATAATTTGGGGCATGACCAAACTACCCTTGAGAAAGTGTGGAGGCCAAGTAATCATTAGCTTCTACTAATCATCAATTAAGTGTACATGAAGCCATTAATTACATAAGCATGTACATTAGCCTCTAATTTGTACATTAAAGTAGTGTGTAGGTGGGGTCCTCCATGTTCTTCACTTTGAATTATTTCCATCTTCATTCCTTTGTATTCATTTTGTGCATGCATATTCCTTCATGAACCCACTTGTAATTGAGTTTAATTTCCTATAAAATAATATAAAAATTTTCAATTAAATTTTCTCAAATTAATATATGCATAAAAATGTCCATTTTGCCCCTAGATGAAGATGAATATGTGACAATTTCAAGTAATATGAATTTTGGTTTAAACAAGTTAAAATACCCAATATGATCATTTATTTAATTTAAATAGATTAAATATGGAGGTAAAAATATGCACATTTACGGGCACATCAAATACCCCCACACTTATCTTTTTATTCGTCCTCGAATAAAAAAAGACTAAGATAAATCCATTTTCGTAGAAAGCACGATTGCATTGAGCGCATGCAACAAGCCGTTAAACCTCTGGGTGTCCCCAATAGGACGAGTGTTGTCTCGTGAGGGTTTTCAGCGGATACTACCCACAAAATCTGAATGAAAGGTGAAAATATTTACAAAATGCAAGGTTTATTTACAAAGAGATGAATGCGAATTTTTGAATATTTACAAATGAAGGATTTATTTTTAAATTGACACAAATAAGTTAAATATAGGTTTTGGTTATTATCTTGAAAATTTAATTCATTTACTCGTCAAAATTTCCAACAAAAATCAAGTTATCATAACAAATAGACTATAGTTTAACTCATTATTTCGGTTGATAACAAAGTGTAATTATGAAAAGGATCCTTCGTTGATTATCAAAGTTTATCAAAATGATATTTTCATTTCTATTCAATAACAAATCAAATCAAATAAGTAAAAATAGTGATAGGACTTCAATTGCTTACTCTCTCATTGTTTGCAAGAAAAATTGCACACCTAGCTCAGGTAAACGGAGGCCAGATATACCACCCATGCACTTCCTTTCGGCCTTATGTGAGGGGAGTACAGAGTATGACGAGTGCACACACTTTCGTGCATACACCTATCGACCGTAGGTGGTTTTATTTAGTCTGTATTTTTAACATGTGTTCCATACATGCATACCCGTGAGGACTTTTATATGAGTATGAAAGCACATAATCAAAAATTTCAAGTAATTCACCCATGCATAACCGTGAGGACTTTTAAATGAGAGTGAATACTTGGACGTTATTATTATTTTTTAAATATTTTTTTTAAGAGTGGGAGAGTTTTGCAAAATCATCTTAGCACCATTTAACTTAGAAGACAAAAAATGTTATATCTTTACTTTAAATCAATCACTTTTTAAAACAAAGATTTTCAATTAGGATGTACTTCATAATTAACACGTATGAATCTTTCTATATACTAATTAAACCATTGTTATTTGTAATCAAACTTCTTTTTATTTTTGTTAAGATAAATAAACTTACAAAATTTTCAATTTAATAAACCAAAAACCATATATTTATCCTATAGTGTTTCTTTAAAAATAAATCAAAAGAAAATATGTTTTTGGGATTTTTTTTAGTTTTTAAAATAAAAAGAAAAAATAAACCATGAAAGAAAAATTAAAAATGAAGATGAGTCTCCCTCCACACTTGATTTTGATTGTGTCCCCACAATCAACCCAAATGGAAGGAGAAAAAATAAAATAAAAATCCCATATTTACACGAAAGATTATTATTTAAAAGAGATGAGAAAGTATACAGTCAAAAAGTAAATGAAACGGTCTTCTAAAGACCGATTCACTTGTCTCGTCAAATGTGTGAGACACAGCTTAAGCACGAACAACCAAATCGTAAAAGATTTTGAAGTTGATTATCGATTTGGAAAAACGAATTTTGCTTTATTAAAAATTGAACGAGTTGTTTTGTTTTCATTGATTTTTGGGGTTGATAAAACAATTGATTGAAATTCACATTTATTTTCACCAAATTGAAATTCAAATTTGTCATTGAAAACTTCTTCCAAATTATCGATTTCAAAGTCATGGTGATTGAAATCTTTCCCATCATAATTTAATGACTCACTTTCGAAAAGTCCATAAAACTCGTGTTTGTTAAATTCATCTTCCTTCATTGGATTATCAACAACTTCATCGCATATATCCATTTCAAAATCCAAAGTTGTTGTATTCAAAATTTCAGAAAAAGGAAGTTCGAAATTTAAATCGAGTTTCTCACCCTCAAAATAATTGAAATCCAACTCAATTACCGTCTTTTCAACAACTTCATTAAGATCATCATTTTCAATTTCAAAAGTTGTTGTTTGAAAATCATCGATTTGGGTAAAAGATGGATTATCACTTGACTCGTTACACGTTGAAATTTGATTTTGTTTCTCACGAAAATTTTCCAATGTTTTAATCAACAAATTCGTGTGATCATCGTAAATTTCATTCATTTGCTCAACAAAGTCAAATTTGTAATTATTAACTTTAAAATTTTCGATTTGGACTTGTTGAAAACAAGAATTGTCAATTTCGATAAATGGTAGATTATTATTTGATTCTTCGCAAGTTAAGATTTGATTATGATTTTCACGAAATTTTTTATATTTTTCAAGTAATAAATCCCCGTTATCTTTTTTCATTTGGTCAACAAAGTCAAACTCATGATTATTAATTTGAAAATTTTCATTTTGAATTTGTCGTAACCAAAGGATTCAATCGTATTGTTACTAAAACTATTCCCATTGCCAAAATTATTTGCAAATTTGTTCACATTTTCGTCTTGATTTTGAAATTTATTTTGAAGCTCAAAATTGAATTGACATGGGTTATACTCAAAATCATTTGAGTTTTGAAGTGAATTCAAATTCTGAAATCCTTGACTCGAGTTATAGCACAAATATGAATTACACAAATCATTTATCATTTTATTTTGTTGTGTACAGATTTCAAGTGGAGATGAAATGATATTTTCGAGATTCGAGGGTTGGTCATCGTCTTGAAAACTTTGTTGTTCAAATTCTAATTGTTTAAAGAATAGTTGTTGTTAAAATATCCATACGAATTTGGAGTAAAATTATATGGATTATATTGATTTTCACAACTATTATAAAATTCAAGTGAATATGGAAATTCAGACATTTTCAAGAATGTTTTTGGTTTTTTTTTAAAGGAAAAATATTTACAAATAAAATTTGTTTTTCAAAAGGGAAATTGATTTTTTTTTCAAATTTTTTTCTTTGTTTTTGAAAAGGTTTTATATTTTTTTTTTTGGATTTTGGTTTTTCTAATTTTTTTTGGATTTTTGAAAAAGGAATATTTACAATTTTTTTAGTTTTGGATTTTGAAATTTTTTAGTTTTTTTTTAAATATGCATGAATTAATGCAACTAAATGAATGCAATGGTTAATTAGAAATGATTTATCCTAAGTTAACCAAAAATTGTATAACCACAAATTGTTTTAGATAAATAAGATAGTTCTCAGCCAGGTAATGGGCAGGATTTATCGGTGCACCACGAATCACCGTAGCAGTGCAGCCGAAGGTTTAAGTACCTTCAGAGGAACAACCACTATAATATTTACGAACCACGGTAATATTTATAAATGGTTAATACTCTGCCGTAGCCTAGACACCAAGAAATTTAATTGTTCAAAGAAGACAAATTGTTAATATACAATTAAGCGTTATTGATTTCTAACCGTTATTATTAATCAAAATCTAGGATGAAATGTAAAATAGAAATTAAACGTGTATTAACAAGCCAACTATGAATGGATTTTTTTTTTGAATTTTTTTTTAAAATGAAATGCAAGCAAACAACAATGCATGACAAATAAAAACAATAGATAGGGCTAGATAAAAGCAGCAATTTTTTTATAGCAAGCAAGCTAGCAATTTATTTTTGGAAAGCAGAGCGGCGGTTTTCAGTAAGCTATTCTTCATTTATTTCCTTCTTTGGCAACCTGAAAATAAAAACAAGATATATACAATTGTTTTTTTTTGTTTTTTTTAAAATAACAAATGAAAACTAAACAAGTGAAAACAAGTAAAAAAAAATTTAAGAAAAATGTTTGGTCCTCTACGTGTAGAGGAGAGCACACATGTGAATATATATATATATATATATATATATGTATGTATGTATGTATGTATGTATATGTATGTGTGTGTGTGTGTATGTATATATGACACGGATAAGGAGCTGCCAACATGCCTGGTAGGTACAAAAACAAAAATACATAAGACTAATCTCGGAACCCCTAAGATGGATTCTGGCAAGGACACCACCCTTCGCATCTCGATATGAAGATGCTAAAAGAGCAAACAAAGACAAAAGGGAAAGAACATAAAACTGATTGAGGACTCAAACTAAAAAGAAAGCCCAAAAGACTGAATCAGTAGAAGCGAATAAGCAACAGCTCCGAAGAGGATACGCTGACTAGAGAGGCCACTCTGAAGGCTCTGATCAAGAAGAAGGAGCGTCCAACTGGAGAATAAATCAACCTGAAAAAGAACTCCATAATGGAGATAGCAGAATCCTAAATCTGAGGAGAAGACAACAAGAAGTCCTGGATGCTCTGATGGCCTCTCTACAATCTGATATCCAACAACCTGAAGGCAGGAGAAACCTGAAAAGAGAACCTGAAATCCTATCTCCCAAACCTGTATCTGAAACATGACTAGGGAAAACAGTAGAATGATACATATATATGTATATGTATATTTAAATAGTAAATATACATATATATGTATTTAAAGGAATGAAATGAAAGCCTAGTTAAGACTATCAGGGAGAGCAGAAACTGAGGCCGATATGATCTACTCATCTTTAATCAAAAGTAAGCTATGATTAAGAGTGAGATCATCAATTAAACTAGGAAAACTATTAATAATACTATTATTAGTGCTATAAAACTTATTGCTATGTTTAAAAAAGTTAATATTATAACTAATCTTGTTAAGATACCATTTGAAATGGATATTGTTAGCTAATTTATATTTGGGATTAGAAATCCAGTTGAAGCAAAATGTAGAAATAGAAAAAATCAATTTGTTAAAGTGACTGTTATGATTATGAAAAATTCTTTGATTTCTCTCAAACCAAATAAACCAACTAATAATAATTAATAAAAATTCAAACTAACACTAGAAATGAAATGAAATGTATACATATATATGTATTTAAAGGAATGAAATAAAAACAAATAAAAATTGAAAATTAAACAAATGAAAACTAACAATAGAAATTGAAACTCTTTTTTTTTAATACAAGAAAACTAAAAGCAAAAAAGAACAAACCATACCAAATCCCTTTTTTTGAATGGACTAAAAAACAATTTAACCAAACAAAATTGAAACAAAGCAAAAGTAAAACAAAGTTTGAAATTTTTTTTAATTAAAAACAAACGAATCTAAAACCAAATTACCAGACCATCTGAAACTAAAACAAACAAAACCTAAATAACTTCTCTCCCTTTTTTTTAAGAAAATTCAAAAGAAAAATAAACTTCGAAGAGTGAAACTAAACAAAACTAAAAAAAATACACTTGGCCTGTTCACAAAACCAAGCCTACTTGCTTCTTAAAAAACTGCACTTCTCCCTCTCATCAATTTCCAAATCAACTTATAAATGTGAAATTCCCGAAATCCCCAAATTTCAATAAATTTCATTGAGGCAGTTAAATGGAGATGGTTCTACAATGATTCTGGGGAGGAGTCCATCGTGGAGTTCTCTGTTCTCATATGGGTTCGTGGGATATTCGGTTGTGATTTCAAGTCGAGGCCGTTTAGAGGTGGTTGTCGAATCGATTTGTGTGCGGAGAGGAAGTGTTGCGAAGTTTGTTCGCATTGGGTTTTTCGAATTTCAGCAAAGCGATGGGGCTTAGAAATTATGTTGAAGTCAGGTTATAGCAGATGAGTTGAAAATGTTAGCCGATGTTAGTTGCAATTTGTGACAATTGGAGGATTGGCGATGGGTTCTGGTGCACTGCACTGGTGATGTGGATGCGAATGCAGGATAGTAGTGAAGAGGGGTGCTGTATATAACATAGTTTGGTTTGATGCAATAGGTAGTATGATGATAGGCAAGATGCTATGATGATGAATAGATGTTTCGGTCTGAAGAGGAGGAGCAGGAGTAAGGTGCATGTCACGTTGATGGGGTGTGCAACAGTTTTTTTTCTTGAATTTGAATTTGAAAAGTGGGGATGGTGGGTGCTGATGGTTGACAATTTTGTATGTAGGCAGGAAGAGGAACGTATGGTTGTGTGGTAGGGAATGAAAGCAGGGGCAGTGATGGTGGTTTTCTGTAGTTGCTTGTATAAAGCAGTGAATTAAAAAGGAAATTTGACAGCAGCAAGATAGTATTTAGAGATTGAAGAGGTTGAAGTGTGGTTACAGTGGACAGAACAGGTGGTATGTATTGATTGCAGTTGAACGGGTCGTGATAATGGCAGTGACTCGGGATGATGATGGTAGAATTTGAAGTGGAAGGTTTTGTGATGGTTTATGCAGGTGAGAAATTGTGAAGAATGATGGTCTATGTTGTGGTGAAGTGTATTGTTTGCTATTTTGTGGTAGGCACCGTGTTGTATGGGAAGATATGGCTGCAGTGGGCTTGCAATGGGATGTGGCAGGGAAGTAGGCTGAAGGGGTGGTCAGAAGTGAATTTTGTAGAACTGAGGTTGCTGGCAAGAGTTGATGGTTGAGGGGTGGGTCTGGTTTGTAAATAGAGAGGGTTTGAAAGTGTGGCGAATGGAGATGTAATAGTATCTAAAAGTTTGTACAGAATGTTTGTAAACAACTGAAAACAGAGAACTTGGAGATTACAGAGAATGGATTGCAAAATGAAATGTAAACTGAAACTGAAAAGAGAAAACACACTATAACCATCTGCAATATAAACCAAGATGTTGTGTACACACCAAGTGTAAGAATCAAAGCAGAAATGCACATTTTTTTAAGTAAAATAAAACAGTGAAGAACAACAAGCAAACAACAAAAATTGGCAACAAAACTCAAACAACAAACACACATTTTTTTTTAAATGCAAGCAAACACACAAAAAAAATCACCCAATAAAAATCAAACAAAAATAATTCGAAGAATGGAAAATCAAATCAACTCCCGGCAACGGCGCCAAAAACTTGTTCGTCGACGGAAATTCTACCGGTTTAGAAAACCGCCGAACGAATTTTATAATAAAATTAACCGTAAGCGCACGGTGTACGAATGTAGCACATGGCGAATACGGCTCGATCCGCAGGGAATTGATGATTTTAAAAATCTATTCAATCAAATTAAACCAAGGTTGAAGAGAATGTTAAACTAAAAAAGAAGAAAAACAAGCAAAAGAAAATTGATAAAAAATATGAGTGTTAAGACAATTTAAACGCAATTTCCACTCTCTAGATCACATAAATCAACAAAATGAAGTTATTGTAACAACCCGGAATTTTGGGCAATATAAATTTAATAATCTGTAACAACCCGCATATTTGTCGATTTTATATTTAAATATTTTATTTAAATATTTTATCGGTAGTCGGATTTTAGTCCGAAAAGCTACTTTTTGCATACGGTCGAATTAGGGCTCGGGACCACTCCCATTGAGTTTAAAATGCCGTTTGCGACCTTTTTGAGTATAAGCTTCGATATGTTTGGAGAAAGTTGATTTCTGCTACTTTTTACTTTGGGTTTGGTTTTTGGGCTCAACCCTATGTTAACTTATGCTCAAATCTGAGCCACTCTTCCCCACTCACCCTCATTCTCTTCTCATTTCAGTTTTTAGAGTGTTAATTGTGGGAGAGATTGGAAATTAAAATTCCAAAACCCTAGTTTCTCTTGCAAATCAAATTCCTTGCTCCAAACTCAAGAAGAACCCATTGGTAAGCTTCTCTTCTTCTTCTCCAACTTATTCTCTTCCCAATTTCAGAAATTCCTAAACCTAATCTTGGGAATGTTCTTGTTTTTGAGCTTAGATTCAAGCTCATTTGGGTTGGGTTGAAGAGAGGTTGATTCTCCAATTGCTTTCAAGCTTCTTCTTGTTCGATTTTGTGAAAAGGTGAGATTTTTATCTCACATCTATGACTATAATTATCTTTGGTTGTTGGGTATGAATTCCTAACACTTCTTCATGTGCATTTGCTCTTGATTTGGATTGGTTTTGTGAATATTCCAATTTTTGGGTTTTTAAGACAAATTTGTGTAAAATCCTTTTATGGATGTTTGATCATGCTTTTGGTGATGCATCGAGGAGCATATAGGGCCGGGTTGCCGTTTGGCATAAACCCTTAGAGCCAATGTTCGTCCGATTGCATTTTGGAAGAGTTTGCTCTTCATTTGTATAAGGCTGAAAAACAGCCCAGGCATGATTCAGTCGACTGAAATCTCTGTTCAGTCGACTGAACCTGAAACCCGAGAGTTTCCAGGCATGATTCAGTCGACTGAAAAACTCTGCACAGTTGACTGAAACTGGAAACAGAAAGTTTCCTGAACTTTGAAAATTTCCATGTACAGGGTCAGTCGATTGAAATTCTCTGTTCAGTCGACTGAACCTGCTGTTTGAGTCCAATTTGCCTTTTTGGATTGAAATTCCAATTTAAATCGATTCGTGATAATCCTATTTGTTGTTATCATCTATTATGACTTTGATGACTCTTTTTAGGGATTTTTGAATATCCATTTCGATGGATCCTTTATTGATTTCGATGGATTTTATTCACGTCTTCGTATGTGAATTTTTGTGATTTGATTGTTCTTACAATCTTCTTCATGATTTGTCACTTTAAAAATATAAAGGTTTTCTATACTAGTAGTAAATATCAAAACTCTTTCCTCGAACGATTTCAATACTATTTTAATACCAAATTCGTTTATAAAACCGTTTTCCAATCTATTAGTATATACAAACCTTTACCTCACTCGTATGAGAAATCTAATTAAACGGCTTAGTAAAACAAGTGGTATGAAACGCTTGCGTTTACTTTGTCGGTTAATTCTTGGACTTGTTCGATTGAACCTCTTGTGACAATTTTCTAGTGGAGATTTACAGTTTGTTCGTAAATATTTAAGTTAAGCAAGTGGTTATGGGACATGAAGCTAAACTCATATATTTACTAGCTTAGTGTAATTGACACTTCTCGCTGATCATGACGATCATCTTTGTGATTTAGACTAGCAATGTGCGATGTCTCTTTGTCTGCGAGGGAGACTAAACCCCGTTTTGTGGAGTGTCGACTCAATTTGTGATGGGGTAGCAACCCATGGTCTTCGGGCCGTTTGTGGAGCTTCGGCTCAATTTGTGATGGTTAGCAACCATGGAATTAGCATTCCGTTTGTGATACACGTGTTGGTGAGCTTTATGCTCCCGTTTGTGATAGGCCTCCCCCCCTTTGTGATTTCTGGATTTCTTGTGTAGATTCCTAGAATTTGTGTTTCACCAATTTTCGTGATTTCCATTGATATGTTTTATCAATATTTGTGCATTGGTGAATTTGTGTGTCATTGACTTTAGTGGTTTCTGGATTTCTTGTGTAGTCTTCTGGAATTTGTGTGTCATTGACTTTTGTGATTGACGTTGATATTATCGTCAATATTTATGGTATGGTGAACGAAATTAGGAGTATGACGTTTCTTTGATTCTTGTGTAGATTTGGTGACATTGATTAATCTCTTGATGATTATCAACTAAGTATATATATATATATATATATATATATCACAGCTTGGCATTGTGATTATTATGTGTTTAGTCATATCTCTTACTCTATATCATTTCATCTGATATTTATAGTTAGACTGATCCGTTTACTATTTTCTTATTAAATAATACTCGGGTCAGACCGAGATGTTACAGGTGCTTCTGCTTGACTTCTCTCTTGGGATTGATTTCTCTTGCTTTTGGTTAGCTACTTAGATTAGTAGTTTTTGTTGTATACATTGAGATATAGACTCCATAATGTATACTTATTCTTTTGTGTAGTTCATGTAACTATTCTTTTGTGATATTGTGGAACTTTTGAGACCACTACTCTGATGTACACTTTCTAGTGTAATATTCATATCTTATTCCGCCTTTGTGATATGAATTGTCTGTGACTGATTTGTGTTATGTTTATTTCTATATTTGTTTCCGAAGGATTTATATAGCCACCGTGTAGTAGCTTTGAGTTTGTGTTGGTATGTCGGATTTCCTCTTAAAATAGAATGCATGTTATATTATCTGACATATCGGTGCTCGCGCAAAGAAATTACACGGATGGTCGCTCCTCAACAGCCTTATTCTCCATGCTAGTCGACAGCATTCACCGTAATGTTCTTGGCTAGCGTGGGTATAGAGGTGGGGCGTCACAGCTTGGTATCAGAGCCAAACTTCGGAACAATATGGAATATTATAACAAGGATCATCGTCCTAAGTCTTTCTTAGGAGTCGTGCTTTTGGATTTTATTCGGGTCTACGTACCGTCCTATCCTATTGTCATTTATGATTCCTTGTTTTGTCTATCAAGATTGCTTGATATTTATTTTGAGAATAACTTTTCTCCTTCTTTCTTTTCTAAAGGAAGGGAAATGGTTAGTTCTAGCAGTCCTAGCGCTGGTCAATCCAGTAGACCTTCTCTGGATGACGCATTCATGACTGCCCAACAACTTTTGGATCTTGTAAAGAATCAAGAGCTTATCTGTGCTTTGAGTAAGAACCCCGATATGGTTCTACCTTTGAAACTTGAAGTTTCTTTCAATCAGCTTGTGGATGTTATTCTTCTTCATGAAGAGGTTGGTAAAGGAAGTGTTTGTGATATTGGGACTTCCAAGAAGAGGCATATTAAGTTCAAGAGCCTTAATCCCAATAAGAGAGTGAAGCAAACTACTTTTGTAGCAAGACTCCAATCCCTTATCGTGGAGGATGCTACAATTGTAATTCTAAGGACCACTATGCAAAGGAGTGTCCGGAGCCACTCTTTTGTCGCTATTGCAGAAATACAGGTCATCATATTTCTATCTGCCCCATACTCCAAAGCAAGAAGAAGGTGGAACAAGAAACTTTGGTAGCCAAGACTCCTACCCCAAGTCGTAAACAATGCTACAATTGTGGTTCCACGGACCATTATGTAATTAAGTGCCCGAAACCCCTCTATTGCCGCTATTGCAAAGGCTTGGGTCATTACTTATCTACATGTCCCAAACTCCCTAGCAAGAGGGAGGGAAAGTCGAAAGTCGTGCAAGCCCCTTGTGACACTTCTCTTGGTCAAGGTATTTCTTATTCAATCCATGATGACATTTGCTTTGTGATTATCTTGTTCGTGTTCTTTTTGATATGGGTTCCACCTCACTATTTTATATCAAAAGAACTTGTTGATTCTTTCCCTTTAAACAATTTTGGGCTTGATGTCTTCCTTGAGAATTGCGAATCCGGATGGTAGATCCGCAACACTCAATTTGCTTTCTATTGATGTCGAAATTATTTTATGTGATTTTTCTTTCCGAGCCGATATTTTTACTTAGGCTTCGGGATTGATTTGTGTTAAAGGATTGGCTTTTTCATTACGAAGCCATATCCTTTGTCCCTAGTGGACTATTCATCTTCGACATTTTCTATCTGTTAAGCAGATTTCTATTCTTCTTGTGATTCCGATTTCAAATTTTTGAAGGCCTCATTTTATTCTTTAAGCCCGCATGATGAAGAAAGTGTTGTTCCTCTCATTCATGTAGTTTGAGAATTTTCCGGTAATTCTGAGTTTGTCTTAGAATTATCACCTAAGAAATCTTTTGTGTGGTGATAAGGTCTTTCTAGTTCGACCTTGCCACCGATTTTCGTTTGGCTACGAGTTGCGGGAGTTAGCATTCCACTTACCGCATTCCGCACTCGTTACGATTCTTATGAATGACTTATTATGTCATTCAATTCGTCTAGCTTATTTCATCCATTTTATTAATCAAGTATTCTATGAATATTTCGGTGAGACTATTCTTGAATTTATTGATTTTGGATGAAAATAGAAATTTAAAATTTTGAAAATCTTTTTCATAAGATTTATTTACAAGTACAATTTGATTTTTTTGTTCTTAAAACGAACAAAGAATATTCTTAGAAGTTTTTGAGAAACTTACTTATCCTATAGAATATGATTTTGTGATTGTATTGCCCATTTAGTGCTTTAAGAATTCTGGTCGATGCGCTTGATCAACGTTATCGATAGGAATCTCCTAAACGCTTTGATGAGACAGTCAGACACGATATATTGACTTGTAAAAAAAAATGTAAATTTTTGTAGAAAGAATATTACATAAAAATAAAAATGTAATTTTGAAAGTTTTAACTTTTCGGGAAAGAGGATTATTTAAAAGAACTCTTCCTTTCGATACTCTTATTCTTGTGATTCCTGAAACCAAGACTTTGCTATTTGTACCGATACTAGTCGTATTGGTTTGGATGTAATTCTCTTGCAAAGAAGAACGTGTTATTGCTTATGATTCTAGGCAATTAAAGCCTGTTGAGACTAGATATGCCACTCAGGATTTAGAGCTCGCGGCTATTGTTTTTGCTCTTCGGATTTGGCGTCATTATCTTTTAGGAGAGAAATTTGTTCTATATACCGATCATAAGTCCTTGAAGTATTTATTCTCTCAAACGGAACTTAATTTGCGTCAACAGCGTTGGCTCGAATTTCTTGCACCATATGATCATGATATTCTTTATTCCCGGTAAGGGTAATCGTGTCGCCAATGCTCTTAGCCGTAAACAACAAGCTGTTGTTTCTATGATGATATCCGAATGGAACGATCTCGAGATTTTATCCACTTGCGAAATTCGAGACCGTGTTTCCGATTTATGCTCATCGTTTGTTTTATGTAGCCTTGTGGCTCATCCATCTCTTTTAGACCGCATTCTTGAAGCTTAAGGGCTAGATCCCGACTTGGCTCTTCTTGGCCAAAATATTAGGGATAAAATTGATATTGAAGGATTGAAAGACTTTGATATCGATTCTCGTGGTGGCATTCAGAAATTTGGTAGACTTGTCGTGCCAAATATTGGTGATCTTCGTAAAGATATTTTAGAAGATTCTCATCGTTCTAAATTTACCATTCATCCCGGTAGTAGTAAAATGTACGCGGATATGAAGCGACTTTATTATTGGGAGGGAATGAAACTTGACATCGCTAACTTCGTTAAACGTTGCATGACTTGCCAACTCGTTAAGGCCGAACATCAAAGGCCCGGTGGGTTATTGCAACCTTTAGAAATTCCAGTTTGGAAGTGGGATCATATTTCCATGGATTTTATAGATGGCCTTCCCCGTTCACGATCGGGTTATGATAGCTTATGGGTAATTGTTGATAGACTTACTAAATCCGCCCATTTTATTCCCGTTCGGTCTAACCGATCTGTTCCTCTTTTGGCCAAGATATTTATCAAAGAAATTGTTAAATTGCATGGGGTTCCTACTTCAATTGTTAGTGATCGTGATCCATTGTTTACTAGTGGATTTTGGAAGAGTCTTCAAAAAGCTTTGTGAACGAAGCTTAATTTTAGCACCGCTTATCATCCCCAGTCCGATGGACAAACCGAGCGTGTGAATCAAACTCTTGAAGATCTTCTTCGTGCTTGTGTTCTTGATTTTGGTGGAGGTTGGGAAGATCATATCTCACTTGTTGAATTTTCCTATAATAATAGCTTCCAATCTAGTATTGGTATGGCACCTTTCGAGGCACTCTATGGTAGGCCATGCCGATCTCCTTCTTGTTGGCTTGAGGCCGGTGAGAAGCTGGCTTTAGGTCCAGATTTTATTCGTGATTCCACAGAAAAGATTGATCTTATTCGTCATAGGATGAAAGAAGCCCAAAGTAGACAAAAATCCTATGCCGATAACCGGAGAAGGAAGTTAGAATTTTCTGTGGGAGATCTTGTGTTCATTCGTGTTTCACCTATGAAAGGTGTTGTACGTTTCAGTCAATCGGGAAAGTTAGCGCCTCGATATATTGGGCCATTTCCTATCACCGAACGTATTGGTTCCATGGCTTATCGCCTTTTATTACCGGCTCAATTTTCTGCTATGCATGATGTGTTTCACGTTTCTCAACTTCGGAAATGTCTTCGAGATTCCGATTCTATTCTTGAGCCCGGTGTTGTGGAAGAGATTGAAGTTTCGCCTAATTTAACTTATGAGCAACATCCTATTTGTATCATTGCTTCGGAAGTCAAACGACTTCGAAATAAAGATGTTCCGCTTGTTAAAGTTCAATGGTCTTCAAATCCTAAGGATTGTTCTTGGGAATCTAGAGAGTACATCGAGCGTACACATCCGGACTTACTTTCTCGTGCTCTTTGAGGTGAACTTCTTATTTCAAACTTCTTTTGTGTTGAATATGCTTCTATGGTTGTTACTATATATCTTATTCTTGTAATATTGCGAGGACGCAATTTCTTTAAGGAGGGGAGTCTGTAACAACCCGCATATTTGTCAATTTTATATTTAAATATTTTATTTAAATATTTTATTGGTAGTCGGATTTTAGTCCGAAAAGCTACTTTTTGCATACGGTCGAATTAGGGCTCGGGACCACTCCCATTGAGTTTAAAATGCCATTTGCGACCTTTTTGAGTATAAGCTTCGATATGTTTGGAGAAAGTTGATTTCTGCTACTTTTACTTTGGGTTTGGTTTTTGGGCTCAACCCTATGTTAACTTATGCTCAAATCTGAGCCACTCTTCCCCACTCACCCTCATTCTCTTCTCATTTCAGTTTTTAGAGTGTTAATGGTGGGAGAGATTGGAAATTAAAATTCCAAAACCCTAGTTTCTCTTGCAAATCAAATTCCTTGCTCCAAACTCAAGAAGAACCCATTGGTAAGCTTCTCTTCTTCTTCTCCAACTTATTCTCTTTCCAATTTCAGAAATTCCTAAACCTAATCTTGGGAATGTTCTTGTTTTTTAGCTTAGATTCAAGCTCATTTGGGTTGGGTTGAAGAGAGGTTGATTCTCCAATTGCTTTCAAGCTTCTTCTTGTTCGATTTTGTGAAAAGGTGAGATTTTTATTTCACATCTATGACTATAATTATCTTTGGTTGTTGGGTATGAATTCCTAACACTTCTTCATGTGCATTTGCTCTTGATTTGGATTGGTTTTGTGAATATTCCAATTTTTGGGTTTTTAAGACAAATTTGTGTAAAATCCTTTTATGGATGTTTGATCATGCTTTTGGTGATGCATCGAGGAGCATATAGGGCCGGGTTGCCGTTTGGCATAAACCCTTAGAGCCAATGTTCGTCCGATTGCATTTTGGAAGAGTTTGCTCTTCATTTGTATAAGGCTGAAAAACATCCCAGGCATGATTCAGTCGACTGAAATCTCTGTTCAGTCGACTGAACCTGAAACCCGAGAGTTTCCAGGCATGATTCAGTCGACTGAAAAACTCTGCACAGTCGACTGAAACTGGAAACAGAAAGTTTCCTGAACCTGGAAAATTTCCATGTACAGGGTCAGTCGACTGAAATTCTCTGTTCAGTCGACTGAACCTGCTGTTTGAGTCCAATTTGCCTTTTTGGATTGAAATTCCAATTTAAATCGATTCGTGATAATCCTATTTGTTGTTATCATCTATTATGACTTTGATGACTCTTTTTAGGGATTTTTGAATATCCATTTCGATGGATCCTTTATTGATTTCGATGGATTTTATTCACGTCTTCGTATGTGAATTTTTGTGATTTGATTGTTCTTACAATCTTCTTCATGATTTGTCACTTTAAAAATATAAAGGTTTTCTATACTAGTAGTAAATATCAAAACTCTTTCCTCGAACGATTTCAATACTATTTTAATACCAAATTCGTTTATAAAACCGTTTTCCAATCTATTAGTATATACAAACCTTTACCTCACTCGTATGAGAAATCTAATTAAACGGCTTAGTAAAACAAGTGGTATGAAACGCTTGCGTTTACTTTGTCGGTTAATTCTTGGACTTGTTCGATTGAACCTCTTGTGACAATTTTCTAGTGGAGATTTACAGTTTGTTCGTAAATATTTAAGTTAAGCAAGTGGTTATGGGACATGAAGCTAAACTCATGTATTTACTAGCTTAGTGTAATTGACACTTCTCGCTGATCATGACGATCATCTTTGTGATTTAGACTAGCAATGTGCGATGTCTCTTTGTCTGCGAGGGAGACTAAACCCCGTTTTGTGGAGTTTCGACTCAATTTGTGATGGGGTAGCAACCCATGGTCTTCGGGCCGTTTGTGGAGCTTCGGCTCAATTTGTGATGGTTAGCAACCATGGAATTAGCATTCCGTTTGTGATACACGTGTTGGTGAGCTTTATGCTCCCGTTTGTGATAGGCCTCCCCCCTTTGTGATTTCTGGATTTCTTGTGTAGATTCCTAGAATTTGTGTTTCACCAATTTTCGTGATTTCCATTGATAAGTTTTATCAATATTTGTGCATTGGTGAATTTGTGTGTCATTGACTTTAGTGGTTTCTGGATTTCTTGTGTAGTCTTCTGGAATTTGTGTGTCATTGACTTTTGTGATTGACGTTGATATTATCGTCAATATTTATGGTATGGTGAACGAAATTAGGAGTATGACGTTTCTTTGATTCTTGTGTAGATTTGGTGACATTGATTAATCTCTTGATGATTATCAACTAAGTATATATTTATATATATATATATATCACAGCTTGGCATTGTGATTATTATGTGTTTAGTCATATCTCTTACTCTATATCGTTTCATCTGATATTTATAGTTAGACTGATCCGTTTATTATTTTCTTATTAAATAATACTCGGGTCAGACCGAGATGTTACAGGTGCTTCTGCTTGACTTCTCTCTTGGGATTGATTTCTCTTGCTTTTGGTTAACTACTTAGATTAGTAGTTTTTGTTGTATACATTGAGATATAGACTCCATAATGTATACTTATTCTTTTGTGTAGTTCATGTAACTATTCTTTTGTGATATTGTGGAACTTTTGAGACCACTACTCTGATGTACACTTTCTAGTGTAATATTCATATCTTATTCCGCCTTTGTGATATGAATTGTCTGTGACTGATTTGTGTTATGTTTATCTCTATATTTGTTTTCGAAGGATTTATATAGCCACCGTGTAGTAGCTTTGAGTTTGCGTTGGTATGTCGGATTTCCTCTTAAAATAGAATGCATGTTATATTATCTGACATATCGGTGCTCGCGCAAAGAAATTACACGGATGGTCGCTCCTCAACAGCCTTATTCTCCATGCTAGTCGACAGCATTCACCGTAATGTTCTTGGCTAGCGTGGGTATAGAGGTGGGGCATCACATAATCTGTGTTAATGATTTAACTGGTTTGATAATTTTCTTTATAATTTTAATTTAAAACTGATAAATTTATTCTTTTATGGTTAATAAATATTCGATCTGTTAATAGTAATCAATATCTTTCTGACAATTTAAATTTAATAAGAATTAATTAAGATTTTATTCTGTTTATAATATATACATTTGATATATATTGTGAATAGAAGAGCTTTTGTTTTAAATTAAAGATTAATTTTCAAATTGTAACATATATGTATGTATATGTTATAGTTTGATAATGTTTTGAAATTTAATCCATTAATAATTTGTATATGAATGGATATTGTAACTTAAAGCTTTGTTAAAAATTATATTTTTCAAAAATTAGTTTAAAGATCAATTCATTTATTTTCAAAATATAAGATAATTATTTGTTTTTAAATATGGTAGTTTAAAAAGGATTTAAACAAGTTTTATTTTGTTCTCTTTTAAATTGTTTAAAATTTTAAAATGGTTATAAAATACATATAAAAAAGATTCATTTGTATTATAATTAGTTTATAATATTTTCTTTAAAAAGTAAGTTTATATTTACATATGTAAGTACTCATTTATAAAGCAAATTAAAATGTAAGTTTATGTTTACATTTAAATTAAATAAAAATTTATTTAAAACACTTAAAGACATGTGTGAACATGTTAACAATTTTTTTTAACATTTGTAAAGAAATTAAACATGTTTATGACATTTGTTCAAATAATCAACATGTGGCAACATATTAATTTTAAATTCTAATAAATGTTTTTAGAAAGAAAAAGAAAATCAGTTTTGCACAAACACTATCACTCTTTTGTTCTTTTCTTAACCCAAATTAATGGAAACCTGTAATCTTCTTCAAATCTGGAAATAAAACCAAAAGAAAATTTAAATTCCACAAAACAAATCAAAACCCTGAAACTACAATTTCAACCAGCTATTCAAATGAAGAATCAACCTGCAAAGTGAAAACTAGCATTCTAATCTGCATTTCTAAATTCATCTTCAACCTGCAAATAAGTTCAAATCTGAAATCAACCTGCAAATGAAGATCTGCGCTTTTAATCCTTTAAAGCAGCAATTAGAAAGCATTTACAACAGCATGCATGCAAAGGCATTTGATTTTAACAGCAAAGTAAAAGCAGTTTTCAAGTTTAAAAGTTCAAGCCTGGGTATAATAAAGCCTGTTCTGGTCTGCATATTTTAAGAAGGTGAGTGAACTTCTTTTAAAAACAGTTTGAATTGTTTTAAACCACCTTGCATGTGATGTTATAACTTGTATTGAAATCTGATGCTTTGAATTTATATGGATTGAGTTGTGTGAGCTTGTTATTCTGTTCCCTGTTATTCAAAGAATGTTCTGTTTAAAAAAAATTATAAAAATTAATATCTACAGATCTAATCCATATTAGGCTTAAGTATTTGAATGAAGATTGTTTGCAATTGTATGATGAAGGTTATTAAATAGTTTCAGGAATTTTAAATGCTACCAATCCTGTTAAAAATAAAAATAACAGTGAAACTTAAATTTTGGGATAAAAATCATCTTGCTCAATTTCAGAATCGAATTATAGGATTTGATTCGTGCTTGAGAATCATGAATTTTAACATGCGAATGGTAATTTTTAGTGTGATAATTTGTTTGAAATTTGAGAATGAAAAATATCGGCAATTTGCTAAATTGCCGATGACCCCCTTAATAATTGAAGATGATATCCTGGAGGAAGTTAATTTAGGTATCATTGATCTAAGGAAAAATGCTGGAATATTTTTTTAATGTGAGAATTTCTCGGGATGGATCGAAATAGGGTTTTAGCATGATTTAGTTTGGGCTTTGCTGTAGGGGTTCTTGCGACATGAATGTTGGATGGGGTTCGATCGCGGCGTGGGAATGTTGAAGCTCGGGGTTGTGGCGTTTCTAGGGTAAGGTCGGCGGTGGCTTAACGGTGTCGTGATGTTGGTCGTGGGTGATTTTGTGGAAGGTGGGTTCTGCAGATTTTCGAGTTGAGGGTCCAAATTTTGATTCGCGTAGATTTGTTCGAGTTGGGTGTGTTGTGGTGCTCGCTTGCGATAAGGTGACTGTCGTTGATGATCGCGGTTGCCCACGATGGCCGGAGGTAGTGGGAGACGTGCACATGGGTGTTGTGTACACGACATTGATCTGGGGAAGTTTGGTTTGGGGAAGATGGAGTTTTCTCGGGTGGGAACTCGTGTGTGACTCGGGGGTAACTCGAAGTCAGGTTGGTTTGGGTTTGCTTCGGGGTTAACTCGGGTTGGTTGGTGGTTTGCTTCGGATTTTCCTTTGGGTGTTGTCTGATAATAGTTTTATAAAGGAATAAAATGAAAACTTTAAACTTGTTGTTTAAAAATTTAATGTTAATCAAATTTATAAAGTATAAGTTGAAATTATATAATTTATTTCAATTTAAATTTATTTAAAGGGATTTCATATTCAAAGTAATTTAATTACATTTTGGATTCCAATTTAAAAAGGGTATTTTGAATTTAAATATTAAATCAAAGTTAAGTTTAAATGTTAAGTAATGATTTAATTTTAAGATTTCAAATTTATATTTGAAATAAATAAGATTAATTTAAATGTTTTAAAGTATTGAAAATTTTGAAATTTGTTTCTAAATTTCCTATTTTTAAATAAGATTATCATTATGATTTTGAAAACCAAATAGGATAAATGGTTTAAGATGTTAAAATTTGATTTAATTCATTACAAGATAAATAAGGTTAATTTATCTTGATTTGAATATTAAATTTGATTGTTAATAAGAAAAGTTTAATTAAGATTAATGTTCTCTTAATTAATTAAGGATTTTGAAATTATAAGAAGTTAATTAATTAATTGTTTAATTAATTTTAAATAATTAGTTAATTATTTATTAAATTTTAAATAATTAGTTAATTATTTATTTAATTTTTAATAATCACTTAATTATGAATTAATTAAGTGTAATTACTTAATAAAGTAATTAATGATTAATAATTAAATGTAACTAAGGAAGTTAAATACTTATGGAAGTAATTAATGATAATTACTCATGGAGTAATTAGTTGAAGTAATTATTGGTTAATCACTTAATGATATCAATTAAAGAACTGATAAATATAATTGTTGAAGTTAATTAATTATGAAGTGATTAATTAATTAAAGAATTAAGAATTATTTAATAATGAAGATAATTGTTAGTTAGTGATTAATTAAGGAAGTAATTAAGATTTATTAATAAAAGTAATTAGAGATAATTACTTATGTAAGTAATTAAGAGTTAATTACTTAATTTATTTTAGTTAATTAATTAATGTAATTAATTAATTAATGAATGTGATTAATTTAAGAATAATTACTAAGGGTATTTAATTAAAATTGAAATTAATTAATAAAGTAATTAGAGATTAATTAATTGGATTACTTAATCAAGGATTAATATAATTAAATTAGAAATTAATTAATTAATTAAGATGTTAATTTATTAAGATAAGTAATTACAAATTGTTAGTTACTAATTATGATTAATTAGTTGATTAATTATAACTTAATTATTTAATTAATTTAAATTTGATTAATTAATTGTAATTAATTAAGAATTAATGTAATTAATTATAATTAATTAATTAATTAATGATCATTAATTATTGAAATTAATGATAGTAATTAAAGGGTTAATTACTGAATATGGTTAAGGATAATTACATGAATGTAATTAAAGGATAATTAATCAAGGAAGATTGATTAAGGAAAATCATTAGAGATGATTTATTTATTTGAAATAAATAAATGAAGAAGGTTTTAAGTAATTCAATTGATTAAAAGATAATCAATTCTGTTTTGGATGTTCGATTAATATGGATTGATTGATTAATATTAGTTAATTGATTGATATTGGATGATCAATATTTGGAGATTGATACTGTATGATTGGTTGATATTGGATGTTTGAAAATGGATTGATACTGGATGATTGGGATATATATGTTTTGTGATATGCTGCTTATGAAGATGAATGTTGTTATGAATTATCTCTTGTGATAATATGATTCATCTATCTATTTACATATCATCCTGAATAAAAATTTAACTGTTTAAACCCTTAAGTACAACTTGGACATTAAAATGGCGTTTGGTTTCGGTGAGACCGGGATCGGGTTTCCTTATTTGGATATTCGAAAACCACATCGATTCCAATTAAACGTTAGGTCGTTAATCCAAATGGAGCAAGTGAAGACTCGAGTTGTAAGGGCTATACGTCAGTATAACTCTGTCGGTGATTCCGTAATGAGTTTGACGGAATAGTGCTTATAGATTCGAGATGGCGAATCAGAGTGCAAGGGCTATGATCGTTGACCCTGAGGGTGATTCCAATAATGAGTGCAACGAGATAGTGCCTTCGGTTTCGTTCGAACCTGGAACGAACTTGTATGGATTGAATGCTTTCAGCACATCGTCAGGTGGACGATGAGCATTCTAAGATAGATGTGTTCTATAAAGGTAATCGTAACCTCAAGCCTCATCAAACGGGAATGGCTAAAACAGGGGAGGTGCAGCAAGGCTTCGTGGGTAGCTCCCACTGGAGAGCAAGATTTTCCCCTGTCTAGAAGTCCCTTTTTATTCGGCTGTGTGGGCAGTTGGGTCGCGGCCAACTGTGGGGTTGTCTTGTTCGGGACTGTCCTGTAAGGGATGGTTCCGGCCTTGTGTTGCAGGGGAGTGGGAGTACTCCTCGGCACATTGATCTAGGCCACGTACTATGACGGGCGGTACCCCAGTAGCCCTGCCATTGATGGAAACTCATCCTTCCTACGAGACCCTACGGTTTTGATTGCATTACCTACTTTTGTGGCTAGTAGCTGGAATTTAATAGATGTAACAATTTCGGCTATTTCTTATTTACTTGAAAACCCTAGACACTATTATAATATCACTGGATTTCCTATCAAATGTTTTGGTTAGCGTAAGGTAAAAACTTTTCCATGTTTATGTGTGGGAAGTCTTACGTGATACTTTCTTTTCAAAGGATTTTCTAAAGTTAAGCAATTTTAAACCGTTTACTCATACCAGACCCCTGTCTGATCCGAGTGTTTATTTTCTGTTTTATTAAACTCTTGGGTACTCATATTATGTATGTGTAGTCAAGTGATTCAGGTTAGCTTGACGAATTATGGAGGAGATATGGAGCATGAGGCTTCGACGTGTAGATATATTATGATTCCGCTGTGTATGTTGTGTCTGTATCTTGTATACTTGAGTTGTATAGTTAGATAGAAGTTTATAACTGTCTATTATGTGTTGTTTAAGTTGTGTACTCTGATGTAAATAGATACTATGTGATATTTTATGTGATATATTATATTTTATTCGTTCCGCTGTGAGTTCTCTGATGTTGTTTGTGTTCTTCTTTCTCTTTCTTTTCTTCTTCTATCCCTTTCTTTCTTCAAGATGATGCGATTTTCTGGTTATAGAAAGTCGGGTCGTCTCACTTGGTATCAGAGCATTAGGCTTTGAAGTGTGTCTTTCTTTAAGGAGCATTAGGTTGAGCGAATACCTAGGCTCTATAGTAGTGTCTTTCTTGAGAGAGCGTACTTATAATTTATATATATATATATATATATATATATATATATATATATATATATATATATATATATATATATATATAAAGACACACACACACACACACACCTGATCTGTTGGGTTATGTGTACGGATTTTCCAACATATGTTTTAGGGGTAGATGGAGTAGTGGTTTGTGTGTGTAACACGATTACCACTAATGGAAGAGGTCGATATGTTGAGGTTGGAAGTGAATTTGTCGAGACTGTAGACCTGATACCGTCTCGAGTGAGATTTGTAGTTTGGAATAAGGATTTCTCTGATATCCGAAGGAAATCTTTTTAAATTGTTCTCTAAGATGTGTTCTCTTTTAAATTGTTTAAAATTTTAAAATGGTTATAAAATACATATATAAAAGATTCATTTGTATTATAATTAGTTTATAATATTTTCTATAAAAAGTAAGTTTATATTTACATATGTAAGTACTCATTTATAAAGCAAATTAAAATGTAAGTTTATGTTTACATTTAAATTAAATAAAAATTTATTTAAAACACTTAAAGACATGTGTGAACATGTTAACATTTTTTTTAACATTTGTAAAGAAATTAAACATGTTTATGACATTTGTTCAAATAATCAACATGTGGCAACATATTAATTTTAAATTCTAATAAATGTTTTTAGAAAGAAAAAGAAAATCAGTTTTGCACAAACACTATCACTCTTTTGTTCTTTTCTTAACCCAAATTAATGGAAACCTGTAATCTTCTTCAAATCTGGAAATAAAACCAAAAGAAAATTTAAATTCCACAAAGCAAATCAAAAACCTGAAACTACAATTTCAACCTGCTATTCAAATGAAGAATCAACCTGCAAAGTGAAAACTAGCATTCTAATCTGCATTTCTAAATTCATCTTCAACCTGCAAATAAGTTCAAATCTGAAATCAACCTGCAAATGAAGATCTGCACTTTCAATCCTTTAAAGCAGCAATTAGAAAGCATTTACAACAGCATGCATGCAAAGGCATTTGATTTTAACAGCAAAGTAAAAGCAGTTTTCAAGTTTAAAAGTTCAAGCCTGGGTGTAATAAAGCCTGTTCTGGTCTGCATATTTTAAGAAGGTGAGTGAACTTCTTTTAAAAACAGTTTGAATTGTTTTAAACCACCTTGCATGTGATGTTATAACTTGTATTGAAATCTGATGCTTTGAATTTATATGGATTGAGTTGTGTGAGCTTGTTATTCTGTTCCCTGTTATTGAAAGAATGTTCTGTTTAAAAAAAAATTATAAAAATTAATATCTACAGATCTAATCCATATTAGGCTTAAGTATTTGAAAGAAGATTGTTAGCAATTGTATGATGAAGGTTATTAAATAGTTTCAGGAATTTTAAATGCTACCAATCCTGTTAAAAATAAAAATAACAGTGAAACTTAAATTTTGGGATAAAAATCATCTTGCTCAATTTCAGAATCGAATTATAGGATTTGATTCGTGCTTGAGAATCATGAATTTTAACATGCAAATGGTAATTTTTAGTGTGATAATTTGTTTGAAATTTGAGAATGAAAAATATCGGCAATTTGCTAAATTGCGGATGATCCCCTTAATAATTGAAGATGATATCTTGGAGGAAGTTAATTTAGGTATCATTGATCTAAGGAAAAATGCTGGAATTTTTTTTTAATGTGAGAATTTCTCGGGATGGATCGAAATAGGGTTTTAGCATGATTTAGTTTGGGCTTTGCTGTAGGGGTTCTTGTGACATGAATGTTGGATCGGGTTCGATCGCGGCGTGGGAATGTTGAAGCACGGGGTTGTGGCGTTTCTAAGGTAAGGTCGGCGGTGGCTTAACGGTGTCGTGATGTTGGTCGTGGGTGATTTTGTGGAAGGTGGGTTCTGCAGATTTTCGAGTTGAGGGTCCAAATTTTGATTCGCATAGATTTGTTCGAGTTGGGTGTGTTGTGGTGCTCGCTTGCGATAAGGTGACTGTCGTTGATGATCGCGGTTGCCCACGGTGGCCGGAGTTAGTGGGAGACGTGCACATGGGTGTTGTGTACACGACATTGATCTGGGGAAGTTTGGTTTGGGGAAGATGGAGTTTTCTCGGGTGGGAACTCGCGTGTGACTCGGGGGTAACTCGAAGTTAGGTTAGTTTGGGTTTGCTTCGGGGTTAACTCGGGTTGGTGGGTGGTTTGCTTCGGGTTTTCCTTTGGGTGTTGTCTGATAATAGTTTTATAAAGGAATAAAATGAAAACTTTGAACTTGTTGTTTAAAAATTTAATGTTAATCAAATTTATAAAGTATAAGTTGAAATTATATAATTTATTTCAATTTAAATTTATTTAAAGGGATTACATATTGAATGTAATTTAATTACATTTTGGATTTCAATTTAAAAAGGGTATTTTGAATTTAAATATTAAATAAAAGTTAAGTTTAAATGTTAAGTAATGATTCAATCTTAAGATTTCAAATTTATATTTGAAATAAATAAGATTAATTTAAATGTTTTAAAGTATTGAAAATTTTGAAATTTGTTTCTAAATTTCCTATTTTTAAATAAGATTATCATTATGATTTTGAAAACCAAATAGGATAACTGGTTTAAGATGTTAAAATTTGATTTAATTCATTACAAGATAAATAAGGTTAATTTATCTTGATTTGAATATTAAATTTGATTGTTAATAAGAAAAGTTTAATTAAGATTAATGTTCTCTTAATTAATTAAGGATTTTGAAATTATAAGAATAATTAATTAATTGTTTAATTAATTTTAAATAATTAGTTAATTATTTATTAAATTTTAAATAATTAGTTAATTATTTATTTAATTTTTAATAATCACTTAATTATGAATTAATTATGTGTAATTACTTAATAAAGTAATTAATGATTAATAATTGAATGTAATTAAGGAAGTTAAATACTTATGGAAGTAATTAATGATAATTACTCATGGAGTAATTAGTTGAAGTAATTATTGGTTAATCACTTAATGATATCAATTAAAGAATTGATAAATATAATTGTTGAAGTTAATTAATTATGAAGTGATTAATTAATTAAAGAATTAAGAATTATTTAATGATGAAGATAATTGTTAGTTAGTGATTAGTTAAGGAAGTAATTTAGATTTATTAATAAAAGTAATTAGAGATAATTACTTATGTAAGTAATTAAGAGTTAATTACTTAATTTATTTTAGTTAATTAATTAATGTAATTAATTAATTAATGAATGTGATTAATTTAAGAATAATTACTAAGGGTATTTAATTAAAATTGTAATTAATTAATAAAGTAATTAGAGATTAATTAATTGGATTAATTAATCAAGGATTAATATAATTAAATTAGAAATTAATTAATTAATTAAGATTTTAATTTATTAAGATAAGTAATTACAAATTGTTAATTACTAATTATGATTAATTAGTTGATTAATTATAAGTTAATTATTTAATTAATTTAAATGTGATTATTTAATTGTAATTAATTAAGAAATAATGTAAGTAATTATAATTAATTAATTAATGAATGATCATTAATTATTGTAATTAATGATAGTAATTAAAGGGTTAATTACTGAATATGGTTAAGGATAATTACATGAATGTAATTAAAGGATAATTAATCAAGGAAGATTGATTAAGGAAAATCATTAGAGATGATTTATTTATTTGAAATAAATAAATGAAGTAGGTTTTAAGTAATTCAATTGATTAAAAGATAATCAATTCTGTTTTGGATGTTTGATTAATATGGATTTATTGATTAATATTGGTTAATTGATTGATATTGGATGATCAATATTTGGAGATTGATACTGTATGATTGGTTGATATTGGATGTTTGAAATTGGATTGATACCGGATGATTGGGATATCTATGTTTTGTGATATGCTGCTTATGAAGATGAATGTTGTTATGAATTATCTCTTGTGATAATATGATTCATCTATCTATTTACATATCATCCTGAATATAAGTTTAACTGTTTAAACCCTTAAGTACAACTTGGACATTAAAATGGCGTTTGGTTTCACTGATACCGAGATCGGGTTTCCATATTTGGATATTCGAAAACCACATCGATTCCAATTAAGCGTTAGGTCGTTAATCCAAATGGAGCAAGCGAAGACTCGAGTTGTAAGGGCTATACGTCAGTATAACTCTGTGGGTGATTCCGTAATGAGTTTGACGGAATAGTGCTTATAGATTCGAGATGGCGAATCAGAGTGCAAGGGCTATGATCGTTGACCCTAAGGGTGATTCCAATAATGAGTGCAACGAGATAGTGCCTTCGGTTTCGTTCGAACCCGGAACGAACTTGTATGGATTGAATGCTTTCAGCACATCGTCAGGTGGACGATGAGCATTCTAAGATAGATGTGTTCTATAAAGGTAATCGTAACCTCAAGCCTCATCAACCGGGAATGGCTAAAACAGGGGAGGTGCAGCAAGGCTTCGTGGGTAGCTCCCACTGGAGAGCAAGATTTTCCCCTGTCTAGAAGTCCCTTCTTATTCGGCTGTGTGGGCAGTTGGGTCGCGGCCAACTGCGGGGTTGTCTTGTTCGGGACTGTCCAGTAAGGGATGGTTCCGGCCTTGTGTTGCAGGGGAGTGGGAGTACTCCTCGGTACGTTGATCTAGGCCACGTACTGTGACGGGCGATACCCCAGTAGCCCTGCCATTGATGGAAACCCATTCTTCCTACGAGACCCTACAGTTTTGATTGTATTACCCACTTTTGTGGCTAGTAGCTGGAATTTAATAGATGTAACAATTTCGGCTATTTCTTATTTACTTGAAAACCCTAGACAATATTATAATATCACTGGATTTCCTATCAAATGTTTTGGTTAGCGTAAGGTAAAAACTTTTCCATGTTTATGTGTGGGAAGTCTTACGTGATACCTTTCTTTTCAAAGGATTTTCTAAAGTTAAGCAATTTTAAACCGTTTACTCACACCAGACCCCTGTTTGACCCGAGTGTTTATTTTCTGTTTTATTAAACTCTTGGGTACTCATATTATGTATGTGTAGTCAAGTGATTCAGGTTAGCTTGACGAATTTTAGAGGAGATATGGAGCAGGAGGCTTCGACGTGTAGATATATTATGATTCCGCAGTGTATGTTGTGTCTGTATCTTGTATACTTGAGTTGTATAGTTAGGTAGATGTTTATAACTGTCTATTATGTGTTGTTTAAGTTGTGTACTTTGATGTAAATAGATACTATGTAATATTTTATGTGATATGTTATATTTTATTCGTTCCGCTGTGAGTTCTTTGATGTTGTTTGTGTTCTTCTTTCTCTTTCTTTTCTTCTTCTATCCCTTTCTTTATTCAAGATGATGCGATTTTCTGGGTATAGAAAGTCGGGTCGTCTCACTTGGTATCAGAGCATTAGGCTCTGAAGTGTGTCTTTCTTTAAGGAGCATTAGGTTGAGCGAATACTTAGGCTCTATAGTAGTGTCTTTCTTGAGAGAGCGTACTTGTAATTTATATATATATATATATATATATATATATATATATATATCTACCTGATCTGTTGGGTTATGTGTACGGATTTTCCAACATAAGTTTTAGGGGTAGATGGAGTAGTGGTTTGTGTGTGTAACACGATTA